>CM024265.1:19156298-19474389 GCA_013621005.1 Aeschynomene evenia
GATTCAAGACTGAGGAAGAAGAAAACGCGGTCACGAGCAGCGGAGGAAGCGTGGAAGGCGGAAGAAGCTAGCATCCAGGGAGGCGGCAATCACGAGCAGCAGCAACGGAGGAACGCAGAAGGCGAAAGAAGCTAGCATCCATGGAGGCGAGGAAGGCGGCGAGCACGAGGAAGAAGGGGAGGCAGATGGTGGAGGCGGATGATGGAGATTAGGGTTTCAATTTGAGTATGTAATTCTAAGATGCAAAGAAACAAATAATCTGAATTTGATTATGTAATAGGAATTGAAGAAACAAATAATAATTTTAAGATGTGTAAAATTGTAATAAGGAGGAAGAATGGAGTAAAATAATGTTATAAATTTAGATAATGTAAAAATAAATTAAAAATCTATTTTTATTATATTATTAATTATAATATTGTAATATTTTTTTTAACTACCAAAATAATTGTAATATTTTTTATTTTTAATTTATATATAAAAATTTAATAAAAATATTAAAATTTGCAGCAAATTTCGCAACAAATATCTTGATAAGGAATTTTTGCAGCAAATTTTGCATGAAAATATATATACGCAACAAAAGTCACAACAAACTATTCGCATCAAAATTCGCAAGAAATTTCGCAGCAAATTCCGTATCAAACAGGCGGTCGCAGCAAAATTTGCAGGTACATTTCCGCAAGTAACTTACATGCGAAATTAGCTGCGAAACTGAATCCATATCCTTGTTACCTGCGAAATAACATGCGAAAAATTACCTGCAAAATAATTTGCAGCAAAATTTCGCAGGTAACTTTTCCAGGGAATATTAGCTGCAAAATTTGAAATTCGCAGCAAATTTTAAAAAGAAAGTAAAATTCGCAGCTAATACCTGCGAAAAAAATTCGCAGCAAAAATTCGCACCTAATAGACATTTTTTTAGTAGTACACGTACTAAATGGGTTCCAAACAATGATGATTAAGGCTAGTCATCACCGTGACAAATCAAACAAGAAAAACATAAATGCTTACCCGTGATGAGGTCGTCTGACTGCTCTGCGTTCTCTACACTAAACGTGAACACGCGACCCTGATTTTGTGGCTTCAAGGAAGAAGAAAGTCGTGGATTGGTACCTCTGCAATCCTTGACATAATGGTCTGACTGACCGCAGCGGTAACAGATGTCCTGACTGAAACGACAAGCCCTAGAGTGAAGCTTGCCACACGTGGCACATTGCGGTATGGTGGGCAACGCCCGAGGTGCTGCTGCCACCGGGCGCTGTTGTTGCTGTTGTTGTTGCTGTGGTCGAGGCTGAGGTTGTGCCCTAGGTGGCTGACCATATGGCTTAAAGCGAGCAGAGCCGGTTTGGCTGGTTTGCTGAGGTGTCGCATAGCTATAGGTAATAACCACAACTTTTTCCTTTTAATTTTCTGTAGGTATAAGTTTCAGTCACAATCAACTTTACTTCAAATTATCATTGGTATAAATTATAAATTACACTTTTTTATCTTTAATTTTATATATGAATATGAATATAGCAAATAATAAGATTTCTTTATTCAACTTATATTAACAACTATTTAAAACTCGATACGATACAAAAAATAATCATTAAAATGTCCTTAAATTCATATAAAAAAATACATCAAGTCTTAAGATAGTAATCATGTCAATATAAAGTATAATGTAATAAAGGAAAAATGATGTATATAAAATATATTTTCAAGTATTAATAATCATGAATCATTATCAATTTCTTGTTAAAGATGAGCATGACAGCTTCTAGTTTCTATCTACAAAATAAGAATAAAACATTAATGTAGTGTTGTAATCAACAGGACAAATAGAAAGTACATAAAATACGAAATAAGCAAAATTTAATTAGCACAGATACATACTATGTATAGTTTTACTATTCCATTATGCAATCATTGGCACGCATCGGAACCTATAAAAATACATGAACATAAATTAATAACTAAAAAAAGGAACACTAGTAAAGCAAAACTCAAAGTTCATAATAAAAGAAATAACCTCCTGGTTGCATGTCATATTGTATATGTTTTTTTATAATTTAACTAAAAATGGTGTATATTACTTGAAAATTTAACAAAATAAATAAAATAAAAATAAAAAGGAAGCACCAGCTTCACTCACCTGATTACCTTCTAAATATTCTACAGGACAACACCAACAAAAGGGAATGTTCAGAAATCACATTCCAATTATTGTCATTCCTATTTATAAAAGACATTACCTGCAATAGTAACAATTAAGTTAAGATGAGAAGATGAAATAAAAGAAAGCACATCCAGCTGATCACATAATGCTTAGGCTTAAATATGCATGTACTCTCTATATATATAAGTCAGTTTCGGTTTAATCTCGTTGAAAATTGTCTAATCTTTTGGTCCTTTGTAACCCCTACTAAATAGCCCTTAATGCTAAGTCATCTAGGTCATCTATTAAGGGTACTTCCTGATTTCATAGCTTATCCTTTACTTTAAAATAATATACGCAGAAAATACGTGAGAATTTATTTCAAGATACAATATCGTGAAAATAGGGCAATCGTCATATATAAACGCTATATACAACCATACATACACTATATATCTATAATATATATATACATGCATTACAACTCTAACTAAAGACATACATCACAAATATTCCAATTACATGAACCATAGCAATTATTAATACATCATATTACTAATATAAATATCGTCGGCTAACAATGGTCCGACCTTAACTAAAGCAAAGCAACATGACTAAGGAAAAAGCGTATAAAACAGCGAAGCTCTAAGCGCATCAACTTCACGTTCACGGGAGTCTCCGCATCCAAGATTGCGTGATACACTAAAAAGATAGGGTGAGTACTAGAAAGTAACTCAGTAGGGAGCCGCTCTGGTTATTAATAAATAAGTGAGCATGAATGAGTTCATTTCAGTTATTAGTTTCAAACAATCTTGTCCCGGAACGACTACCTAAGTGCATCTTCTCCTTTTAAATTAAAGAAATACATAACAAAATAATAACTCATGTGTAGTGTACTATGTGCTCAACTATCATACATTCAAATATATAGCATAAAGTAACATTCCTTATCTGTGATAATAATCATATAACTTGCTTAATTATCTTGATCTTTTAAGCATACTTGTATGCCTGATGTGAGCATCGCAACTCCATAAATTATTTATTTTTAAACCAAGTTCCCTAATGTAGTTAGTGGAAACCAGGGTCGTCTCTCACAAGGAATGACTAAGGAAGCAATACGCGAGACTAGTTATATGAGGGTTGTCACGATTGGGGGTTTTGGTTGCAAGAATGTGAAATTGATTTAACTAAATAGAATGATAAAAACAGTAGTTTATGAGGTGGAACATTCATTAGGGTGTTTATCATTGGCTACAAAAGAATGCATGAGTTGATTACTTACGCTAGAGTTAGATCTAAACTATTGTTGTGATTCTAATGATTGATTGCCTAGAACAAGATTAATCAGTGAGATCTCACCTTTAGTTTCGTTTCAACAATCTTTAAAGTCAACACATTAATCTAGTTAAAGAGACTAATAAGCCAATTAACTACTCATATGCAAATCCTAATATGCCATGCATTAACTGATCAACCAACACATGAACACATCAAATGAATTAGCCTAACTCAATCGATAAGCCAAGACAAGGTAAACACACACCGCAATTAAGATCTCAATTATATGCTAGAATGACAATGAAAACAAAATGCAAGTTATAACAAAGCCTCAATTTACCCCAATGATCTCCACACCCTCATAAACCACCAAGAAATTAGTTACTCATGGAGGAATAAAGGGCAGAAATTAATTGGATTAAAGTAAAGATGAAATGGAGAAATTAAATGGACTTGAATAATAAGAAATGTGTAAAGAAACTAAGGAATTAACGAAAGTAATGCAAATTGGGAATAACTGAAGAACGAATAATTGAATTAATTATGAAAGTAACTTACAAAACCCAAAAGACTTGACGAATAACGTTGAAAGTAAACAATGAAGAAGCTAGAGAAAAATTAGGAAAGAACAAAGGAATCCTAATGGAGAAAGAAACTCTAACTAAAAGTCTAGGGTTGTGTAACACCCCGACTTTATTAAGTCCTAATTAGTGAGATTAAGGGTAATTGACCTTGGTAGGATTTAATTCGGTTGGGTGGATAAGTTTCTTCTAGTCAAACCCTTATGTGTGATGTTATCTAAGTGTGTATATATATGTTCAGTCTATTCTATGTGAATTACGTGTGTTATTATGTGTTATGATAATATGTATATCTATGTGAATGTTCATTGTATGTGAAGAGTATGTTGGATACATATATGAGTTTAATTGATATTTAGATGACGCATGAGGTTAGGAATGATGATATGAATGTTTATATGAGTTGCATGATGTTATTAGATAAAGTAGTGTTATATATTATTTACTTTATTTTATGTGCCTATGTGTGTATTTTAATTTATATTTAAATATAGAAAAGTTATATGAGCATTATAGTATTATTTGGGAGTTTTAGAGTGTTTTAGTATTTTTAAGTGACGGTGGCCCCATGATGACTCTTGACCTAGCCACTCCATATATAAACACTAGTAACCTCTCCACTCCAAAGAAAAACACTCTTCCCCTTCTCTAGTTGCCATAGTCATTTCTCTCAAGAGCTCCTAAGCCATTGATACTCCAAACCACGAAACACTATCAACCTTACCCAATCCAGAAATAAACTCATATTCTTAATCCTCCATCAAGCGGAGCTTTCTACCGATTCCGTTTCTCCGATAGAGTCTCCGGCGTCACCGGACCGTTCGTGGGCTAGAGAGAGAGGTTCCAACGAGAGCAACGTCAGGAAGGGTTTCTGTTTGCATATTTCGAAATTGTCTTCAAGAGGTAGGGTTTAGGCATTCTATTCTTTGAATTTCGTGCATATGATGATAATTTAATGATATGATGTTTGTTGTTTTTCCCATTAGGGTTCATGAAAGGGTCATGTTTTGTGAAATTATTTCAAAGAGAAAATATTTTACGATAAAAGTGTTCACTACTAGAAACACGGAGTTTTCCGACGGCTTTTCAACCGTCGGAACATTCCGAGGGTTTCCGATGGCATCATCCGCTGACCACAAGCGACATCAATTTAAGACAACTCGTCGGAAACCCCTCGCAAAATAGCGCGAGAATGCGCGCCATCATTCCGCCATAATATACGATGGACTTCCGAGGGCAGGAATCACCGCCGTCGCAAGGCCCTCGAAGTAATAACAGTTTCGGCGGACTTCGAGGGTCCTCGACAGGGTTAGGGTTGAGTTAGTCTTTCTGGAAACCGTCGAAGACCGCCGTACTGGATACTTAATAAACTAACTTTAATTATTGATTTAAGGTGATATTAAACGTGTTAAATGTCTGGAGTGTTTCTATTAGTAAATAATATAATAATGATATTCGTCCAATAAAATCTTTAATAGTTAACGGTGTGTTCGAAGTAGCCAACAACATGACGACTGACTTGAGATCCAGGGAGACTCTCAAGTACTATTATAAGAGAACACCAAGTAACTCACCAATTGAGTTAATCAGGACAATACAGCTCATGACAACATAATATATGATGGATCGTTTGTTATATATTAAGAATTGAACTGATTAAATTAACTATTAGTATAAATTAATCTAATATGTTAAGAGTTGCATGGACAACCGTCGGAAACCGTCTGAATAGGAACAGTTTCGGCGGGTTTCCGAGGGCGTCAGGGACCGTTTCGATTGAGATTCCCTACGCGCGTGACTGAAACGCTGCATTTACGGCATCCCGTTGGAAGGCCCTCGGAGGTAATAGTGATTTCTGTCGGGTTTTCGAGGGTTCTGGATGCATATCATACTTAACTTTAATTATTGGATTTAAGGTGATATTAAACGGATTTAAATGTCCGGATTGTTTCTATTAGTAAAAAAAATAGTAATAAATGATATTTCGTCAAATAAAATCTTTAATTAGTTGAACGGTGTGTTCGAAGTAGCCAACAACATTGACGATTAACTTGAGAGCCAGGAAGACTCCCAAGTACTTATATATAAGAGAACACCAAGATAACTCATCAATTGAGTTCATCAGGACAATACACCTTATGACAACAACAATATATGAGGGATCATTTGTTATATATTAACAGTTGAACTTATCAGAGTATAAATTAATCTAACTGTTCCGGCGGGTTTCTGAGGGCTTTCAGACACCTTTGGATTGAGATTCCCTCCGAGCTTGACTGAAATGCTGCGTTTCATGGTTTCCCATCGGAAAACCCTCGGAAATTTAAATTTTGAATAACCGAGGGTTTTCCGACGAAAGTTGACCCATTAGGGTTTGGGCGCCATTAGACTGTTTAATGAAACGGTGCGTATCATGTAGCCGTCGGAAGCCCATCGGAAGCCCCCCGGTAACGGTGAACTTAAACAAGAGACCGCGTCTCCTTCCTCACTCAGCGCCGTAACTCCTCTCTCTGTCTCTCTCTCTCTCTCGTCCGCCAGCATTCACGCCGTCGACGGTGGTTTCCAAAAAAGGAGACCACCATCTTGCTCACGGTGAGTAGAGCTACCTTTCTAACCGATTGGTTTTTTTATTTGGTTTTTATTTTGATTTTTTTTTGTCCGAACAGAGCCACCGCGAACCACCCCGCCGCCGCCTCGTCTGCACTACCGCCGCTAACTTCGCCCCACAGCCGCGTCCTCTGCCCGACCGTCGCCGCTGCGCTGCCCAGTCGCGGTTCGCTACGCCACCACCACATCCGCCGCTGCCCACCGCCGTCGCTGTCACCACCATTGCCGCCTCTGCCTGGAGCTCTGCCGCTGCCGCTGCCTTTACTACTCTGTCAAGGTAAGTGTTGTCACGGTGACTCCAGAGCATGTTTAACCTAGCCACCACGTGACTAAACCCTAATACCACTATCATTCCATCAGAAAACCCTCTCACTCCATCTTTGAGCTTCCATAGGTTTCTCTCTCAAGAATACACAAAGCCAAAACCCTTCCACACCAAGAAACACCCACCAATTCTCACCCGATCGAGAAACCGACCACATATTCTTGATCCTCACACCGAAATACACATAACCACCGGTTTCTTTTCTTCATCAAGTGTCACCGTTGTCACCGGACCGTTCGTGGGTTTAGAGAGAAAAAGAGGATTCACGGGAAACGTCGGGCTAGAGTGTTGTCATCAAAGTTTTACGGTTGTCTTTTAAGAGGTAGGGGTTTAGACATTCTAAATGTTGAATTTCATGCATGATAATAATGATTTTTTATGAAATTGAGGTCCTCGTTGTTTTTCCCATTAGGGTTCATGAAAGGGGTGAATTGTATCGATTGGCTTTGAAATTAAAAGTGTTTTCACCGATTAAAAAGTGTTAAAATTGTCTTTTTATGATTGATTTTCGTATGGCTTTGTTTTCTGATGATTGGAACGATTCTAGGTTATTATTTTTGCCATTGGCTATGGAAAATCGTGTTTTGGAACTCTAGAATCGTGTTTTACGACGCTGTAATCGATTACCACGAGTTCGTAATCGATTACAGCAAGTGAATTTCCAATCGTCAGAAACGCGTGCTCTCTGTTAATCGATTACAGGGGTCCTGTAATCTATTACAGTAATCGATTACCACCCCGTGGTAATCGATTACAGCACTGTTGTTTGTGCGAAAATGAACCGTTTTAACCCTTTATGCACCCTAATGTGTTCTACGACTTGTATGAATGATATGTATGAATGTCCTATGGAATATATGTGATTATACATGTTGTTTGAATGAATTATATGATGTATATGATGAATGAGTACATGATATATGAAGAGATTAATGTGCAAAGTGAAAAGAAAGTCAAAACACACGGAGTAGCCTTTCCGTTCGTGATGAACGTTACAGGGGGCTGGCAAGCTCGGTTGTAACGACTCATTAGCGGAAGGTGAATTACCCCCTCTACCCAATAGTATAGGATGAGCTCATACCTAGGGTCGGTGATGCGGAGGTTACAGGAGGGTGGTCAGGCCAAAACAATGTAAATGATCCACAAGCACCAAAAGGGCGTGCTTTAATGAAACAGATCCACAGGCATACTAAGTATGCTTAAAAGACTCAAGATAATTTAAGTAAAGAATGTTATATTACCTTATGTAATTATATGATGGTCAAGCACTTATTACACCACACATTGATGAACATTTATGCTATGTATAACTGTTAATTAAAAAGGAACAAGACGCACATAGGTAATCGTACCGGGAAAAGATCATTTTGGAACTTATAACTGAATTGAATTCATTCATGCTCACGTATTTATTAATTAAACTCGGTACGGCTCCCCTACTGAGTTACTTTAAAGTACTCACCCCATGTTATTTCACCCCTTTTAGATGATGAGTATTAGCAGGATGAAGGCGCGGGTTTGGAGCCTGGACAGTCGTAGACTAGATTTCATTTATTACTAATTTATCAGATTTATCTCTTAGACTATGTCTTTTCTTATGGATTTTATGTCTTGAATTATGTTCCATTGATGTTTATATTCCTAAGTCCGGACCATTGCTAGCTGGCAAGTATTATTTATTTATGGATTGTATTTGTGGAGTCTTGTGAGTCACTGTTTTAGGCTCATGAGATAACACTATTATCATTACTGTTTTTGATGTATGTCTTGGGAGATTACATGGTTCATTTAATTATATCGAGGTATTATTCAGGATTATTGTTCCCACGTCTATATACGTTGTATTAAATTCGTAAGGCCCTTATTTTATATTCCGCAAACGATTTACGAAAATTTCTCCCACGTATTTTCCGCGTATATGTATTTTGAATATAAAAATAATTATGATAACAGGAAGTAACCCTTATGAAATGGCCTAAAATGTCTTAAGCATTAATGGCTATCTAGTAGGGTGTTACAGTATGTTCATATATTAAATCAATCTCACGATGATATATGATTGTTGTATAATATGATTGGTATATGTTATGATATTGATGTTCAAATTACAAATGTTGCTAAGAACCTTAGGGTAGATGACTTTGACTGGGACCGGTCATTATCTCCGGCAATTAATATTTATTGGTTGACTTTTGTAAGCTCCAGAACCCTTCTGAAAGAATTAGGCATAATTCTCTTAGAGTTATGAAAGTTTTAATGATAACAAGGTAAGCCATAAGTATAAAAATTTTACTTAAGGTTTTGCTAATATGTGCGCTAAGTGTCTCAGAAAGCTTTAAATTATTGCAATACCATGAGCAAAGACCAAGACAAAACATCAAGTAGCCTCGAGATCAATTGATAAAATCATAGCGCCAAAGATATCAGAAAGGATGTCTCAGAAGCGCAGAAGGTGAAAACATGTTTCTGAGGAAAGAACACTGTCGCCTCAGAAAGGTCTCAGAAGACCTTGCGACTAGTAGTTCTCAGAAGGGTCTTCCCTCAGAAGGTTCGCCTCAGAAGTCCGTACAACTCTCAGAAAGTTGGACTCAGAAGCAACCAAGTGTCTGGACTCAAGGGATCGCAAGCAATCTCAAAAAGCTCGCTACAACTAGCTAAGGAAGTGGGAACACGCGCACTGTGCAGTTCTGAAAAGTTCCTCATTTCGCGCTGACTGTAGCAGGGAGCCGTTCTGAAAAGGACACAGCCACATAAGCAAAGTGAAAGCTTCTAAATTTCGCGGCTCTTTGATGCCTATATATATGAGTTCAATTCCAGAGCATTGTGACGAAATTCTTGCGCTAAAAACTCTTGATTAAACGTGCAAAAACAATGCTGAATTGAAAATCATCTGCGAAAACTTAGAACTTTCTCATAAAGACAATTTTACGAAATTGTTCTTCTAACTTTGCGAAAATCTTCTAGTTCATTATTGGTGTAAATCCTTACCTTGTGTAAGTTATATCTAGAAGTCTACTAAGTGTAAAACTAGGTTTGTAACTTAGTCTTGGTAGTCGTTTTCGATCAAATCAAACTTTCGAAAAAAACGCTAAGTCCTTCTTTGTGTGAAGGCAGTTTTAAGTCCTCTGGTGTTTGAGGCAAAGTTAAAAGTCCTTAAGTGATTAAGGCAAGGAAGTCCTCTAGTGTTGGAGGCAAGGAAGTCCTCTAGTGTTGGAGGCAAGGAAGTCCTCTAGTGTGAGGCAAGGAAATCCACTTCGGATTGTGAAGTGGTGGAAGTCCTTTACTTGGTAAAGGCAGTGTTGTCTGAGAAGGCACTTTAAGAAGAATATCTAAGAACTCTCAACTGAAGGTTGAGGACTAGAGTAGGTTGGTTATAACCGAACCAATATAAAATTCTTTGTGTTAAGCTTTTCTCCCTTGCTCTTTACTTGCATAAATCTTTGAGAAAAACTCTACCACGATTCTAATTAAGAGGTCTCGTGAAAACCTTATTGATCAAAATCAGAAAGCTTTTAAGAAACTCTAACTTTAAGTCATTTTCTTAAAATTCCTCAGAAAGGAACTTTCTCAGAAAGACTAAGTTCTCAGAAACTTAATCTTCTCAGAAAGCAATTTCCGCTGCAAACTCTTAAATCTACCTTCTGAGTAAAAACAGCTTTCTAAGTAAAAGTTTTAAGAAGTAATTTTTTAAAACTTGCACGATTCAACCCCCCCCCCTTCTCGTGCACACATACACTTTCAATTGGCATCAGAGCTCGGTCGTTAAGGGGTTGAGCACTTCGCAGTGTCAAGGAAAAAGATCCACGAAGGGAAATATGAATTCACCAGCTGCATTCATATCAGATGGGGCTTCAATAAACAGACCTCCGATGTTTCTCGGAGACAACATCGACTACTGGCGTGACAGGATGACGCTGTTCATCAAGCACACCAGTGTGGACTTATGGGATAGGATCGAGAATGGAGACTATCAGCCTCTGCAGACAATTACAGAGGATGTTGTAGTTGCAACAGACGCTGAGCCAGGAGTGGCACCTCCAGCACTCAGAACCTATACAAGACGGGTCCCTAAGGACGAATGGACTCAGGAGATGAAGGAGAAGATACAACTCAACTTCAAAGCCAAGTATATTCTCCTCTGTGCTTTACCCAAGGTAGAATATGACAAAATTGTGTCATGTGATACTGCACAAGAGATTTGGGAAAGACTTCATATGTTGCACGAAGGTAATGACGAAGTCAAGGAAACAAAAATCTCAATGCTCGTACACAAATACGAGTCCTTTAGCATGCAGCCTGAGGAAACTATTGACAGCATGTCAATAAGATTTCTCCATATCATCAATCAGCTGAAAGTCCTGGGAAAGACATATTCAAACGCTGAGATGGTAAGAAAAATCCTCAGAAGCCTTTCTGCAAAATGGCGTCCTAAGGTCACAGCAATCCAGGAAGCCAAGGATCTAAACCAACTGGGTTTGGATGTACTATTTGGTTCGCTCAGAACGCATGAGATCGAACTGGAAGGGTTGCTCGGAGGACCATCCGCTTCCTCCAGACCTCAGAAGGGATTGGCTCTGAACAGTCAAGTCAGAAAGTCTTCCAAAGCTTTCAAAGCTGAAGAAGCGTCTGAGTCTGACAATGATGAAGGCTCAGAATCCGACGAAGACGACATCTCTCTCCTAGTAAAGAAAATGAAGAAAGCCTGGAGAAAGAGGCCAAACAAAAGCAAGGAATTCACTCCTAAGAAAGGAAAGTCAAAGCCTTCAGATGCCACATGTTTTGGATGTGGAGAAAAAGGCCACTTCAAGACGGAGTGTCCACAAAACAAAGGGAAGAAGAAATTCATTCCCAGAAAGAAAAAGAAGGCAATGGCTGCAACCTGGAGTGATTCAGAAGACGAAGCTTCTGAAGCAGCAAGTGAGGAAGAAGAAGCTAATGTTTGCTTCATGGCAGGAACTGACTACATTCTGGAAACAGAATCTGAGCCAGAAGAGGTACAAAATTCCCCTCCTCTTTCATACTCATACGATGAGCTCTCAGAACTCTATTATGATCTTCTGAAAGACTCAAACGAGTTAGCCAACAGTTTCAGCGACCTCAAAAAATCTTTTAAAAACACAGAAGCTGAAAATGTAAGACTAACTCAAGAAGTTCAGAACCTAAGGCTTGAAAGAGACGACTTCAAAGGTAGATACCTTGAAAGTCATGACCTGTATCAAGCATTAGAAAGTTTGTCTTCAATCACAGTAGAAAAGGCTGAAAAGGCCATGATCGAACTGCAAAAGACAAATGAACTTCTAGCCTCTGACTTAGTTAAGATGGTAAATGGTGAAAAGATGCTAAGTCTTTTGCTTGGGGGTCAAAGACCCTATAAAGACAAAAGCGGTCTTGGATATGAAGAAGTCTTTGAACCACATAATCTTGATCCACTCTTAACTAAATCACCCCGCATGTGCATTGCATGTTTTAAGAGTGGTCATGGTTCTGAAAAATGCCCTATGTTGAAAAAAGGAAAAATCTCTAAGCCTCAGAAGGCTAAGAAGAAAACTCAGAAAGCAAAGCCTTCTAAGAAGACTAACCCCTCTCAGAAGGGTAAAACTTCTCAGAAAGCAAGTGCTTCTGAAAAGGGAAAACAAAAGGTTTCTGATTCTCAAAACCATAACCCCTCTAAGAAAAGAAGGCAAAAGTCCAAGAAAGCTAACAAGCAAGGACCCAACAAAGAATGGGTACCTAAATCTATTAACTTTGTGACTGCAGGTACATCATCAAGCGCTGCTCCACCACCACGATGAGCAGGGGTACCTTGACAGTGGCTGCTCAAGGCACATGACTGGAAGCAAGCACTGGTTCAGAAGCCTCAAGCCCAAGAAAGGCGGAACAGTGCGATTCAGTGATGGCGCTAAGGGAAGAGTCACTGCAATCGGAGATGTTGGTAAGGATTCCTCTCACCAAATCTCAGATGTACTTTTGGTCGATGGCTTAACTCACAATCTATTAAGCATTAGTCAATTTTGTGACAAAGGCTTAAAGGTTGAGTTTTATGCCAAGTATTGTCATGTGATTAATCTCACAAATGACAAGATCGTTCTGGAAGGAAAACGTGTTGGTAACATCTATGTTATCTATCTGGATGATCTAAAGGATCAAAACGTGGAGTGCCTTGTCTCTGTCCAAGAAGACAAATGGCTATGACATAAGAAACTTGGTCATGCCCATATGAGACTTCTTTCTGAACTCTCTCAGAAAGGACTTGTAAAGGGCCTTCCCAGAGTTAAGTATCAGAAGGATGCAACCTGCGACTTCTGTGAAAAAGGGAAACAGACCAAAGCTTCCTTTCCCAGTAAAAGTGGTATTTCTACTCAGAAACCACTGGAACTGCTCCACATGGATCTTTTTGGACCAACCAGAACGGCTTCCCTTTCTGGAAAACGCTATGGTCTTGTCATAGTGGATGATTACTCCAGATTCACTTGGGTTTTCTTTCTAGCCTCTAAGGAAGAAACTTTTGAGAAGTTCAAAGCATTTGCAAAAAGAGTTTCAACAGAAAAGGATTCGCACATTCATACCATAAGATCAGATCATGGTGGTGAATTTGAGAACCATGATTTCGAAAAGTTTTGTGAAAAGCTGGGTTGCTCACGAATTCTCATCTCCCAGAACTCCTCAACAAAATGGAGTGGCTGAGAGAAAGAATCGAAGCCTTCAAGAGATGGCAAGAACAATGCTTTTAGAAAGCGGACATTCAAAAGGTTTCTGGGCTGAAGCAGTTAACACTTCATGCTACATTCAGAATCGAGTCTTTTCTGAGACCAATTCTGAAAAAGACTCCTTACGAGCTATGGAAGAATAAAATACCAAACATTTCTTATTTCCATGTATTTGGTTCTTCTTGTTTTATTCTCAACACAAAGGACAAACTCTCTAAGTTTGATCCTAAGTCCGATGATGGATGCTTCCTAGGATACTCCTTAGTCTCTAAAGCTTACAGAGTATATAACAAAAAGAGTAAATGTGTTGAAGAGACAATCCATATTAAGTTCAAAGAACTTAGTAAGGACATGTCTCAGAAAGATGCAGACTTTGAAGATGAGTTTGAGAAACTCAACATCACTTCTGAGAAAGCCAAAAAGAAAATTCTTATAGATGATGAGACTGACTTCCAACCCATGGAACAACCATCTCCATCTAAAGAAAAATCCAGTAGCATCATCGAAGCTCCAGAACCTAGAGAATCTACTTCTCCAAATACAATGGAACCTAGATTCTCTGAAGGTCAAGCTTCTGATGACTCAGAAAGAGAACCCTCTGTGTCTCCTTCTCAGAATCCTACTCCTAAAAGGATTAGAGGTTCAAGAGACTTGAAGAACGTCTCTCAGAATGAAGTCTTGGGTGATCCAGAACGTGGCGTAAGAACCAGAAGGAACTATACAAATCTTGCTATGGTTTCTGAACTTGAACCAGACTCCATAGAAGAGGCGTTAGATGATCCTAGCTAGGTAAATGCCATGCAGGATGAACTTGACCAATTCGAGAGAAATCAGGTTTGGAAACTAACTCAAAAGCCCAAAGGCAAGAGTGTCATTGGGACTAAATGGGTGTTTCGAAACAAACTTGATGAAAACGGTCAAGTCGTGAGAAACAAGGCCAGATTGGTTGCTCAAGGGTATAACCAACAAGAAGGGATAGACTACGATGAAACTTTCGCTCCAGTCGCAAGATTGGAAGCTATCAGAATGCTGCTAGCTTTTGCTGCACACAAAGGTTTCAAACTCTATCAGATGGACGTTAAGTCTGCCTTCTTGAATGGATACCTTTCTGAGGAAGTTTATGTAAAACAACCTCCTGGTTTTGTGAATGATGCATTCCCGGATCACGTATTCAAGCTTACAAAGGCTCTCTATGGTCTGAAACAAGCTCCAAGAGCTTCGTACGATAGATTGAGCTCTTTCCTGCTTAAAAACGGATTCTCAAGAGGGAAAGTAGACACAACTCTCTTTACACTCTCAGAAGACTCTGGCTTCTTGATTGTCCAGATTTATGTTGATGACATAATATTTGGCGCAACTAATGAATGCCTTTGCAAAGAATTCTCCAAGCTTATGCAAGGTGAATTCGAGATGAGCATGATGGGAGAATTAAAATTCTTCCTAGGATTGCAAATCAAGCAAGAGTCAGAAGGGACAATTATTCACCAAGAGAAGTATACCAAAGAACTTCTGAGGAAGTTTCTGATGGATAAGGCCAAACCCATGAGCACTCCCATGCATCCCTCTCAAGTAATTGATTTGGATGAAGATGGTGAGAAAGTCTCAGAAAGCAACTATAGAGGGATGATTGGCTCACTTCTCTACTTAACTGCCTCCAGACCAGATATCCAACTCAGTGTTGGGATCTGTGCTAGATTCCAGTCTAAGCCTAAGCAATCACATTTAACTGCAGTTAAACGAATTTTACGATATTTAAGTGGAACTACTAATCTTGGTCTTTGGTACGAGAAAGGTTGTTCTTCTGATGTTGTAGGATATTGTGATGCTGACTACGCTGGAGATAGGATCGATCGCAAAAGCACAAGTGGCTGCTGCTGCTTCTTTGGAAAATGCTTGATCACTTGGTCCTGCAAGAAGCAAAATACGATCTCCCTATCAACTGCTGAAGCTGAATATGTGTCTGCTGCAAACTGCTGTTCTCAGATGCTCTGGATTAAGAATCAGCTACTTGATTATCAATTAAGGTACACCAAAATTCCTATCCTTTGCGATAATACAAGTGCTATCAACTTAGAATCCTATTCAGCATTCTCGATCCAAGCACATTGATATAAAACATCATTTTATTCGGGATCATGTGCAAAAAGGCGACATTGAACTCAAATTTGTGAATACTGAGGATCAAATCTCAGATATATTTACAAAGCCTTTACCCGAGGATCGTTTCAATGTTCTGAAAGGATTTCTTAATCTAAGACGTTTCTAAGTACTTTGAAATTAAAAACTTTTTCTTAGAAACCCCCCTTAGTCTAGTTTAGACTCTGAGACAAACATCAGAACTAAGCTTCTGAGCTAGAAGTAGGATAAACACAGAAAACTCTATCTGAGAAAATTTGTTCTCAGAAGACTCATCCTCAGAAAGGAGATCTTCTGAAACATTTCTCAGAAGGAGCATTTCTCAGAAGGACCACTTCTCTCAGAAGGGTACCTTCCGAGAAACAAGTTACCAACGGTAACTTTTGGATAAGCGTCAGAAACGGCTAGTTACAAGCCAGTTCTATAAATACTCATGGCATTGTTCCATTTGAGCACTTTGCGCTTAAAACTTACCAAAACTCTGCCAAATCCTCTCCTCGCTTTCCAATCTTCATCTGTTTCATATCCCATCTCTCTCTCTCTGCTATCTCTGCTCTCTGTCCTTCTCTATCTCCCTTCATCTCATTCCAAATTTAAACCTTTCTACCAAATGGCCTCGTCTGGAGAAATTAAGGATTAATGAGAAATAACCTTAATGAGGTATCAGAAGACATCCTCTACGAAGATGAGAAGATGCAATCCCTATTTTACAAGACCTATCTCCCACGGAATCTAGCCATGGGAAGGGTATTGCCTCTCAATGTCACAACCAGGTGGACGAACTTCAGCTCACATTCCTTAAGCAACCTGGATGGCCAGCCATGATGAGCTCCGAGGATGTATGCTACCCAAATGTGGTGAGGGCCTTCTACTCTCAAATCGAAAGGTTCACCAACAAAGGGGTCAAAAGCACGATTGCTGATCAGCAAATCCGCTTCTCCTCCTCTGACATCAACAAAGTTTTCAAGACCTTGAATGGTGGTGCTGTCATCGCCGACGACCCAGAATGGGTTAAGGAGGTAGATGACTCAGAAGAAGAAGTGGTGACACTTCTGACTGGTAGCAACAGTCTACCACTCAAGGGCGTAAAGGTGCCTCATCTTACGCAAGAGGCCAGAATCATCTTCTCAGTTGTTCAACATACCCTTCTCCCTCGGATTGGAGACATGGGGAACGTTACCACCATGGATGCATGCCTATTGTACCACCTGCTGAAAAGGAAAGAGTAGATTTTGGAAGGATGGTGCTCAACTACATGATGCACCAAGCTCATCCTAAGAGGGCTCTCACAAGTCTACCTTACGGAAGCCTTCTGACCAGAATCCTCGACCATCTCTCCTTCCCACTTGAGGACTACGAGTATGTCTTCAACCACAGCAAATTCTCAATGGTCACCTTCAACAACATCAAGAAGAAGAAGGAGGAAGCAAATCCTTCTAAGGGAGCTGCCGGTTCCAAATAGCCTTCTAAGGTTGAAAAAGGAAAGGAAAAGGTTTCCGATCCTTCAGAGAAGAAGAAGAAGAAGCAAAAAATGACTCATCCTTCTCCAACAAGGGTGACAAGGAGTATGACTTCTGAGGAAGCTCAGAAGACTCCTCAGAAGAAACCTGAGGTTGTTGAGGCTGCTGAAGACTCAGAAGAAACAACTTCTGAGCAACTCCTGACCAGAAAGAGGAAAGCACCTCCAACTCTCCAAGATCCAGACGTGCCACCAGAAGGGAAAAAGAAACGTGGTCGTTTGGTAAAAGCTTACTCTAAAACTCCACCTTCCTTTCTTAAATCTTCTTCTACTTCAATTCCTGTTTCTGATTCTATTGCTGGTTTTAAACCCACCAAATTTAAAACTAAACTCCTGCATTCCTTGAATTATCAGGGAAAGTCTCACAAAGGAGTGGGGATAAAAACCACTAAGAAACAGAGCCCGCCGAAACCGACGGGTAAAGAAATTATAGCAGTTGCTGCTGTAGCCACCATCACTACTACCGCTGTTGTTGCTGCTGTTGAAGAAGAAGTAAAGCTTCTCATCACTCCTCCCCCTCTAGGAATGTCTCTCCAACCAGAGAAGACGTTCAGGGGCATGGAGGAAATGTTGCTGATTCTTCGTCTGAGGAAGAAGATGCGGCAAGCTTCCGCATTGAGCATCGCACTCCAGATGCTGGAAGCTCCAAGAAAGAGCCCCAGAAAAAGCCCTCTGAGGTTTCTATGGTGGAACTCTCTGAGGCAACCACAACCGAGGCTGCTGCTGTGAATGCTGAGTCACTGGCTCAGACAATGCTTGATGTCCAGAAGGAACTGGATCAACCCTCTGAGACTCCCGAAGCTGCTCAGATGCAACCACAACAACAACTACAGCATGAGGAAGCCTTACTTGAACCAACTTCTGAGGTTGGTCCTCTCTCTTCTGAGATCCCTCCAGAACATGAGGAAACTCATGTCTCAACACATGAAGTAGTGCCAGGGACCACCAGCACTGGGCTCAGCTCAGAGGTGGGCGCTGACGCTACCATGGTTGCCGGCGTAGCAGCAGTTGAGGCATTTGTTGCCCACAGTTCCTTGGAAGGAACTCTATCTGAGAAGGACTCTCAGAAGGAACCAGAGGTTCCTCCTCTAGATCTAACAGAAGTTCCCCCTCCATCCTTCAATCAACAGGGTCCTACCTTCTCGATTACAGAATCAATGATTAGTTCCGGCTTTCAGCTGGGAAGAATGGTAGTCACCCTTCCCTCTGTGCAATTTCGGCCTTTCTTTGGTCGAACTGAGAAATTGAAGTGCATTGAAGCCATACATAGCCAGATCTCAACTTTCAACCTCTCCGAAGATGCTTAGACCTCTGGTGCTATGGAGCAACCATCAGCTCGGCAACCTTCTGATCTAGACCTTGCTCTAGTTTCTGAGGACACTCAGAGGCAGCCTTCTATTGAACTTGCTGCTATTGAAGACAAAGCTGTCCAAGAAGAAGAACTTCCTGAATATCAACTGAGGGATATCATCGATGAGGTACTTGAGGCTGAAGTCTCTCGCCCTCCTCCATCTCAACCCTCATCTTCTCAACAGCCTTCCACTTCCTCTGAACTACCTCCAGAATGCGCTCCGAATGCGACTCAGAGCGAGATTCTCATGGAGATATGCCAGCTGCTATGCTACATTGCCAGAAGGCAGTAGTTCCAAGTCAATGATGGCGTTTATGTCTTAGCCACCCTTTTTGATATAACAAAGGGGGAGTAGATAAATGATAAAATTTTTGTACATTGGCTATACGTAAACACTAGGCTAGGACTTAGGGGAGCAACAACTTAGGGGGAGCCAAATATTTTGTATCTCTACAAAACCATCAATGAAAAATCATTATTTTGGCATTTCATGTTTTTACTTAATTCCATGCTTATTCTTAATTATTTGGCATCTATTGATTTACTTAGCCTGGTATTTCTGAATTTCATACGTATATTCATCAAGAAATACACGCTATGTAATTGATAATCTCAAACAGTAATCATACATTGCATACTTAACTGTTGATTATCAAAGCCTTCTAAGGAAATAACAGAGCCTTCTCTTAGAAAGCAATGTTAAGTTCTAAGAAAGCAAAAGTGCATTCTGAATAAGTTGTGAACTCACTCAGAAACACTTCTGAACTTAAGCAAAATTATTATCTTAAGACTTAAGTTGTTATCATCAAAAAGGGGGAGATTGTAAGCTCAGAACCCTTCTGAAAGAATTAGGCATAATTCTCTTAGAGTATGAAAGTTTTAATGATAACAAGGTAAGCCATAAGTATAAAAATTTTACTTAAGGTTTTGCTAATATGTGCGCTAAGTGTCTCAGAAAGCTTTAAATTATTGCAATACCATGAGCAAAGACCAAGACAAAACATCAAGTAGCCTCGAGATCAATTGATAAAATCATAGCGCCAAAGATATCAGAAAGGATGTCTCAGAAGCGCAGAAGGTGAAAACATGTTTCTGAGGAAAGAACACTGTCGCCTCAGAAGGGTCTCAGAAGACCTTGCGACTAGTAGTTCTCAGAAGGGTCTTCCCTCAGAAGGTTCGCCTCAGAAGTCCGTACAACTCTCAGAAAGTTGGACTCAGAAGCAACCAAGTGTCTGGACTCAAGGGATCGCAAGCAGTCTCAGAAAGCTCGCTACAACTAGCTAAGGAAGTGGGAACACGCGCACTGTGCAGTTCTGAAAAGTTCCTCATTTCGCGCTGACTGTAGCAGGGAGCCGTTCTGAAAAGGACACAGCCACATAAGCAAAGTGAAAGCTTCTAATTTCGCGGCTCTTTGATGCCTATATATATGAGTTCAATTCCAGAGCAATGTGACAAAATTCTTGCGCTAAAAACTCTTGATTAAACGTGCAAAAACTCTGCTGAATTGAAAATCATCTGCGAAAACTTAGAACTTTCTCAGAAAGACAATTTTACGAAATTGTTCTTCTAACTTTGCGAAAATCTTCTAGTTCATTATTGGTGTAAATCCTTACCTTGTGTAAGTTATTTCTAGAAGTCTACTAAGTGTAAAACTAGGTTTGTAACTTAGTCTTGGTAGTCGTTTTCGATCAAATCAAACTTTCGAAAAAACGCCAAGTCCTTCTTTGTGTGAAGGCAGTTTTAAGTCCTCTGGTGTTTGAGGCAAAGTTCAAAGTCCTTAAGTGATTAAGGCAAGGAAGTCCTCTAGTGTTGGAGGCAAGGAAGTCCTCTAGTGTTGGAGGCAAGGAAGTCCTCTAGTGTGAGGCAAGGAAATCCACTTCGGGTTGTGAAGTGGTGGAAGTCCTTTACTTGGTAAAGGCAGTGTTGTCTGGGAAGGCACTTTAAGAAGAATATCTAAGAACTCTCAACTGAAGGTTGAGGACTGGAGTAGGTTGGTTATAACCGAACCAGTATAAAATTCTTTGTGTTAAGCTTTTCTCCCTTGCTCTTTACTTGCATAAATCTTTGAGAAAAACTCTACCACGATTCTAATTAAGAGGTCTCGTGAAAACCTTATTGATCAAAATCAGAAAGCTTTTAAGAAACTCTAACTTTAAGTCATTTTCTTAAAATCCCTCAGAAAGGAACTTTCTCAGAAAGACTAAAGTTCTCATAAACTTAATCTTCTCAGAAAGCAATTTCCGCTGCAAACTCTTAAATCTACCTTCTGAGTAAAAACAGCTTTCTAAGTAAAAGTTTTAAGAAGTAATTTTTTTAAAACTTGCACGATTCAACCCCCCCTTCTCGTGCACACATACACTTTCATATAGTCTTTGTTTCATAGTGTTTCAAGAAAAATTAGTGAAATATTAATCTCACATTTTAAAGCCTATAGCCTTCAATTTCTACTTATGTTAAAAAATCACGAAATTACATAATTTGAACTCTATAGCCTTTTCTTTTATAGTATTTCTAGAAAAACTAGTGAAATCTCACATTTTAGAGCTTATAACATTCAATTTATACAATATGTAAAAAAATCATGAAATTACATAATTTGAAGTCTATAGTCTTTGTTTTATAGTGTTTCTAGAAAAATTATGAAATCTCACATTATAAAGAATAAAGCCTTCAATTGGTAGTATATGTAAAAAAATCATGTAATATTATAATTTCAAATCTATAGTCTTTGTTTTGAATAAATGTTCACTTTAGTCCTTCAAATTACAAGCGTGATTCACTATGGTCCCTCAAATTTTAAAACTGATTATTTAGTCCCTCATTTTGTATCATGTATGTCACGTTAGTCCCTCAGTCTCTCTCCCATGACAGATCTGTTATGTTATGCTGACATTACACTTAACAGTCAAAATATATATCCTACATGGCAGTTGACTTCATTAACCTCTTATAATGTTTTAGTTTAGTCCCTCAAAATTAAAATAGGTCTTTTCAATCCTTCTTCCTTAACCTCTTGATTTCATCTTCATGTGTTGTGCTTGTGCTACCATTTATTACTTACTTTCATTTTTGAAGTAAAACTAGATGATATATGGAGGAAATGAAAGGAACATCTTTTCAAAGACATCAAAAGGCATTCATTTATATTTATAATTATATTATGGAGTTTCTTCCTTTTCTTTAAAAAAAATTAGCTAAGGAATTTCTGAGCAGAACTGAGAAAAAATAATTAAAAAATATTTCATTTTCTTGTCTTGAATCTTGACTCTTCATTTGCCCTCATCTGGTTCTAACCCCAACAAAAAAATAATTGATTCAAGTAAAATATTCCAAACAAAGTAATAATTAACATACATAGATTACAAACCATTGAAAAATGGAGTCAAAGAACAAAGGAGGGTGAAAGTGATGACTGATGAGTGAAAAAGAGCTTTGGTTGGTGGGTGAATGTGAAAGGAATTGGATGAGTAAGTGATAGGGTGAGTTTAAATGATTAGGGGTGATTAGGATTGATTTAAACATTGTGTTTTAATTAATTTACCAACAAGGACACTATTAAGTGCCATATCAGCAAAATGTGATAGATCTGTTATGGGAGAGAGATGGAGGGACTAATGTGACTCACATTTTGCAAATTGAGGGACCAAATAATCAGTTTTAAAATTTGAGGGACCAAAGTGAATCACGCTTACAATTTGAGGGGCTAAAGTGAACCTTTATTCTCTTTGTTTTATAGTGTTTCTAGTAAAATTAGAGAAATCTCACATTTAAAAGTCTATATCCTTAAACTTCTACTATATGTAAAAACTTCATGAAATTATTTGAAGTCTTAAGTCATTGTTTTATAGTATTTCTAGAAAAATTAGTAAAATCTCACATTTTAAAGCCTATAACATTCAAATTGTAGTATATGTAAAAGAATGAGGTAATATTTCATAATTTAAAGTATATAGTCTTTGTTTTGTCATGTTTCGAGAAAAATAGAGAAATCTCAACTTTACAGCCTGTAGCCTTCAGTTTCTACTATATGTAAAAAAATCATGAAATTACATAATTTGAAGTCTATAGTATTTGTTTTATGGCATTTCTAGAAAAATTAGTGAAATCTCACATTTTAATGCCTATAACTTTCAATTTATACTATATGTAAAAAAATAATGAAATTACATAATTTGAAGTCTATAGCCTTTGTTTTATAGAGTTTCTAGAAAAATTAGTGAAATATCACATTTTAAAGCCTAGCCTTCAATTTATACAATATGTAAAAAAATAATGAAATTGCATAATTTGAAGTCTATAGCCTTTGTTTTATAGTGTTTCTACAAAAATTAGTGAAATTTTACATTTTAAAGCTTATAGCATTCAATTTCTACTATATATAAAAATTCATGAAATTACATACTTTGAAATCTATAGTCTTTGTTTTATAGTGCTTATAGAAAAATTAGTGAAATCTCACATTTTAAAGCCTATAACCTTCAATTTCTACTATATGTAAAAAAAATCATGAAATTACATAATTTGAAGTCTATAGTCTTTGTTTTATGGTGTTTCTAGAAAAATTAGTGAAATATCACATTTTAAAGCCTATAGCCTTCAATTTCTACTATAAATAAAAAATCATGAAATTACATAATTTGAAGTCTATAGTCTCTGTTTTATAGTGTTTATAGAAAAATTAGTGAAATCTCACATTTTAATGCTTATAGCCTTCAATTTCTACTATTTGTAAACAAATCATGAAATTACATAATTTGAAGCTATAGCCATTGTTTTATAGTGTTTTTAGAAAAATTAGTGAAATCTCACACTTTAAAGCCTATAACCTTCAATTTATACGATATGTAAAAAAAACATGAAACTACATAATTTGAAGTCTATAACCTTTGTTTTATAATGTTTCTAGAAAAATTAGTGAAATCTCTTATTTTAAAGTCTATAACCTTCAATTTATACGATATGTAAAAAAATAATGAAATTACATAATTTGAAGTCTATAGCCTTTGTTTTATAGTGTTTCTAGAAAAATTAGTGAAATATCATATTTTAAAGCCTATAGCCTTCAATTTCTACTATATGTAAAAAATCATCAAATTACATAATTTGAAATCCATAACATTTGTTTTATATTATTTCTAGAAAAATTAGTGAAATCTCATATTTTAAAGCCCATTAGCCTTCAATTTCTACTATATATGAAAAATTTAGGTTATTCAATATTTTGAAGGCTATAGTTTTTATTTTATAATACAACAACCAACAAAATTGTGAAATCTCTAATTTTAAAGTATATAGCATTCAATTTCTCCTATATGTAAAAAATTCATATGATTCAATATTCTAAAGGCATAGTCTTTAATTTTTAATACAATCAAAAAATTGTGAAATCTCATATTTTAAAGTATATGACCTTCAATTTCTATTATCTGAAAAAAATCACATTATTCAATATTTTAAAGACTGTAATCTTTATTTTAGAATATAATAAAAAAGTTGTGAAATCACACATTTTAAAGTATATAGCCTTCAATTTCTACTATATGTGAAAAATTCATGTGATTCATTATTTTATAGGTAATAGATTTTATTTTATAATATAACCAAAAAATTGTGAAATCATATATTTTAAAGTATATTATAGAGAAATAAGAGATCATAAATTAAGAGAGGAAGAGAAAAAAAAACAAATTTGAATTAATAAATAGATAAATCATAATCAATCTACTAACTATGATTTATTTTTTAAAGTGATTAATAGCACTATTAATCTGAATGACAAAATAAGAGAGGAAGAGAAAAAACGAATCTGAATGAAAATAATTGAATTATAGATAAATTAGTAGATTAAATATGACAATGTTGGTAGACTAAAATGTTTGGTTTACACTTTTATTCTTTTTTTAAAAAAAAAAACTCTCTTTTGTGTAGATATATAAAGACAAACTTTGTGAGCAAAATCAAATAATATTTAAATAAGTCTAAAAAGAAAATTACTAATAATATGATTAAAGAGTTATTATAATACACTTAAAAAATATTTTGTCGTATTTAAAAATCATGATAGAGGAAATATTAAAAATTGATAAAATTATTTTATAAATTAGTACATATTTTTTATATATAAGTTCATCAATAAACTTAAAAATGATATAAAGAAAAGATAAAGTTAAGTTTTAGCTTAAATTTATATTGATCAACAAATACGTACATATTTTAAATTTTAAATGTATATAATTAATCATAATTAATTAAAATCAAAATCGTTGTTGAAAAATATAATTATATTAAATCTTAAAATAATATTATTTAAAATATATATATAAAATATTACACATTTAATATAGATGACCAAAAGGAAAAATTGACAAATAAATTTTTTTTAAAAAAAAAAACTCTCTTTTATATAATTATATATATTGATTACCATTACGTCATGGAGCTCTTAAATTATATAAAAGTACACACCATATGTTTGTGAAATCGCTGACATTATTATTTATTTATTCATCGAAGGAATCATGGTATATGCCGAAGATGCTATAATATAATAGATTATAAAAGCTTAAAAAACAATATTTTTCCAACCATAAAACATCCAACAAAGCTTATTTTAACACTTTTAGTCCAAATAGTATTCTTAATCATGTGTATTTTTTTAATGGACTGAGTGATTTAGACCTAATTTCTTATTATTGGTTGTTTTGTATGATTTTTTGTTGTACTTCTAGCTATTCTCATACTAGATTACCATCCACATGAGTAATTAAGATGATGATTATACATACTGATTGTGCTATATAATGCCTCTTCAAATCATATATATATATATATCCCTTCATCAACACACACACAAGGCAAATCAATTATTGTTGGCTTATATATAATTTCATGAAGTGAAGTAAATAAGCAGGTTAGTCTCTCACTCTCTCTTTCTCTCCTTCACTAATAAACACCTTCTTTTATGGTTAAGTAGTGTTGTTTTGAGATATAATATGCAATAATATTTATCATACAACATCTAAATACATCCAACTAAAATCTAACGTGTGCTATACATAAGATATAATAGGTGCTACACGTACGTGTATTATACATATAGCACACATTACGTCTTATGTATAACACACGTTGGATACTAGCAGGGGCGGATCTATTAACAGTGGGAGCCCCCACTAGACTTTTTATTTTTTCATCAAAGTATATATATGTATATAAATTTTGCCCCCATTGTATTATTAAATTTGCCCCCACTCTATAAAAAATTCAAAAAACATCAACTTATATTTATATATATTAGCGATCCAACATTTTCGCCCCTACTACTAAAATTTTCTGGATCCGCCACTGGATACTAGTTGCATGTATTTCTGTTGTACGACAAACATTATTAAATAATATGTGAGATAGGTTACCAGTGAACATTTTCAACAATTTAATCATTAAATGTATGTGTCCATAAAAGTTTAAAAGTAATATTAATAATTAGTGATCGTCGAAAATACTTAAAAATAGTTTACGAGTATTTTTAACTGTCATTATTTGTCAAAAAATAGTTTATAACTATTTTCAACAACATACAAGTATCAATATAACTTTAACTTTTTGACATTATTTTTATCAATATTTTTCGATAATTATATGTTAATAATAATTATAATTTTTGTAGTGACACCATGCTAATAATACTATATTCTCATCCATCATTTGATAATTATATAATATGTAAATGTAATTAGTCTGAGTGTCACATCTAATCCAATCCAAATGTGTGTGAGTTGATGAGCTTCTTCTAATTAAATTGTAGTGAACAATTATGATACAACTGTAACAATGTATGTAATTTTAGTTTTATATTTGTAGAATCTATTGATCTTATCATATAATTGATTTATTTTGAATTATTAGTTTTAAGATGATGTTTAATGATATCTCTAAAATTAATTCTTGTATGAAATAAAAAAAAATCACTTTTCTTAAAATCAACTCTAACCAAAATTGATTTTGAAATAATTTTTCTAATGGAAAACCAAATATATTTAAATATTGCCAAAATTAATTGTACACTCCGAGAGATTGGCATGCATGAACATATATTATTATTTTTTTATTTTTATATTTATTTTGAAAGTCATATATATTAAACTTATTTATAATAGAAACATAACTGGGCAGCACCTTAGAAATGTATCTTTATTCTTTTGAACGTTATAATTGATGTCTCTTTTTATATTATATTTTATTGAGGTTTTTCTTTGAAAACGACTTGCTTTGAAAACTGGACACATTCTGGTTAGTTCAATTTGATAATTATTTGTAAAATATTAGAAAATGTCAAAGTGTCAAAGTCCATGCAGATAAGATGTGTGAAAAAATCAAATAATTATAGTAGGGAACGCAACAAGCAAGTTTATCTTAAGAAATTAGAGATTAATTAAAGAGAGAAGATTCTTTTTGTATATTTAGTGTATGATTCATAATATGCAATTTGAAGAAAATTTGTTGTACAATAGAAATAAATCCAACTAATATCTAACGTGTTTTATTCATAATATGTAATGTAATGTGTGTTATATGTATAGCAAATGGTACGGAAACACATATTACATATTATATATAACATATATTGGATACTAGTTAGACGTATTTTTATTGTACAATAAATATTACTAATTTGAAAATAATGTAATATACACGACTTTTATGTACTTATATGCATTGTATGTGATTCATGATATGTATTTTGAATTTGGGATAATGTACATCTCTTTTATGTATTAATTAATATATCCTGATTCATGATATGTATTTTTAATGTTAATGTGAGGTAATGTGCATGTCTTTTTTGTGTTATGCATTTGGATTGTGAAGTATTTTGCATATCTTTTACATTTTGTTGTGCAAATTATATGATTCATAATGTGCACTTTAAAAATTTTAAGAGATGAACTTTCTTTGTTTTCGCATTTCTTTCTTAAGTAGAGTATTATTGTGTATTCTTTTATGACATGTAATATATGATTGTCGATGATGTATAATTTTATGGTGTACAAAAGATATTTATCCTTGAATGCTTCTATTTGCATAATAAAATATCAGTCAAAATCATCTAATATTGAGATTTTAGGTTATAGTCACTCAACCCATTAAAAATTAATCTTTTAAATGAGCATTGTTCCTTGTACTCCAACAATATATATATTGGGCTTACTCCCACTAAGAAATAGAGAAGGAGGAGAAGAAGCAAAAAAAATAATAATAGTTAATTAGTTATTTAGTTATTTACCCATGTATGTATGAAGTACATGAGAGTAAATATTTCTATTGTACATGAGAATTATTGCTTTTAAGGAGTTTTTTATTTTGAGTAAATAAATTAACAAATGACCTTATTTGCTTTTGACTATTTTTTTACTAGATTATTTCTCTTTAATTAAATAAAGACAAAACACTCAAATTCGTCCTTGCAAAATTTATCATTGGCTAAAATAGTCCCTCTAAAAACAGAAGTTCAAAATACATTTCTCCCAAATTAAAATATCAGACAAATTGGTCCTCCAAGAAAAATTTAGATAAATTAGACCATTAAAATTTATGAAAATGGTCAAATTAGTCCTTGTAATGAGAGGATTACTTTTTTCAATATCTTTAATTTGTAGGGACTAATTTGATCAATTCCATAAATCTTGATGAAATAATTTGTTTAATGTTTTCTTGCAGAACCAATTTGTCTAATGTTTTAATTTGGAAGGAATGTATTTTGAATTTCCGTCTCTAGAGTGACTAATTTGACCCGTAATGAGTTTTCTAGCTACGAATTTGGGTGATTTTGTCTAAAATAAATCAATTAGAGAAGATGTCTTTTTTGAGAAGCACAATCCCGAAGCAATAATGTTTATTGTACGACATAAACACATCCAAATAGTATCCGACGTGCTATATATCCTACGTAATGTGTGTGATATATATATAACACGTTAAGTATATAGCACACATTGGATACTAATTAGATATATTTCTGTTGTACAACAAACATCATCTGAAAGTGTCACTCAACTCAAGCATATATACATAATCACATACTCAATTAGTATCCTTAAATCATCATCACTGGAATTTGGAACAGCACCAATCAATTAGGAGCTTGAAGCTAATAATAATAAGGTCGGCATATATATATGGCTGGTGATGAACTGGGAGTGCTTAATGCTCTGGATGTGGCCAAGACACAATGGTACCACTTCACAGCCATCGTGATAGCCGGAATGGGGTTCTTCACCGACGCATACGATCTCTTCAGCATAGCCAACGTTACAAAGTTGCTTGGAAGAATCTATTACACACACCAAGGCGCCCCAAAGCCTGGGACCCTCCCTCCAAATGTGTCTGCTGCGGTCAATGGTGTGGCCCTTTGTGGCACTCTGGCTGGCCAACTCTTCTTTGGCTGGCTTGGAGACAAGCTCGGTAGGAAGAAGGTTTATGGCATAACTCTGGCTCTTATGGTGGTTTCGTCTCTTGCTTCTGGCCTCTCTTTTGGCCACAGTGCAAAGGGGGTGATAGCCACTCTCTGTTTCTTCAGGTCAGATGACAATTTCTTACTATCTGTCTAGCTGGTTCCTGAAATTAGATCCATTCTTGCGGTATGTTCTGTTTTTACAATTTTGTAAAGAAGACTTAGAACTAACAACAATGTTATTTGAACATTTACTTTTATCAAACATTCATACATTCTACTAGCAAGAAAGTGTGGATTCCACTAGTTTATAATCTTTTTCTTTTATTTTCTATCATTCTCTCAACATCAACTCTATATTTTTGGGATGTATACATTCATCTTGATGTTAAAAAAATACACAAATGTTTGGGTAACAATATTTTTTCAGCCAAAACAGCCAACAAAGTCCATTTAGTATTTTATGGCCCAAATAACATTTTAATTATTAGTATATTTTTAATAGGCTGAATGATTGTGGTCCAAATTCCCATTTATTGGCTGTTTTAGCTGATTTTTTGTTATACTTCTAGCCATGCTAAAAACGTTAATTTTTCGGGTTAGTATTCAACGTTAATTTTCACTTCTCTATATTTTCTTCTAAAACCCAAATAAAATATATTTTTTTTGGTAATCGTTCCCCAAAAACCCAAATAAAATATTTGTTTCACTACTCTACCAATTCAGCTAGGCCCTAAACACTTTTTTTTGTTCAGGTCATAAATGTTTACCTAGTGAAATTTTTCGGGTTAGATTCGGGTTACATTTTGAGATTATCTATCTCAGTTTGAAGTTTTTTTTTCTTTTAAATACATTTTTTTATAGTAATTAGTAATATACATATCTCAGTTCATCGGAACCTGACCCAACCCAACCCATGTACACCCGTAGTTTATGTATTTTCTTACCAAAATTATAAAATTTGAAAAAAACATAAATAAATAAGGATTTAATTTTTATCCACCGACAATTGAAAACTATCACGTCATCCACCGACAATTTATACAGTTATCCAATTATATACTGATACTGTCACGTCATTCATGATTATGATTTTCTCTCTCTCACTACCTGAAAAGTCATACAAACGAAGTGTTCTGATTAGATAATAGTGTAAAAGTATTTTACAGTACATCAAAATTAAACTTAATAAATAGTGAAAAACTGGTTTTTATGCATGATGGGATGAATGTTTTTGTCCTACAGGTTCTGGCTTGGATTTGGGATTGGTGGCGACTACCCTCTCTCAGCCACCATCATGTCAGAATACGCCAACAAGAAGACTCGTGGTGCATTCATAGCCGCAGTGTTCGCCATGCAAGGCTTCGGAATCCTTGTTGGTGGGATCGTTTCCCTCATTGTCTCCACCGCATTCGATCACGCTTACAAGGCTCCGCCGTACAACGTCGACGCTGCGGCATCACTCGTGCCTCAAGCCGACTATGTCTGGCGGATCATCTTGATGTTTGGTGCCGTGCCGGCTGCCCTCACTTACTACTGGCGAATGAAGATGCCAGAGACGGCAAGGTACTGTAATGAGTTTGAATTTAGACAACATAATAATGATACGAAATCATAACAGATAACAAGAATTTGAGAGATGAGAGAAAGAAGAAGAATTATTTCTCAAAAGAGAGAAATCTGAAGAGGGAGAATATCATTCACAATTCAAACACATTCCTATATTACAACAAGGAAATAATAATCATTAAATGTTTGGTGTACAATAAAAAATCAGTCAAAACAGTCAATATATTATGCACAACATATATTATATAATATGCATATAATATATTACGTGTTATGCACACCATATATCACAAGTTCTGCATATTATATATCACATATTGCAACATCATCTTTCTTTGCAACATGTGATATATGGTGACGCATATGATCTATTGTGCGCACTACATCGAATATATGGTATGCATATTATATAATAAATAGTGTACATAACATATTCGTTGTTTTAGCCATTTTTTTGTTGTATACATAGTATGTAATACTCATAATTATCATACACATACACAGACTATCAATGAACTCTAAAAAACCACTCACAACTAACTTCTACTTACACTTGTATTTAGTTTCATGAAACTACCTTTTCTCATAGTAATTAATCACCTAATAACTACCATTTCTTGTAATAACTACCTAATACATACTAATAATTATTGGGTTATTTTAGACTAGTTAAACCATTTCATGCTGCAGGTACACAGCACTTGTTGCAAGGAACGCAAAACAAGCAGCACAAGACATGTCAAAAGTTCTGCAAGTTGAAATCGAAGCAGAGCAGGAGAAGGTAGACAAGATTGCAGAGAGACAAGACAACACTTTTGGTTTGTTCACAAAACAATTCGCCAAGAGACATGGCCTTCACTTGCTAGGAACCACCACCACTTGGTTCTTACTTGACATTGCTTATTACAGTTCAAACCTTTTCCAGAAAGATATCTACACCAGCATTGGCTGGCTTCCTCCTGCAAAAGAAATGAATGCCATTCATGAAGTTTACAGAGTTGCCAGAGCTCAAACACTCATAGCACTATGTGGTACTGTGCCGGGATACTGGTTTACGGTGGCATTTATAGATTATCTGGGTCGTTTCTTCATCCAACTTATGGGTTTCTTCTTCATGACAGTTTTCATGTTCGCTCTTGCTATTCCATATCATCATTGGACCAAGAAAGACCATAGGATTGGGTTTTTGATTATGTACTCATTGACTTTCTTCTTTGCTAATTTTGGTCCTAACGCCACCACTTTTGTCGTGCCGGCTGAGATCTTCCCTGCGAGGCTGAGATCCACGTGCCACGGGATCTCCTCTGCTGCAGGGAAGGCCGGCGCGATCGTGGGGGCGTTTGGGTTCTTATATGCTTCGCAGGATAAGAATCCTGCGAAGCGAGATGCAGGGTACCCTGCTGGTATTGGGATGAAGAACACTCTAATTGTGCTTGCTGTGAGCAACTGTGTGGGCATGTTTTTCACTCTGCTCGTGCCGGAATCGAAGGGGAAATCGTTGGAAGAGTTGAGTGGTGAGAATGAAGATGAAGTTGGTGAGACATCTAATTCTGAGATGCCAACAACCTCTTCTGCTAGGACTGTTCCAGTGTGATTATTTTGATGGAATCTCAATTTAGGAATGTTTAATTACTGTGAAAGTGAAAAGCAAAACCAATAGCTAGCATAACTAGATATTTCCATATAATATAAACACAAATGCTATTGATATGTATAAAATTACTGTACACCTCTTTCTTCACCCATAATATATGTTGACAAGTTACCAACATATTATGAGTGTAAAAAAAGGGTGTACGGTGATTTTGTATGTACCAATAACATCTATCTAATATAAATTGTGCATTTAATGTATGTAGTTGGAAAACTCCTCCTGGTCAGAACTATTATCTTGCTACTTCTAGCTTGTTTCAGGTAAAATCTCATATTGTGTAAATGAAAATAATGTTGTTACATATCCTTTCATATAATGTTGGAGATTCATGGTGTAATTTTAATTTCAACTTATTAATGATGTGTTATTACTAATATTAGGATCGGAGTTGTGAAAATTAAGTTGAAATAGGAGTTTAATATTTACTTAAATGCTCACAAGTATAAATATAATAGAAATTTTAAGTCTATTATAAGAACTTCTGTACCTATATATAAATGTATGTGTGATGAACATTTAAACCAAGTAAGAAGGAAAAAAAATGCAAAAAGAAAAGAAGAAAAACATAAAGTTAGGAATAAATGAATTATTCCATAAATTCATTTTCTTTCTCAAATATATTTTAGTGAAAATATCACCTCATTCTGATATAGAAAAATATTTTTTAAAGATATCAAAAACTCAAAATCATTAAAGCTAGAACTATATGAAGTGTTAATATTAATACTTCATAAAGCACCTTAGAAAGTCTTAGGATTTTAAAAAGGACTTTAGAAAGTCATTCGAAAATTAGAAGATACTTCAGAAACCATTATAATAATTTCGTAATGAACCTTAGAGAGTTATGTAAAAGCTTCAAAAGGTACCTCAAAAAGTTACAAGAACTTTAGAAGAGACTTCAGAAATCCATAAAAACTTTAGAAGAGACTTGAGATACACTTGAAAAAGTTTTACATCATATTATTTTATATCTCTAAAAATATTTCTCTAAAACGTCTATAACATGGGGCTTCCATCCAGCAAGAATTTTTTTCATCATAAGGCTCGAACTCGAGACATTGTTTAAGGGACAACAAGTCTATTACTACTTATGTCAACCCCTGTTGGTAACTTCGGTAAAAGTTTACTGAGATATAATGAGCAAGGTAGCTTGAAAAGACTTGAAAAAGAATACTTAGAAACCTCTCTCGCATCTGATATAGAGTGAGTAAGAAGTTTATGGTAAAAGAAGAAGTCGGAATAGCAAGAGCCAGAGAAGACAGTTTAAGAATATTTCTAACTTGCAAAAAAGTTAGTGGAACTGATGATGAAACAATTGTTTGAGAATTGAATGAGCTATACTCCCACATCCAAGCCTCTAAACGATCGATACTCGATGGATACAATGTATGCATATTTGCTTATGGCCAGACTGGTTCAGGGAAAACTTACACAATGGTTTAAAGTTTAAACATTTGAAAATACTTACAAAGTGGTATAGACATTTGAGACTTTTATCTCATGCATCATGCTAGTTGAAGGAATTCATCGTTCTACAAGATGCGATTTTTTCCCTCAGAGTGGTCCAAATGGTGCCAGAGGATGACCTTTTCTGCATATCCACAACCATTAAAAGCTCCATTATGTATGAAATTGGGGTTCAAATAATTGAGATATATAACAAATAAGTGCGAGATTTGTGATGAACAGAGTTCCATTATAAAGATATTTGAAGCACAAACAGAGTTCCACAAAAAGGAACTAAAAAGTAAATGCATTGCTTTGCTGCCAAAAATAGGAGAAAATGTGATGAACATAATATTACAAGCAAGAAAACAATATTGTGTGATACAAACAAATCAGAACAAAAATATTAATCTTACAACCTTGTCATACTTGCAAGTTGCAACAACATAATATTTTATGAAGAGATCTCTTCCATATGTAAAAATTGGTTAAATTCATAGTATATCTATTAAGCTTTAAAATCATTAAGAAGAAAGTGCTTACCAGGAAGACAAGTGAATATAAATGAATCTCTTGTGTGATGACACCTTGCAAATTTCACCATCAGATGAGTGTTTCATGTAATGCAATATCAAACACAACCTGCATATTAAATAGTAAATATTAAACATGTAAGGATATGAATGAAAATTTTAATAAATAGAGGAAGGAGACACATTCATACTTTAGTCTTTGAAACAACAACATTGTAGTGAAAATCAAGGCCCAAATCCAATCGAATTGTCTAACTCAAAATTAATGCATATGACAGATTGAACATTACTTTTTTTCTCTTGAATTCAAAAAATGCTAGGATGATAGTATTAAAATATTATGAGTACCGCATCTTTTTATCTGTATAATCATTGTTACAAATCATGATGATAATTCAGAATAATAATTAGAGAAACAATATATTGATAGAAATACAATACAATGTAACTATTGTTCTTGATGGTTGTCCATAGCATAAGCTAATACAATGCAATTTATAGAACAAATAGAGGGGCTATAGGAAGGTGCAAATGGGAGACAAGGTGTAGTGTATTAGGTTAAGTGAGAGGAGTTGGTGATGATGATAATGTAGTGGTAGGGTAGAGTGTTCTACTTCTAATACTTCTAACATCCCCCCTCAAACTCAAGTGGGCGAAAGACAACTTGAGTTTGCAACCTATTACAACAACAGGAAATACAAACAACAATACAACATGAAAAATTAAAAATAGATAATAATTCGGTGACTGGAGAGGTGCAGTCAATACTGCCAGAGAAGTCTGGAGGAGTAAAACTTCTTCAGAAATCGACAATCCTGATGCGGCCGATGACACAACACTGTGTCGAAGAGGTGGCTGACTTACAACAGCAGATCGTGAAACGGGAGATTGATGCGGAGAGTTGGCGGAAGCAACACGGAGTCTGGACGGAACCAAAGTAGTAACAGCACTTGGGCATAACCAGGGAAGAGTAAAAGAAAGTATGGACGGAACCAGATAACAATCGGAAGTCTGGGCAGAACCAAACAGCAACGGAAAGTCTGAGCGGAACCATGTGACAATATTGAGACTTGAGCAGAAGTAGGTAAGCAAAAAGACCGGGATAAAATCAAGTAACCAACGGAGCCTGAGCGGAATCAGGAAAATAACAGGACAATGATGAAACCGGGTAAGTAACATCGGGACCTGGTTGGAACCAGGTAATTAGGAACGGAGCCTGGGGCAGAACCAGGTAAGCAAAAATAGTGTTCGGACAAAATCACGAAGCGGTAAAGAAGACCAACAATTCTGAATACAGTATGATCGAAGCAGAATTCGGAGAAACGGAGCTCAAAAATGGAATCAGAACGTCGGAAAACCTTAGAGATGAGTTTTTTTTTTTTTTTAAGTATGACACGTCAGCATGCCACGTCAGCCTGGAAGACACGTGGCGCCTCGTCAGTGGAGACCGCCACGTCAGAGGAGTGGCGCGGGTCAGCGGATCGGGCGGCGAAAGCGGGGCGGAACTGGAGCGGATCAATCATGAAAGAAGTGTGCCACGTGGCAAAATCGGGGTCGTTGGATTAAAGATTCAATCTAACGGCTGTGTTTTAATCTGAAAGAGGGGAACTTCTGACCGTTCGATCAGATCAGGACTTCAGATCTAACGGCTGTAGGAGGCTGGAGTTTGGAAGCGGATCATGGTCGGGTCTGGGTCGGGTCGGAGTCTTCTTCTCCACCCAATTTCGAGGATCCAAAACGCAGAAATCTAAACGGCGCGTGAGGGCGCGTGGGATGCCGGAACGTGGTGCGGTTTGGGTGGCTTGGTCGGCGGAGTGCAACGGTTCTAATAGTGGTGGTGGCGTTTTTAACAGAAGTCGGGAAAGTGGAAAACAGGGTCTGGACAGAGAGGGAAACTTGGATGGAGATAAGGTTGGCGGCGCGTGTGAGGGCGTGAGGAAGCTCCTGGGGTCGCGGTTTCGGTGGCGATGTCTGTGGAGGAAGGTGGAGTCAACGGCGGTGGTGGTTTTATGGTTTGAGTAGCCAAGATAAATACGAAATTGTTATTTGCAGAACACCAAATTACTCTCTTATGGAGAGCTTAAACAACACAGATTTAACAAGAATTTCATGGAGGATACCATGGCTCTGATACCATGTTACAAATCATGATGATAATTCAGAATAATAATTAGAGAAACAATATATTGATAGAAATACAATACAATGTAACTATTGTTCTTGATGGTTGTCCATAGCATAAGCTAATACAATGCAATTTATAGAACAAACAGAGGGGCTATAGGAAGGTGCAAATGGGAGACAAGGTGTAGTGTATTAGGTTAAGTGGGAGGAGTTGGTGATGATGATAATGTAGTGGTAGGGTAGAGTGTTCTACTTCTAATACTTTTAACAATCATAACCTGTGTTGTTGAATTAGCAGACGCAGTTTTGCCTATATAATTAGCTGATTTAGCATTCAAACATACAAAATATAAAAAGGAAACAAAAGAAAAAACATAAGCAGCCATTTTATAGCACTCAGAAAACATATTAGTTAAGAACTTTCAAGGTAATAAGTATTTACCAAGAAACAATATTTTCATGATGCTAATTACATTAAAAAAGAAAAAAGAAACTGTTGTTCTATGTGAAAAAGGAAAAAAAGGAAGGAATGTGAAGTATAACTATGCATAAAAATGTCTTTTTTCTCAGAGCAACTAAGAATTTTTCTTAGCCAAGTTTATAAATTACCATATTCCCCACAAATGAAACAAAAAAATGCAATTATAATGAAATTGAAAATTACCTTTTGAAAATCCTTGTTCATGAGACCCAGCTTTTGTCAACTTCAATGCCGCGGATGTGGGATATTTTGGACCAGATTTGCTTGTGCTTCTTCTTGCAACGTTCTGCCAGTAATGGACATTCAAAGATTCCAAGTTGAAAGAGTGAGTTAGGAAGCCTTTCTCCTGCAATGTTCTCCAGCTTCGGACAAAGATGAATGCCTAATTTTTGGAGAGAGGTGAGGCGGAGAAGCAGTTCCTTGCACTCCAATGTCTCCAGATTTTGAAACCCACTGAGGTACATAATGGTAAGTGAGGGAAGCTCAGGCAGATGACCCTCATTTGGGAATGACTTGATGCTCGAGCGATCACCACCATCAATCACAAGTTCAGTCAGAGATTCATGCAAGCCCATTGACGATAGATTGCTCAATAGTTTATCGCAATTCTTGACTTGAAGTGTTTCCAAGCTAGGTGGCAGGCCTCCCTCAGGAAACAAATCAATGTCTGGGCAATCACGAATAATGAGATGCACCAAGTTTGGGAGAAGAGTATTCATGTGACAAGGCAATGACTTCAACTTTTTGCATTTGCTGACCTCCAAGACTCTCATGTGTTGTGACTGTGACACTGATAATGAAAAAGATTCCAGATTTTCACACCCTCTTATTTTGAGATGGTTGAGATTTGGAAAGGCCTCCAACTGTAAAAAGGTGAGTGAACTGCAGCTGTGATCTAATTCTAGTCCCTCCAACTTGTGCTTCTCTTGTTGTTGACATTGGAATTCAATTTTTCTACAATTTTTTATCCTCAATGATCTCAAAGATTCGGGTAAACAATTCCACAACAATGATGAAGAGAGCTGCTGGCATTTCTCAATTTCAAGTGTTTCCAAAGCAGGGAGGTGATTAGGAATATCTCCTTTTAATCTAGGACAATCAATTATTGAAAGGCTCTTAAGTTGAGGAAAAGCATCGTTCAGAGTCGAATTGACTCCAGATCTCCCAACATGGCATACTCCAAAATGTCAGACGCTCAAGCGACGGGAAAGGTGAAGCAGATGAAGAAGAGGGATCATCTTCATTCTTGTAAAACTCAGCTCTTATGCTCTCCACCTTATCAAAATTTTTAATCTCCAGAGTCTTGAGAGATGGTAGTTGTCCAAGTGATGGCAACATACAACAACTTGTACAAGAATCTAGAGATACATGAATCATATTGTGGTAGGAAGAATGCCCTACCCAATTTGGAAATCTTGTACCCCTATACCCATTGATTTGTAACTTTTTCAACCCATAATGAGGTTGTAACTTGCCAAATATATCTCTTTTAGTTTGCATGTCTGAAACAAGATCACCACCTGAGTACCATTTCAAGATCAATTTGTCCACATGTGTCTTATCTATCAGCCTTGCCCCCATTGCTTCCTCACAATTAGCAACATTTTCCAAATTTTTAAGCTCAAGTCTTGCATTAGAATATGAAAGATCACCTAATTCTTTGATCCCAGCATTGTCCTTCTGCCTCCCAACAACATAGCAACCTAAAACATGCAGATGTTTTAATTTGCTAATATCTTTGGGCAATCCTTGCAACTGATTTCCCCTAATATCAAGATGTCGCAAATTCAAGAGATTATGCATGCCTCTGGGGAGCATAATCAGCCTAGGACATGCACGCAGCTTCAAGGTTTGTAGATTGTACAGGCGACACAATGATTCTGGCAACGTCTTGATGCTTGTTTCAGAAAGATCCAAGTAACGCAAATGGATTAATTTGCCTACTGAATCAGGCAACAAATCAAGTCTTCCAAACGAACAAAATGACAAAACCCTAAGGTATTTAAGCTTTGAGAATATGACATGTGGAGTACGCCCAATGCTGTATAACGGACGTGAGAAATTAATTGGCAAGAACGTCCTCAAAGATTCTACTTTATCAATAGAATCCACATTTTTTGAGATTGGATGACTCAAGCTTCCATATGACAAATGACGAGCCTGAATACTCATCTTCTCTGCTTTACCAAGTTCATCTAATCTACAATAGAAATCTCCAGCAAGAAACATTGATAAGTCATGCAACAGGTCATGCATCACAAAAAAAACACGACGATACTTAGGTTGTTTAAATAAATATCTGAAAACAATGTTACCATCACACTCATAATGTCGTTTGAAAAATAATCTGGAAACTAAGTTATCGAAACACTCATTGCCAATTTCTTCTAAAGTCTCTTCCCCCTTAGGTGGCGGCAGAAGATCTTCCGCCATCCAAAGCAAGATCAATTCATCTTTATCAAATTTATGATCTTTAGGGAATAACGAACAATAAACAAAACAACCTTTTAAATGTGCAGGGAGATGGTGGTAACTTATTAACAATGCCGGAATTATCTTACTATTCTCCACAGAAAATTTCCAAACATCACTCATTAATACTTTGTTCCATTCCTTAACGTCGCGCTCTGTTCGCAACAAGCATCCAAGTGTTTCTGCGGCCAATGGCAACCCCTTACACTTGTTGGCAATTCCTCTACCGATTTCTTGTAGATCAGGCCTTCCATTTGATTCTGTAAGACATGCATTGTCAGCAAACACCGACCAACAGTAGTCATCAGACAACCCATCGAGAAAGTAAGGGGAACAAGTTTGGACTACTGAAGCAACATCTTCGCCACGAGTTGTCACAATAATTGTGCTTCCCTCAGCTCCATATTGAAAAGGAGTTCTAAAAGTATTCCAGCAATGACGATCATTACTCCAAACATCATCGAGAACAATAAAGAACTTCTTTGCTGACAATTGTCCCTTTAAATCAAGTTGAAGTAGATTTAGATCCTTGAGGTTACAAGTTCTATTAGTAATTCCCTGTATAATAGTCTTAGTAACTTCAACAATATCAAATTCTTCTGAGACGCAAACCCATGCTTTCAAATCAAACCCTTTCATCAAGTCCTCATTATTGTACAACCATTGCGCTAAAGTTGATTTGCCAACCCCACCCATGCCAACAATGGGAATCACACACAGCTTTTGATGATCACTTACATCATATATTATCTTCATTATGGCCTCTTGGTCATGCTCCCTGCCATATATATTCCCTTTTACCAGAGATGTCACTGGAATTCTCCATGATGAGTAGTTGTTATACCTGGCAACCTCTTTCAGACCAAGGATATACCTTCGTTTTTCAAGCTCTTCAATTCTTCTAACCACCACTTCAATCTTATTCACTATCTCCCTATCTTTGAAACTGGGGAGGTGAATCAAGGAAGCACGTACCTTCTTCTGAGTAGCAGCTTCAGCTTTGGTGAGAACACGGTCGAGCAAGTCATCAGCCTTGTAGACAGCATCCTTCAGAGAGTTGAGCCAGTCCTTTACATCACGGTGATCAAACTGCTTGCGCTCTGCATCAACCAGCAGAGCTCTAGCAGCACAAAGAGCAGTCTTCAGCCTCTCAACCAGCTCTGATCCAAGCTTCTTGCAGATGATCATGTTGACAGCCTCAGGTGAAAGAAACCTGTCAAACACAGCATTGATGAAGCCAGAGAGAAGAGCTCCACCCACAAGTACTTCTGCCATAGTCTCAAGAAAGAGCAATATGTGATCAGAATGAATATTCAGATTACAAGAAGATGAGAGAAAGCAAAAATGCTTGCAGGTCCTATACAATAATTCACCTATATTTTGATGTCAGTAATTTTATTGTACAACAGAAATACATCAAATAATTATCCAACGTGTGCTATATGCTTGCAAACTTGGTATATATTTGGTAACTCAACTCTCGGTTCCTCACTTAGCAATGAGATGATTAAGATTTTATTATGCAATAAGTCATCTCTATTTTGATGTTGTGGTCCTCATAATTAATTACAAAACGACATTGACTTCACAAAGTCATGGCCTATGAGGAAATAGCATGGAAATGTCCTTTTACTTTAGTGCATATTACCTAACTTTGTTATCTCTTACAAAGTGAGAAATGATTTTTCTACTTTAAATTTCTTAACCTTCGTGCCAATAAAATTTCATCTACCACAAGATGAAATATAATATGACTCCTACTTGAATAAAATTCACACTATATTCAATGATGGATAAACTTTTGTCGTTACTTCTCATACAAATAACATAACTCTTTATCCGAGTACAAGTCTAAGGCTTCTAATGTACATATAGTGAGATAAAAATATAGAATAAAAATATTTAATCATAGAGGTATGATAAAATATTTATCTATTTTTTGTATGCTTAAAAAATTAGGACATAAAAGATATAAATTTGACCAGAATAGTAAAAAAATATTGTCTTCATACTAATACAAATATAATATAAAGAGCTTAATTTTGTGTCTCTATCTATACTAGTTCTATTTATATTCTGTCTTATATTGACACAATCTAAAAATTTAGTCTTACTCACACTCACAAAAGAGTTTTTTAGAAAGCACACATGAAAGGGAGTATATAATAAATAAAGTGAAAGTTATTTAGAACATAAAACATGTTTAAATATATTGTATTATACTTGTGTAGCTGTGTTCATATAAAAATACATTTTTATAAATTAGTTTGAATGATTCCACACTCGGAAAGTTGAAATCACTTGTGTGGCCAAGGGAGCTGTACCTTTCAGAAAATTTTAGATATACATCACAAAAAACAAAATCAAAATTATTGATGAATTTTGGTATGATACTACAGTTATTGAAGACTTGGAATATGCCACAGTATATCCTAGTAATATTGGGCTATATAGTTAGATCAACCAATCAAAGGGCCAAAAATTTTGTGTAGTAAATCAGAGAAAATATCATGAAATTTTTGTGGATCACAAGTAAAAGAGATTATCGATGAAGATTTGGGAGTTAATGACCTAAATTCTAACATTATTTACGATAAAGTGCAATGACGTTATTCAATTTATGTAGCCAACCTCACATAGTAGGATAAGACTTGTTGCTTTCTATTGTTGTAGTGTAGTGAGAGGGGAAGTGAAACTCTCCCTCCCTTTTCTAAAAAGAAATTTTTAGTATCCAATTAATGTGATATAATCCTGAGATATTAACACTTTAAAATATATGGTTATTCGTGGAAGGTAAAGTCGTATTTACAATATTCGATGGCATCTAATGATTTATAGCTTGTTGACATGCATAATCTAAAAAATTGGGGTTAATGAGCTGAATACTCACAAATCTAAAAAGTTAGGAATGTACCTACTTTGAATTGCATCAAGTTGCTCCATTTGACGAATAACCTTGTTGGCACTACAATCAAGCTGGACAAAGTTCCATTGACTTAGATTCTAATGTTCATACCGGAGGGTAGGAAGTTGGAGCCCTAACTATATGAGAAATTTCGAAAATGAAAGATGATCTCCTGCAAGCTTGGGTTTGGGGCTTGATATTTGTGTGCTTGTTTCTTTAAATGGATACATGTACAAGTCACCATTATTTACCACGGTCATAAAATTAAAAAAATTTAACTAAAACAAATAAAAAATTTAATCAAATAAATAAAAAAAAACTCAATAAAAAAATAAAAAAAAATTTAATAACAACTAAAAATTAACTAAATAATGCATTTTGTTTATTTTTAGTATTAATGTATAATGGTTTAGTAACAATTTAAATTTTATGATAAATGTGCTACCTTTAAGAAAAAAAAATAATATATTTTTTATTATTTTTTCATTCTCACCATACTTATAGTGAATTTATTTAATTATTTAGTGAATTTTTAACTGTAATTAAGTTATTTTTATTGTTTGTTTGAATTTTTTTATTTATTTGATTGAATTTTTTATTTAATTGAGGTTTTTTTACTCATAATAGTGATGACTGATAGTGACTAATAAAGTGACGTAAGCATAGCATTATTGGATGAAAATAGCACAAGTTTTTGCTCTTCTCACTATTTTTTCTTCTTCTCAAGATTTATTATAGTATTTAAATCATTAATTAGTTTTATTCAACTATTTAAGTTTTAACGAAAGATGATTTCTCAATCTTCTATGAGTTAGTTTGTGTTTGGTTAGCAACCAAAACAATGTTGAGTTAGAAATAATTAATTTTAATTGAAGATAAAAAAAATTAGTTCTTTTACTTTTACTATCATCCACTTCTTAATATTTATTTTTTGAATACAAATCAATTTTTCTATATCAATTATTCTAAAAACAATTCTTTCAAAATCAAGTATTTATCAAAATCTAAACCAATCAAACCCTTAGAAGGCGTTTGGTACGAGGTAATCTGCATGGATTACCGGTAATCTTGCAATTAAATTACCTGGTAATCCAGATTGATTCGTTTGTTTTGACAAAGATATTGATAATGTGGATTACCCAGTAATCCACATTACCTCCAAAGTGGTAATGTGGATTACCTCTGTATCATGTGGCAATCTGGATTACCACCCCTAGGTAATCTTCTAATTTATTTTATTACACCATTACCCCTCTAACAAAATACACTATTATTCCTAATTGTATAATTTTCTAACACAAATCCTAATTTATCTTAAAAACCCACGTAGCCTTTCTTGTTTTTTCTATGTTGCACTTTTTGCAAAAATATTATAATTATTTTAATGGATTTTTATTTTTAGTAAATAATTATATTAATGTCAAAACTGAAAAATATTGATATTAAATTTAAAATATAATTATATTTGATTAATTCATTTTGTATGTATTTTACGTATTTTAATAATATATATAATATAATTATATTTGATTAATTTATTTTATAATTATTTAAAGGGTATTATAGTAATATATATAGATTACCTTGTAATGTGGATAATATACCAAACAAGGTAATGCGAATTACCGGTAATCTTATTTGTATATACCAAACAAGGTAATGTGGATTACCGGTAATTTAATTGGAGGTAATCTATCTGTAAGATAATCTAGATTACCGGTAATCTTACTCGGTAATGCACCAAACGCCCCCTTAAAGATTTAGAGTTTCTATACACAAGATTAGATGAATTTGAGCCTGATAAATATTTGATGTACAATAAAAAAACCAATTAACTTTGCAACATATAATATATGTTATGCATAACTGATGATATATAGTTTGCACATGTGATACATATTATTGATATTATATTATATATGTTATACGGGTGATACTAAATGAACCATACAAAACCAACCAAACCAGCCAATAAATGAGATTTTGAGCCATAATTACTCAGCCCATTACAATCTCAATGATTATTTGGGCCATTTGACTGTATTGGCTGGTTTTTCATTGTCCACTTAGCATTATTGATGTTATACATAACATGTTAGACTAGTTTTTTTAATTATATATATATCAATGCTCTTTGAGCAATAAGCATTCACATGAGAAACCATTTAGATCAATACGTCATAATTATTAATGAGTCTGATTTAATAACTTAATTTTTTAGGAGAGAGTTTCTTGATAGAATTTTCCTTCCAACCTAATAAATAACTACTCTTATCAAGCCAAAGAACTCACGAAGGAAAGAAAGTGGATTTTACTTCTGACTACAAGACTACAAAAAAGCTTTTAGTGAGGCGGACTAACTCGCTTTGACATTCCTTGAGTGAGAAAGTAGAGAAAGGATTTGAGGCGGCACTCCTGAATGACTCAAGTAAGACTTAGGGTTTGAGTCATTGTGAAATGTGTGTATTTATCCATATGTGAAAAATTACAATATTACCCTCAAGACAGGGAATATAGTTCCCGTCCCCATGGAAGAAAGTTCCCATGGCCCCGAGGGTAAAAATATTAAACCAGAGAATGGGATCATTTGAGATCTCTGGTTCAAATGATCCTATTCTAAAGATTACATGCATTCATGATAAAATATGAACTAGAGAATGGGATCAACCGAAAAGATTTCGGAACCCATCAAAGATTTTTAGAGCTCTTAATTCACCAGCCCTCATATCCCTCAGTCTTCTTCGCAATATCTGCAATATTATATTAGAAAGCAAAGAGCATTAGTTATAGAGATTAATAACAATACTCTGACAATATAAATATACTATCAACCAATTATAATGTGACACATCAGCTGTAGTGAGTGATTATTTTAGAATTCATGGGATAGTTAGTATTAAAATGGAACAGATAACAATTTTTTATTGACTAACAGTGTAAAATGTATGATGATTATTTCCTTAGTTATATATCATCTTTTCACCGTGAAAGTACAAAACAAACAATGAACCAAAGTTGTGAGCTTATTATTTCATTTTTGGCATCATTTGATCATTATATTTGGAAGTACCAATCATTGATGTATCAGATACAAAATCACTACTAGGCCAGTGTTGTTGTACAATGATTGAAACAAACACCCAGCATTGTCTTGGAATGAAGATCAAAGCTAAAAAATGATCTTTGCATGACTAGAGAAATTAGAGTAAAACCTCAAAATGATCCTCAAAAGAGTTATAGGACATTTAATTTGGTCTTTGAAAGATTTGTGGTATCAATATGGTCTTTGAAAAAGTTGTGGGGCACCAAGTTAGTAGTACTCAAAAAGATATGTGACATCAATTTGGTTCTTAAAAGATTACAATTCACTTCAAGTTAGTCCAAACCGTTCTTTTAAATAATCTTTTGCATTAATTTGAAATGAATTATAATCTTGGAAAGATTAAATTGCTAAGAAGCACAGACATGGAAACGAGATATGAGACAGATATGGAGACACACCAAACTAAAATTACAAGACACAGACACAATATATATATGTATATATAATTAATATTTTTTAATAAACTTTCTCTTATTTTGAGTCAAGAATACACTTCTAATTTGAGTATTTTTTATCCAATAAATTTGAGTTGGATTTGATCATAAGTTTATTCATAAAAATAAAAAAAATCAAAAAAGAAAAAAAAAATGTCATGTGCATAGTATATCCTACTTGTGTCAATGATGTGTCACGACGTGTACGGTGTGTGTTAGTGTTCAACGCATGTCCAACATGTATCCGACCTAAAAAACAAATATTTTTTTGACCCATACAGACGCGTGTCGAACACGTGTCCGTGTAAGTGTCCACTGTGCGTTGGACACGTAGATACCTCTCAATATAGGCGTGTTCGTGCTTTCTAGCTGAATTGATATCTCACAACTCATTCGAGGACCAATTTATAGTTTTACTTGCAGAGATTAATATAATGTGCTAAAAACTTACATATTGAGCGCGAAATAATATCCTCCGCTCGCTCGTACACAAGTCCACCGCTAGTTGTTTCAGAAAGAGTCTTCTGTTGAGTTGTTTTGGAGAAGTCACATCCAAATCCAGAGATCCACTAGCCTGCCAGAAACATATAAATTCACATTTCATTCACCATAGTCATCTATAAGATGCAGGTAAAGAGAGAAACATGGTGTTCCAAAAGTATGACTTTGTTAGATCAAAGGTACCTCTAGGAGAAAGGTGTAGCTTTATTGATAACAGGGTTTTGGGAAAATCACCAAGAACCATAAGGGGATTGATTAAACAAGGAGGATGAGAGAATCACTCCTCAAAATGTATACAAGAATCAATTTCAGAATGAATCTAACTAAACTAACCTAAGCTATTTATTCAAGTGTTCTGAAAACCAAATCGGACCGGTCTGTCCGACTAGTCGAACCGGAACCGAACCCTTGTCAGGTCTGAATAGGGTCCACAAATCGAAAAATTTAAACCAATATAAAATCGGAAAAATCAATCAAAAACTTGTGTGAATTGATCGAACTGGTGAACTTTAAAAATAAAGACTTCAACTTTATTTTTCAAATTCAACAACTTTTCTATCATTGTACAAAATACACATTGATTACTCAACTTAAGGATGGTTAAACCTCTAAATATATTAGGTGCTCCACATTTCAACTTTTTATTTGTATATTTAATATCTTTTGTTTATTTTATAATATATAATTCATCATATTTATATAATGTTTGTAAATAAATAAATATTCTATATAATTTCACTACATCCAGTTGAACTTCTCTGGTGAAACGAGTTAAACCAATGAACTTTTGAACCCTTACTTGTCTGGTTCAATATCCGGTCCAGTTTTCAAAACCTAATAACTACCTTTATCTATTTTCCAGTTGTTTTCTAATTGTAGAATGTTAGGTCAGCCTCTGTTTTCCTCTCCTTTCTATTTCTTCTTTCTGTTATACACCTGGCCAAAGCGGCCCTTCCTAGCAGATTATTGTTAAAAATGTATAAAATTTAAGGTTTAACAAATTTGAAGGTCATGCAGTTTCACTCAATTTTCAATTAGATCTCTACAGTTAAAAGTTTTGTGATCTAATTGCCAAAGATATCGTGATCAAGTCCCTGAACAATCCATCATGACAAAAAGTTAAAACTCCAAATGCTCTTAATAACAAGAGGATAAGTTGTACTTGTATTCAATTATGCTTTTAGGTGTTTGCTATCTTTAAATTTTGTAATAGTAGATTGCTCTAAGGACTTGATTACAATAACTTACACAATACAGAAACTTGAATATAAAACTTTTGAACTAAAGGATGCTTAATTGAACATTGAATATAACTATAAGGATCTGCGGATTAATTATACCTAAAAATAGAAAAGACACAAGGTACTTATTTAGATGTTTACATACCTGTAAGAAATTGTTGTATTTTGTTATACTGGATTCACAACTATCTAGTATGAATTGCAATGCTTGCTCCTCTATTTCAGGATATCTCAAATCCTTCTTAGTTGTAACTTTATTGGATGCTGCAGCAGCCATCTGTTAAAAGTACCACTCATGAGTTAAACAATGAAAGGATAATTCACAAAGGAAAATGATAATGTAGACTCGAGTTTACGGTGAACCCTACATGTGGCAACATATCAACCAAGAGTTTCATGATACTACTATAGTTATAACTTTTAATTATATCTTGAATGGTTGATATGTTACCACGTGTAGGGTTCACCATGAACCCGAGTCTATATTAACACTACTCATTCACAAAAAAGGTAGTGAGGGTCAGACCTCTTCAAACTGCCCTCTCATGCTTGAAGGACTAACAGCTAAATAAGCATAAGCCATTAACTCCAGTGGCCAACCAGTGATCTGTATAGGAAAACATTGAGATCTGATAAAAATAGAACCAAAGAAGTTAGTCACAAGAGTATATACATCAGAATGATATGTCAAAGGAATATCAGAACAAAAAGATATAATAGTGTTTGCTATCTGTGAAGATTTAGAATAATATGAAAAAGGCAGCTATATCAGTTAAAAAATAATGAATCAAAAAGTTTTCTCTGAACATTATGAGCAAATATAAATTTTTGAAGCATGGACACTTCTATTCAGTACTTAACAAGCTCAAATCATGTGAAAATAAAATTTTAAAAATATTTTTTCTACAGCTTGGAAAAAGGATGATCTGGAAAATTCTCCAATAGTATAAACCTTTTGAAAATATCTTTATCAGACAAAAGACAAGGAAGTGAAGGAACTTCAACCATATACATAGAGGTACAGTTATGAGGCTTTAGGTACTCACGCTGATAATCCATACTTCTTCAAGAGTTCTGACTTCTCTTTGAAGGATCTATCAGATTTCTTTAGAGACAGTGACAACTCAACTGAATCACGCGGATTTGCGCCTTCCCTTGGAACAAACCCGTAAGACAACAGAAGCTCCCCATTCGATTTTTTTCCATATGAAATAAACACCTGAGTAATTTGATGCAAGCAGTAAAATGCAATCAATTGATATGACTCATGATTCAGAAGAGTGCTAAACATGTGAAAAATATCAGGATAAAAACTAAGCTGTAATCAACTATTACTCCATGTTTTAGGCAATACTATAAACGTTAGAAACATGATCGTTTTACTGATATATGCCATAATGCATTTTGGCAAGATGTTTGGTTCATTTGCTACGGCCTACGGTACCTATTTCTTTATGCAATAATGATTTGTGTACACCACTTTGATCAGTAACCATCAGCCACCACATTTAAAAGTCAAAAAACCCAACAAAAACAAATAAGAAACCCACTCAAATAAAAAAAATTCAATCAAATAATAAAAAAATAATTTTAATAACAGCTACAAATCAATTAAATAATGTATTTTATCCATTTTTAGTGTTAATGTGTATTGTTTTAGTGACAATTTAATGATAAATGTGCTACCTTTAAGAGAAAAGTAATGTATTTTATGCTATTTTTCTATTTTTGTCATATTTATAGTGAATTTATTTGATTATTTAGTGAATTTTTAACTGTCATTAAAGTTATTTTTTTATAATTTATTTGGGTTTTTCCATTTATTGGAGTGAGTTTTTTTATTTATTTGGTTGGATTGAGGGTGGTGGCTGATAAATGTGGTGTACAAATAGCATTATTGTTCTTTATGGTAAGTTTACAGTAATTAACAAATTCCAATCTTCCAATTTATGTTTACCTGCTCACCTGGTTGATATGGCCGATCTGTAGTGAAGACAATTCCCTTTGTTAACTCATCATAATCCAAAAACGTATCCACCTAGACCAGTGAAAACAACTTTCAATTAAACTTCCTGCATAAAATCTTATTTAGGAATTTTCTTTGGAAGAGACCATACATCACAACTATGATTCAGCATATCTGCCCAAGGAACCAAGGCAACCTTTCCATCCATTGAGGGTAATCGAACCTGCATGGTACAAAGATTACAAATGATGTGTTCTCAAAAACAACCATTTGAGATAGACAAACCAAGTTTAGGTAGAATAGTTGATCAAAATGACTACAGAGAAAGACTTAAAAATAACACAGTTAAGTTCATTTTGTATGAACAGAATATTGCAAATAAAATTATTTATTCTCCCTATACTACTCTTGAAATGTTGTAATTTTTAGACAATTGTTATATTTTCTATGGACCAGACTGTTAGAAACAGGTTTCCCGAGGGAACTAAGGTGTATAAGAGGAGCAAATATAGGGGTAAATTGGGAGTTGGAGCCGAGGGGAACGTGAGTTCCTATATCATTCCTCATTACCTTTCTATCCTATTGCATTCTATCACAGACACTTTCACAATTTGTTTAGTATTGGACCTCAAATCTCTAAAAAATCGAATTTAGTTTGGTTTAATATACCAGGTTGACTTACCAAGCGTGAGAAAAGAATGCCAAATGACCATTTGAAGGACTCTATGTTGAACAACTGTAATTCAAACAAATAACAGATTCAGATCACAGATACTTCACTCAAACAAAATGCTTCAAATACACTAATAATAAATCATCGCAAACATTCATTAAAATAAATGAAAAACAATAATCTGTTGAGATTTTCAAACCAATGGTATATACTAAAACTGAAAGTCTGAAACAAATAGCCTCCGAACATAAACAGGACAAACCAAATTTACAATTTACTAATGAGTAACAAATGGGCATGAATCACTACTTTATGTAGACCAAAAACCCTAACACAGCAATTATCTATTGCAACTCCCCTTTTCTTCTTTAAAACTCAGCAGTTAACATGAACTATTAAGTATTAACTCTAAACCTCTGTTCAATGTGACAAAAATTACCTCTTCAGGGAACAAATCGGGGTATTTGGAAAATATTCTGAGCCTCAAATCATTGTATCTGTGGAAGAAATGGAAAGTGCATGAATTATAGCAAGTAAAAGGATTATTCAATTAAGAACACACATTAGATTGGGCCATTTGGGCTATGTGCAAAAAAGAGAAATGAGAAGATAATAAAACCCTGAAGAAATATAAGGTACAAACAATTGGTTCATACGTTCCAATAACATTATTAATCCGTTCAATTGCTCTCTCCCTAATCTGTGAAGCTTCCAAGTAGCGATCTAATTCTGCTCGTGACCTGAAATGACATGAATAAACTAAAGTGAAATAATTTTCAGAGTAAACCCTTTTATTGTTCGTGGAAATAAATTAAGAGTCCATTGAGTCATTTGTTTTGCTTGAGACTAAAATTAAGATAAATGAAAATGAGAAATCAGGGGGAAAATTGCCTCTATTGTATAGACCTTATGAGTAAGGAGAGTGAAAGTGAGGTATAAACCTCCTACACGTACAACGTACTAATGAAATGACAATTTTAGCAATCTTGTAATTATGAATAGCATTTAATTTTGATCCACTGTTAGTGTAAAGGTTTTTATATGACATCAAATCATGTATAACCATGTCATAAAAGTGTTTGACTCTTAGCAGTTGTCATAACTATCTCAAAACTCAAAATCATACAAAATATATAATTGGTTGTCAGTGTAAAGCATTTTACAGCAATAGCATATTATCAAAACTAATGTCTGATGAATATTATCAGAATATTTAAAAAAAAAAAATCATAGTACCCTTTATGTATATCAGAAAAGTATAGAGTATCTAAGATGGTATTATATGCTTATCATGGTCACTCATCTCTTTCTTTCTTCTCCTTTCCCATAATGTATTTTGTTCAACTAGTATTAAATGCATCAGCTGTTCTAATTTGTCTTCACTTTCACTCTATTTCTGAATAAGCTGATTCAGAAGAAATTATTCTAAAACAGTCTCCACATTTTTCATTTCCTCCCATACTCTCCTTAGCAAAGTGAAACAGAATTTCAACAGTGAACCTCGATTCCCCGGTCATAAATATTTTCTTTTCTTATCCCTCTCAAACAAGCTCTTTAAACAATCATAAGAACGAGTTATTTACCAGTAAAGAAGCGAATAAGGTTGCCGAGGTAGGGCTGATATATAATTGCTCCATCTTGAAGATTTCATCAAGCTGGCTTCACTTATGAGGTAAGTTGCAAGCAATGGCCAATCTGGCACTGAATTCTTTTTCAATACTTCACCCGCTTCTGCACAGGTCCACTCCTGGCAACCAAAATGAAGACAGATATACAATCATAAGTATCCAACCAGATTCATATACAGAATTAACTAAGTTTAATCACTCAATTTTAGTAGGATTTTAAGAAAGTTCTCACTCCTATATAATTTAATTTTAACATAGACACTTTTTACCATGGAATCTCGTGGTATGAACATGTTGAGAGAAGACCAAAAGAACATCTAGTCATGAGGGTGGTGAATCAGATGGAAGATATTGCGATGTATAGGGGTAGAGGGAGACCCAAAAAGACAATAAAATGGGTTATCAAGGAGGATATGAGGGTTAATAGGCTAAACTCAAACATGATTCACGACACGACACAATAACATTGTTTGATCCATGTAGCTGACTCCACATAGCTGGATAAGGCTCATTGTTGTTGTAGACACTTTTCACCATCACCCAATTATGAATTCCATATGAATTCCACAAGCACGTTTATCAAACTCTCGAGTTAACTCGTAAACTAATATGGATTTATAAACATAGAATCTTAATCAAGTCAACAAGTTTACAAATATGAGTTTACGAGTTTAACTCTACAATTCAAATTTACCTAAACTCGTGAAGGCTCCACCAATTTTAGTACACTCTCGAGTTTGATGACGTTATCAACAAGTAAGGAACAAAAAGCAGTAAGTAGTAGCACTTACAGAATCAGCAGTTATGACAAGCGATGGAGGCACAAAGAGAAGCTTCTCCCCTTTCCGAATATTCTTCAAAGCAACAAGTCCCCTCTCTCCCACGTCCACTCTCTGAATGGTCATCTTCTGCGGCGGAAGGCCTGACTCCGACAACCATCTCTGCAGAGCTGAAGCATTCTCCAACGAGTCAACCTCGCAGCCCCAAGGGATGGCTTCCACCGCCGAAATTTGGGTGGCGCCACCACTTGCAGAAGGAGCTGAGCACTGAAGAATGTGTGGTTTGCGAGAAAGAAGAGGGGGTGTTGGGTGAGGCTGAGAAAGACCCAGATGGGTTCTGTGGATTGGGGAGGTGAAACCAGCGAGGAAAGTGGTGCTGTACATGATCACTGAAGCTTCAGCCATGGCTATGGCTGAGGAGGAACACACAAGTTTACCTTATCCTTCCTGCCTATATCCTCTCATGGTGGTGACCTGGCCTGTCGTAGAAACTAAAAAATAATAAATGCAAAAGCCAAATTAAAAATTAAATAAAAAAAAGTTAGTAATGTCATGTATCCACCATAAAATCAGTCACTATCAGTCATAATAATCCAATATTTTGAAACTAATAATCCAACTATTATTATTATACATTAATCCAATATTTTTAAAAGTTGGATGACTAGTTTTAAAATGTTGAATTGTTACAAATAATGGTTGATGGTGGCTGATTTTATGGTATACACATATCATTTCTCTAAAAAATTTAATTACAAATATTTTTTATATATTTAATCAATAAAGATAAGTTATAACAAAATTAAGTAATATTACATGTACACTATAAAATCAACTACCATTAGTCAGTATATGCAAAATAATAATCCAACTTATTAAAACGGTTGATACAACTGATTTTATAGTGTACAATGAGCATTTCTCAACCAAATTACAACTAAAATAACCAAGTACGATGCACAATGGTAAAGCTAGTTTTGGCTCTATAAAAATAAAAATACACTATCTTTTATACTTTTTTTAATATTATGTCTATTATAATTATTTTATATCTTGACTCACTTATATACTATTTTATCAAACATTAGGATTATGATGATGACTCATGCTTATTAAAAAACAATTTTTGTACTATTTTACTAAATAATACTATTATGATTCTCTAAAAATAGTTGTGCAAATCATAAATCATACATATGCATATTACTTACAAATTAATGTACACATCATTAATAATAAGAGGTGAACATCATGTACAAGGTTTGGACCAGATATTGAACCGGTCAAGAGAAAGGTTTGGAGGTTTAGAGGTTCAATCGGAGGTTTAACCGAATATAATAAAATACGTATAAAATATATATTTATTTACAAATATATAGATATATGATAAATTATATGTTTAAAAAAATTTTAATATATTTAAAATATTGATTGAAAGTTGAAATATAAAATACTTGATAGATTTAGAGGTTTTGTAGTCCTTAATTTAGTAATTAAAATATATTATATAGTATATTTATTATTATAAAATAATTACTAAATTTAAAAAAAAATCAATTTTTTATTTTTATATTATTTGATCGGTTCAACCGGTTTTTATCGTTGACCGATTTTCCTAGTTTTTAAGCCTCACCCGGATCAGACAGCGGTCCAATTCTAGGTTCGACCGATTGGATCGGCCTATCCGATCCGATTTTCAAAACATTGATCATGAATAATACGATCTACATATCATCAATAATAAAAATTGGGAAAAATACTATGTATACTTAGGACTACAATGTGTAGTAATATTTAATATACAACAGAAATACTTCTAATTAGTATCCAACATGTGCTATGTGTCATACCTAACAAATATTACGCGTGACATATAACACACGTTGGATAATAATTAGATATATTTTTATTGTACAACAAACTTTTATGTCAGAGTACATAATATAAGATTTCAAATTTATTTATTTATTTTTTGATTTTTTTGGCTAGTAAATGTGTTGATGCTACAATGAATTATGTTATTTGACTCGCGATTAAGTTGTATCTTTTACTATTTTTTTCAAAATTAGAATAGTTACTAGTTAGTGTTATTATTTATTTTAATTTTACTTATTAAAATTATAATATTTAATAATTAAATTAATACTAAAAATTAGAATAAGAAAAAAGAAAAGAAAAAATTAGAATGATATAGATAGTTATTTAGTAAAGAAAAAATTTCAATCTTTTATTTTCAAATTTTATTAATTATATTTTTTTTGCAATTGCTTTATAGATTTTTGAGTAAAGGACAAATTGGTCCCTATCGATTTTTGTCGTGGACACATAGATCCCTAACAAAAATAAATAGTAAAATTGTCCCTAATTAATACAAATGTTAGACTTATAGGTCCCTCGGTTACTTTCACCATTTGACTAAGTTTGACTCATAGGTCCCTAACTAATAAATTCGAGAGATCTATAAGTCTAACATTTATATTGGTTAGGAATAATTTTACTATTTATTTTGGTTAGGGATCTATGTGTCCATAACAAAAATCCATAGAAACATATTTTTCTTTTACTCTAGATTTTTTTTATATAAATAAGATATGAGTAACCAAAAGAAAGAAGCTCATTCATACACAATGCTAAAACATAAACTATTTGATAATAACACTTTCACTGTTAAAAAATTCCATTCTAAACACTTTTGATGTAAATGTATTCATGTGTTTTTTAAGATATAAGTGGTTTAGGTCCAAATTTTACAATTTTATATCTTTGCAAAGCTTGTGATAAAATAGCTCGAGGATTGTTACCAAAAAAAAAATAGCTCGAGGATGCACCCAAGTCCCAAATAGAGGATTGAAAACGACGTCGTCCGGAATGATTTTCAGGTTGATAGAATAGGATAGGATAGGGGAGCCTCATTGATCATCTTCGTGTTCGTCTTCCAGTATGGTATCCAAAGCCAACCTCATCATCTCTTCAACACAACCACAACTTCTTCTTCCTCTTCCTCCTTTCAAGAACCCATCTTCGAGAGCCTCACTCAAGCTCAACCCCCTCCTCACCACCACTCAACTTTCACTACCCTTCAAGCATGCTCTAATTCATGTCAAACCCAAATCCCCCCTAGTTCCATTTCAGAGAAGACGAATTCACCAAATTTGTCACAGTTCCCTTAACCAGCAGCAGCAGGATTTGAAGAAAGAAACTGAGCTTGGAAATGGAAATGGAAATGGTGGAGGAAGAGACTGGACCACCTCAATCTTGCTCTTTCTGTTGTGGGCTGGACTTATCTACTATGTTTACTTTTTCTCCCCAAATCAAACCCCGGTAATCTATTTTATTTATTTATTTTCTTCAAAAATTACCCTCATTCCTTCTCAGTACTCCTTGGGAAGAAAGATAGAGAAATACGATAGAAGTGAAATACTTTGTTTATGATAAAATTTGATACTAAATTAATCACTCAATTTAATAATCCAATATTTATGACTATTCAATTTATCTTATGCTCTAACTCAATCCAGCGATATTATATTCAAACTTTTGTATTGAGACCATAATAAGTTTTTGTAGGATACAATCTAATATTAATACTTACTCAATCAAACATTAATACTTACTCAATCAAACTTTTAATGATCACTATATCATGGGATAAATTAGTCTCTTAAGTCTTAAGGCTTGAAAATCCACTCCAAGTTACTCACAATTCAACTTTGATCATCCCTAAAACATGCAAAATAGGTCACTTTGACCATATTTTGAATGGTAAGGACCTCAAGTGGATTTTCAAATTCTAAGGGTATGTTTGGAGTTGTGGAATTTGATGGAATGAAGTGGAACTTATTTTTTCGGTACATTAAAATGGATGGATTTTGAGTGGAGATCAATGGAGCTCATTCCACCATTCTTCCTTTATTTTTTTCTTCCCTCCTCTGATTTAGAAACCAAATTGGAGATTTTATCCAGAAATTTCTTTTGTCAGCACCAAGAAGAATGAAAAGTATGAAACTAATGTACTGGCCCATTTTGCTTAGATCAGTGAGATTATTACTTTTTTGTTCAGTCAAGGGACGTGTATTTCTTACAAAAGCTTCTGAATTTGAAAGGAGATGATGGTTTCAGAATGAATGAAGTGCTTGTATCATTGTGGTACATAATGGGCTTGTGGCCCTTGGCATATAGCATGCTACTAATTCCTACAGGAAGGAGGTATTTCACTCCGATACATAATCTTATTTACAAATTTTCATGGTTTCTTTCAATAGATATTAAATTAAGTGAAATACTTCGTGTACACTAAATTTGACACTAAATCAATCACTCAATTCAAATTTGATACAATCCAACATTTACATCTATCCAATATAACTTATATCCTAATTCAATCCAACATTATATTCAAACTTTTATATTGAGACAATGAAAATTTTCATACTGACACAATCCAACATTTATACTTAATCAAACTTTTTGTTTCGGTGGCTGATTTAGTGGCACTTTTAGTGTACACGTAGCATTTCTCTTGAATTTAACGTTCATGAGCCTCTATCTATCAGATTATGCTTTTAGAGTAGTTGGTCCTTGATATGGCAAGCTTTTAGGGACTCCATCAAGAGCCAGCTTTCCTAGAAGCTTTTTGTTGTTTGGTAAAGATTCATGAATAGTTGTGCAGCTAACATCTTTACCATGCAAATAAAGTACATGTGGTTTTGTGAATAGCATAAATCAATCCTAAGGTTTAGGAATTGAGGATTCAGGGCTTCTTAAGCATATTGTTTGTCTGAATCATAGTTTTTATTTGACATGCAAATAGACATTTCTTTAATCTTTTCACCTTGCTGGTTGCCATTCTCCCTTTCGATCATATTGGCAAACCTGATAAATAGAGACACTGGTGGGTCTGGAAATTTGCAATAGAACACTCAGCCCATGTTGTAGGGTGAGTTCAATTGAGTTTCCTTTCAGGATAAATGCAGTTTTGTGCTCTATGCTTTGTGGACTTTTAACTAATAGCCTTACATTACAGTTTCTAAGTTAACAGTCACCTATTTTGCAATATGTAAAAACAGTTAAAATGTCATATTTGACCGAATAGTAATTTCAAATGGCATGCCTCATCCTGACTATGTTAATGCACTCTATTGCAATCTTAATTCTGCTACTAGTTTGTGTGCTGTTTTGAGGATTTTTAAAGCTATAACAAATATATTAGGGAATGAATGAATTAGTTTTTAATTTGTGTTTTTCCTATTTGACAATGCTTGAAGCTGATTTCAGCTCTTAAACTTGTTCTACAGCTCAAAAAGCAAAATTCCTGTTTGGCCCTTCCTTATACTTTCATGTTTTGGTGGGGCATATGCACTTCTTCCCTATTTTGTACTTTGGAAACCACCGGCACCCCCTGTTGAAGAAACCGAGCTTAAAAAGTGGCCTTTGATTTTTCTTGAATCGAAAGTAACTGCAGCGGTAAGTGCTCTTCTCAATTTCATCTTGTAAAGTTGTTTCAGACAGATAATTGAAATTTAGCTAAAGGTATCTGATTAAATATTGCAAAATAGGTACTGTGTTATTGATTCACTACTGAAATACCCTCAAGTCTGTTAATACGACACTTGTTCTGTTTCAGTAGCTAGTACCCAGAAAAAAGAACAACACTGTACATAAGATAAATAATTAAAAAAAATGAAAAGAAAAGAAAGATAGTACAAACTCCTAAATGAGTTTGCTGCCTCTTGATTGTTGAGATATAACTTTCTCCTTTTCAACAATCTTAAACTTCACATCTTCACCATAAATTGATTCCTATATTCAGTTATACTTTTACACTATTTATTTCATTTGTCTTGTCATTAAACTATTATTCAGTTTTAATTGTAATTTTGATATATAATTATGTTGAATAACTGAGTAAGTATGAGAAAGTGAGGACCTAAGGAAAATCTAAAAAATATGAAGAGAGAAATAGTGAAAGTGATGAGAGAAGATCTTTGAGACTAAATGTGAATTATTTCACTATGCTATGATCAGCTTACATGAGGATATATAGAGTCTTGCTAGGTGTACAACATAAAATACACACAACGTATAAAACAACGTAAGTGCGGAAATTAGGCAACAAGATTGAAAAACACGCGTTTTGTATACCTACTCTCACGGACGCGCGCGTGTACAGTACGCGCGTAAGCGAACACATTTCTACACATAAAATGAACACATATTTCAATAGCAAATGAACACATTTAAAAAACAATTGAATCATGTCCAAAGTCAGGCGCCCACTGAATTCATGCTTGGCGCTAGGCGCCCTGAAGGAAGTCAGACGCCCTGTGTGTGCAATGTATATGGATGTGTTCACTTTGCATTGTATTATGTGTTTAGTTACGGTATAAATATGTGTTTACTTTATATATCAAGTTTAGGAATCTCATCTTCATTAATGTCACACATATTATATTGTACGTAACTGAAGCATAAAATGTAGAGCAAAAAATATAAATAAACTAATATACGTGAATGTGTGCACTAATAGTCTATGATTGTGTTCAGATTCACTGTATGAACGTGTTCGATACTGAATATGTATGTGTTCACTTCATATTGTGAATCTGAACAAAAACAAACAAATTTGTGTAAAGGAATGTGTTCTGTAATTATGTATGTATGTGTTCATTTAATATTATACAATATGTTCATTTGATCAACAAATATGTGTTCATTTTAGAAACAATTATTTTTATGTATGAATAATACTGTTTATTTATAAACTCATATATATAATGAATTTGTGGAAAAAAGAAAATATGAATTTTCTTTCATTATAGACTAAAAAAAGTTGGATTGATGCTAAAAATAGATAAGGTTATTGATTTTGTAATAATGAACAAGAAGAAATTGAGTTTGATTTAAAAAAAAAGTGCAGTATGTTGATTAAAAGTGAAAAAAAAATAAAAATAATATGGAGAAAGAAGGATAGAAAAAAGAATCAAAGAGAAAGATGAAGAGAAGAGAGAAAACGGAAGTAAACAAAGCAGTGCGTGAGTGGGTTAGCGTTCCTTTCATGTAAGTGGCATGAAGATACGTTGTACAGTATGTTGTATGTATAATGCATTGTACAAAAAGAATTTCCGAGGATATATATAGTGAGTTGGTTACAAGTTTGTGTGATAGCTTTTTTAACTGATATTCAACTAACTTTAACATTGGTGCAGTGATACACTTAGATCTCAGTGTACACACTGTACACAATAGTATTGCTTATGGTACATGATTATAGTCTAACATGCCCCCTCCCCCCTGAAATTGATAGGGGTCCTAGCCAGCTGCATCAGTTGTCCATCTGCCTGATGCACTAGCTTGTTGCTTATAAGTTCATTAACGTTAAATATGCTTCGAAGCTTGTGGAATCTAGGACTGGAAAGTGCCTTAGTAAGTAGATATGTTGCTTGGTCTATTGATTGAATATGCTGAATCCCTACATGTTCTATAGAACTCTTCAATGAACAAAGAACAAATCCAATTCCATGTGCTTAGTTACTGAAGAAGGGACTGTAGCTAAATGATTTTAGCAGAAGCCCAAGACCAATACTTGGCTTTAGTGCTCGTTGCTCAAGTGGGCAACCAACCCTTGCTTGTTGGAGAACCAAGAGATGAATGCTTATACCACTTGTCTACATAGTTGACTGTATGGCATAAAGGTGATGCCTTGTTTAGAAATCCTCTCACCAGCCATTTGCAGCCAAACTCATAACATATTTCATTTCTGTTGGAACAAATTCCAGGAACCATCAGTAAATTTCTGCACTTCTATACCCAAGAAAATTGCAAAAGCAAATGCTAGTCTTAAGTCTTCCATACCAGGGATTTATGCAATTTACGAACCAACCTATGGTTAGGATGCTCAAGCCCCTTCGGTTGAACCATGTAGACTTAAAATAGTTTGGATTTTTATGGAGAAGAAGCCAAGAAGGCGAAAGACTGTGAAATGGTATTATATGAATTTACTTCTTATAGGGAAAGAAAAGATGCACAAGGTATTTATAGATACAATAGCAGTATTATCCTATTGAAGAAAAAGAAATCTATAAAAGATCTACCAAATCTAACAGGAAAGCCAAGTAGGCAAAATGGAAAATACAAGATATACACACTACAACCATTTGTACTGCTCAGAGGAAAGCAAGTTCTGCAATGGCTTGGACAATGCATCATCCTTCTAAAATAATGTGTTTACCTAAACCTTTCTCCAATCTAGCCAAACCAGTCATCCTTAAGTTGTTCATCTCCAGTATTTTGCAAAAGTTGGTAGCAAAAAAAAAGTGTATATTGGAAAGATGAAATTAACCGAGAAATAGAAATGAAATTTAAGGTGAAAACAGGTATGGACGGGACATTGTGTAGAATGAAATTTGGTGAAAAACAGGCAGTGCTATAGTGTCGTGCAGTTACATGAGAACCATTAGGCAACTTAATGACATAGTAGCAGCGGACCAAATAGAAAGAAAAGAGCTTGCAATCTCAGATTGAGAAATTGCATAACATATTGTTGCCCTTTGATGTGTTTCTTTTTGGTTTTTTTAATTTAGTAAAAGAAAGATATAGATGCCACACTCAAGAATAGATGATAAGGTGAACGATAAGTCTTGGATTAGACGCCACAAAAGATTAAACTTTACCTTTGATAAGTCTTAAATTTTCTTGAATCACTCAAGAACAAAAAGAGATAAACTCTCACAATTTTAGTAAAATCAAGTTATATTTTATTTATGTTGAAGTATAACATATATAGTAAAATAATAATCATTTAGGTTGAGTTAGAGTCATTAACTCATACACTTACTACACTTGTAATCTCTCTAGCAATGATGTGTGTTTTAAAGCTCACAAACTCTACACTATAATTGCAAATAAACTAATTAAGAGGGATTCCAAGAGTTTCAACCTATTCTATGCACTATTTAACACAAATAAACATTAGAAAATAAAACTCTAAGTCTTAAAACAGGCATGCAATTAAAACCCATGCAGCCCATTATTACAAATTAAAACTCCAAAATACTAAAAATTGAAATAAAATTTAAATAACTCAGCACCTAATTTCGTGTAGCCTCTTCTCAGCCCATAATTCTTCATCCTTTTAATCTTTTTTTTTGTGATTTTTGAGCTCAATATTCATTCTAGGATCATGAGCTTCTCATTTTTAATTTTGCAAAATTATTGACTCCCTCATGATCATATCACTTATGGTAGTGTTTGTTTTCAGTGACTCTAGAGTCAGAGTCAAGGGAGTCATGAAGTCAGTGTCACAATGACTCCAAAATTAACTCCAAACACACCCTCACATATTTGTGCCTCCCTACCAGCACACATTGACTCCCTTCCAATACACAGTGACTCCAAAATTGGAGTGAACAAAAAATTGACAATTTTGTTCACTATGACCCTGTTCACTAAGTCACTATGATTCTTGCACCAAACACTTGAAAGATTTTATTTTTCATTGACTCCCTGACTTTGACCCCAGAGTAAAAAAAACAAACACAACCTTAATGACTACAAGCTATAGCTTTTATTTTTATAGTGTTTCTAGAAAAATAGTGTAATCTCACTTTTTAAAACCTATAGCCTTCAATTTCTACTAAGTTTCGAAAATTATGAAATTTAATATTTTAAAGACTATAGTCTTTACTGTTATAGTGTTTCTAGAAAAATAGTGAAATCTCACTTTTTAAAGCCTATAGCCTTCAATTTCTACTATGTTTCGAAAATTAAGAAATTCAATATTTTAAAGACTGGAGTCTTTACTTTTATAGTGTTTCTAGAAAAATAGTGAAATCTCACTTTTTAAAGCCTATGATCTTCAATTTCTACTAAGTTTTGAAAATTAAGAAATTCAATATCTTAAAGACTGGAGTCTTTACTTTTATAGTGTTTCTAGAAAAATAGTGAAATCTCACTTTTTAAATCCTAGCCTTCAATTTCTATTAAGTTTCGAAAATTATCAAATTCAATATTTTAAAGACTACAGTCTTTTCTTTTATAGTGTTTCTAGAAAAATAGTGAAATCTCACTTTTTAAAGCCTTAGCCTTCAATTTCTACTAAGTTTCGAAAATTATGAGTGAATTTTACTTTTATAGTGTTTTTAGAAAAATAGTGAAATCTATAGCCTTCAATTTCTACTAAGTTTAAAAAATTATGAAATTCAATGTTTTAAAGACTACAATCTTTACTTTTATAGTGTTTTTAGAAAAATAGTAAAATCTCACTTTTTAAAGCCTATAGCATTCAATTTCTACTAAATTTCGATAATTATGAAATTCAATATTTTAAACACTATAGTCTTTACTATTAAAGTGTTTCTAGAAAAATAGGGAAATCTCACTTTTTAAAGCTTATACCCTTCAATTTCTACTAAGTTTAAAAAATTATGAAATTCAATGTTTTAAAGACTACAGTCTTTACTTTTATAGTGTTTTTAGAAAAATAGTGAAATCTCACTTTTTAATGCGGAAAATCTATTTCTACAATGTAAAATACTTACATCGTATATACAACGTATCCTGCACTGTTATCCATTATTATGTAACTACGCGCTCATTTTTTCACTTCTTCTCATTCTTTTCGTCCCCTTTCTTTCTGATTTTTTTTTTCTGGTCTTCTCTTCCTTCCTTCTTTCTTTCTTTCTTTCTTCCTGCTCTTTATTTTTTTCACTTTCACTCAACATACTCACTTTCTTTTACATCAAACTCTATTTCTTCTTCTTCTTCTTCTTCTTTTCTCAATCAAAATACCCACTTTTTTTTCTTGTATGATTCTTATTTTTGTTTCATTTTACCTTTAGAAAACTTATCGTTTTTGGTAACTTTTCTCTGCAACTTGTATAATCATGACATAAGTGATGATGAAGAAGAATTGGATTTCATATGTTTATCAACTAAATTCATTTTTAACAATGATTATTGTGATATCTAATGAGATTATTGATTTCTTTTCATCATACAACTCAATCTTTATTTATATCAGATTGTTTTAGTTTCAAACAAGAACATTATTTTTCTTTTCAGATCAGAACTAATTCTGCGCAACGAACACGTTGTATAAGATTAAATGAACACATATGACAACCTAAAATGAACACATACTTCAGTCATAAAATTATTATTAGCAAATGAATGCATATATATTAAAGTTAAGTCATAATGAACACATAATATATGAAACAATGAACACACACATATACATATATATTGCAATTGAACAAATAAATATAATACAGTGTAATGTGAACACATATTTATATTGTAACTAAACACATAATACAATGCTAAGTGAACACATACATAAATATACTACGACTAAACACATAGTACAATGCAAAGTGAACACATATTTATACTGTAACTGAACACATAATACAATGCAAAATGAACACATGCATATACCTTAACTAATTAAACACATAATATAATGTAAAGAGATAAAATTAATGAGCTTGAGATGCTTTTTTAAGTAAGTGTGTTCATTTTTTCTACTTAAGTATGTTTGTTATAACAAATAAATATGTCTATTTCTTATAATCAAATATGTTCGTTTGCTATTGAAATATGTGTTCATTTTATGTGTTGAAATGTGTTCGCTTACGCGCGTACTCTACACGCGCGCGTCCGTGAGAGTGGTTATACGAAATACGCGTTTTTCATTCTTGGTGCTTGATTTCCGCATTGTACGTTGTTTTATACGTTGTAAGTATTTTGTGTTGTACACTTAGCAAGACTCCTTTCTAAAGCCTATAGCCTTCAATTTCTACTAAATTTCGATAATTATGAAATTCAATATTTTAAGGGGATTGATTCGGTACCCAATATTTTTGTTGGGTAGCGGTACCCAATTGTATGTTTAACCTATTAATATATGCTAAAGTAAATATAATTCGGTACCAACGGAGCACGATGGTCGCGGTCGCAGCTTTCCTAGACGCGTCTCATTCCCAATCACACCTCTTCTTCATCTCTCTCTTGAATAATGCGTTGTCTCTCTATCGACATGTTATGGATTAAGTTTTTTTCATAAATTGATAAAGTTAGTGAATATCAATATAAATTAAATTAATTTTTGAAGATTACTTACCTAATAGGTTACCAGTTATATAAATTTAAAAAAATTAAATTAATTTTATCTATAAACCATGACACATGCATGTGTTGGGTATCGGTACCCTATATTTTCTTGGGTACCGAATCAAAATCCATTTTAAATACTATAGTCTTTACTATTATAGTGTTTCTAGAAAAATAGTGAAATCTCACTTTTTAAAACCTATAGCCTTCAATTTCTACTAAGTTTCAAAAATTATTAAATTCACTATTTTAGAGACTTATAGTCTTTATTATTTTAGTGTTTCTAGAAAAACATGGATATCTCAATTTTTAAAGCCTATAGCCTTCAATTTCTACTAAATTTAAGAATTTTTTAAATTTAATATTTTAAAGACTATAGTCTTTACTATTATAGTGTTTTTAAAAAAAATAGTGACATCTCACTTTTTAAAGCCTATAGCCTTCAATTTCTACTAATTTTTAAAAATTATGAAATTCAATATTTTAAATGCTATCAACTTTACTTTTATAGTGTTTGTAGTAAAATAGTGAAATCTCACTTTTTAAAGCCTATAGCCTTCAATTTCTACTAAGTTTCGAAAATTATGAAATTCGATATCTTAAATACTATAGTCTTTACTATTATAGTGTTTATAGAAAAATAGTGAAATCTCACTTTTTAAAGCCTATAGCCTTCAATTTCTACTAAGTTTAAAAAATTATGAAATTCTATATTTTAAATACTACAGTCTTTACTTTTATAGTGTTTCTAGAAAAACAGTGAAATCTCAATTTTTAAAGCCTATTGTCTTCAATTTCTACTAAGTTTTAAAATTTATAAAATTCAATATTTTAAAAACTATAACCTTTACCTTTATAGTGTTTCTAGAAAAATAGTTAAATCTCACTTTTTGAAACCATTAGGCAAATTACAATGAGAATGTGTTGTAGTTTTTGGAGATTGTGCTGTAGTAATCGGATAATCTACAGATTCTATAACATGGTTGCATTTATAATGCTGCACACAATAACATGATTGCATGACCTAAACATATTACCTGAAAATCAGAGACAAGAAATTGATTGTTCATTTCAATGAACCCATAAGCATGTAGCACATTCACAATAGACTCTTAACTTTTGTTGTAATATAACTTACCTCAACAACACATCAGATATTTCTTGCTGCAGGGGCAGCCCTAGTAACTTATGCTTGTTTAGCTGGAGCTGACACGTGGAAAGAATTTTACCAGTACTTTAGAGAAAGCAAATTTGTAAGTTCATACTCTTCCATATAGCTGACATGAATTGTCATTGTGTTCATTGTGTAAGCTTCTAGCTTTAGCAATGTCATGGTCTTTTACAATATTGTAAGTCTGGTTTTTGATAATTTCAAAATAGAGCTTCACAAAAATTTCTAGTCTATTAGAACGTGGTAACACATGGCCAAATTTGCGGTTCACTACTATGAAGGTTTTCATTCATTTTACTATAAGCGTTGTTATTTGTACAATAAAAAACCAGCCAATATAGGAATTTTGGGTCACAATCACTTAGCCCACTAAAAATCAACTTCTTAAAGAGAACTTTTTTTTGACCCATTAGCTGGTTTGACTGTTTTTTCATTGTTTACCAAGTATTATTGTTTTACTATCTATGCTTGTTATGAAAATTTTGTTTAAGCATAGGACTTGTCAATACCCAATACTCTTTTTCGTTGCTTATTCTGGTTTTAATGCTGCAGATCCATATCACGTCCATTGATTTTGCTGTACTTTCCACATTTGCACCATTTTGGGTTTACAATGATATGACTGCTCGAAAATGGTATGTTTCTTTTCATATATATATATATATATATATATATATATATTATTTGAGAGGGAGAAGTACAATTTGGTAGAGGATAAATGGTCCTCCAAATTACAAAATAAAACTATGTATGAAACAGATTTTCAATCTCTTAATATATCTAAGATGTGAAAATCTCTAAACAAATTATTAGCTTTGCACTATACGTATGCCAGATGACGACGCCAAATCTTATTCCATTACATTTCTTTATCTGAAAACTTATCATTGAAGATGGTATTTTTCTTAGAACTGAAGTTTTAATTTCAAGTTTTAACAGGACCTTAATCCTTCTTATATTGAATATAATCTAGCTTTCATTTAAATGCTGGTCCAATATGCAGGTTTGACAAAGGTTATTGGTTTCTTCCCATATCATTAATACCTGTCTTGGGGCCTGGTTTATACCTCCTCATGCGGCCATCATCATCAACAATGGCCATTTCAGAAACTTCAGCTGAATCAGAGTAAACCTATGTCATAACCGCCAGCATATGGGAAGGAAGACACTTAATGCAACAAGAATTGAACTCGATTTCAATATTGGTACTTGGTTCTGCAAAGTTAACAGATACAGAGATAATCTCAGTACATACCTTAAGTCCATCACAATTTGGGGGAAGATGGGAACTACTTCACTTCTTGAGGGATTATTAATGATATTTTTCTTGTTCTGGAAAAACTAATTTGTCCGAGTTATTTTTAGAGGAGCAAATTGGATATTTACTTTTTTTTTTCATAAGGCCCGTTTGGTGTCCAGATAATTCTAGTTTATACAAATAAATTATAAATTTTTCTCATATTTGGTTTACACACTATATCGTTTTGAAATATAATTTAATTCCGGTATATGGAAAGGTTTGGTGCTACAAAAATGTTGCTCTTCATTGCCCTGTGATATGCTCATGCCACTTTCTCTCTTCACTTCCCCTACTCAAGCCAAGAAACTAAGACTGTTGCCTCTGTCTAGCACGACTCCACCTCAAACGGCCCAGCCTGTTTCCGCCTCAGGCTACTTACTGCCGAGCTGTCGATGGCCTTCACTCTGTTTCCGCCTCAGGCTACTTACTGCCGAGCTGTCGATGGCCTTCACTCTTCCTCAAGAGCCCCCTCTCGCTCTCTAATTCTCTTGCTTCCATCTTCCCCTTCCCTCTCTATAAGGATATGCAATCTGGTTTCTTGATCTTGTTCTAAAAGAATAGAGAGGAGGAAGAAGATAGAACTAGAGTTTATGAATAAAAAATATTCTATTCTCCATGTATTTCATATCAACAGTTAGATTGAGTATAGGTCCTACTTGAGTGTTAGATTGAGTATAGGTCCTACTTGAGTGGAGTCTCATACTCCATCTAACCGTTGATGATGCAAAATCATCAGCACAAAGTCTGAGACTTTTATAGTACACATAACATTACTGATTATGAGTCGAAGAAATGTTTTATTGCATTCTGTCATAAGATGGACAAGAGGCCACCATTCCTCTTATAGACAAAAGCCCAAAATCGAGCCCACTATAAACAAATCCAAAAAAGCCAATAACACTTGTGTCTTCACAATTCAGTTGTCAAAAGGGTTACATAGTTCATGCATATAACTTCTGAAGATCATCTTTGAATTTAGCTTTGAGCTGTTCTCTCTTTATCTTGAGTGCAGCAGTGACCAATCCAGATTCAGGTGTCCAAGGATCAGGAAGCAACTTAATCTTCGCAGGGATTTCAGATTTCTCCAGTTTTCCACCTTTCGCAACCTGAATGGAAGAAAACAAGCCATTAGCCATTTAATGCAAAAGATTGTTATTGAAACTCTCTTCATTAGGGACACCATGTAGACTCATTCATCATCCCTTTGTTGAAAATTATCACAAAATACTATAAAATAAGAACTTATCATTTCAATAGTATGTGAATCACCATGGTGTCCTAGATGAAATAAGTGCATCTCTACATTTCTTGCACGTAACAGGGTCATTCATATATTTGCTAATCAACAAGTTTCATTAAGTTTAGTAGAAGATCTAATACATAGGGACCTCAAAGATATTCTAAACATATCAATTTAACATACAATGTATTCACAAAAAATACACATCACACTTCTTGTTTAATAAAAGATCCACACGAACATATACAATTAACACACAATGGTATTCACGAAAAGTACACATCAACTTATGAAAATTATACACAAATATGCACAAACTGTATAAATATACTATGAATGACTTGATGAATGTATTTTGATTATACATGTAGTCTTATTGGATCTAAAACATCATTTCTACAAAGTTTTTCCTTCAAGCTCAAGCACCACTTTATTGGTAATTATTGCCTTGTCACTGCAGTAGTAACTCAACCAGAGGACCACAAAACCCCATGCCCCTCAACTTAGATTTGAGGATACTTTACAGATAATTCTACTGATTTTATATGTGGCCAACTAACTGGTTATCCTGCAATTTGTGGTTATTTATAATATAAAAAATGTGATGATTTCATTATTTTGTTAATTTTTATGTCCATAATCATTAGATTTGCTTTTACACTTCAATATGACAAAAAACAACTACCAAGGTTCTAATTCACTCATAATCTTTATATTTTCTTATTCATCTAGTCACTGGCCTCAACATTCTCTCACCTATCATCCACTGTATGTATTTTTTGCACTCTGGAACTTTAGTACCCAATATTCAATTTCATGCAGCATTGTTGGTTTTATGGTAAAGTTTTCCTTAGTTTGATTGCCATTTTGCAGTAATATATATGAAGCATTTATCGACTCCATCCCCAGCATAAATCCCATGAGCAACATGCACATGAATCTCCCCATTACTTGTAAGATGAATGCAAGATACCTCCTCAACCATGTGTCAACAAGGAACAGTCTTAGAAAGCTAAAGATGTTAGATAAAGGATCTTAAATGATTTATATCTTTAACAGACATAACCATACTAAGACAGGCTTGTAGCATGTAAAAGACACCAGCCTACTCTAACTTCAACTAAGACAGGCTTGTAGCATGTAAAAGACACCAGCCTACTCTAACTTCAACTGAAACTCACCATCATTTGAATGGTTTACTAACTGATGGGTTGGGCAAAATCTTTTTAAAAAAAGCTTCATATATTTAGAAAGAAATTTTAAAGGCTTCATATATTCTTCATTTAATGCAGAATAAGGGGTCCTCTTGTGGTAACTTGATAAGTTAATAGAGAGAGAGAGAATAGAATTTGGTAGGATTTGATGATGGGGAAGGAAGTAGTGAGAGGAAGGAAGAAAGTGTGGAAAAGATAAAAGCCTCTCAAAAGCTCCTAATGTTACCTTCTTTTTGTTAGCATCATTATTTGTATCATTTATGGTTTATTTGGAGGATAGATGAAAATCAGAAAAGTAGGTTTGTTTGATTGCAGAGAAGATGAGAAGAAAGAAAATCAACACCTAGATATAATGACATATGCACCCGTAATACTAGTGCATATTATGACAATTGATAACTCATGAATTGATAATCTAGACAAATTCAAAAACATTAAATCAAAACAATTAGTCATGCACATATCAGCTAACCTTGGAAATGGACTGCAGAACCACATTGACACTTTCAGGTTTGTCACACAGCTCAGGAAAATCTCTGTATTCAATACCAGCTTGTTGGGCCCATTTCTCGAGGGACTGACGCGAAGGAACAACAAGAGCAACACAGAAATTGTGGAATGGGTCTGCATAAACCATGACACTATCCACATATTCACATGTAGATAGCACTGCCTCAACCTGCAATTAAGTAAAAATGACACACAATTTAAAACCCAGCAAAATCTACAGCAAACCTTGTGTCTATACTTCATCCAGATTCCAGATCAATAAGGTTTATATCAAAGTCACCTTTCCAAGAGAGATATACTCTCCATGTTGAAGTTTGACGATATCCTTCTTCCTATCTATGATTTCAAGACAACCATCAGGATGGTATTGCCCAATGTCTCCGGTATAAAACCAGCGCATACCTTTTTCATCAACCTGTAGTAAGATGATATATGCAAAGTACAAATAAGCAGCAAGAACAGATTCTGAAGAAGAGGGGACCAAAAACAAGATTAAGGAGAAGGAAACGAAACATGTAAAGTAAATGGTTGAAACTAACCTTATACACTTCATTAGTTTTTTCTTGATTCTTAAAGTAACCTGCAGTGATAGTGAATCCCCCAACTACAACCTCTCCTCTTGGCATTGGTTTGTCTGATGTCCTGTACCCACCCTCTTCCCAGGAGACAAGCTATACAAACAGATTATTAAAGACATTAAGAAAGCTCTTAAGTGGATTTGTTAGAATCTGAAAAACTGTAGGTAAAATTGTGTTCTCCTGCTGGAGAATTCTGATATATCTAGAGAAAATATACTAATATAGACTGATTTTCATTCCTAAACTTTAACTTAGGTGCTATAAATCCTAACCTAAGCTGGCCTATCTTAATCAAGGAGATAATTACATAATTACAACTGTATAATCCCACAGGATTGCAGGTTTGAATGGAAAGATATTCAACTAATATTCTGCCAGAATATTTTCAGCAATCAATTCCATTGACATCACTATCATTAAGTTCAATTACAACCTCATAAATATGTAAGTTCCCACCAGCAAGTAGCTATGACAACTAATCAACATTTCTTGTAATACAAAGCAATGTCTACAAATAGATAGAGGTTGGATTTTCAAGCACTGCAGAGTAAATTTTGACAGGATATATGGTATTACCTTAATATAACCACTAGGAAGAGGTGGACCAACACGCCCCACACTATTATCGTCCCACTCAGAGAAGGCGGCCCCAGCAAATGTTTCAGTCAAGCCATATCCTTGACCAATAGGAGCTCTGGTCAAGACTCAAGATAGAGAACTTAATCTCACGTTGGACAAATAGATGTATAAATCAAAAAGAGGAAAAACATTTCAACAGTAGCTAATACTACACAAATAAGGTGGAGATTAAGCTCTCCATTCTTGGATTGATTCAATTTTAAATTATTTGAATCAATCTGTTAAAAATACACATATAGATAATGATTTGCTTGATTAGTTTTTTTACACAAATGTTTTCCTACTTTTTTCAATTAAATTTTACATAATTGAAACTATTGTTCAATTTTCAATAATAATTTCTTTTTAGTTATTAAGAGATGTTGATAACTTACCAAAAACATGTATTGTGTAATAGACAATATTTACCACTATTTTAATCTTAAATTTTAAATAAATGAAAAAGTGAGTAGGGGGCCTTTCTTTCATGGGAAGTTTCAACATTCCTGAGAATGAGGGTGGGAATAGAAGATTTCCATGTTTGTTTGATGGATAGAAAAAATGTTCCTAGGAATGAAAATACTCTCATTTCTTCCAACTTTTGTTCTCATCCTCCACCATGGGAATGCTAGATTCCTAAATCCCCATGGGAAAAGGAATGTTTTAGAAGATGAAAATACTAAGTTACCCCTAAACTCAAAACATTGAACAATCATCACAATCGTGGGGCCACCACAGCCATTACGCTAGACCACCGCCGCCACCAACCCCGGTTGACATTGGACCACCGTAACTGTTACACAACCCATGAGCAACCAGGGTCAGGGGCAGCAAGGGAAAATCATCCCTTTTCAGCATACGTACCAGAGAAGAGGGAGGGAAATAACAGAATAGGAAGGTGAAGGCCGGGATTTTAGGAAGTTAGTTGGTGGGGAATGGAAAATATAAATAGAGAGGAAATTGTTTAGAAAGGGAGGAAAGCAGTGAAGTGGGAAATTGGGGAGAGAAGGCCTCCCGAAGAGCCATTTTATCATCTTGTAATTCCTTTACAGCTTATACTTTCATACAGAAATATACACCTCTGCAGATCTGAGGGACTATCACACTGATACCCCTTTCCTCTGCATTTACCAATCTTCTCTATCTCTCTTCTACTCTCTTCTCTACTCTACTGCTGCTGTTTGTATTCTCTTCTGTGTAATTGGGGTTTGAGACTTAACAATTGGTATCAGCCATCGATCCTGGGCTTCTCCCTGTGAATGGTAACCACCCGCTCCGTGGTAGCTATGGAGGAACGAATGGAGGTTTTGGAGCGCCAGATGGCGGATCATAGAGGGTTGCTGGAGACGGTATTGAAGCGCCTCGAGGAGGTGGCGTTTCAACAACCACAACAACACCAACCACGCCATCAGAACCTTGACCATGAGGAGGATGACCGTGACTCGTATGTGGACGATGGTGGCGGAGGTCGTCGTCGCGGCCATGGCCCACCCAGGGGGGACTATAATCGGCGTCTCGAGGTCCCTCAGTTTGAGGGTAACGACGCGAATGGTTGGTTAGTGCGTTTAGATCGGTTCTTCCGCATCTCCGGCGTGGCGGTGGCGGACAAGCTGGACTATGCCGTGTTGGGTCTCCACGGCGAAGCACTGACGTGGTACGAATGGTGGGAGGCGCAGTCTTCGTTTCACACTTGGGCCCGTTTTAAGCAAGATCTCTTGCGCAGATTCGAACCCGGAGCAGCATCCAATCCTCTCGCTCCTTTACTCACAGTCCGGCAGACGACGACGGTGATGGAGTTTCGGAGGGAATTTGAGTTAGCGGCTCGTTCTCACCGACACCTGGGGGCTGATACTCTCATGTGCATGTTTCACAAAGGCCTCAAGCCTTCGATTAGCTCGGAGATGGCGGTGGAGGAGTTTGAGAATCTCCAAGCGATGATGGACCGGGCGATGATGTTGGAAGCTCGGAACCGAGCTTGGCGGGAAGAAAGCAGCCAGCAATGGGGAAGGAAGGGAGACTCCAATTTCCGATCCACCTTGGGCCCAAATCGGAATGCTCATTGGGCCAGGCCCAATAACCCTCACCAAAACCAGGTCCCCACTCAGCCCGATTCTCTCCTTTTTTCTAAACCTGACCCCAACCCCCTCTTGGGCCCTAAAGCTGCTACTGGTTCGAGCGGCCCAAAACACAATTCTAAGTGGATCTCTGATGAAGAATGCAGGATCGCCAACGACGTGGGCTTTGCTTTAAATGTGGGATAAGTGGAATCCATCCCACTCTTGCAAATTTAGACACCAGCAGCTGATGTTATTGGGGAATCCGACGAGGAAGGGGAAGAAGTTCCAGAAGCTTTCTCATCGGAAGAGCCTGACTCTGCTCTAAATTCTTTTTCTCTTCATCTCTCTTCTTTTAGTTATTGGGGCCTTACTACCCATCAAACTCTGAAGGTGCGTGGCACCATTAACGGCTCGGCGGTGGTAGTTTTGGTGGATCCCGGGGCAGAGGCGAATTTCCTCTCGACTAAGCTCGTCGCTTCCCTCGGGTTGCCGTTACTGCAGATGCAACCCTTTCGCGTAGAGGTGGGGAACGGCGCGATTGAGCACGGTGTTGGTGGATGCGAGAATGTGGAGATCTTGGTCCAAGGTATTTCAATTGTTGCTAATTTTTTTGTCATGGAGCTCGGCCGTTCCGAGGTGGTACTGGGGGCAGGCTGGATTGCTAGTTTGGGCGTTTTTGAGGGCGATTATCGCAACCTGTCCTTAAGTTGGTTCGCCAAATGGAAGAAGATGACTCTACGTGGGGATCCCAGTTTATCACGTAGTCAGGCAAATAGCAAGATGACCTTGAATGCTTTGAGGAATCATGAGGAGGGATTTTTGGTGACTCCGTTGTTTACATCCGCGGAGGTGGGTTTACAACCACCACTTTCCGAGGCCACTACGACACTACTGCAGCAATTTGAGGACATTTTTCGCGCTCCTTCTGGTCTTCCACCCCCAAGGCCACATGACCATGCTATCACCTTGAAGGAGCAGTCCGACATTCCTAACATTCGACCCTACCGCTACCCCCACTATCAGAAAAATGAAATTGAGAAGATCATTGAGGAGATGTTACAGATTGGCATCATACGCCCGAGCACTAGCCCCTTTTCAAGCCCTGTCATTTTGGTGAAGAAGAAAGACGGTGGTTGGCGTTTTTGCGTTGACTATCGCGCACTCAATAAGATTACGATTCCCGACAAATTTCCGATTCCGGTGATTGAAGAATTATTAGACGAGATTGCTGGGGCCACTGTTTTTTCCAAGTTAGACCTCAAGTCGGGCTATCATCAAATCCGGATGAAGGACGAAGACATACACAAAACGGCATTTCGCACTCATGAGGGGCATTACGAGTTTCTGGTAATGCCGTTCGGCCTTACGAATGCTCCTTCTACATTCCAATCACTCATGAACACTGTGCTGCGACCTTTTCTGCGGAAATTCACCTTGTTCTTTTTTGATGATATCTTAGTCTACAGCCCCGATTCTGCCAGCCACAGGGAACACTTGCGCCAGGTTTTTGAGTTACTTCGGCAGAACCAACTTCTGGTGAATAAGAAGAAATGTTGTTTTGCATGCGAAAGTATTGAATATTTGGGGCATATCATATCTTCTCAAGGGGTGGCTGCTGACCCAAGGAAGTTGAAGGATATGGTTGATTGGCCTTCCCCTAAGGATCTCAAGGGATTACGGGGATTCTTGGGCTTGACCGGCTATTATCGTCGTTTCGTCAAGAGCTATGGCAGCATTGCATGGCCCCTCACTCAGCTATTAAAGAAGGATTGCTTTGTCTGGAGTTCAGAGGCTGAGGCAGCTTTTCAACAGCTCAAAACAGCAATGGTCTCGGTTCCGGTGCTGGCTACCCCATGTTTTTCCAAACCCTTCCAGATTGAGACTGATGCTTCTGGTAAGGGTGTTGGCGCTGTTTTGATGCAGGATGGCCGTCCTATCGCTTTCATGAGTCAGAAACTGTCCGAGGCTGCCCAGCAGAAATCAGTTTACGAGCGGGAGTTGATGGCCATTGTATTGGCTATCCAGAAGTGGCGACACTATCTCCTTGGCCAGCCCTTTACGGTTTTTACGGACCAGAAATCATTAAAATTTTTGCTGGAACAACGGGTTGCAGAGGAGAGCCAGCAGAAATGGTTGTCTAAATTGCTGGGCTATAATTTCGAAATAAGGTACAAAGCTGGGTCGGATAATAGGGTGGCCGATGCTCTGTCTCGAAAATTTCATTTCTCTTCCATCTCTTTTTCTCTAGCAGCAGAATGGGCGGACATAGAGGCGGAAATTTTGGATGACCCAAAGTTGAAGATCATTATGCAGAAGCTTCTGACGGGAGAAGAAGCGATGGCTGGCTATGAGTTAATCAATGGGAAATTAATGCATAAAGGGAGATTGGTGCTTGCTAGATCCTCCAAGTGGATCCCTAAAATTCTATTGGAGTTCCATAGTTCTAAGCTTGGGGGCCACTCTGGGTTCTTTCGTACATACAAAAGGATTGCTGCCATCCTTTACTGGGAAAGTATGAAACCTGCTATTATGGAGTTCATTAAGGCGTGTGAGATATGCCAACAGAATAAGTATTCCGCCCTCAAGCCCGCTGGCCTTTTACAGCCCCTGCCCATTCCCACCAACGTTTGGGCGGACATCTCGATGGATTTTATAGGTGGTTTACCGAAAGCTCGGGGATTGGATACCATCTTTGTGGTAGTTGACAGATTCACCAAATACGCCCATTTCTTTGCCCTCTCCCACCCTTTTACTGCTAAGGACGTCGCGAACTTGTTCATCAAGGAAGTGGTCCGCCTACATGGGTTCCCCTCCTCCATTGTCTTAGATCGGGACAAAATCTTTATGAGCAATTTCTGGGCTGAGATGTTTAAACAAGCCGACACGTCTCTGAAAATGTCCTCAGCTTACCATCCGCAAACGGATGGACAAACCGAGGCGGTCAATAAGTGCCTCGAGACCTACCTACGCTGCCTCACTGGGTCGAAGCCCAAACAGTGGTCATGGTGGCTGTCTTGGGCGGAATTCTGGTATAATACCAGCTACCACGGTGCTATCCGAATGACACCTTTCAAGGCATTATACGGTCGGGAACCGCCTCCCTTGTTACGCGGAGGAATGGAATCTATGGTGGAGGATGTGAAGATCCTCATGGCAGATCGGAACCAAATGTTGGAGGAGCTCCAATTCCATTTGAACAGAGCTCAAAATAGAATGAAGCAGGCAGCCGACAAGAAAAGAAGAGATGTCTCCTTTTCTGTTGGGGATTTTGTTTATTTGAAGATTCATCCTTATAGGATGAGGTCTCTAGCAGCTCGGATCAACCAGAAACTAAGTGCCCGTTACTATGGCCCTTTTGAAGTCCTGGAGAAGGTGGGTGCAGTGGCGTATAAGCTTTGGCTTCCAGCGACAGCAAAAATCCATCCGGTGTTTCATGTATCTCTGTTGAAGGGGAGTGTTGGACCTTCTGTGTCACCCCAACCTCTGCCAGCTGAGTTGGCTGAAGACGCTGAGCTGGTAGTTCAGCCGGAACTAGTTTTGGACAGCCGCTACAACTTCCGGGGTGAGCTCGAGGTGCTGATCAAGTGGCAGAATTTACCTTCGTTTGAGAACACTTGGGAACTGGCTGAGAAGATTATGGAGGTCTTTCCCCTCTTTCACCTTGAGGACAAGGTGGCTCTCCAAGGGGGGAGTATTGTTACACAACCCATGAGCAACCAGGGTCAGGGGCAGCAAGGGAAAATCATCCCTTTTCAGCATACGTACCAGAGAAGAGGGAGGGAAATAACAGAATAGGAAGGTGAAGGCCGGGATTTTAGGAAGTTAGTTGGTGGGGAATGGAAAATATAAATAGAGAGGAAATTGTTTAGAAAGGGAGGAAAGCAGTGAAGTGGGAAATTGGGGAGAGAAGGCCTCTCGAAGAGCCATTTTATCATCTTGTAATTCCTTTACAGCTTATACTTTCATACAGAAATATACACCTCTGCAGATCTGAGGGACTATCACACTGATACCCCTTTCCTCTGCATTTACCAATCTTCTCTATCTCTCTTCTACTCTCTTCTCTACTCTACTGCTGCTGTTTGTATTCTCTTCTGTGTAATTGGGGTTTGAGACTTAACAGTAACATCCCACATTTTCTTTGTCCAATATTGTATGCAAATTATATAATTTATTTCAATCATGTAAGTTTGAACCATAGAGCCATGTTTTGTTGAGTTCAATAAAAATATAAAACTAAAATGGTGAAGTCCACCTTAAGTCGTAACGACAGTCAATACTTTGTTAGTCATTTCGACCCATAAACTCAACTCGAAGGCCAAAGACCCAGAGTTGGGGTCTCTAGACGCATTCTTGATTTCTTGTATGTCCAGAGTACTGCCAACCCCATTCTCATTTGCAACTGTACTGTACCATGTTCCTATAACTCTCTGCAATGTATGACACAAATCTTGTAAAAGAGTTTTCACTCAAGTTCAAAATTGTTCTGTATTATTGTATCCAATTATTATTTAGTAAAATTAAGTCTACAGTAAGTAAAGGCTGAAACAACATAACAACTAGTGAGCATTAGTTATGACTTGAGCAAAATTAGCTAGCTAGGGTGTCACAATTGCTGCCGCTGATCGATGTTGCACCACCATTACGACCAACAACGGACCACTGTTGATCGATGTGCAATAACCACCACCGAAGCCAGACCCCCCTCCCCAACTGTATTTTTATTGTCAGTTAGCTCCATTTCGTCATGGGTATTCTGGAAAATATATACTATTCCCATAAATGCTACTTGGCATTCAATTTGCATACCAAACGTTTATAATGTATTCCCAGGAAAGAAAATTCAACCCGCAAAACGAACACCCTCATAAGGGCAAAAGTGAGAAGTGAAAACTATATATGAAGTTAGTTATTAACTTATTATGCATAGTGCAGTAAAAGATGGGAATCATTACCCTATGCAGATATTGATGAAGTGCTGTGAATCTCCAGATAACGGGGCTCCACCACAAAGCATAAACCGGATGTGCCCTCCAAGTAAGCTACGAATGTTTTTAAAGACAATGGTATCCCACACCAACTTCTCCAATCCCCAAGCCCCTAGCCAGCTTCCTTTTACAGCAGCCAGTCGGCGATTGTATGCAATCTGGAAAAGATTCTTCACAAGCCCCCCTTTTCCCTCAACCTAACGTACAACATAGAGAACAGAAAGGAAAAGGAAAAATTTCGTAACTAGCAGTTCAAATCATTGACTAACCATGGGAAGGTAAAAAAGAGGTTGAGTTATAGCAATTTTTCACAACAAGCAAAGTGTGCATCAAAAACTTATTTGTAAGACCAGCAATGCTCTATGATGGTGTATGATGAACACTGAAGTTCCAATTAAGTAAAAGCTTATTGTAGTATGGGTTAAAATGTTTATGAGGATGGTGAGACAAACAAGAGAAGATGACATCATCATCAACAACGAAACCATTTGGTTAGAGTTTTTATGCTAGTTTGCTCATGTAAGAAAAACAGCGTAGGCCACAGAACATAGTGTAGACCAAATGGAAGGTAGTCAAATTAATAGGGGTGGAAGAAGATCTAATATGTTTCAAGGAAAGACCATACCTTAAATGTAGTTACTGAAAACCTGGTTTTCATAGAGTCCAAACATAGTATTTGATACATGTAGATGACCCTACCCATAGGAAAAAAGGCTCAATGTGGCGGCTAGCCCCCTCTCCCCCACACAAACCTCAATCTTTTACGAAAACTCAGCCAATACTCCCTTATATTTGTGTCATTAACATTTAAAACGAAAAAGAAAAAACACCACAATAAAGTCACAAAATATTGTCAAGCCTAAGAGAATCATTTAATTGAGCCACTATTTCATGGGTGTCCAGTGTTCAAATTCCATTTTCATTTCAATCTTCATAGTTGTTTAGCCTTACATGTTGAAGAAAAGTGAAGATCGCATCCATCTGGTGCAGCTAGACCATGTATTTAAATGACTGGTCACAAATGAATATTCAACCCAGCTGGACCAAATGAATGTTTTCTTCTTCTCTTTGTGAGAGGTATTACATCCAGTAAAGACAAAATATAGAGGATGGAGGATGAACTATTCAAAAAATAAAAATTGAAAAACAATGCCAACATGCACTTGAGCAGTGCAAATAGCATTAGTTGAATTCAAACCTTTTTTAGAACTCCTTCTCGAATACGATCAAGAATAGCTGGCACTGCTGTCATAAGGGTGGGCTTTAATGCAGTAGCATCTCCCTTGGTTCCTTTCTTTATTTTACTAGACGTGTCTGTCATAGTCAGTGGAGAGCCATAACCAATCCCAACACCTGTAGCCAGCATAACAGACTGGAAAACCACTTTAATTTAGACATAATATCATCAACTACTGAGACAAGAAGGACGGTAAGAAGAGATTACCTCTGCAGCCATTTCGAAAACATGAGCAAGGGGTAAGTATGCCAAGTACACATCTTCGCTACCTAGATTTGGAATCACCGTCATAACAGCTGCCGTAGTGGCTACAATGTTCCCATGAGTAATCATGACACCCTATATAACTACCAAAAATTAGCACCCAATGCTCAATGAGACTAAAGTGAAAGACATATCTAAGTAATCGAAGATCCTCTTAGCTTGCTTATTTTATCTTGTATACAATCCTTATTTATCTTGGACAATCGTATCATATTCATTGTATCAGATTAGATCAGTATTTATCTCATACAAGATATTTGAATCACAAATTCATAGGATTCCTTTGTACATGTATAATTTATATACTAGAAATGTTAAATTCTCCTCATTGCGGTGCTCAAAGTCCTCCTCGTTCAAAACTCCACTCACGTGTTTTAAATAGCCTTTAGAATGTTGTGTTTACTACAACTTGTGCCATTGTTAAGTCATGTCATTATTTTAAAAAGAATAATTGAATGCTCATTAATCTTGTCTAATGAAAAACCAAGAGGCAGTGTGTATTGGCAAGGTCAAGGGAAAAATCAGAGCATCAAGCAAATGACTCTCACAGTACATGAACTTATTTGGATGAAACAACTGGTTCATGAGTTGAAATTTTGTGAGATAGGGACAAGTAAGCTCAATTGTGATAAAATAGCGACCTTGCACATCACTTCTGATCCAATCTTTCATCAACAAAGCAAGCAAATAAAAATTGATTGCCATGTCATTTGAGAAAATATTGTCTTTGGAGAGATCGCCACATTCGCACACCACATGATTCATGAACACTCTTAATCAATTGACTGATATATTCTGAAAGAGCAGGGAGGTTTGGGATAGTGATCAGCAGAAGAAATAAGAAGAAACAAGGAGAAAGAGGTGAGGAATTGACTGAAATAGCAAGGCATGCTGAGCTGGAAAGTTAGTTAGCAGATCTGTTAGGCTTAGCAGTAGTATAAAAAGGCTGAACTAAGTAGATTAGATGCATTATGTCATTGTTCTTGAGAGAACTTCCCTGTTTTCTCTCTTAGGAATGTAGCACTTCCCGTGTAATTCCCTTAGGGTTCTTGGTATTTGTTGAAAACTACAGCGAACCATGAATTATTTAAGCTGCATATTTACCACCTAAAAACTGCATTGACAATTATGTCATTCGAAGACCCAAGTCAGTCTTATGATTCTATATAAAATAGTTTGCACACATTCAGACATGATGCAGTAAGCCAGAAATTGGAAAACAGGATTTTATATATTACGCACACACATACACAGATAAAGGGACACATGAAACAAAACTTGAAGAAAGACACCAACCTTTGGGAGCCCTGTACTACCACTTGTATACATGACAACTGCAATTGCATTCTTCGACGGTAGGCTTGGCTCGACAGGGCGTTCTTTCCCCAGTTTCTCAACTTCACTAAAAGATGCAATTTTCCAGCTGCCAAAACTTCCAGAGAAAGCATCTTCTTCTTTGCCATCATCTTCGAAGTAAATTATATTTTGGATAGATGTTAATTTAGACCTTATTGAATCCAACATCTTCAACTTCTTGGAGTCACATAGCAAGGTTGAAACTTGGGTCTGTTGATATTCCAAAGCATCAAGTTAGGATATGGCATACCACCTTTGCTATTAAACATATGCTTATGATTAATTACCATCTAATTATACAGTTTCTATAATTATGCAAGGGATAATCGTTTCCTACCTCATTTAGTGAGTGAATCAGAGCTTCCTCACCTAAGGATGCATAAATAGTAACAACTGTTATATTCTGGCGGAAGCAACCCTGCAGTTCGGCATCAATTTCATTAAAACTCCAGAATGAAGAACCATAGTCTCAAGGCTTGTAGTGCAATCACAGAAGGAAATGAAGCTGATAAAGTCAACTAACCTGAAGTGCAATGAGCCACTCGGCCCGGGTATCAGAGAAAATGGCAACATGGCTATCTGGATCATGGCCCAAGCTAACAATACCAGATGCGAAGTTCGACACACGAGTGAAAACCTGTCCATATGTTTCCCATTCATAGTCACCTAAATGGACTTTCTCAAACTTCCTGCCATCACTGGATGTAACAAACTCCTTCTGAATTAGTTTTCTTGTTCCTAGAAATCTATTGTGGGCATATTTCTTACAAGATTGCTCAAATAGATGAGCCATGGTTGTGGCTCCTTTCCAAGGAACTTCAACCAACTGAGTTCTCCGGGCATTACGCACCGCATAACCCGCCTCGCCGCCAACTTCTACCGGAACACCTCTTACTTTTCCTCTTTTCTTCCCCATGAACAAAGCCGAAAACACAACAGGAACAAGGATTCCTATGGCTATAGCAGCCACAGTTCCATATTCTCCGTGATCTCTCCAGACAAACATGTTGCTCATATTTAGACCGATCATTTCTTATTTCTGATGAGAGAAAGTCCTCCTTCTTAACCAAGAACACAAAAACTTGATTACAAAGCGATTACTGAGGAAAATGAATCCACAAGACTCTATATATATATTAACTAATTCAAACTGAATAATATAATCATTATGATAATCAATGTTATGTAAGGAAAAGGAAGGTTTTGACTTTGATATATTATTGAAGATAATTAAAATCTTTAATTGACATGACTTTTTCACCACGATATACATGAAATTAAATAAAAAAAATTTCACTACTATGATATTGCGACAAATATAAGGAAAATGTCAAACTTCAATCACTGAAACATTTATAATTCAATGGTCCTCAGCTAAGATAATTAAAGAGCGAAAAAAGGAAAAACAATGATTTCGATTAGGTAAACACTGGACCAGTTCAATAAGAAAAGGGGGGTGACATGATCAAACCCAGAACAAGAGGAGAAAAAATCTCGACAAGATCAAGTTGATGGAAGAATACCTTTGTGGGTACGATGAAAATTACTTCAAAATCCTGGAACAATTACGGCAATGTTGTTCTACACGAGTGAAATTGAGAAAGTTGTAAGATTCTTTGCTTTGATACTTCAAACCGCAATGAGACGAGTGTCTGATACACGTAATCACCCCGGACATGACACCTGTGCTGCTGACTTTCACAATTAAAAAAAATTAAATATTAATTCTGAGTAATGATACATGTACACCATAAAATCAGTCATCATCATATCTAATAATCCAATATTTTAAAACTAGTAATTCAATTATTATTATTATATATTAATCCAACATTTTTAAAAGTTGGATTACTAGTTTTAAAATATTGAATTATTACACATATAACGATGATGATTGTTTGTAGTGTACACAAATAATTTCACATTAATTGGTTAATTATTATAAAGGGATAAAGGGTTATATATTGATATAGACGAAAAGATAGAGCGTTACATAGGAAAATAACGTTATGCAAAGAAAAGAATTCCTAGGAAAAAGTGTAATAAATGGAATTGATATTTATTAATCTATATCTATATCTATCTATATAATATTGTAAAAGATAGGTTATGCGGTTGATTACCAATTTGTCCATTAATTGAGTCTCTATAAATGTGATACCTATGCAATTTTAGGTATCATTTATTTTTATTCTTTCAAGATATTTATAAATCTTTAATGTATCTTTTAAATATTAATATCCAATATGTATCTTTGATTTTATTTAGAATAATTAATTTTATGTATAAAATATTTGGAAATGATAATATTTGATTTGGAAATGTCCATTCACATTTCATAATATAAATTTGAAAAATCTTATTTCGAAATATATATGATAAAATCTTTTTTATATAAATTTTCTATTTACATTCACATTATAGCCATTGATGTTAAATTATGGTCAAATCATCTATATCTATATATCTTTCCACCTTCTCAACCCTTTCAACTTCATTTTTTTCTCTTCCTCTCTTATTTTTTCATCTCTATTTCTTGCTCTTTTTTTTTCTTTCTTATTTCATTTTTCATCTACCTTCTTAGTCATCCATCATTTTTTTTCTATTTTTTAATTTATTTTTAATTCTTTTTCTTTCATTTTCTACTCTTCATCTTTCTTCTATATTTTTTTATTGTTTCATTCTTTTCCTCATTTTCTATTCTTCATAATTTAATATTTGACATGATTGATTAACTGTCTCACGGGAAATGTAAAACATAAATAATGAACATGTTTTTTTAAAAGAGAATAATTACGAATTATTAGTAATTATTAATATTTGATAATTAGTAATATTTGAATATTTTACCTGTAATTTAATGATTTTTAGTGATGGATAATTAGTGAATATTTTAGATAATTTTAGTGATTGATATTACATATTTTTTGTTAATTAGGAATAATTATGAACATGAATTAGTAATTTTTAATATTTTATTGATTGTTGGACGGGAATAGATATGAATAATTAGTAATTATTAATGATTGATAATTATTAGTTTTGAAATATTTTCTATGATTTTGGTAGTTTTTAGTGATTGATAATCTGTAAATTATAATTATTTTTTGTTGATTGTTGAAAGAGAATAATTATAAATATTTTATGAATACAAATTTGATATTGAAAAGGATGAAAACTAATTATGTGATTGAATAATTTTATTTGCATCCACTAATATAATAATAATTTCATTATGTATTTTTATTGTTATATTTACAAAATAAATTTATGAATAACATATTTTCATTTAACTTCATTTTATACAAATATTTTTTTCATTAATTATTTAATATCTTAAACGTAAAATTTGATATAATCCACGTGCATCGCACGGGTACAAGACTAGTATATTTAAAAACACTGTTATAAAATGAACATTTTCAACATTAAATGTGTCAATAAAAATATTGTCAATACAAGTAATATTGACAATTAGTGATCATCGAAAATACTTAAAACTAGTTTATGAGCATTTTCAACGGTGTCAAAGAATATTTTATGATTATTTTCAACGGTTAATAAATGTTAATATATATATATATATATATATATATATATATATATATTACAATGCAACACTTTTATCAACACTTTTGGATAATTACATGTCGGAAATAATCAATATTATTATAATGGGATTTATAAGTTTCTGTTAGATAATAAAATAAAAATTAATATTTTTAAATTCTATCATAATTAATTATTTTTAAAGTGATACAAGTTTTTTAGAAATAAAATAACAAAATAAACTTAGTCAATCTTTTCAACAGGAAAAATTATGAGTAACCAAACACACACTTAGGCTGAGTTTGGTAAAGTTTTTTTGTTGGGGTGCTCCTGTTCTCAAAAAGCTGGAGCTCCTATTTTGCGTTTGGTAAATAAAAAAGTTTGACTGCTTTTGCTCCTGACTTTTGAGAGCAGGAGGTGCTATTGGAAGCCATCAAGAGTAGTTTTTCAGAGCCAACTTTCACTCTCTGAAAATGAAAATACATAAATGATCCTCATTTACATAATATCTTTTAATATTATATCTATTATGGTGATTTATATCTTGGGAGCTACTTTATAATATTTTACCAAACATTATAATGATGACTTCTGCTTATTGAGAGTAATTTTTGTATAATTTTATCAAACGGTATTATTATGACTCTCTAAGAGCATCTTTTTGAGAGTCTAAGGAGATCAACAACTTTTCAAGACCTACAAAGTTTTATTAAATTCAGCCTTAGTGTGCGCCAAGATATAAAACTTAAAACATTTCTTAGCTTAAAATTTAATTTTATCCTTATCTTGTGTTAGTTTGAGGTGCTCGCGCAAAAAAAAGTATTCCCAACAAGATTATATTAGTCTACTAATTTATCTTTATAAATTCAAATTGCGTTTGTTCAATATTAATCAGAGAAAATCTATCTGTAAGTGATTTTAGTTAAAATAGCTACAATTTTTTATCTCTATAAATAGTTTACAAAGTGGAGACAAAAGTTCATTATTATTATGCTATCAAAAAAACATTCCAACTTTAAGTAAAAAAATGACTCAAGTTAATAAGTCATGTCATTAAAAAATTAAATTCAAATTAATTAGAGTCCTTTGGTTTAGATTTTGGTATAATTAATTTTAAAATAATTAATATTAAAAGAATTATTTTTAATATAATTGAATAGAAAAAATTGATATGTATTTAAGAAAAATATTAAAAAAGTGAATTTATGAAAATTGTTGTGTTATAGTAAACATAAAAGTTAATATATTTAACTTCCATTAAAAAATTAATTATTTTAAAGAATATATTTTTCTTAGAAGACCTATTCAATTTTTTCAAAATAATTATTCCTAACTCAAAGGAAAAATTATGTGTAACAAAATACACACTTATGTGTGCCAAGATATTTTTAGTGACATACGTCATTATCAAAGCTCAACATAATGAATATTGAATAAGTTATAATATAGAGTGAATGCATTAATTTATTATTATTATTATTTTCCTGTTTGTTTTATGTATTATTATTATTATTAGAGCTTTGCTAATACCAGCCAAAATAACCGTCGAAATTGGACCTAAATTACTCAGCCTATTAAAAAAATATATATAATTAAAAATGTTATTTATACTAAAGATGTTAAAATAGATTTTTTTGGCTGTTTTGGCTAAAAAAATATTGTTACCCAAAAATTTATGTGTTATTATTATTTTCTTATTATGAAAAGATATGTACAATGAAAAATAGTCAAAATAATCGATATCTTATAAACAACAAGTATTATGTAATATGCACAATAAGTATTATAAGTTATATACATAATATATATCACATATTATGTTGTAAAGAAATATATGTTACAACCTAGGATATATGTTATGCACAACATATTATATACGTTGTACATAATATGTAATATACATTGTGGATATTACATATTATATTTTATGCATAATCTATTGATTATTTTGATTGATTTATTTTGATTATTTTTTATTGTGCACCGAAATTTTCCCTCATAAACCAACAACTAGTTGAAAGAGGAAAATGGAATCATTTGCCTTCAATTAAGCCCCAAAACATACAAGAACAAAACTATTAATTGTTTTATTTTCAAATTTGACCCAATTCAATAGAGTTCGAATTTCCAAAAAATAATTCTGCAATTCATGTTGATCACTCTAGTATTTAGAAGACATTATTAATTCAAATATAATTACCATCGCATTATAGCAGAAAATTAATATAGTAATCAGCATTTTTGTGTTGCATCTCAATAAATAAATCTTAAAACATATATTATTTACCTTAAGATTTTATTGTATCCTTATCTTGTGTTAGTTTCTACTAATGTATCTTTATAATCTCTGATTAAATCTAATCTATTTTAAATTTTAAAATTCAAATTGCGTTTGTTCAAGATTTAATCAAGGAAAATCTTTCCGTAACTGAAATTAGTTAAGAATATCTACATTATCTTTTATCTCTTCACTATAAATAAATAGTTTACATACAAATTAAAGTGGGCAGAGAAAATTAAAACTCATTCTTATAAAGATTACTAGAAAGAGTTGATTGGAGTTGTTAATTAAGGTAATGGCAATCTGTGTGAGAGAAGAAAATTCATGGGCAGAGGTTCATAATGATATTCTAGAGTTGATCACAGATAGGATAGATCAAGTTTGTGACTATGTTCGGTTTGGATCAGTGTGCAAGAGTTGGCTCTCATTCTGTAAAAGAAGGTACAAGCATAAGCATCAGCTTCACACTTGATGCCAACCAACAAACCCGAACCTTGTGCAACATCATCCATGGTATTCTAACTAATTCACCTCTTTCTTTTTTTTATACTTGTCTATTCCTTTATTCAAATTTTATGGATTTGTCTATACTTTGGCACTAATCAAAAATATATTCAAGTGTGTTTTGAACAATTTCACCATTATTCTGGACTAAAGTTGTGCTTGTGATCTTTGACTAATTTAAATTCCATATAGATTGAGGTATATGCTCCTAACTTTCGCTTTGTGTTTTTAATATTTTGGTGCAATATATAGGTAAGGTGTATGATAAGATTCAACTTGACTTCCCATATAAAAGGTGTGTTGGATCCTCGCATGGATGGTTAATTTTTATGGAGAACAACCTTAATTTGGAACTCATTCTCATAAATCCTTTTGTGGGTGAAAATGGAAGCATGATCATCAAACTCCCTCCAATTGAGCCTGATTTTTGGGTAGTTTATAGCATGGATACGTATGAGGTTATGAAAGTCATCTTGTCAAAAGATCCTTATACATCTCCTAATGATTATGAAGTTATGGCAATATACACCGGCATAAGAAATTTAGCTCATTATAGGTCTGGTGATTTATTTTGGTCCTTCCCATACCCAAGACCCCGAAAGTGTGTATCATTTTCTGACGTCATCTTTTTTAAAGGTAATATATATGTTGTGGATCCTTACAATTGGATTGTAAAAATTACTCCAAAATTCAAGAAGAAAAATCCAACATGTGATGATAATTGCTCTCCATATTATCTCCAATTCAAGACTATTAGCAAAAGGCTTAAATTGGGGTCATACAACTTACTCTCAGGCAATGCTTATCTTGTGGAAACTTCTAAGGGAGATTTACTACTTGTTCGAAGATATTACATGTTTTTTCGTAAGTTTGCCAAACAAAAAAGAATGCAGGCCATGAAAACAGGAAATCAAGAGCTAATTACATATGAATTTGAGCAAAGTGAGGATGGTGATGATGGGGATCGTGACCCCGAATCAAGTATATATTTTGGCATTTATAAATTAAATTTTCCATCTGGAAGGAGAAAGTTGAAAATGGAAACATTACATGGTGAAATTTTATTTTTGGGGGACAATTATTCCATCTCAATCCCGACTTCAAAGTGTCCTAGTGGCCTTCTTCCAAATTCAATATATTACACCGATGATAATTTAGATCATCTTTACGAAGAAAATGGTGAAATGAGATCATGGGATATTGGTGTCTACAAGCTTGAGAATAAAACTTGTGAAGAATACTTCCTTCCAAGTTTTCCAACAAAATTAGACATGCGACCAATTTTTATTGTACCCCGATATAATTTTAAAACTGTCTCCTAGTTTTAATATATGTGGTCAAAGTTTACTAGTAGTTACATTGACATATTTTATTGTGCATGCATCTATGATCCTATGATTTAGTTTGTAATTTTTTTTATCTAAATTTTTATCCAAAATGGACTATCTGATAAAGTATTATTTAATTTAATCTATTGTGGAGAGTTATTATCATTTAAGTTAGATTTATAGCCTATTAGATTATTCAAAGGGGAAATTCATGGTGAATTAGTGTTGCTCCCAGTTTTAACGACATATAATATGCATGTCGACTAACCAAATTCCAATAATGATTAAGATCTAAATAATATGTGGTATACATCTCATTGGTGATGGATTTATCAAAGAATATCCAGAAAGATATAGTAATTAATTTAAATTCATTCTTTCTACAATATTGTTTCATCGACAAAACACAATCATCGTCATAATACTTATTGTCTCAATTAAAAATTTCTTAATATTTTTGTCTCTTTTAGTACGTGCTATATTTATAATCTTTGACAAAAAAAATTAAATATTAAGAATAATATGAAGAATATAAAATAAAATTGAAAAAAAAAACATTTTTTTCATTCTATATTAAGACTCAAAACATTGAAAACTAAAAAATACTTAACTTAATAAAATTGATTACATGAATTTATGTATTACTACTCTATTTTTTTTATAGATAAACATGAGTTTTCAAATAAGAGAAAAAAATTCATGGGTAAGAGAGATCTATCTGTCTTAACTATTGCAATCTCATTAAAAAACCTCATTGACCTAAATGAGGAAAAAGACTATTACAATAGTCAAACAGTACTAATTCACTAATAAAACACAACAAAACAAATCAAACACATAATTAAAATATAGTCTAATTCACTAATTATGCATTACTTTAATAATGCCCAGCTCCCAAGTGTTCTGAGAGTTCAACTCTGTTTCTGAAATATCTGAGACATATAGAACATTTTCTTTCTCATTTGTAAAATTGCACATATTACAATATCCATTGAAATCTGTTCTACCGGTCGCTTCTCTATTCCTCTCATTTCTTCTAGTTTCTCTCATTTTTCTCCCTGTTTTTATTTCTTGTTTGCTTTTCTTCTTTTCGTCTTCATCATCTCTATAGTCCTTTTCCTTTCCTTTTCCCTTGTCATTATCACTGTCATTCTCAACTTCATTTCTAGACATACTCATGATGTGAAGGCAAGAGTATATGATAGTATTGAATTATATTTTTTGTAGTGACTTGAAGTAGCGATGGAAGATTATAAATTTAATTACTACCATATATAAAAATTAAGTGAACAAAATGAGTGTGATACTATATGTAGGTCAAATTGCATGTACCATATTCAACACCTAATTAACTTCAAAATCATGAATTTGTTATATAGAATGTACAATTAAAGCACAACACAAGACTATCGTTTATGTTCTTTCTGTTTTTTCTAGGCTCATGCTTCTTTTGTGGATATATATACTTTGTACGACAATTATTATTCTATCAAACCTGAACTCAATATTTAATTAAAAAAATAATGATCAGAGTTAATAAGTCATCATTTCATTCAAAAAATACAATTCAAATTAATTAGTATGTGCCAAGGTGTTTCCTCTGGAGGAGGGAGCTAAAAGAGTGGGAGAAGGAATTGTTGGCTAATTTTCTTGGCTTGGTTGAAAAAGTTACAATGGACAAAGAGGATTCATTAAAATGGATCCATAACAAATATGGTGTATTCTCTGTTAGTTCATTTGTGCAGGCGATGATTTTAGAGGAAGGACATACTGCTGACCCTATCATGGACTGAGTATGGGAATGTGTGTGGAGAAACATTGCCCCTCCAAGAGTTGAACTACTGTTGTGTTGTGTTCTACATGAGAAGCTGAATACAAGACAGAAATTGTGCAGAATTGGAATGTTAAATGATGAATTTTGCTTTCTATGTGGTGACCAACCTGAAACTGTTGCTCATCTATTTTTTGAGTGCAGTTTCGCTTGGAGAAACATTGTCATCTATGTGATTTGCTGCATGGCAATGGAATCCAAGAAAGAAAGGATCAAATCGGGTGTGACTATCTATGTTCCCAGCTGTAGTATGGGTGATCTGGCATTGTAGGAATAAGAAAGATTTTGATGGAAAAATGTTCTCTGTGAGTGAGGCTTATGAACTTGTTTTATTTTTGGTAGATCGGTGGATGAATGATATAAAGGAGGGAGATATGTGTGTTTAATTTAAGACAGTGTGCTACAAGTTGTTATGCAATAGCAAGATGTTGTGTTCTAGACATGAAGAAAGTGTTGTTGTAGCTAACAAACTTGAGATGATAGAGCTTGAATGAATGTTGGCATAAGGTTTTAATGAGAGAGTAGGTAGGAATGGACGAGGCATGATTTGACATTGATGTGGGTGCTAAAACTTGAGTAGGGACTACAACATGGTCAATTCTCATGAATGGTTGCTGCAAGCTCATATGAAATGGCGGTAATAATGTTTTAATGTCTTTCGATGTATGTGTTGTCATGTAAATTGTAATAGTTTGCTATGTAAGCTTGGATCCCAAGTTTTATTGCTCTCTAGTACTCTTTTTTCCTCAATAGGTTATTTAATTATTAGGCTAGGAGGTTTTTTTAATGAGGCTAGAGGGTCTTAAATCTTGGGTGTTCAAGCTTACATAGCGAACTATTATAATTTACATGACAACATACATTCCGATCAGGTTGGTGTTGTGCCTTGGTGCTAATATTGGTGTGTTGAATAAGATATTGGTAGGTGGTGTGCTAATGTTTGGTGGTTATCCATTGATGTTAGAGGATGATTAAGTTAAGCTTCAGTGGTGTTGACACTTAGAGTGATAGGGAATGAGTTAGTCATTGGTGTTAAAATGTAAGGGATGATGCCAAATATTATATATACTGATGCCAAATTATAAAAAAAAAAAAAAGTATGTGTCAAGATAATTTTAATGACATAAGTTAATTAAAATGTTCAACCACATTTTATCAAAAAGTTTTTATTATATATAATGAATAAGTTATACTATAGGGTGAATGCTTTAATTTATTATTATTTTTTATACAAATTATTATTGAGTCACATATTGTAGTACTTCAAGAGAGAGAAAATTATAGCAGAATAAATATAATAATATATTTTTTAGATGTAGGACACTGTAATCTTTAAGTGGTAGAGAATAAAAATTGAGATAAATATTTTTTTCATGTTGTCCAACAAAATTAGAATGCAATCAATTTTTGTTGTAGCCCCAAGATTTATGCAATTCCAAAATTGTTTCCCAGCTCATCTTTAATATTATCTTTATTTTATTTTAGAGTAAAGGATAAATTGGTCTCTATCAATTTTTGTCATGGACACATAGGTCCCTAACCAAAATAAATAGTAAAATTGTCCCTAACTAATACAAATATTGGACTTATAGGTCCCTCGGTTACTTTCACCGTTTAACTAACGTCTGACACATAGGTCCCTAACCAATACAACCGAGGGACCTATGAGTCTAACATTTGTATTGGTTAGGGACAATTTTACTATTTATTTTGGTTAGGGACCTATCTGTCCACAATAAAAATCGATATGGACCTATTTGTCCTTTACTCTTTATTTTATAAAACATTAGTAGTTTGTCAAGTAATCTAATTTTTTATCCAAACTAGGCTCATCATTATTTTTCGGATGTATTTTGTATTACAATTATTAATTTATTATTATTATGCTATTATCAATAGAGCATTCAAACTTTAATTAGAAAAGAGTTTAACTATGGTGTATTGACAGTGTAAACAATTTCACACTGTCAGTCAATCATATCTATTGATTTGTGTGATTTTTTAGTTAGTGTGTGGTTCAATTAAAATTTTTTTACTGATATATTAATTCATAATTGGATGTATATGTAACATTATTTTACACAAACAGTACATTGAAATTGAAATCTTAAAAAAACATGATTCAAGTTAATAAGTCATGTCATTAAAAAATTAAACTCAATTAATTGGGATCCGCTTGGTTTAGATTTTAGTAGAATTGCTATAATTTCTTTTTGGTAGATTACTTTTAAAATGATTGATATTGAAAAAATTATTTGTATATTAATTTATATAGAAAAAATTGATTTGTGTTTGAGAAATATGTTTAAAAAATGAACATTTTCAACATTAAATGTGTCAATAAAAATATTGTCAATACAAGTAATATTGATAATTAGTGATCGTAGAAAATACTTAAAACTAGTTTATGAGCATTTTCAACGGTGTCAAATAATATTTTATGGTTATTTTCAACAGTCAAGAAATGTTAATATATATATTTTTTACAAAACTTTTAGCAACACTTTTGAATAATTACATGTTGGAAATAATCTTTATTATTATAGTGGAATTTATAAGTTTCCTTTAGATGATAAAATAAAAATTAATATTTTTAAATTCTATTAAAATTAATTATTTTTAAAGTGATACAGTTTTTTTAGAAATAAAATAAGAAAATAAACTTAGTCAATTTTTTTCAACAGCAAAAATTATGAGTAACCAAACACACACTAGTGTGCGCAAGATATAGAACTTAAAACATATCTTACCTTAAGATTTTATTTTATCCTTATCGTGTTAGTTTGAGGTGCTCGTGCAAAAAAAGTATTGCCAACAAGATTATATGTAACACCCCGATGGGGTGCCCGTGCGAAAGACACTATCCTAACGAACACACTATTAGAGAATAAAAATTAAACAATATCATAAACAAATGAACTGATAACGGAATTATATAAACCGATGTAATCAGAATGACTCTCTTTTTTAAAAGCTAATGTAATTAGAGATACATGTCAATTAAAATATTCAAATTTTTAAATAAAAAATTATTTAAGATATTGATTTTAAATGTAATTTGATATCACATTAAGAAAAAATATTATACATAAAAGATTGTGTTCATAAATTTTTTACTATTATTGTTAGTTTTCTACATGTATCTTGATTGATTGAGTTTGATTTCAATTTTATTTTTATTCATGATTTACAAATTTTGGATAAATATTTAATAATTTATATTTTAAAAAGGAATAATTTTTGTTCAAGATCTACTGAATCTTTATTATTATACTAGAAGACAAATAATGACTGTTTACCAATTAGCTCCTATATTGATCCTCCTAAATTGTGTGACATGTGATAATATCAAAATCCTCCTAATATTTATTTTATTTAATCTTACAATGTAAATATGGAAAATATTTTTATTACTATCTCAATATTTCATAATATATCTTGAATTATAATGTTTTAGATAATATTATAATATTAACTTAAATTATTAATATATCTAATTATTAATAGAAGAAAGGTAATATATTACACAAGATTAACTTGAATTATAATACATCAAAATTAAAATAATTTTTACTATTTATTTGATTATTCACTGTATTCAATCCTATATAAAAAATAATTTTATTTTATAATTTGTTTTAGATAAGGTTGATTTTGTTAATTAACTGAATTCAATTATCATAATTTCATTGTCATAATTTAATATTTGACATGATTGATTAACTGTCTCACGAGAAATGTAAAACATAAATAGTGAACATGTTTTTTTTAAAAGAGAAAATTGTGAATTATTGATAATTATTAATGTTTGATAATTACTGATATTTGAATATTTCACCTATAATTTAGTGATTTTTAGTGATTGATAATTAGTGAACATTTTAGAGAATTTTAGTGATTGATATTATATATTTTCAATATTTTTGCTAATTAGGAATAATTATGAACACGAATTAATAAATTTTTATTATTTTTATTTATTGTTGGACGGGAATAGATATCAATAATTAATATTTATTCATGATTGATAATTATTAATTTTTGAACATTTTCTACAATTTCAGTAGTTTTTAGTGATTGATAATTTGTAAATTATGATTATTTTTGGTTGATTGTTGAAAGAGCTTATGAATACGAATTCAATATTGAAAAAGATGAAAACTAATTACGTGATTGAATAATTTTATTTGCATCCACTAATATAATAATAATTTTATTTTATATTTTTATTGTTATATTTACAAAATAATTTATGAATAATATATTTTTATTTAACTTCATTTTATACAAATATTTTTTTCATTAATTATTTAATATCTTAAACTGAAATTCGATATAATTCTCGTGCATCGCACGGATATAAGACTAGTTTCTTCTATGTTACAAGTAGAAAGAGTGTTAATTAAAGAAAGAGTGATATGAAGATAAAAAATGTTACAAAGATAAAAAAATGTCACATTTTAAAATATATAACCTTCAATTTATATTTATGTGAAAAATTCACGTGATTCAATATTTTAAAGTCTATAGTCTTTATTTTATAAAACAACCAAAAAAATTGTGAAATCTCACGTTCTAAAGTATATAGTGTCTACAATATATGAAAAGTTCATGTGATCCAATATTTTAAATGCTATAATCTTTATTATATAACACAACCAAGACAATTGTGAAATCTCACAATTGAAAGTATATAGACTTCAATTTCTACTATAGGTGAAAAATTCATATGAATCAATATTTTAAAATCTATAGTCTTTATTTTATAAGACAATACAAAAAACTGTGAAATCTCACATTTTAAAGTATAAAGCCTTCAATTTCTAATGTATAGAAAAATTTTATGTGATTCAATATTTTAAAGTCTATAGTCTTTATTTTATAATGCAACAAAAAAATTGTAAAATCTCACATTTTGAAGTATATAGCCTTCAATTTCTATCATATTTGAAAAATTAATGTCTTCAATATTTTAAAGTCTATAATCTTTATTTTATAAGATAACCTATAAAATAGTGAAATCTCACATTTAAAGTATATAGCTTTCAATTTCTACTATATAGAAAATTTTCATTTGATTCAATATTTTAAAGGTTATAGTCTTTATTTAATAGTACAACCAAAAAATTGTGAAATCTCACATTTTGAAGTATATAACCTTCAATTTTTACTATATGTAAAAAATTCATGTGATTCAATCTTGTAAAATCTATAGTTTTATTTTATAAGTCAACCAAAAAAATTATGAAATCTCAGCTTTTAAAATATATAGCCTTTAATTTCTACTATGTATAAAAAATTCATGTGATTAAATATTTTAAAGTTTAAGTCTTTATTTTATATAAAGACAACCAAAAAAATTGTGAAATCTCACAATTTAAAATATTTTGCCTTCGATTTCTACTATATGTGAAAATTCATGTAATTCAATATTTTAAAGACTATAATCTTTATTTTATAATATAATAAAGAAAATTGTTAAATCTCACAATTTAAAATATAAAGTCTTTAATTTTTACTATACGTAGAAAATTCATATGATTCAATATTTTAAAATTATAAATGTGAAGGATAGAATTTCTCACAACTCAATTTAGTTTTAACAACTTAATAAAATGTCTAATTGGTCATTTCATGTTTATAAAAATATTATTTTATCTAATTGGTCATTATATTTTTTATTAAAATAATGGACTTGATGAACAAATTTTGAAAAATAGATAAAATTGGATATAATTTCAGCAAACTTAAAGGAATGTGGTATAATTTAGCCCTAATTCAAGCCATTGTTTAACAGAAAAGGGAATTTAACATTGTAAGTTACATGCATCAATAGAAGTTAACTTTCCAAAACTGTAAATTACTCCCCATTTGTAGCAATTGTTGAAACTAAAGTTTCAGTTTAGCTATCAAAAAGTGAAAACTTTACAAGTAAAGATCCAAGGGACAAACATCCACCAAAAACCCAAAATTGACAGAAGAAATGGTAATAAGGCAGACAAATAAAAACTGTCTATCATGTATGTGCTTTGAATGGAAACAGCCTCTCTACTTTATAGGTATAAAGGGATACATAAATCTATAATATACCCTTCAAACCCCCACTAGTGAGAGTCTCGTGCACCGAGATAGATGCTCTTTATGTGCGCGTTTGTTTTGTGGTACAGGACACAAATACAAATACACATAGGAATTCAGGGTGTTTGTTTACTGAGACAAATACAAAAATTACGGAGACTGACTTAGTATCCGTGAAATTCGGCGACAAAGGCCAATAATTCTAGAATATCCAACTCTAACACTCTCAGCTGCAGTTCTTATTCTATATTCAAGTGAGGAAGGCAGGCTGTGCTCCACACCACATATTTGAGATGGAAGGACCTTTACAGGATAAGCCCCACTGCTCAGAATCCATTTGTCAAATCAATTAGTGTCTTTATATACAATTCAATTACAAAGACATAATAACCATATCATACCAAAGCCTTATCCACTGGGTGGAGTCGGCTACATGGATCAAATAGTATCATTGCGCCATGTTTTTGCTTTAACCATACATAAAATAAATCTGATCTCACGTAGGGATAGCAATAATAGCCAAAAAAAAAGCATCAAGACTAACCATTTTATGCATGTCGTCATTTCAAGAGTAACTTTCACGGTCCTGCCGCTGCAGAAGTCAATGAAGAATAGCTGCAAATCAAGCTGTTCAGCTTTAGAACAGCATACATTAGAGGAAATTCCAGTTAGTCCTCATCAACATGATCAAAACTCAGAAGATGCAAGGTAGCAACCACTTCCAATAAAGTATGGAAACTGTTTTCTGCATATAGTTGGGAATCCAATTCCAGAATTAAGTAACAACTTTCTTTACCTGAATGAGAAAAGAACGTTGCCTGGACCAGATTTCTAATTTCTATCCGAGATGACTGAACCTCCTCAACCACATCTAGCAAATTACTCAGAAGTGAACTTGTTATCTGCATACAATAGCAGGTCAGCCGCGGCAACAGTTTCTTGGAAAATAGCTAAGGTTCTGGTACACAACATAGGAAGAATAATAGTAGCAGTAGAAATATAGGACAACGATAGAAGAATAGACAGAGAGATAGCAGAGAATAGAAGTACATAAAATCCCCTATGTCAAACACCATATCCCTCCTCTTCTAATTAGCCCCTTGCCTCATTCTGTTCTGTGCATGATTGAGCTTAAATTGAAGCTCCTCAAGCATTTGATTCCTATCCTCCAGCATGACTTTTACTTCCTCAACAGCAGATTCCATGCCACCCCTCAACAAAGGTGGAGGCTCCCTTCCATACAAGGCTTTGAAAGGGGACATCTTAATGGAACCGTGATAGTTTGTGTTATACCAAAATTCAGCCCAAGACAGCCAACAAGGCCACTGTTTTGGTTTGGAACCAGTGAGGCAACGAAGGTATGTCTCTAAACATTTGTTCACAGCTTCTGTTTGGCAGTTGGTTTGCAGGTGACAAGCAGAACACATTTTCACCGAAACATTTCGGACCAAAAAGTGCTCATAATAATTTTGACTCTATCGGAGACCAATAGAGGAGGGGAGCCCATGCAAGCGTACTACCTCTTTGATGAACAAAGTAGCAATGTCCTTTGCGGTGAAAGGATGAAATACATAACGAAGCATTGCTAAGAGAAAATCAACACAAGAAATAGAGTAATTTACCTGTGTTTCTTGTCCCAAACATGCTGAACCAGTGCATTTCTTTGTGGTATGAGTATTTAAGGCAAATTCAAATGCAGATAAAGCATTGATGCCTGGGAAATTCTGAAATTAAACGCATCATATGAGGAAAAAATATAACATGAATATTGTGATTAAACAGTTAAATTGGCAATAAATTTACCTTCACAATGTTCACATCATTCAAGTTATTGGAAATTATTATGCTAGGTTGACGAGGATTTATTGTAAACCTACATTCCATCAAACACATACTTGAGCACCAATCACAAAAATAAGCAAAAAAAAAGAGGAAGAAATCAAATGTAACTAACCTCTGGATGATATAATTGCCATAGTTGAGAACAATTCTGTAGCAACCATCCTTAAGCTCAAAATCTTCTATAGCCCACAACTTAAAAAGTAAAGGTTTGAAAAAAATGTCTGTCAGGAAAGGATCTTTTGGGTATACTAAAATTTTGTACTTTATCCTATACATAGCCAAGAACAACATGGAAAGTTGAAAAACCTTCAAACTCTGGAATATAAACTTGTTAGACATTCTCTTCTGCAAATAATCACGAACAGATTCTACGACATTGGCACAGCTTTGATCATTTCCCATCTTGCAAAAACTATGAAAGAATCCACTCAAGGATTTTGCTTTTGATGCAAAACTTTCAAACTCCTGCCTCATCTCGGTCACCTTTTTTGTAAGAGAACTAGCGTTAAGAAATCAAATATCACCAACAAAAAATAATTGGATATAGCATACCAAACCTTTTATAAAGTTGCACCAACAAACTACAAAGAGAAATTTGGGACATGTAAGGGAAATACATCATGCATCAAAGAGAAAATTTACAAGGTGAATAAAAATTATCCTAATTAGATTATGTTTCAAGTGCAAAGCTTTGTGGAAGGATTTATATGAATTGTGTGTTTTTAATCATGAACCTTTTAATAAAACTACTTCTGGATGTTTTCTTTCATACCAACAGCATCCTTGGGAACCCACTTGTTAGAATATCTTGGCTGTAATTGTACAAATATGGAGAAAAATGTATTTGGCGCTTTTCCTTCATATATTGAATATATGCTATGTACAGAGTAAATGTTAAATTATAAGCACTATAAACTAGGACTACTTGCTCCATTTTGTGAAGTGGGAGCATTAAGATTTGTCATTAAAAAATATGTTTAAAATTTTCGCTATTTAAACTAAATTTTACTTTTTTTTATTTTTGTCAAATGTGTCAACCCATGTCCGCCCCACTGAAAATTTAAAAAATGGACAGCGGAATAGGTGCTTCATTGACAATATATCAATGCAAACAAAAACTAAACATTCTCCCACTAAATACAGTCAACTACATGGGGACCAAACAACATAATTGCATCCTAATATACATTACATATCAATATAATCTAATAAACAGAGTCTCATTTCTATATTTTCCTATCTATACCTTAAAATACAATGTCACAGTAGCACAAGAGCAAAACCAATGTGATTGTACAACCGTGCTTTTGTGAATGTTACTCTTTACAATCAGATTATGAAAAAGATTTAATGAAAATTTTTGAAGTTGTTGTCACAGGGCCAATTTAAATAACAATGTCACATACACATGTTGACATACCTGGCATTTGCCCTCAGAATTCAGCAAGGTAGTGTGGATATGACTATCATTAGATTCAGTGCCAACTGCCTTGCTTTTGGATGAACATGAGATGAGCTTCAGCTTCATCATCTGAGACTCTTGAAGCCCAGAGCTCAAATGTTGAACTTTTTCCTGTAAAAAATTTAATTTAGTATCACCAGCAGCAAGTATTGCTAAACACTAACGTGTAAGATAGACTACCAGCATTCTCTCACGCTTCATATGCATTAACTGTAATTTTGCCTTCTTATATGATATAGAAAGCAGCAACGCTTTTGCTTCCACAGCTCTGCAAAAGAAATAGTTTACATTATCCATAATTAATCCAAAACAGTTGCACAACCATAACATAATCCATATTCTACATAGTGACATGGTCAAACAATATAAACATACCTTTTATGTCTAGAAAAATTTAGAGGATCAGTTATTTTCTGCTGAGGAAAAAAGGAAACATGACTATAAGAAATGAGAAATGCATGACTTAGATATTGTCTTAGTAGATAAAGTAAGCTGTTCTAATCGCTATGAAATTTAAGCTGGTGCTTGTTCATGATATAAGAGAAAAATCCATTAAAGTAAGCTAACTAATGTAACATTTACATACCTGAGGATGAATGTCAGAACAAAGAATTTCCCATTGCTTAACTTTCTGCAGCTGAACCAAAGTATCTTCCAGCATACATATCTAAATATGAAGTATAAAACTCAATTATTTATTTATACAAATATCTATGGGTCTACGTGAACTTAAAAAAAGTAAGCAACAATATCCACAATTTTTATTTGGACGTTATTAATTCCTATTTCTACATCCATATACTAGAACTTACCAATCTCAAATTTAGCTTATCAATTGATGTAGAAAGCAAATGGTGTGTTCCCCCAAAGAGTTCTTCTAGGATCTACAAGATATTAGAAAAGTTAAAGAGGCCCAATAAAACAGCTGAAATTATAATTAATACTAAACATAAAACAATAACCATACATCAGCCAAGTAATTTTGTCTCTGATATCCAAGCTTTGATCTTTCACCTCTTATAGAACTTGTTCGCTCAGAAACTAACTGTAGGTCACTATTACATATTTTATGAACCTCTGGACTTCTGTTAATCCCCCCAAACTTATCTTTATCGTGTCCATCACTTTGTAATAGTTTCTCAACTCTCTGAGCTGCTGCCTCTGAGTTGCACTCAACATCTTGCCCTAAACCACTATTAATGGATTCACTCTGCTTATCCAGCTGCTTTAACTCACCAAAGCAATTCCTTTGGCTTTCTACATGTTGTGATAACTTGTGGTCCAATAATTTCGCAGGGGAAGGAAAAGGCCTATTATTCACAATACTTAAAATATGATCGTTTCTGTTCTCAACCGTGCTATCTACAATGTTACAATCTCTCACTCTTGTTAAAGGAGTTATCTGCACGGGAGAAGCTGTGATTTCCAAAGGATTAGAATTTTTTACATTGCAAGAGACGTCAACAGAAATCAAATTAAGGTTCTCCTCACCCTTTTTGGTGTCAACAGTCTCTGCATTTTGTCTCAACATTGTAATATTGCTAAAAGACTCAATCCCATGATCATTTGTGCTGATCAAACCTTGATGCATGTTATTCTCTTGAGTTATACTAAGCAGTTCTTCTAAAGAATCATTTGGAGTTTCAACTTGCTTACACTCAGAATCTTTTCCATTAGTGTCAGGCAGTTGCCCTCTGTTTTCAGGATTACTGCCTTGCACCTGACCAACACTATAACCAAGTTCTGACTGAGCTGACACATTTAACTGATTTCTTTCACCCATATTTAGTGGAGTTGTTCTTCCATTTAAGTCTAATTCTTTAATGACTGGCACAGTTGAATCTTTAACAAACTCGTTAATTTCCTGCTAAAGAATGTAACAAACATCACTTAGCATGCATTTACAATATATGTAATTAAAAAGATGCAAAAGTAAACAAAAGGATAGAAACAAAACTGTCATCATAAACCTAGCATATCTAGAATTTGATATGGTGGTCAATCAAATGCATACGGCATGTTTGCAAAAATTTATGGCACCAAAAACAGCCAACTCAGACTTACTAAGGTTCACGCACTGCTCAGAAACAGCTATAAAGCGAGGAATACACACCTCACATTTAGATGGTTCTCAACATCATTGCATAACAAAAGTACAAAACCATTTCCCCTCCCAAAATGAACATTTATATCCAAGCAATGACTTTTATCAGTCTAAAGCATGTCATCACCCTTATACACATTGAAAACATAAGCTTCTGAACACAGTATATCAATTATTGACAACAAAAAGGTAAAGGTCAGTAGTCTTGCATATTATTGTGGGGCAATTCACTCAAAGGTTCATGCCGGGATTGCAAGAGAGTTGTAGCTTTTTGGATAGGAGTGCTCTGCAACAGAAATATCTTAACAGGACTCGAGGATGGTTTTCTCTTGGATGCACTCTTAAGTTACCCGTGCATGAAATTAAAACCAAACAATGAGGACTAAAAAGCAAAGAAACTGTACTGGTTAACATCATAATAAAAAGGAAAATAACACACCTTTACACATCTGGCACATGTTTCAGAAGAGTAAATTTTAATTTAACAAACAGCAAATTTTAACTGTCAATAGGCAAAACAGGACAAAATGAAGTAGGATTTGTAAGCTTAACTATTAGAAATAAGTCTAACCAAAATGTATATATAAAGTTGGAATCATTAAATCTTCAAAACTTCTCATCCATCATTTTAGTAAATAATTTCACAAGTTCCTCAAAGTACTAATGATATGTTTTCAGAGACATCTTAATTACTTGCATCATTCATGGCTAAAATAGAAAGACCAAATTTTCTTTTTACCTTATCAAATTGGACGCTCTGTGCAATCCCTAAATCTGAGCTAGGCTTTCCACTGTTTTCATAACCAGACAACCAAAATTTATTAGCTGTTGCCTCTGATGAGTCGCATTCAACATCTTGCCCTAAACCACTACCAATAGATTCATTCTGCTTATCCAGCTGCTTCAACTCGCCAAAGCAATTCCTCTGGCATTCTACATTTGGTGATAGCTTCTGGTCCAACAATTTCACAGGGGAAGAAAAAGGCTTATCATTCGTAACACTTAAAATATCATCTTTCTCTTTCTCAACCATGTTATCTACAAGGTTGCAATCTCTTACTCTTGTTAGAGGAGTCATCTGCAGAGGAGAAGCTGTGATTTCCATAGGCTTAGTTATATTGTAAGAGATGTCAGCAGAAACCAAGTTAAAGTTCTCCCCACCCATTTCTGTGTCAACAATCACTTCATTTTGACTTAACATCGTAATATTTCTGAAAGACTCAATTCTATGATCATCTGTGTTGATCAAACCTCGATGCATGTTATTCTCTCGAGTTATACTGGACAGTCGTTTCTCTAGAGAACCAAAACTTTCAATTTGCTTGTATTCAGAATCTTTCTGATCGATGTTAAGCACTTGTCCTCTGACATTAGGATTACTGCCCTGCACCTGGCCAACACTATGAGCAAGTTTTGACTGAGCTGACACATTTAAGTGATTTCCTTCACCCATCTTTAGAGGTGTTCTTCCTCCATCAGCATTAAGAAAGTCTAATTGTTTGTTGACGAACACAGATGCATCTTTTATAAACTCCTTAATTTCCTGCAAAAAACGCCACTTAGCATGCATTTACATATGTAACTAATCATATGCAACAATAGATTACAGGGATAGCTACAAAATTTCATCAAAAACAATGCAGATCAACAATTTGATAATCCAATGCACACAACATGTTTGCTAAAATTCATCACCCGGACCCGAACCCCTGATGAGGAAAATGTGCTATACTGCTATGCACAAAAGTAACAAACATTTCAGCAATGTCTCCTAAACTCTACCATATTCTCCAACCTAAAAAGGTTCTTACCTTGACTGAAGTATCAGGAGTTTTGATGCTGCGGTGACCCGAACCATCGGCTAAACCTGGGGTGACTTGGTCCATTGGAGACTCATTGCTTCTCATAGAGCCTTGAGCCTTTACCAAACCATTTATAGTCGGCGATAAAACTGCGGCCTCAGAATCAAATGTAGGGGAAATGGCATGCAAATCGTTGCTTCCTTCTGCAAGAATTCTGTCCAACTCAGTAGGGAGTTTCTCATAATCATACTTCAGCGGGTTCTCCACCACAATACTCATGTCACTGGAGTCTCTGAAACCACTTGTTGCTGCTTCTGCTGAAAGCACTCCATGCTGAGAAAACTGCTTCTTAGCTTCGGTAAGGACCATAAAATTACCAGTAGTTGCAGGAGGAGGACTTGAAGTGTGACTCGGAGTTTTCTCATCGAATTGGAAACGGAACCTTGTTGGAGTCTTCAGGTCCCCGGAATCTGACTTGGCAAGACTCCGATAATGCAATGAGAAGGTAGTTGAGTCCATTGTGAGATCATCGGAGGCACCAGAATCAGATAAGCGTTCGGGTCTGATGAAACCAGCTGATACGGGGCCATGGAAATCATCTTCTGCAAAATCAGACACAGAAAAAAAAAAAAAAAAAGAGGCAAAAAAACGCAAAATGTTAGATTAGATGAACATAAATTTTGGATTATCGAGTTATTTTTTGTTTGAAAAGTGAAAGTGTTCAGGTCTGTGCGGAACTCGCCATCGTCGGTAGAAGTGGCGGCGCTGCTGGCATCGGGAGAAGGAGAACCGATTGGTCTGAGGAATGAGGCGCTGCGGGGGGCGTCGTCGCGAGAGGGAGGGGAGGAGGAGTTTTTGAGGTCATCATCGTCGCTATCGCCGGCCAAGTCGCGGAAGAACCCTAGGAGCTCGGAAGAGGGGGCGGTTTTGGGGGAGGCGGAGGAGGGAGGAGTGCCGGAGGAGGAGGTGTCATCGCGGCGGAAGATGTGGACGGAAGTGATCTCCTTGTCGGCGAAGCTGACGCGGCGAGCTCTCTTCCGACGGAAAGCCATGGTCTCGTCGTCGTCGGGTTCAGTAGTTGCGGTGTTGTTGTTGGAAGAAGGTTCCATTGTTTCAGAGATGAGAATTGAGATGGTGCTACTATGCTACTGCTTATAGTGCGGGAATCTCTATTTTTTGGGTCCTATACTCCTCATTTGAATTTGAGGAATGGTATTTGTTAATACAATAGTGTTATTCATCCAATCTTTTCACAAGTAGTATTATTGTATTTACAAGTAGCATTTTCCTTTAAATTTACAAGTTAGAACTTAGAAGCCATCGGGTGCAGTTGAATTTATGTGCACTACTCTCCCCCAAAATTTTTTTATTTATTCAATTGAATTTAATTTTGATACATCATATTCACTTTATTGTTCAATCAAAACACTTTATTTATATGACTTTTGTAGTTGGAGAAAAAAAACATAATCATAGATCATGTGGTAATATATAATTAGATGACGATGTAAAAAAATTATAAATTATCAATGGATGAAAATTAAATCTTATTCAATTTTAATTACAGTTAGGATGAATTTTATAATAAAGTAAAGAGTAAATACCTAAATTCGTCCCTGAGTTTTTTTTTTCGGTGCCCACTTTCGTCCCTGATCAAATTTTATTAGTCTCGCAGTCCCTGAACTTGAATTCCGTGAGACATATCCATCCCTCCGTTAACTCCCCCGTTAATGAGTGACGGAGTAGTCCTCCGTGGACCGTTAGTACTTTGTCCTACGTGGACGTTAAGTGATACGTGTGCAATGGAGTTTCTAATAGGGGACAAATCAGTCCCCGAGTTTCTAATAGGGGACAAATCAGTTCCCGAAGTTTCTAATAGGGACAAATCAGTCCCCAACCTTGAACCAAATTTTGCAAATCTTCAATTACCTTCTTCTTTCTTTCCCATTTGAAACCCTAAATCCCCATTACAAATCCCCACAGTCGTGCCTCCATCCTCTTCTTCCTCCTTGGATCTTCTCTTTCAACCTCTATTGAAACACCTCCTTAAAATGGAATCTTGAGGTTGGGTAGCTGCTATGATGGTGTAACAATGAAATATTGAGGTTGAAAGAGGTGTTCCAATGGAGGTTACAAGGGGGAGACAAGAAAATGAAGGACAGAAGAGAGGAAGTGGCCGGCGGTGCTAGTGTGATGATGAAGGTTTAAAGAGGTGTTTCAATTGAGGTTAAGGGAAAAGAACCAAGGACAAAGAAGAGGATGGAGGGGTGGCTGTGGGGTCTGCAATGGGAGTTTAGGGTTTCAAATGGGAAAGAAAGAAGAAGGTAATAGAAGATTTGCAAAACGACATCGTTTTGGTTCAAGGGTAGGGACTGATTTGTCCCCTATTAGAAACTTCGGGGACTGATTTGTCCCCTGTTAGAAACTTCATTGCACACGTGTCACTTAACGTCCACGTAGGACAAAGTTAACGGTCCACGTAGGACTACTCCGTCACTCATTAACGGAGGAGTTGACGGAAGGACGGATATGTCTCACGGAATTCAAGTTCAAGGACTGCGGGCCTAATAAAATTTGATCAGGGACGGAAGTGGGCACGGAAGAAAAGTTCAGGGACGAATTTGGGTATTTACTCTAAAGTAAAATATCAAATTCTTTTCTTACTTTAGTAAATTGAATTAAATTGGTCCATTTCTTAATTTTATTAGTAAACTGATCCTTCCTTTTGTCGATCTTGAGTCAAATTACTATAATTGTTAAAATCAGCCAATAAATGAGATTTTGTATTATAATTGTTCAGCTCATCACCATCTCGATAATTATTTGGACAGAAAACAAAACTAAAATAGGTCTATTGGCTTTATTAGTTGGTTTACCATTGAACACCAAACATTATTGTTACTTATTTTTGGATAGTTTGTTCATAAATTAATTTTTTCTCGAAAATGTGCATATTTCTGAAAATCATATGATTGCAATATTCATGAGAATATTGATGACAAAATACGAATCAAACATAAAAATATGATATTCACATAAAACAAATTCCTGAAAAATTTCAAACATTCCCCAACCAAACGTTGTTTGAGTCAATTCATTTCTCTTAGGTAGCGTTTGGTAGTTGTCCCAGGACACAAAAGACAGAGACTGAGAGAGACTAATCTTGTTTGGTTCATGAGACGGAAACACAGATGGACAAAAATTTGTGTCCATGGACAGAAAAGACACAAAATTTGTGTCCACCGCAGAAGTGAAGGACTGAGATGGACTGGAATGGACTGATCCTTTTAATGAAATTTTATGACAAATATACCTTTCATCACTTCATATAATTCACATTATGTATATCCAATGTCATTTTTACATGTCTTTATATCATTTTCACTATTATTAAACACAATACAAAAATATTTTTTGTGTCTTGTCCACGGTTACCAAACACCATATAGAGACACAGTCCATTTGTGTCTCTGTCCATTTGTGTCTCTGTGTCTCTGTCTTCACTAACTTGGGACAGCTACCAAACGCTACCTTACACCTCCAAATTAAATTCTTAGACCCCAAATCTCTTAATTGGGAATTTAGAATAGTAATACTTGTTGTACATTGAAAATACATTTAACGAGTATTTAATGTGTGCTATATGTCATATGTAATATGTGTTATACGTAATACACATTGCAAATCATGATGAAAATACATAATAATTTTTTATATAAAATTTTTAATCAACATTATTACAAATCATGATGAAAATACATAATAATCAATTGGAAGAACAATATATTAAATATATTACAATAATATTCGTAGGTGTATTCTTGGTACATCAGTATTACAATAGAAATTTATAAAGCAAATGAAGACTTATAGGAAAGAGCAAATAGGAGGCAGAGCCTAGTATGTTGCAACATATTAGAACAGAAAATACAAACATGAAGTAAAAAATGGAAAATACAAATAGAAACAAAATATCAATATATAAAAGAGTAAATACCCAAATCCGTCCCTGAACTTTTTTTCAGTGCCCACTTCCGTTCCTGAATAAATTTTATTAGTCTCGCAGTCCCTGAACTTGAATTCTGTGAGACATATCCGTCCCTCCGTTAAATTCTCCGTTAATGAGTGACGGAATAATCCTATGTGGACCGTTAACTTAGTCCTACGTGGACGTTAAGTGACAAGTGTGTAATGGAGTTTCTAATAGGGGACAACTCAGTCCCCGGAATTTCTAATAGGGGACAAATCAGTCCCTAACCCTTGAACCAAAATGATATCGTTTTGTAAATCTTCGACTACCTTCTTCTTTCTTTCCCATTTGAAACCATAAACCCCATTGCAGACCCTCACTGCCGCGCCTCCATCTTCTTCTTCCTCCTTGGTTATTCTCCTTCAACCTCCATTGAAACACGTCCTTAAAATGGAATCTTGAAGTTGGGTAGCTGCTATGATGGTGTAACAATAGAATCTTGAGGTTGAAAAAGGTGTTTCAATGGAGGTTATAATAAGGGGGACAAGAAAACAGAGGACATAAGAGAGAGAATGACGGTGCTAGTGTAATGATAAAAGTATAAGGAGGTGTTTCAATGGATGTTGAGGAAGAGGAACCAAGGAGGAAGAAGAAGATAGATGTGTGGTTGTGCTGTCTTCATTGGGGGTTTAGGGTTTCAATTGGGGAAGAAAGAAGAAGGTAATAGATGATTTGCAAAACGACACCGTTTTGGTTCAAGTGTTAGGGACTGATTTGTCCGCTATTAGAAACTTTGGGGACTGATTTGTCTCCTACTAGAAACTTCATTGCACACGTGTCACTTAACGTCCACGTAGGACAAAGTTAACGGTCCACGTAGGACTACTAGATCACTCATTAACGGGAGAGTTAACGGAGGGACGGATATGTCTCACGGAATTCAAGTTCAGGGACTGCGGGACTAATAAAATTTGATCAGGGACAGATTTGGGTATTTACTCTATATAAAATGGTGATCGGAGAGGTGCAGTCATATCTATCGAAAAAGTCAGAACGAGTACAACTTCTCGAGGAATCGACGATCCTGATGTGGCTGATGAGACAACACTGTATCGAAGAGGTGGCTAACTTATAACAGTTGATCGTGAAATGAGAAATTGATGCAAAGATTTGGCGGAAGCAGCACGGAGTCTAGACGGAACCAAAGTAGTAACAACTTCTTGACTTAACCAGGGAATTAACAGGACCTAGATGGAACCTAGTAAGCATAAGAGCCTGAGCAGAATTAGGAAGCAACGAGACCTGGTCGGAACCAGGTAACCAGTAAAGGAGCCTGGGCGGAACCAAGAAAGCAATAACAGGGCCTGAACAGAACTAGGTAAGTAATAGTGAAGTCTGCACGGAACCAGGAAACAATAATGAAGGCTAACAATCCTCAAATGCTATACAGTCGGAGTATAATTTGGAGAAATGGAGTCCAAAAATGAAATTAGAACGTCGAAATACCTTTTTTAAATGATTTTTTTTATTTTCCATGTCGGTGCGCTGAGTGAGCAAGCCATGTTAGCGACAGGATGACATGTGGCGCTACGTGACTGGAGACACGTCAGCGACAGAGCCACATCAGCTGGGGCAGAAAAAGGGTCGTGGGTCACTAGGTCGGACGTACTGTAGCACGACGGAAGGATTGAATTATGCCACGTGGCATAATACAAGACGTTGGATTACAGATCGGATCTAACGGTTGTGTTTTAATCTAAAGGAGCGAATGAAGGCCGTTTGATCATATCAGAATCTTCTAATATAACAGCTGCAAGCGAAACGAGTTGTGAAATGGAACGGGTCGGGTTTGAGTCTTGTTCTCCTTCCAGTTGAAAATCCAGCTTAAATTGTGTGTGGGATTAACGCGTCATGGCCTCAGTGGGCGTGTAAAGAGGCATGCTTAGTCGAATGGCTTCATGGTTTGGTTGGTTTGGTCGTCGGAGTGTGCACGGATACATGGGTGGTGGCGGTGTCGAGAGAAAAGGTCGGGAAATTGCGAAACAAGACCTGAACAGATAGGAAGAAATGGAGAGAGATTTGATGTTGTTGGTAGTGCACACGTGCGCGTGAGAAGGCTTTTGAGGTTGCGTTTCCAGTTGTGTTGTTGTTGGTGGGAGGCAGAGTCAACAATGGGGGTGGTGGTTTGTTGATTTGAACAGTGGAAGCAAGTTAATCAGAGACAAAAGCTATTCAGAAAAAGCAAAATATTTGTGTACAAAATTTTTTCTCAACCGACAATTTACAACAGCAGAGCAATCAAAAATTCATGGAGGATACCATGATGCAAAAACATCATAATGAAATAATAGTGTATTGCATATATTACAATAGTATTATGATGTGTATTCTTAGAGTATATCTTCCTACAACAATACAATGAAAATTTATAGAACGAACGGAGAGCTAGGAGAAAGAGCAAATGAGAGATAGAGTCTAGTGTGTGAAGGGTAATGATAATGATGGGGAAGATGATATACTTTAACAAACATTATTTTCTCTTTTCATTATGATTGAACCATCTGTCAACAAAGAAGTTTAGAAGCTCCAAATTTGAAGGCCTCCCTTCGCTCAACATATCACAGCCACAGTGTGTCGCAAATGATGAGAAGCCATGAGCGAAGGGAGGTAATGTGTCAAACACTCTCAAATATTTTCCCCTCAATGTTAATTAATTATTAATTTCCAGAAGCACTCATTTAGAAATTGTATGATACAATTTGGAATATGCTTTTTTTATGGTAATCAATTTGGAATATACTAATCACTTAAGAAAAGAAGTCATATCCATTAGAAAAGAAAATTAACTGACTTCAATTTCTAGCTAGAGGGGATTCACCACAATTGGACTCTTGACATGATGATGCTTTCCATCTGACCATATCAGCTTTCCAAACAAATAGTTATCTGTTTTTGCTTTCCCTTCCTTCAACTTCAAGGTTACTTCAAAGGTCTTCTCTTCACCAAAATCTTTGAACTCTAAGATTTTTGGCTTCACAGAAATGGTGACCCCACTTGGGTTCTGAACTTGAGCAGTGTATGTTGCTGGGGAACCAACATTTTTCAATGTCCTTGTGACTGTCACTGACCCGGAGAAATTTGGAACTGTGATTGAAGGGTAGTTAAGGTTGAGGAGACTGAAATTTCTGGGGCATTTATAGTGAGGACCTTCTGAAAACACTGAAAGTTGTGTTTCATTGTAGCCTAAAGCACATAGGAAGTTGAGGTAATCATTAATTGTTGTGTCATAAACAAGGCCAGGATCCATTGCTCTGTTTGGCTGAATGTGTCCTGCCCCATAACTAAATGGTGTTGCTTGGGCGTTGCTACCATTCAGAAGTGGCTCTGCCTCATTATCTAGTGTTGTAGCTGAAAGTGGCAGATCAAAGTTACTAACATTTCATATATATGCATTTTAGACATGATTTATTAACATTTTGCACTGCATCAAGACAATACAATACATAAATACAGATATATGAAGACTCGTATATAAAAATTTGTATATTCGTTTTTGTGTGTTTGTATCCTCATTTTTAGAATGAACACAAATGATGCGTTTGATAACAAATACAGAACAGAAATACAGAGACAAAAATGAATGTTTGGTTATATAGATAAGGACTGAATATTTTTGTATATTTGTGTTCATTATCCCTGTATTTCTGTCTTGTCTTGTATATCAGAACAAATACAGCCAAAATACACAATATTTTGTGTATTTGATATACATTTGTATATCTATCTTCCAATCAAACACTCAAAAGTTACGTATTTATATGTGTTTTTGTGTCTTGTACTTGCAAACAAATGCAGATTTAGTTTTTGGATGAAAAATTAGCTACACAACAAACTAAAGATGATCTCTAATACAAAGGATGAAATTGAAAATTCATAAAAAAATAGTTAAAATTGAAATGAATCAAATATAAGAGATCAAATTCAAAGTATAAATAAAGATAAAGTATAAAAAGCTCTTTCTTTTGTTAAAATATGATTATATTTCTAATGAGTGAAGTGGTTTAACTTTGATGATCTTATATGAATGATGAATCATCAAGATTAAAACTAAACTAAACATTTCTGGGCATTTTATTTGTAGAATAGCATGAGATAAAAGGATATGCAATGTGGGAAACTTGAAAACTTGTTACCAGTGGTCATGATTGCGGATTTAATAGCAGCAGGAGACCATGAAGGATATAGTGCTCTCAACAGTCCAACAATGCCGGAAACATGAGGGCATGACATTGACGTGCCCGATATCGAGTTGAACGGAATCCGACGCTTGTCAAACACCTGATTTGTTGGCCCTTCGGCTTCTGTGTAGGCTGCTATAACAGACACTCCAGGTGCAGTTATATCAGGCTACAAAAGTGAAAAACCAGAAGATATCATCACTTAGTAACAAAACTATTATGAGGAAAATAAAAAATATACTTGTTATGGGATATGATATGATATGACACCTTCAGGATCTCTGGTACAATAACGTTTGGTCCTTTTGATGAAAATGAAGCCATGACTGGGGCTGGCTTAGTTTGCAAATTTGTCTTTGGATGTGTAATGTAAGCCATTGGGAATCTAGCAATAAGTTGGAAAACTGAAATTCAGAATTATACATTTGGGGACTTTATATATACTGAAGATAAATTATATGGCAATTGTGCACATCATAGAAAGATACATTCTGATTAAAACTATATATCATGCTGATAGTGTATGATTAAACAAGAAAAAGTAGCTAATAATATAATTGCCAGTTTGCCACATTGAAAAGAAATATTTTTTTACATGCTTGTATTGTATGTCAATTAGATAAGGGGAGATGCATATGTGTGAATAATGAAGAATTTATGTTGATTAGTGGAGAAAGTTAACTGTAGTAGTAAGTGATAACATTGTTTTTACCAAAAACAAAAAGTGATAACATTGTCGAAAATATAAATGTGTCAAGATTATCTGAAACTTTAGCGATTCCAACTTAATTTTTTTGGTCAATCGTGTCTGACTTGTATCCAACCAGCGTCCAGCCTGCCGAAAATTTTAAAAAAATGGACGGTAGAATAAGATACGGCACCGCCACGCGTGTCCCATGTGTTGTTGAATGAGACTCCGGCATGTCGGCGTGTCCGACACAGATACAGCAGCATTTTTGGTGTATTTGTGCTTCATTGATTTATTATGCTTAATTTATTGCATTCGGGTATAAGTAGTCAGAGTAGTGTTAGTTAGATTTCAGTTTTCTTGCCAGCTAGCATTAGTTTGATTAGCTTACTTGATCAGCAAGTAGTTCAGATTGTATATAAGCTAGTTCTCTCTTTTTTTGTACTCACATCTTTTTCACTCATCAATGAAATCAGACAAGTATATAGAAATAACATTAATCACACACACCACCAGAATAGAGTGCTAGATATCTATCTTACTTGGTTGAGTTGATGTAATCAAATATAGTGGCACCATCAGTGAAATTGACATGAGAGGCAGCAAGAACATGAGGATCAGCCAAAATTTCGTTCCCACTAGTCTTATCATTGGCAAGAACCATTCCCACAGCTCCTGCTAGCAAAGCTTGTTCTCCCTTGTCCACTCTCGCATTTATCCCACGTAGGCATAGAACAATCTTCCCCTTCACCTTATCAGGGTCCAGTGTTCCATTCTGGCACAGCACACTGCATAATTGAAGTAGATGTTATTTATTTTCCATGGTGAAATACTTAATGTACGCTAAATCAGTCACTCAATTCAACTCTGATACAATCTAACATTTACACTTACTCAATCTAACTTATGTCCTAACTCAATCCAATATTATATTCAAACTTTTATATTGAGACAATGACAATTTTTATACTGAAACAGTCCAACATTTATACTTATTCAATCAAACTTTTTGTATTGGTGACTGATTTAATGTAACTTTTAGTTAACACGTAGCATTGCTCTTTTCCATGTCTAGTGCTATACTCCCTTCATTTCATAATAATAGTCATTTTGACTTTTTTTGGTAGATTGAAAAATTAATGTATGTAGATATTAAAATGCATCTAGGTACAATGTATCAAGAAAGTCAAAACGACTATTATTATAGAATGGAGAGAGTATATGGTTATTATTGCAAAACTTTAATGAGTTATGAGTTATGACATTTAATTGTTTGATACTTACGCATCATTAACTGTTGCAGTAGCCAATTTAGCATCTGTAGCTTTAACAATTGGGTAGAATTTGTTTTTCACTCTTGCAGATGATAAACTTTGGCCCTGCAAATGAAGCATTAAGGATTATTATTAATGAGTCAGCATATTCTAGTAGGAAAATGCAGTATGCTGAGCCAAAGGAAGTTGGAAGTTGGAACTGAAGGAGCATGTTAGTGACAATATAGAGAGTTAGTTTCAGTCAGTTAGAGTTAGTGGGAGTTAGGTGTAAGAGAATTGTATACAACTTCTCTTGTAAACTCTTGTATATTTACTCTCATGATATAATGAATACACTCTTCTTACTCTTATTCTAGTCTACTTTCACCTCTTTCTCCCCTCTCTGAGTTCCTAACAATACTGTAAACATTTTTCACCAAAATACCGTAGAGCGTCCAATTTTTTACATTGTCACAAATCAGGTATTTCTGATTGTTAGGGATCATCTTGTCCCATACCGAAATTGTGAAGGACCAAGTTGGGGTGTTTACTCTTCTAGGAAACTAAAATGAACCTTTATTATTCCATACAAATATCTAGAATCTTGCAAATACTTTGACTTGTGTATGCACTAATTATATAAAAAAAAATTCATATACAACCAAAATACATCCACCAAATCATCCACAGTATATTTATAAGTAGGAACCATTATAATATTCTAATCGTATCAATTAAACAACATAACGATATTCATGAAAAACACATAGCTCACTCTCTATAAAGCACACCTCTTGTTTGATAAAGGAGAAATGTTACTTGTACACCACAAAAATCATTCACCATCAGTCATCATATGTAATAGTATAATTTTTAAAACTATTAATCCAATTTTTAAAATGTTTGATTGATGTATAATATTAAAAGTTGGATTAATAATTTAAAAAATGTCAGATTAAATGATTTTATGGCGTATAAAAAAACATTTCTCTTAATAAAGAAATACACAAACAAACATATACAACTAATACACAATGTTATTCACACAATGTTATTCACGAAAAGCACGCATCATCACACTTACAAAAATATACACAAACCTCCTAAGTATTAGAGGGATGACTTGATGACTATATTTTAGAGTTTAATTTCAATCCGTGTAAAATAATTTTACACATATATCTAATCATGTATTGACACATCAACAAAAATCTTTAACTCAATCACTCACTTACTAAAAGATTACACATATCAATGGATGTGATTGACTAACACTGTAAAAACTTTTACAAGGTTAGTGTGTCATAATTAAACTCTATGTTTTAGTTTTGAGATTTGCTAAGGGTACAAAATTGTATCCGCCAAAGCAGTCAAAAATAGGAGTTTGGACCTAATTTACTCAGCCAATTAAGTAAACCACATGATTAAGAATGTTATTTGGGTTAAAAGTGTTCAAATTGACTATTTTGACTTGAAAAATATTGTTAACGAATAGATTGATTTTGTGTTAAGTTTTACATGTAAAATTACAGTAATTATACATATATAGGTTGAGCAAAGAGACAAACCTTCAATCTGAGGTTGTTGCCAAGAAGAACATAACTAGGGAACTCCCTATCCATTGTACTGGCCCCAACAGTGATATACCAAGGCGCAAGATTCTCCGCTGAACCCTCAACAGGCCCACTATTCCCAGCAGAGCAAACCACAACAATCCCATGCTTCGCAGCGTGGAATGACCCAATCGCCACGCTGTCATTGAAAAGCGCCGACGCAGAGCCACCGAGTGAAATCGACAGCACATCAACGCCGTCGTGGATGGCCGCATCGAACGCCGCCATGATGTCCGCATCGAAGCACTCGTCGCCGGCAATTGGGGGCCAGCAGACCTTGTAGGCCGCCACGTGTGCCCTAGGCGAGCCACCCTTGGCGGTGCCGTGGCCTTGGCCGAAGACGCTGACGCCGGAGACCATGCTGCCACCAGCGGTTGATAGGGTGTGGGATCCATGGCCTTCACTGTCACGAGGTGAGTTCAAGGTTGCGTTCAGTGGGCCTGCCACCGAAGCGTAGCCTTTGTTGAAGTACCTTGCCCCTATTAGCTTCCTGAATTCACCATACATATATCAGTCACAACACTTCTACGTGTTCAACATAAAAGACTAACAACCTAACAAACAAGTATAATAGTGAAAACAAGTATAATAGGAGCATTACATTAGAAAGCGAGTCAAACCAACAAATAGGAATTTGGGTTACAATCACATAACCCATTAAAAATGTACTCATAACTAAAAGTGATATTTGGGCCATAAAGTATTAAATAGGTTTTGTTGGCTGTTTTAGTTGATTTTTTGTTGTACCCCAAGCAAGCATTTGTGGTATAATAGTGAAAACAAGTATAACCCACTCTCACGAAGTGTACAACAGATTCTAATACATAAAATGAATTCATGTTTTAATAATAAATAAATACATTTAGTTATTAAAAATAGACTTATTTATTTATTATAAAAAATATATTTAAATATGAGAGGTGAATACATTTATTTAAAAAATATTTCAAACTCATAAATTTTATCATTTTGCATTTTTGGATTATGTATTCAGTTAAAATATATGTATGTGTTTACTTTGTATTATATTATGTGTTCTTTTAGGGGGCGTTTGGTGCATTACCGAGGAAGATTACCGGTAATCTAGATTACCTTACAGATAGATTACCTCCAATTAAATTACTGGTAATCCATATTATCTTTTTTGATATATACAAATAAGATGTCCGGTAATCCGCATTACCTTGTTTGGTATATTATCCACGTTACAAGGTAATCTATATATATTACTATAATACCCTCTAAATAATTATAAAATGAATTAATCAAATATAATTATATTATATATATTATTAAAATACGTAAAATACATATAAAATGAATTAATCAAATATAATTATATTTTAAATTTAATATCAATATTTTTCAGTTTTGACATTAATATAATTATTTACTAAAAATAAAAATCCATTAAAATAATTATAATATTCTTGCAAAAAGTGCAACATAGAAAAAACAAATATAACGCAATAAATTAAAAAAAAAACCAACAACAAAGGCTACGTGGGTTTTTGAGATAAATTAATATTTGTGTTATAAAATTATAAAATTAGGAATAATATTGTATTTTGTTAGAGAGGTAATGGTGTAATAAAATAAATTAGAAGATTACCTAGGGGTGGTAATCCAGATTGCCACCTGATACGTAGGTAATCCACATTACCACTTTGGAGGTAATGTGGATTACCGGGTAATCCACATTACCAATATCTTTGTAAAAACAAACGAATCAATCTGGATTACCAGGTAATTTAACTGCAAGATTACCGGTAATCTATGCATATTACCTCGTACCAAACGGCCTCTTACAGTATTAGTATATGTTCACTTGACATTCTGTTATGTTATGTGTTTAGTTATAATATATTTATGTGTTTACTTTATATTGTATTATGTGTTAGGTACAACATGTGTTCATTTTGTATTATATTATGTGTTCAAATACAATATGTGTTCACTTTTATTGTATTATGTGTGTTAGAGCATTGTTATCTGTACAACAAAAAATTAACTAAAACAGTCAATAAGTTGTGCATAACAAATATTATATGTTGTGCACATCATATATCACATGATATGCATATATGATATGCACAACATATATCACATGTTGTAAAAAAAGATAATGTTGTAACATGTGATATATGTTGTGCACAACAGGTGATATTTTGTGTGCACGACATGTGATATATATTGTGCATTTTATATTATATATGTTGTGCAACATATTAACTATTTTGAATTTTTTTTAGTTGTGAATGATCATTCCTAAATATTTAAATTATTAGCAACTAATTTTCTTATTTTCTAAAATATAAGAGACCAATTAGAAACTTTTAATTTTTCAACTTTTAAATGACCAAGTTTGAGTTTAATTGCAATTAATTTTCAAAAGACACTTATCTTACTTAATTTTTACAAATGTTTTAACTTTTATTACTTTTTATCCTACTCCTATATATTTTTAAGGAATTTGCTTTGAAGTTTGAATACTTCAAGTACTAGATTTTAGCAAAATTTAAAATATTTTAATTAGTCCTTCACATTAATAACAAAAAAATATCTTCTCAATTTAAATGTTTCTATTTTATCTTTTTTAACAAATATTCTTATAATACTTATCAGTAAAATTTATTTTTAAGCAAAAATCTCAAAACAAATAAGTAAAATAATAAAGAAAAGAAAATAACAGTTGACTAATATTTTTTTATTATATATAATATATAAAGTATAAACAGACAGAGATTAAAAGGATACCTGTTGCAGTGAAAACGAGGATCAGATCCACTATCACAGATTCCTCTCCACTTTGGTGGAATTGGTCCCAATCCTTCCTCACTAAAGCTTTTAGATTCAGGCCAAACGCCTATACATAGATAGATAGACATGGTGGTGGGAGCAAAAGTGGTGAGTAGCATGGACCAAATAAGATAATCAGTTAATCATGTATAGAGAGAGTTTAATTTTGATACATTGACAGTATAATTTAATCAAAACATTTTATTTGTATGACTGATGTAGTAACACATGATTAAATAATTGTGTAAAAAATTTATACACTGTCAGTAGATATAAAAATTATATATATATATATATATATACACTCCCTTTATTTTTTTATCTATTCAATTTAAATGTGAACTAAAATTTAAATAATGATCGGTAGAGTCTTACAATTAACAAAATATACATTTATTTTATTATACTATTCCTTTAATTGTTATTTTTTTCGTGAAAAAGATATATATTTATTATATTATTCGATTAAAAAATATTGAATAAGAATAAAAAATAAAATAATAATAAAATTTATCTTAAACTTTTAAATGAACAAATAAAAGAATATACATTGATATGTAAAAAAGGAGAAAGTATGAATGAAACAAAGCATGCAACAGATAGAATGTGCATAGAAGATTCTACTCATCTATATATATATCATCATGCCAATGGTCATCCAATAGATGGTCCACTTTTTGTTCTCATTTCACGGCAATAAATTAGGTGGCATATATCTTCAATATCTGTTGGTGGGTTCACATTAAAACTTCTCATTCTATTATTGGTTATCTTGCTTGGATTGGCCCCACCCTCTCTTGCACCATCCCACCACTAAAATTTGACTTACCACAAGGTATTACAAATTTTATCTTTATTAATTTATCGTCCCTATATCTAAAAATGATAGGTGAGACTTTTAGACTTTGTTTGGGAGTTTGGAGGGAAAGATAGGGGGAGGGGAGGGAAGGGAGGAGTTTGGAGGAGATAACATCTCATTGTTTGTGAATTTTAAAATCTCCAACATTGGAGGAACTTGAAAATGAGGAGTTTAGAGAGTTTTGGAGAATTTTAAAAATTTCTCAAACACCTCTCCTCTCCATCAATGCAACTCACAAACACAACCAAATCTTTTAAAGTCTTTCCCTTCCCTCCAAGACCCAACTCACAAACACACCCTTAGTGAAAATTTTGTCCGTCTTCAAGGCTCGAACTCAATAATTTATTTAAAGGACAACAAATCACTTACTTCTTTGTTGGTTTTCTTACCACTCAGTTTTTTATAATAGTGATATATGTATATATAAAATAGTATGTAAAATGTACATATCTTATGATTTAAGGATGAAGAATAAACGTTCAGATGTTATAATAGGATCATATCAAAATTAAAAGATAGTAAAATATATAGATAAGATATGTGAGAAAAAATATATAATAAATAAAATTGTTGGTGTTTTTAGCCGTATGTGAAGCTATACATTACTAATACACTTCTAATGAATTGGTGATGGAACCATATTGAAGCATCTATCTATGGGAAAAGGAAAATGGCGGAAGAAACAAAACCTAATAAGGATTCTGAGATATGCTCACAGACACAGAACCAGCATAAAGAAAAAAAGAGCAATGAACCCTACCCAATTACTCCTTAGTGTTGAATATAATTAATAAGTTTTGACTTTAGCTGCAAAAAGAGACCATTGGTGTAGCCTATCTTTGCAAAATGTTATAAAATAAATGTTGTTTAGATATCAAAAAATAAATTTCTCATTGAACGTCCACTTTTAAAATATTGGATGTAATTGACAAGTGTACTAAAGTGGGAATCACTATCATATTTAAGAGTAAAAAATTAAATGTTTGATGAAGGCATCCATCTATTTTGGGATGTAAATATATTTTTCTAAAATAACCCTACTTTTACGATCAATAATGTTTATCGTACAACAGAAATACGTTTAACTAATATTCAACGTGTGTTATACATAATATGAAATGTGTGCTATATGTATGATACACGTACATATAACACACATTCCATATTATATAGTACACATTGAAAACTAGTTAGATATATTTATGTTGTACGATTAACATGCTTTTACAATATATAACTACGATTGAAGATGAGTGTCTAGGAATCCTTTTCCATAGGGATCTAGACTTTTAGCAATTTATTTAATTAAGGGTAATGCTATATTATGTTTAAAATTGAATATTTATGAGACATTCATCGAGATCAATTATAAAAAAAAATAGTTAAAAATTTTATATATAAATTATATCATAAATCAAATATGAGAGATTAAATATCGATATGTGTACTAAAATGGTAAATTTACAAATATTAATTTTGTTTAATTAATGTCATGCACGAACACTCATAAGTTGGGTAGATAATAATCAATTGGCCACTACGACCCAATGACGGCCAGATTCAAATATTTAAGTAATAAGATACAATTCTTATGAGATCAACCTTTTTGAAGCAATCAATCAAACTCTTAAAAATTCGTTAGCTACTTTGGTGTGATAGAGATAATGAAATATATCTTTTGTGTATCTTGTGCATGTGTATGAGTCAACGATCTAAATCAAAACAAAAGAGCAGTAATATAATAATAAAACCCATTAATTGCACTTTGACGCTGACCTTTTTAGAAAGAATGGAACTATATTGATTAAGTTTTTTTTTATATCTATGGAGATTAAGAGATTTATTAATTATGTATAATTTTGGATTATAGATTATACGTTATATAATGAATAGTGTAAAATAAAATAATTTTTTTATTCTCGATACACCTAAGAATTTTTTATATTGACATTCAAATTTAGATATTTAAAGGATATTTTATAAGATTCAAGGGTCCATAAAAAAGTTAAAATGTAAGAGTAAATATCACGTCAAAATCAATAACAATTCATAAGATGTTTGCACAGTGTACAAGATAATGAATGTACAAGTATTTTAGAAAAAGTGTCATTATTTGCACAATAAAAAATCAGTCGAAACTCGTAAATATAAAAATTTTGGATCATAATTACTCATCCTACTAAAAATTAACAGAAGTTTTTTTGGACTAAAAGATTACCAAATGAACCTATGAATTAATTTGACTGTTTTTTATTATTCACCCGTATTCTTTTTTTAGAAAAAACAGAAGAAAATTACAAAAGAAAAGAAATAAAAAGAAAAGAGGAAAGTTACCTGTATCGAGGTTTCCTATAATCACGCCTTCACCGAATCTGGCCTTGTTCCATATTGAGCTGGATGGGATGTCTCCATTATGAGCTTCTAGCCCCATGAAGCCCCATGACCTAGTCGTGTGCAGTTTTCTCCCTCTGTTCACGAACACTGACACTACTTTCGGATGCTCTACAACAAGTTTTGTCAACCGAGGCAGGAAAATCAGAGTAATGCTATAAATCTTATTTGTAAATTCAAAATAATGTATATAGTGTCAATATTAAATTTATCATCTTTCATTTATGATGATGATGTGACTCTCACTCAAATTTTGTTATATTGATGGATGTATCCTAAATATCCAATTTTGGATTTCAGAATAGTGTTATCCGTTTAAAATCAATAATATTTATCGTATAACAAAAATACGTTCAATTAATATTCAATTTGTGTTATATGTATAACACGTGTTAGATACTAGTTGAACGTATTTCTGTTATACAACAAACATTATTGATTCAAAATTGAGCAGTGATAGTTGTACGTATAAAATGATATGTATAATAATAGAGAATAAAAATTTAAATGTTGTAATGATATCACGACAAAATCTAAAAATGATAAAGTAGGTGAATAAGATCTCTAAGAAAAAATGTATGTACAAATATCACTATTATTTAAAATTAAATATTTATAGAATATTTATAAGAATCTGGTGAATAAAAATATTTATAGAATGAAAATCACAATGTTAACATGGAATATAAAAAGAGTTTAATTTCAATACATTGTCACTATAAAGTAATTTTATAGAGACACTGTATTGAAAGTCTTTAACTTAACCACCAACTAACTAAAAAATATGACATATATGATTGACTGATACAGTGACAGTACATCATAATTAAACTTATACGAAAAAATAGATATACAAATGTTAATTTTGGGTAATAAACATGATGAGAGCAATAAGGAATAGAATAGAAATGAAAAGAGAGGATGAATAGAATAGTTCTGACTTGCAATCTCAGCTGCTACTTCTTCCTCCATAGTTGCAGCAAAACCATTTATGTGCCTCGTATAAGAGTAAAACATACACTCCTTGGCCCTTGTAGAACTATATATATAAATGGAAGAAGATTCAATCATGTAAATATTATCAAAATTAAGAAACAAGCTAAGATTTTTCTTTTTCTTTTTTTTTGTTGTATTTTTGCATACCTACCTTCCCAAGAAAGATCCAAGAAACTCATGGTGGGACTCTGTGACTCGATTTAAATCATCAATTGAAGACAGTTTTGGGTCATGTGAGTGGCCTCCCATGTACACTATATAAGACTGTATCACAAAAATTGAGGATTAGTGCTTTTTTTTTTTCAATTCAAGGTAATATTATATATCAAATTGCAATAATGCCCTTTTATTATTACCTTTTTTTCTGCAGAGCATGGTGTGTGAAGAAGAAGAAGAAGAGGGAGAAGAAGGAGATAGTAAATGGTGGTGCTTATTATTGGAACCCTCATTTCTTGGCTTCTGTGGGAACACCTCCTTTCCTTTGCTCTGTTTTGTTTTGAATGTAACAGAGACTTTATAAAGGGTGAGGGGAAGACTTTCTCCAGCCTCTAACATTGAAAATACTATTTAACTGCTAAACTCCACTTATCACATTGGAATATTACATTCAAAAGTTAGAGAGCATTAATACATGATACTAACGGTGCATTTGGATTACAATGTTTTTCACATTTTTTAACTTTTGACTTATTAGAAGTTATATTGTCCTGTTTGGCTACATATCTTATCACTTATCCCGAAGTTATTCCAGTGCTTTTGAAAAAGTCACAATATTTGACTTCTCTAGAAGCATTTTTCAAAATAATTGAAATAAATTGTTTTATTATTTTATATTTACATACAAAATAACTTATTCATAAGTTACTTTTATATAAGAGCTTAAATAAGTTGTTTATCCACTGACCTTTTACGTACAATGAAAATATAGTCAAAACAATCAATATGGTATGCACAATATAGCCATTACTACTTATAAAGAGAATATTTAAAAAGTTAGTTATTTTTTTATCTCTAAAAACAAAATGGGTTTTGATTCGATACCTAGGAAAATATTGGGTACCAATACCCAATATATATATGTGTCAAGTAGTGATGAGTTTATAGATAAAATTAATTAAAATTTTTTAAATTTATATAAATAATAACCTGTTAGGTAAGTAATATTAAAAAATTAATTTAATTTATATTAAATCTCTCTAACTTTATCAATTTATGAAAAAAAAACTCAATCCATAACCTGTCGCCAGAGAGAGAGAGCAATGTGCGAAAAAGAGAGGAAGAGGGGGTGCGATACGAAATGAGGCGTGTCTAGGAAGACTGAGACCACGATCACTGTGCTCCATTGGTACCGAATTATATTTACTTTAACATGTACTAATGGTTAAACACACAATTGGGTACCGGTACCCAACAAAAATATTGGGTACCGAATAAATGCCAAAATTAAACAAATGAAAATTAAAAAAAACTACTATTTATATCTTTTACTCTTTAAATATTCTCTCTTTTTTATTCATCTTTTATACTAATATTTTAATAAATTAAAATGACATTTGAGAAGACTTTAATTAGATTAAATAGTATTATTTTATAAAATATTCACTGAAAAATAAAAAAAGTGACTTCACAGTCATGTGTGCACAACATATATTACATATTATGCATAATATATCACATATTATGCACAATATATATCACATGTTATAAAGAAAGATGATGTTACTATATGTAATATATGTTGTGCACAACATGTCATATATGTTATGCATAACATGTAATATATGGTGTGTATATTATATATTATATACTATTTATTAGCTGTATTAACTGATTTTTGATTATGTACTAAGAATTTTTTAAAGTTAAATAGGATATTCACTTTTTGAATATTCAAATAATAGTTTTATTGAAACTGATCGGATCAAAGTTAGTAAAAAGTGTTTGAAGAGATAAGCAGTGAGAGAGAACAAAGATAGTTCCTTAGTTGTTTGGATGATTGAAAATGGAATAAGAGAAAAAAGAAGAAGATATCCGTACATCCATTTTTGATATCTAAAAGAAATATTCCTAATCTAATATTGAAAGATTCGATGATCTCCACTAAATGTCACTCCTACATCTTCTCCATTCTTGGATGATAGATGCTTTATTTGGATATGAGTGGATGTTCAAATTTCATGTGTGGAGATGGAATTTTTATTATATTGTATTTGTAAGTTACATAATAAATAAAAGGGAAAAAGTAATAAAGTTAAGGTTTTCCTAATTAATATTATAAAGGTACTCTTTTAACGGACTAAAAAGAAATATTTCATTAATTCTTTGTGTACATTGAAAATACATATTCCGTATGTATTTTAAATATAGGGAGTTAGTTACAAAATGCGCAAGAAAGAGAGCGCAACAGCGCTGCATAGAGAAAGAGTGCGAGAGACAAAGACACAATTGGGAAGGTCGCATTGTGGTTACCGCTCATCGTATGGGAGGATGCGTTACGTTACTGTTGCTCCTCAATGTTGCGGTGATGGTTCTGGAATATGACCGTGGTAATTGTATGAACGGCGGGAGAAGATATGTAACACCCTAATAATTAATCCTCTATACTATAGTCGTTTTGGACAAATTATCAGAATGTTACTTTTGAACATCATAGCATATGTTAACTTTGAAATTACATATATTCAAAATATGTGGAAATTTATTTTTACAAATACCATACTTCAAAAACTAGGGGCAAATATTATATATATAAGCGATATAATGCAACTTGCATAATTATTACATAACAAAATACATACATTTCCCTGATGCATACGCTTCAACGTAATACAATTAGTCTCCCACTTCATCTCATCAATAGCAGAATCAATGATAATAATATAGTAATACATCAATATTTGTAGTTCCGGCTAACAAAAGGTTCGGTCTCGATATATCTTACTTAAACAAAAAGGGGGAAGCTAAACAAGGGGGTGAATGCTTAGAAGCATTCATTGTCAAGTCCACATGGCGTCTCCATATCCAAGTTTGTTTAATCACCTAAAAATGTTTATCCACGGATAGGGTGAACAACTAAAGTCACTCAGTAGAGGCGGTCACCTCGGGTTTATTAAGAAAAGGTGTAGCATGCCAAATTCGATTCAGTTATTAGTTCGAAAACTCTGTATCCCGAAATGACTTTAACCTAGGTGCATCTTGCTCATTTTATTAATACATACATACATATACATATTTACATAATTATATATATATGTCCAAACATTGTGTCGTGCTCCTAAAACAATATCTACTTAATACATTGCATCAACACATGCACATATCATCAATGTATACATGTACATAATTCATCAACATAATCCGACTCTCGACTTGCTTTCCTCACTCAGTCGAGCCTTGACCAATTTATCTCACTTGGTCTTGACCAATTTATCTCACTTGGTCGTGGCCAGCTTATCTCGCTTGGCCATGGTAAACTTATCTCACTTGGCCACACATCTCTTACTTAACACTGCTGTACTTTGACTAGCTTTCTTCGCTGGTCCTATACATTCAATTTAGCACGACTAGCTTTTCTCACTCAGTTGCACCCTGACTAGTTTTTCTCGCTTGGTCATATAGACTTGTTATTAATAATTTATTTTCAGAATCATAATCATAACATAACATAAACATAATTCATGTGAACATACTTTATAGTTTCCTTTAGCCATAAACACATTAGACATTATCAAACTCAGCAACATTAACATACCATCTCTTTTGCACATAGTCATCTTACTTCATTATTCCTTAGATTAACTTTCAGGTAAACATTATATCATACATGCATAGATCAAACATCATCATCATTTCAATACATCAGCACCATGAGCATCATTAAATCATCACATCATATCATATGAACATAGACATCATCAAATCATTAGCATCATAACATAAACATATAATCAATCTAAGTCCTTTCGTCATAACCGATATCATAATTTCTCTTTAAAACATATAAATCATCTACATACATCTTGAGTATAAAATCATTAGTTCACATTATAATATTATTTTCTGAAATCATGCCCATAAATTCCAATATGTCACCAATTTCATTCTCTCAAAGTCTAGACTAAACCTTTTAAACTCATTAATTCCATAATTTATAAACTATAAGTACACTAATTATTCAATGAATTATTAAACATTTTTTTTTGTAAAAACATATTTACTTTTGTCATACATATATACATTAAACAGGTCTAATCATCTCAAAAATCATTGTTTAGAATCAAAATCATTAAATTTCGAAAAAAGGCATTTTTGTAATTAAGTTTTCTGGAAGCACGGTCGCTAGTGCCTGGACCATGGGCGCTAGCGCGTGCCCACGCGCTAGCGACTGCCTCTTAGCCGCTAGTAAGCAGTTTGATCCTGCACCTCAAGAACATCAAACAGAACAACAGTAACAGTAGTCCAATTCTCTACTTTTCATACAATTTACATCCAGGAATTATACATATATTCATACATAAAATTATTACTAAACTCCTACCTCTTGTAGACATCCAATCAAAGCTTTAATTCTCTCATTTTCTTCAAGTTCCTCTACAATCTCCAAAATGCTCCTATGAATGATGATGATGATGATAGATGTGTCATATGAGAATTCCAATCGATTAGAAATGTAGAGAATAAGAAGGACAATAAGAATATGTAATTTAATTTCTGATTTGGTGAATATTTGTGGTAGGATTGAGGACCAAAATGAGTAATTTATAAAATGTTAAGAACCCTTATGTACAATTAATTAGAAAGAGTGAAAGTTGTACTTTTTGTTGACGTGACATAAAATTTCACCTATGTCTCTAATAATCGCTCAAGTCTTGATGAAGGAGAGATGAAAACCATTTTCAAATATGCTTTGTTTCAATGTCTACAACCACAAAAGCAATCACATAGAATTGATTGCTTGAATCTTGTCCAACTACAAAAATCAAATGACTCCCAAAATAACCATTCAAAAAGCAAGCATCCAAGCCAATAAAAGTCCTACACTTAGTGTATGTTTGGGTAACTAATAAAACAGCTTAAATTTTTCAAAAAAGCTGTTTAAGAAAAATAAGTTTGTTTGGGTAATATTAATTTGATAAGTTAAGCTGTTTTTTCCTTGAAAAAAAGCTTTTTTCATAAATAATTTAAAGCTCAAGTTTGAGCATTATGCTTTTATAAAAAAGCTGTTTTTTTACACTTTAATTATATAATACCCAATTTACCCCAACTTATATTAATATAATATAATTATTTTATATACATTTTAGTAATTTACCACAAAAAAGTGATTATTTTTTAACAATCCAAACATCACGGATTAACTTAAAATTACTTTTCAGCTAAATTATCCAAACATAAATGTATCCTTAAATAAGCAATTATATAAAAAAGCGATTGTATAAATAAGCGATTACTAAAATAAGTTTAATTTTTCAGCTTATCCAAACATACCCTTAGCTTTAAAATCCTGTTTGCATGCCTCTAAAAAGATGTACATCCTCTTGAATTATGATGGTGCTTTAGGATATGGAATTATCTTTATGGTTGCTTGGGTGATGAGATCTTAACAGTTCATGGAAATAATCCCATAATGAGGTATATTGCTTCTTCTCACTTCCTTCAACTATCTATCTTGCCCTTCTTAGTACTCTACAAATTTCTTGTCATTAAGGTGCACATTGTAGTCTTCCTTCATGTGATCAAATGCCTTTGAATATCTTAATTCATGATGGTTCTCAACCTTTTCACAAGCTTCTTTATCATCCAATATGTATCAATGTTTTATTCTGAAAAATCTTAATACAAGTGTGAGGCTTTCTATATGTCTTAACATGAAATGTTTTTGTCTTAGAATATAATTTCATCCACAATATATCAACCATGGACAACCAGGAGAGTCACACACTGCCCTCAATCTTTCCTATCATTTTTCTTCCACTTAAACGCCTTTTCTAAGTGGATATTGTACGTAGTTTTTCACATCATTCTTGAACTTTTAAACTCCATCCCTTTCTCTAGTTCTATTTGACCAAAAATAGTTCCCTCTTTGTACCCCATACTCCTCATTAGTCTGCACAATAACTTCTTTATCTTCACTCATGTTCTCTATTCTTAATACTCTTTTAGGTCTCTCCATCATACTTCTCACCTTCTTTCTTTTTTTTTTCTCACCCTCCACACTATCTCTTACCTTTTTTCCCTTTTATTTCATTGTTCCCTGCACCTGCTTATCATGCTCATCAACATTAGTTCCAACAACAACTTTCTTTCCTTTTTTTTTTCTCTACAACTTCTTCTTCATTGTCAGAGTCATCAACTAACTCCCTAGGATCAGACTTATAAATTACATCACTGGTGCTTTCATAATCATCAAAACTATCCTCACTGTTACTATCACTCTCATTATCACCTTCCTCAATGTCCTCATAGTTATCATCTTCATTGTTACTTTCAGGTTCTTGCCCTATAGGATTCACAACATCCTCCTTATCCTTATCAGAGACTTTATCACCATCATCATCTAAATCAACAACCTCAACTCTAATTAGGATGTGAACTGTGTGCTCAAAATACAGGTGAACTTGTTGTTTCCCAGCCTCTAACACAATTCTGCATATTTCCATCAAATTAGCATTCCCACCCAAAAACTTCTGTCCTAAGCTAAGTTCTTCAACACCAGACACCAACCACTTAGTACTGACATATCTATCATATCCTAGTTCCTTAAACATAGCATCAACATCAAACCGAGTTATACTATCTGCATCTATTTTCAATATATGATCCACTAAATCATTATCATACTCAAGCTTGTTCTAGGAATTCCTTTTAAAATTACCCCATGATGGTATATTAGGTTAATAGAGTTACTTATCTGCAAATAAATATACATAGAGTAATTACATAATTTTTAATTAGAGACACAAAAGGGACCACAAAGCCTAATTTGATATAAACACATAACATACAACTATAGAGAACATACAAACCCTAGGTGTCATAACTAAAAGTACACAAACTTCACAACAAAAAGTCACAAAAGTATCAACTTTTAACTCACAAATCACACACCACAAGGCCACCATCTAAATATTTTGAAGAAAGAAAATTCACGTACTTACCGTGTTAGACGAAGATGGAGCTTGCCACGAGGAGTGGACAACCAACACGTCACTTACGACAACGGTTCTTCAACGTCGATGGTGATGATGACAAGAGGGGAGCGATGTGGTTGAAGAACTAGATGTGATGTGGTGGATGAGAGGGAAACAATGTGGAGGATGAGAGAGAAGTTACAACTAGGGTTTGCGGTTTTTCAGAGCTAGGGGTGAATTTAGGGGTAGGGTAAAATGAGAACATTTATATTTTGGGGGTGAATATTAGGCTAGTTAGGGATTTGATAATATTATGCTTAGGGTTTAATTAGGTTTTAATGAATAATAAATGTGTTCTCTCAAAACGATATTGTTTTAGTAATGAAGATGTGTGTTTAAAATTGATCAAAATAATGTTGTTTTGACACCATGGAGTCCAAGTCAATGTTTAACTCAACACGTCATCAATGTTGTGACGAAAAATCTTAGCATGTCCAAAAATAAAATTGTTAGGGATGAATTTGGTCAATGGTGAAAATATGAAGGACCAATTTGTATATTTACCCCATTTTTTAAAGGGAAATGATGGATTGACATCTATCTTGGATGTATATATCCATAATATAGAAGGAAGTTAGGAGAGAGAATGAATTGAAAGAAAAAGTAAGTAATAAATATAGTGAGACTTGTTCACACCTCGGGTTGTGGCCCAATCCGGCGGCTCAATTAGAAACTTCGATGATTAGCCCAGGAGAGGGCCCAAATTAATGAACCCCAATAAGGCCGAAGGTCGGATCTTGGACCCCACGATGGGCGAGTCCAGATCAGGGCCCATTAAACCTTCAAGGCCCAATAATCATCAGAGGCCCAAAGGACTTGGATCCGGAGCAAGACCCGGGAACCGGCCCGAGATCCGACCCGAGGTCGGATAAGATTAAGCCCCCGATTAGGGCGGTGAGCAGAAGCGAGCGGATAGCGATGTCGAGAAATCCGGAGCCACGATCGACACGACGCGGGACGCCCCAACGCGCCACAGAAAGCGGGAAGGTCGTTATCCCGAGTCGTGCGGCGTGAGCGGCACGGAAATGGCTCCAGTCCCCTCTATAAATAGGGTGTCCCATCACAGTATCAGGTACGCTTTCAGTTGAGTTCTCACTCTCACACTGATATATGACTTAAGCTTCGGAGTCCTTTCAGGGAAAACACCCCAGCGCCTTGGAGAGTTGCTGTGCGAGGAGTCAGATTACGGCGACAGTTCATACCGGAGCAAAGGTACGGAACAAGACTCATATATTTTTGTCAAAATTTTTGATGCAAAATGAAAAATCAATCAAAATATTCAATAAATAATGCACACTATATAATATGTAATATGCACGACACATATTACAAATTATGCACTACATATATGACATGTTGTGCACAACATATATCACATGTAATAGTATCATCTTTCCTTACAACATGTGATATATATTGTGCACAATATGTGATATATGTTGTGCATAACATGTAATATATATTGTATATACCATATTGACTTTTTTTTATTGTACATATAGTAATGCTTATATTTTTGTGAATAGAATGTATGAATGTTATGAAAAGTTGGATATACAAATAATATTGTTCTCTTTTAAATAAAGAAAACAACCTAATTACTAACATTGACACAAATAATGGACAAAATCCAGCCCATAACAATGCATAAGATGGATTTTGGAACAAAATAGAATAAACTAAGCAAAAAATAAAATTATACTACACATATATTATAAAATCAGTTTGTAATAATTTAACTTTTTAAAATTATTAATTCAATTTTTAAAAATATTTATTATATTAAAAATTAGAATAATTATTTTAAAAAGTTGAATTATTATTAATGATGAGATAGTAATTGATTTTATAGAATATATAATTTCTCAAAAAGAAAAAAAAAAAAAAAGATAAGCTGGGTACGACGAGCAACTAGCGAGACCACCAGAGGAGTTAGGGTTTGGCTTTGAAACAGAGAGAGAGAGAGAGGCAGCTTCATCGATCCACAAAATCTGTGAAGCAGAAATCGGAGCATATTAGGAAATCGCAGTTCCCTCCACCATGGTTAGTTTAATCCATACTCCTCCTTCACTTTCCATTTTCTCCTCGCATCTCATTCACTTCACTTCACTTCAAAATCTCATCTTCACTCTCTATAATACTATGTACCTAGGTTTTAACTAATCCTTCATTTTTCAAGGGTATTTATTTATTTGGGGTTTTGACTCATGTTTTGGTTCGATTGTGTTAGTTTTCTGTAATATAGAGAATTTACTGTTATTCTGGATTCCGTTTTGTTTGTGTTTGGCAATAGTCGGGACGAGGTGGAAGGGAAAGGATTAGGAGGGATTACCCTTCAAGATACAGTGATAAGGGTGGTGGCGGTGGCGGTGGTGGACGTGGGGGCAGCAGCAGCAACAACCCCCCGTCGAGGCACCTTTGGGTTGGGAACCTGTCCCACAACATTGTGGAGGAGGATGAGCTTGCCCATCACTTCTTACAGTTTGGGCCGCTGGAGAGTGTTGCATTCCAGCCGAGCCGCAGCTATGCGTTCATCAACTTCAAGAGGGACGAGGATGCCATTGATGCCATGAGAGAACTTCAAGGATTTCCCCTTGCCGGCAACCCGCTTAGGATCGAGTTTGCTAAGGCGGTCAGTGTTGTCCACCTTTTATACTGCATCTTATGTTACTTTGTCCAAATGATTGTTTTTGTCTATATGCTGTACATACTTCTTTTGCTTAGGAGTTCAGTTCAGTTCAATTCTCATTTAATCATCATGGCCATAATAGTGCAACATGAAAATTGGAATACAAGTATATATATAACACAGTAGTCAGTATTTTCCATTTACCATAAGGTTCAATCTATTAAACCAAGCTGCTTCAAAATATTGTCATTTACAGTTAAGAAAAAACTATGGTGGGAAAGTTTATTCTTTCCATGTTTAATCATTAAACCACTCCAGATCAGGCCATCAGGGACAAGAGATTAACTCTGTTAATCTTATCTTGCAATAAAGAAACTACATTCACATGGATCTAAGCATGCAGCATTAGCTCAGCTGATAACCTCTCCACAATCCTGTTGGTTTTCCATCCATAATCCATATTGCTGAATCTTGGGGAAAGAAATGATTTAGGTGGCCTCTTGGTGTCACTAATATCTTTATTTTTGTAATTTCATATCATTTTGCATTCTCAAAAAATTCTTTATCCGAGGTGTCAAATAATCTTAAAAACTTGGTGGAGTTTACTGTTACCTCAGGTCAATTAAATGACCAGATATCTGCCTCTTCTGATTAGAATTTTAGAGAAGACTGGAGAGTTAATGTGGAATTTGATTATGAGGATATAGATTGCAGCACAAATTGAAAACCTGAGTTGGCCATTTGGACAAACATTTTTCATCAAAGCTAAGCTTACAATGAAATTAACAAGTCTGTAATGAACTAAGGATTTTATTCACCATATTCTCAGTGTTTTATCCCTTAACATTCAATTGGGCCTCCTAGCAGTTGTATACTTTTCTCTGAATTTCATATGAAATAGAATTGACAGCATTTGTGTGGTTTATGCCTTATGGCTGTAAATAACTTGGAAAAAATTGACAGCATTTGAAGGGAGATTATTATTATAGGGAAATTAAAGAAATTACTAGAAGGTTCATCAATTTTAGATCAACCCAGTTATCACATTATTCAACTCTGAATAAGAGTGTAGATATTTTCACCTGTGGAATCAACAATAAGACGAGACAGTTGAACATAACAAGTTATTTGAAAATTGAAACTGCTTGTAGTTTTTTAATATTTATTAGTGATTTATCTTCAAGTGTTATAATATTCTCAGCTCTACTTATTTCCACTGTGCTGGAGAACAAAACTGCAAAAAATATCAAAAGTAGGGCAATTTCGAAGAACAATCACATCAATGACGCATTTCATTATAATCATATGCCTACAATTGACAAATCTTGTTCTTGACTCTTGTCATATTTCGGCTCCACTGTCTTGGTTTTTCACTCCTCCAGCCCTGTAGATTTGCTCCCATGGTCCGATCCTTCCCACTTCACCATATTCCATAGTCAACTCAGTCATCTCTGCCTCGCATTTTCCATTTACTTTTATAATCAAAACCTGGTCAAATATTGACAGGTTCAGATTCAAAACATTTTACATTGAAAGAATGATGAATTATGAATATGATGAAAGTAGGTGCAGATCAGAATGCTCTCAATACTGTACATGAAATAGAACAAAAGGAAGAGCATGAAGATACATGGTTCTCTTGTTAAATTTATATTGTGATTAGTAATTTGGTTTAACTACTTAGCATCTGTTTGAAGTAGGAAAATATGCAGTGGGCATCCATCATGTTGGTAAAGTTTGATTACAATTTAAGCTTCACAAGTATGTGGAAGCTGCTATATCATATCACCTAACTGTTTTGTTTTTATATTTTTCAGACTATTATTAGTTAGTTCTAGTTATTCTTTTGACATCCTATAATGTGAACCACTATTATGGAGGCTTTGCATTTAGGATAATCATGTTAGCCAGATTATGGTACAATTGGAAAATGGAGTATGTTGTACTTACTATAGCAAGTAACTGATTATACTTCTAGTCATAAAGCTGAATTGAAACCTATTGATTTGCTTGATATACACAAAGCTGCAGCCTGACATTTGCTTGTCGGGGATGAAGCTGTAAACTAAACTCCCCCTGTTTGCTGTTAGTCATTAACATAAGGGTTACAAAGTAGGGGGATAAGATATTGTTGTTGACACAACTTAACAGAAGGAAACTGAAAAACAGAAAAGCTGAACAAAAAACCCCAATAAATATCCATAAAGGAGACCCTTCTCTATTAAGAACTAGAAAGAATTCCAAATTACACATTTTCAACAGCAGATATTAGGTCAAACTTAAAATATGAAAACACTGTTCTACCTCAATCAAGTGCAAGATATAACTGCAAACCTAATGCACACCTACATTGCTTTGATTTCTCCCTCCTGGCCAATATATCAAAACCTCACTGAGGTATCTGCTCTTGAATTGAAAAACTTAGCAGTAACCAAAATAGCAAAAGCTAAATCCAAAAGAGTGTTGTTTGTCATCAGCAAGCATAAATAAATGTGTTTTAAGTAGTTGGAGCTCGAACAATACACAGTGCACATACTTGGTGAAAAATGGCTTTATGAGGCTTCTAAACCTGCAAAAGGTCATTAATATTTGTGCCTATTCTATCCTGGCTGAGGTGAAATACCTGTGTCACTAAACACAGTAACTAAACCTCTAGAACAGCTGCAAATTTAGTTCTTTTATAACAACCATTACCATACCATACCAATTCCTTATTCCAGTAGGTGAGGACGGTTACATAGATCAAACAACATGATTGCGCCATTTTTTTACTTTGATCCATGTCAAAGGATTAGAAAAAGTTCTGCGTTGGCCGTTGAAGGCCTAATACAACCCTCCTCTTTTATCCGGACTTGGAACCGACTGAGTAAAAACATAGGCATGAGTTCTTCTACAACAATCATTATTGTAAAAAGTCGTTGTAGCTAGTTTCTGTTTCCTGCAACAAGCTCCTACTATGTACATCTATCTGCAGGATAAAATTAGTTCCTGTTTTCCACATGAAAGTGATGATGGTTGTTGTCTTCAATTCCTCCTATCCATAATTGTAGAAAGACCAGAAAACAATGTATGACCTGTTTCTTTAGCTTCAGCATGCTGTTGAAAGCTTTCCCAATAGAGGAGAAGTATGGCTCTGAATGGGTTGGTAAAACATATGTTTGCCTTCTCCTCTTACCAATAAAACTAACAGGCTAATCACAGATCAAAACTTGCATTTGATTGGGGCTTTGGAAAAACAATTATAAGAAAATATGAATATTTCAAAACTAAAAATTATGGATAGCTCAGTTTGTTATGAAAATAAGGCCAGAGAGAGATGGATAGTATCCGAGACCAGCAAAAAAGTGGCAGACTTATGGAAAGATAAACTTGTATGGATTTAAATGATAATGGGCGTGACTTAATTACTTGAGGCAAAGACCAATGAGTGTGTTAATACATTGATAAGCATTTATAGTGTTTAGCTCTATGCTTGCTATATCTCAGCTCTGTTGATCTCAACAATGTCATAAAAACCATTAGATTGAACAATAATAACTAAATCATTTTGTACTAAGTGGAGTCCTCAGAAGCAGAACTCTTCCAAAACTAGGCAACATCAGTAAATGACCTTGCATACACAATTAACATTGTCTCTGCAAAGCAGCAAAAGCATAACAATCACAATTACAAGCTGTCATAAACCACTACAGAACTGGATAGTGTTGGATATCAAACTGTTTTGAGCCATTAGCTTTTGCTTTTAGGCGAGGATATGCTACCAGAGCCTCACTTACCTAGTAATGAAGAGTTTAATGGGTTCCTTTTCATTATTAAATTTCTTTTTCTATATAGGAAAGAAAAAAAAAAAAATCAGTGGGCTTGTGTTGTTCATACTTCAAGCTTAATAGGTTCTTTTTGTAGAGGGCATGCATGTAACAAGAGGGTGAGTTTTCTAATGCTAGATCTGAAAAGAAGCAATTTGTTAAGGAGGTGAGTTTTTCAAGGGCTTCCTTCATAATATGCTTGCCTTCAAGCAGACAAGAGTGACATTGATAGACAATAGGAGATCAAAGGACACCATTAAAAAGGTCAAAGTTTGAGTAAGTATTGAGACAAGAAGATATGGTGGTAGAGGGCAGAGTTTAGAAAGGTTGTTGCTTGAAAGATATGACATGCAGAAACCAAATAACGATCCAAATCAGGTGAGTAACAACTATATCATTTTTTGAGACATGAATAAACAAGAAAAAGACACTTAAGAGCTTTTGCTGTGAGTTTTCCCTTCCTTGGTGTAAGATCATGAACAAATGACTCTCACCTTTTATTGACAATACTGGAAAGAGGACTACCAATATGCTTCCTTTTTGACAAAACTTGCACTAAGGATTTTAGACTTTACAAATGTTGAACCATTTTCTAGACTTTTGAGAGAGACATGTCCTGGATGACTCTGAGGGCTGTGTTTGTTTTTTCTGACTCTGGGGTCAGAGTCAGGGAGTCAGTGAAAAATTGACTCTGTCAAGTGTTTGGTATGAGGGTCACAGTGACTCAGTGAATAGATCATAGTGACTCAGTGAACAAAATTGTCAATTTTTTGTTCACTCCAATTTTGGAGTCACTGTGTATTGGAAGGGAGTCTTTGTATGCTGGAAGGGAGACACAAATATGTGAGGGTGCGTTCGGAGCCAATTTTGGAGTCATTGTGAATCTGATTCCTGTGACACTGACTCCATGACTCCTTTGACTCTGACTCCAGTCACTGAAAACAAACACTACCTAAATGATTTTTTATGAGTATGCTATGGAACATGCTACTGGGAAATTTGACGCAATAAGATGGTTTATTCCTTTAAACTTAGAGCCTAGTACTTGCTCCAATCGTCTTCCTTGTTCTTGAACCTGCACAATTAAGTGACCCAAATAATAGGCTAGTAGATATCGAATTAAGTGAGGACATGTATGTGAAGACAACCATGCATCAAGCTCAAAGGGATCTTGCATGAGAGGTGTGTTAAAAACATAAAACCATTCATGGCCATTGCTAACATCTTGACCTTTGGGGGCTGTTGGTCACTGATGAGAAGTAAACTTCAAGTTGGATAGTTATGTTTAATAGAGTTAATACCAATGTCCAATGGCATAATGGTTGGAAAGTCTCGTCAGGCTGTTTCCCTTGATGTGTATATAATCTGCACTAGTGAAAATTTAAAATTGATTTCACATATGTTTTTGCATTGTTCTGCGGTTGACTATTTGTGTAATATCTTCTTTGGCCTTTGGTGAATGTTGGGTGTTTTCTTGTTGTTTTGCTAGTTTTAGTAAAAGGAACAACAATAACAAGTTTTATCTCATTAGATGGGGTCGGTTACATGGATCAAATGATGCCATTGTGCCATGTCATTAAGTTTTGGTAAAAGAAAGGAAGCAAAGTTTTGTGGCATAATGCTATTTATGCCACTGTTTTGGAGCCTAATTTTGGCATTTTCGATGGGAAGTTTTAAGACAAGAAAGTTTTGTAGAATAGTATTAGATGTCTTCTTAATATTTAGGAAGCACACGATCATTATAGTGGAATTTTCCTCTAATATATATTGAGATTAAAAAGCTTTGCATTTCCTTGTAAAGAAGATCTTCTTGTCCTGTTTTCTTGTATACTTCTTCTCTTCATCTCATACAAATAATCCAAAAAAAAGAAAAAAATTACTTAGTCGGGTGTGCAACTAGTTTTAAGGTGTAGTTCCCCTCTTTCCTTTGGTACTTAACAATGGTATCAAAACTGGTTATTGGCAGCACGAAGAGGGTACCTACGGAGGGTTCTGATTGGCTGAGGGTTCTGATCGACGAGAGGTTGAGTAAAGTACTGCCGAGTAAAGTATCGTAGAGTGCAGCCACAGGGACGTCGGCTTTTCAAAGACGGTTTATTGTTAGGGACTTGAGTATTATGGGAGGTCCAAGGTCCCACTTGAGTATTATGAGATGCTTGGTATTGTATTTAAGGAGGGTGGTTCTTCCCCCTTAACAACTAGCTTTTAAGATGTGATTCCCAACTTTTTTTAGGTTCTTAACATTCTGCTTATTTGTTCTCGGGGGTTCTAATACTAGTATGAAGCTGAGGAAGTGTCATTCGTTCCTCCGTATTCTTCACTTGTTCCATGGATGCGTTTGTTTCTGGAGTTTGGTTTCGGGTTTCTTCTTGTTAGGAAAGGCCACTTTGGCCTGACTTACAAAAAGGGAACAGGGTTGAAATAAAAAACCAGATAAGATGACAGCTGGAGACAGGGGAAATGCTGAGTTCAGCAGCTAGTTCAGGAAGTTGACTATTAGCAAGCAGTGACAATGGATACTCCCCCATCCCCTATATGAAAACAAATTAAAATAGCCCCTGCTCTGATAACTCTTAAATATTAGTGCTCCAATCATATTATGTTGAATGTTAATGATCACCATTACAATTTTCATCTTGTGATGTAAGCCTGGTTTTGGTATTGTTATTTTCCAAGTATTAAAATCTGAATGTTTGGAATTTGTGATAATGTTACATTTAGCTTATATTCTTATTAACAGGATAAGCCAGTGGCAACATCATGTGATGAACATTACCCACGGGATGAACGAAGCTTGCCATTTAGGGGATCTCCTTTCTCACAAAGGGAATTTCGAGGACGCCATAGTAGCCCCCCTGAACCACTTTATTCTGACAAATCCAAGCCGAGAGATAAAAATCCAGAGCCCAGTGAAATATTGTGGATTGGATTCCCTGCTCAGCTGAAGGTGGATGAATTTGTTTTAAGAAAGGCCTTTTCACCATTTGGTGAGATTGTGAAGATTACTACATTTCCAGGTCGAAGTTATGCCTTTGTTCGCTTTCGGAATGTGATGTCAGCAGGCCGAGCAAGAGATGCTCTGAAAGGAAAGTTATTTGGGAATCCCCGTGTACATATTTGTTTTGCTAAGAGTGAAGCTGGTTCATCAGGCAGTGGTAGGAGTTCATTTAATGCCCCTCATTCCCCAAGTTATAGGTCAAGTGGTCGTGAAGGATCTCCAGAGAACATGAGGCAGGATGGGAGCTTCATTGGAGATCACTACACTAGTTCTCCAAACGTTTTTCCGAATTGGGCTCCTGGAGATTCTGATGCTTATGATTTTGACAGAAGGGGTCCTTCATGGGCTGGTGGAACAAACACATACGAGCAAAGGAAAGTTGCAGAGAAGGGGACTCCACCAGGTTTTGGAGCTTCACATGAAATGTATGAATATATGAATACTCCTTCAAGAGAAAGACATGTCCATCCCGGTGATTTACTACATAGGTTTCCTGAAAAGGGTGCTGCATTCTTTGACGTTCCGCAGGCCTTGCCAGAAGATGTTCACTATGTACGTGAGGCTAAGAAGCTAAAGACTGCTTCTTCTCCCCCCGAGAGAGAGCTTCCAGAGTATCCTTTCTCTGAGCTAGAAAGACAGAAAGGTTTTATCCCACGGATATTGCCGGAATTTTCCCAACGCGAGCCTTTTAATAATGATACTGGAAATGCTGCCTATAGACAGACCCTTGATCACCCACCAAATTCACCTATGGCTTATTTAGACCGACGTGAAGGCTTGATACCTTACGATAGTTTTCAAAAGGGTCCTGGTGATCTGCATTCAAATTATGCAAAGAAAAGATTTACACCTGAACCTGAGCATTCATCTATAGCCGAGTGGAGATGGGAAGGAACCATTGCTAAGGGTGGAACCCCTGTTTGTCGAGCACGCTGCTTTCCTGTGGGGAAAGTCCTAGATATGATGTTGTAAGTATAAAATGTTCCTTCTAAAATTGATTATTATAGTTTGCATCAGCTTTGAAATATTTACATTCTTTCTATAAATAGTCAAATTTTACTTATATTCCCATGAGACAACCACTTGAAAAACAAGGAGATGTTACCAGGAAGAAAAGGAGATTGTCTGTATTACATCAGATAAATTCTTGTGAATCTATTGAAAACCACATTAGGGCTTTTGGCATCCCTTGACTTGGAAGAGGGCAACCTCCTCTCCAAAATTTTTTATTCCTAGACAGAAAAGGTTGGTATACTTAGATACCTAACATTTGTCCAAACCTTTTCATGCATTTTAGAGCACACAAAGATAGAAAAATAAGAGAATGTGTCAGAGTATATTAATGGAAATTGACAATCAGAGTTTTCAGAGCATTCAGAAGCTCACACTCTCCCATTCCTATTCCAGAATTTGCCTTCCTGCCAAGGGTCCAACTACCCTAAAACTTATAGCCTTTTCCTAAAACAGAAAATCCCACTCACAAGGTTCTTCACACCTCACCCAAATGGTTATCTTCTCGGCCCACATGGCCAGTCATATTTTCCCCATTGTAATTTCCTAATCTTCCCCTAAACTTCTTCCTTTTATAAACTTTTAACCCCTCAGGAACTCTTTCTCTAACAATGCACATTTAGTATTTACTTGTTTATATTTAATTTGACTTTTGGTCTAAAGAGTGCCTCATTGGTCGTTATCACAAGCTTTATATTTAGTTTACTTTTTTTTGTCCAAGGGTAGTTTTATGTACTAAGTTCTGTTAGATTTGCATAATCTATGGTTTTCTCATATTTATAGTTTACTTGGCTGGATAAGTCATTCATGTCTGTGTGAGGTGACTAGTGAGTGTTCTGGTATTTTAAAATCCAATGGCTTGATCACATGATCTAGACTTTAATTTATTACTTCCTGTGATTCAATCATTTTTGAATAATTTTCAGCATAAAAGCTAATTCCTACAAAATTCGGTTTGAAAATTAATAACGAAATAAAATCGGTAGAAAAAACGTCTCGGGAAAGTGAAGGGTGTCACTATTAAAAAGTTCAGCATATTGCCAATATTTTTCTGTATAGTTTTGTTTATGAAACATAGTCATAAACTATATTTTTATTAATCTTTATAAAAAACTTATTAGAAAATAACATTTATTAAGTTATCAATGACTAGGAAAGAGGAAAAGTAATTTTGTAATTAATGGAGCATTTGATTAACAAAAATGGAAATAATACTTTAGTTTTCATCAACTGGAAGCTATCAGATGTCTCCTCTGTAATTCTGCAATGGAATGTCCCCCTGGATAAACACCTGTGGTCTGCTGATAGCAACTTAGAAGCCGAAAGAAAAAAACTTTCTGATTAAAAACTCATGCAACAATCCCAAAGAATTGTACTATCTTCATTTTTTCCTCATATTGATATCAATAAATTGATTTCAGACCTGAATTCTTGGATTGCACTGCAAGAACTGGTTTGGACATGCTTTCAAAGCATTACTACCAAGCAGTTGGTGTATGGGTTGTGTTTTTCGTGCCCGGAAGCGATGCTGACATTGAATTCTACAATGAATTCATGCATTATCTGGAGGAAAAGCAGCGAGCTGCCGTTGCCAAGTTGGATGACAAGACCACCTTATTTCTTGTACCTCCATCAGATTTCTCAGAGAAAGTGTTGAAGGTACCTGGGAAATTGAGCATATCTGGTGTCATTCTAAGGCTGGAGAATCCTGCTTTTAATCATGGCCCCGTACATATTCAAACAGAACCGAAAAACGAGAATCTGTTGCCCTATAATGAGAATATGATAATGTATTCAAAGCCATCATTTCCACCAGCACGCGTTCCTTCTTCTGCATCAATTTCAGAATTCGGTAATTCTGGAGTCAGCAATAATTCTTTTCTGGGAAACAAGTTTGCACCATCTCCATCAGTTTCAGCGGTTAGCTTGCCGGAGCCTAGGGATGAAAGAGGCCGTGACTGTCCTCCTTTCCAGCAGCAGAACTACCCTACATCTGGACCAAACTGGTCCGGTCACAATCTGCAGAACTCAATCTCAGCTAGAACGTTACCACCACAACTATTAGGCGGTGCTGTTGAGCCTGTTGCCGAGGATCGCCAGGTCATGATTCCAAGGGTTGAACCAGATGCAAGACCTTTAAATCCTTTATCTCTGCCTGTGGGAGCTCTGCAACCAGAACAGCTTGCACAACTAGCTGCATCTCTTCTTGAACAGAAGAGGCAAGCAGGAAGCTCTTTCAGTGCTTCTTCTTCGAATGATCCTAGGCAGACCAACAGATTGAACGTGTCCGAAAGTTCATCCTTACCGCCACAGACATACGGTGCAGAAAACCTGGTGAATTCTGAACACCCAGCATCTCAGTTTGGTCAAGTTCTACAGTTGAAAAAGCAACAGCAGATGTCAAATGTGCCTCAATCGTCGCAGATGATTCAAAGAGAACCACAAAGAGGGGCTAATGCGAATCAGCAGATTATGGATAGTAGCAGTTTGCAGGAAGATGCCGAAGCAGATCCGCAGAAACGTCTTCAAGCGACCTTACAGTTAGCTGCTGTTCTTATTCAGCAAATCCAGCAAGGACAAGGAAGCTAAGCAGTGCTAGTGCCATAATACCTATTGTTGTTTTCCTTGTTTAATGTCTTAGTACTACTTGTCAAAATGGATGGATAGAATTTTAATTTATGCTGTGGTTGTTAGGCAATATGATTCTAGTAAGAAACTACAGCCCTTTCCTAGTTGAACTTGTACCCTTTTCCTTAATGAAAAAGTGAGTATGCTCGTTTCAATTTTTGTTTTTCTCTCTTTCATTTTAAAGCAACCTTAAAAGCCTGTTTGAAATCCTTTTTATAAGATGAAATTGAATTGAATTTCGGTATTTGAAATACATTAGTAAAATTGTTGAATTGAATTGAATTCCAATGTTTGGAATGTTTATAAAATGAATTAAATTTTTTTAATGGATAAATTTATCCTAAGACACTTTAAAATATGAAGAGAATAATTTAAAGAGGATAATTTAGACATTTCATATTTTAAGTGAAATGCCAATGAAATTCAATTGAAATCGGAGTGGAATGACTCCGATTTGTTTTTGGATCAAAATGATGGAATTGAATTGAATTCCATTTCAACTTAAATGATTTTCTTTGTTTCAAACACTGGAATTCAATTCAATTCCTATGGGAATTGAATTCCGATGATGTTCCAAACATCCTATAAGTTACAAATGCTTTTAAATATATTCCCACCTTTAATATAATCACTAACGTCCTCCGTCCTTCCATCTAGAGATTGCTAAACGGGTTTAGCTAGTCCGACCTGTTTAGTCCGCCAATTTGTGCAAGCGGGCTAAGATTTTTAACCCTTCATAAAATAAAAATATATTTAACTCAAGGAAAATATTTGGAGCACAATAAAAATTCACCAAAACAATTAATATATTATGCATAATATATAATATAAAATACACAACATATATCACATGCGGTGCAACATATATCACATGTTGCAGTATCATCTTTCTTTGCAACATGTGATATATGTTGTGCGCAACATGTGCTATATGTTGTTCACATCATGTGATATATGACGTGCAAAATATATAATATTCGTTGTGCAATTTATATTATATATATATTGTCCTGTTTTTGGAAATCTTTTGGTAGCGCTCGTTTAAAGTGAGTTATGAGTTGACCCATTTTGTTATCTCTACTTGCTTCTGCGATTAAAAGAAGCTTTTGAGACAAATATGGTCAATGGTGCATTGTTTGCGCTCCTTGTCTTGGTCCATAGTCAAGTTCTTGATGACAAATTAATCATACATTTCTTACCAAGAAATCATGTAAGGTAGAATTACAAACTTCGGAATTAGCCTACAATTTAATCGTAGGAATATTGTTCTTGAAATTTAAGGCGTAAAAATCTTGAAATTTACAAAATTTTTAGTAAATCGTCAATATTCTAAAATAAACTAGAAATTCAAGTACTAGAAATAGCCAAATAATCCAAGAAAAATACTCTAAAAACATAATTTCAACTACTCAAAAATAATAAAAACTACTAAGATGTGAGGATATATCACAATTCTAGACTTAAGATATTCCTTACCCCAAGCAACTAATCTAAAACTCCTAGTCAACCTAACAAGAGAAAAACAAGAGACGACACCTAAGAATGAGAGGGATTGAGGATCAAGCTTTTAGAGTAGATTTTTCAATCTGCTGTTAAACTATCACAAAATTATATGAAAATGTGCAAATACACATACAAATCCTACTCTTTCAATATCAAGACATGGACATAGATGATAAAAAGAACAATTCCAAATTGAATTATAGGAACTCTTTCCTCAATCTACTAATATAAAATGGTGCATCATAATGATCAATTGGGATTTTCAAAACTTGTAACTTTAGGCCAAGATAGGGCCGAAGAGAGAAGTGGATGGAAAATTAAGATAATGGCCGATTTGTAAATGTGATATATATTATGCATAATATGTGATATATAATGTATGTATTAATCCAATTTTTTAAAGTTATTAATCCAACTATTAATATTATACATTAATCCAACATTTTTAAAGGTTGGATTAATAGTGTAAAAATTTTGAATTATTGCATATGGTGGCTGATAGTAACATGTACATGTAGCATTACTCAATATATATTATGCAGAAACATATTGACTATTTTAACTAATTTTTTTGTTATACACAAAATATTTACCATTATTCCACAAACTTTAAAATCTAAGATTTCTATATTTTTCAAGACACACTATAAAATAAAGACTATAGACTTTAAATTATGAAATTACAAATTTTTTTTACATATACTGCAAATTGAAAGATATAGACTTTAAAATATGATATTTCTCTATTTTTCTAGAAACATTTTAAAACAAAGACTATAGACTTTAAAATTTGAAATTACATAATTTTTTTACATATATTACAAATTGAATGCTATAAACTTTAAAATGTGAGATTTCTCTATGTTTGTAGAAACACTATAAAACAAACACTGCACTATAGACTTTAAAATACGAAATTACATGATTTTTTTTACATATTGTAAAAATTGAAGGCTATATACTTTAAAATGTGAGAGTTCTCTATTTTCTAGAAACACTATAAAACAAAGACTATAGACTTTAAATTATGAAATTAAATGACTTTTTTACAAATAGTAGAAATTGAAGGCTATATACTTTAAACTATAAGATTTCTCTTTTTTTTTCTAGAAACACTATGAAACAAAGATTATAGACTTTAAATTATGAAATTACATGACTTTTTTACTTATTGTAGAAATTGAAGGTTATATACATTAAAATAAGAGATTTCTCTATTTTTCTAGACACACTATAAAACAAAGACTATGGACTTTAAATTATGAAATTAGATGATTTTTTTACATATAGTAGAAATTGAAGGCTACATACTTTAAAATGTGAGATTTCTCTAATTTTTTATAGACTATAAAACAAAATCTACAGATTTTAAATTATGAAATTACATGATTTTTTTATATATAGTATAAATTGAAGGCTATAACTTTAAAATGTGATATTTCTCTATTTTTCTAGAAACACTATAAAATAGAGATTGTAGACTTTAAATTAAGAAATTACATGATTTTTTTTACATATAGTAGAAATTGAAGGCTATATACTTTAAAATATGAGATTTCTCTATTTTTCTAGAAACACTGTAAAACAAAGACTATAGACTTTAAATTATGAAATTGCATGACTTTTTTACATATTGTAGAAATTGAAGGTTATATACTTTAAAATATGAGATTTCTCTATTTTTCTAGACAGGCTATAAAACAAAGACTATAGACTTTAAATTATGAAATTATATGATTTTTTTACATATTGTAGAAAAATTGAAGGCTATATACTTTAAAATGTGAGAGTTCTCTAGTTTTCTAGAAACACTATAAAACATTGAGTATAGACTTTAAATTATGAAACTAAGTGATTTTTGTTTATATATAGTAGAAATTGAAGGCTATATACTTTAAAATATGAGATTGATCTATTTTTCTAGAAACACTATAAAACATAAATTATAGACTTTAAATTATGAAATTACATGACTTTTTTACATATTGTAGAAATTGAAGGCTATATACTTTAAAATGTGAGATTTCTCTATTTTTCTAGACACACTATAAAACAAAGATTATAGACTTTAAGTTATGAAATTATATGATTTTTTTTATATATAGTAGAAATTGAAGGTTGTATACTTAAAAATATGAGATTGATCTATTTTTCTAAAAACACTATAAAACAGAGATTATAGACTTTAAATTAAGAAATTACATGACTTTTTTACATCTTGTAGAAATTGAAGGCTATATACTTTAAAATGTGAGATTTCTCTATTTTTCTTGACACACTATAAAACAAAGACTATAGACTTTAAATTATGAAATTATATAATTTTTTTACATATACTACAAATTGAAGGCTATAGACTTTAAAATGTGAGATTTCTCTATTTTTCTAAAAACATTATCAAACAAAGAGTATAGACTTTAAATTATGTAATTACATAATTTTTTGTACTACATATACTACAAATAGAAGGTTATAGACGACTTTGAAATGTGAGATTTCTGTATTTTTCTAAAAACACTATAAAGCAAAGACTATAGACTTTAAAATATGAAATTACATGATTTTTTTACATATGGCAGAAATTGAAGGCTACATACTTTAAAATGTGAGATTTCTTTAATTTTTTTTTACACTAGAAAACAAAGTTTATAGATTTTAAATTATGAAAGTACATGACTTTTTTACGTATTGTTTAAATTGAAGGTTATAAACATCAAAATGTGAGATTTCTCTATTTTTCTAGAAGCACTATAAAACAAAGATTAGACTTTAAATTAAGAAATTACATAATATTTTTATATATAGTAGAAATTGAAGGCTATATACTTTAAAATGTGAGATTTCTCTATTTTTCTAGAAACACTATAAAACAAAGACTATATACTTTAAATTATGAAATTACATGATTTTTTTACGTATACTACAAATTGAAGACTATAGACTTTAAAATGTGAAGTTTCTCTATTTTTCAAGTAATACTATAAAATAAAGACTATAGACTGTAAAATAAGAATTTACATGATTTTTTTACATATAGTAGAAATTGAAGGCTATTTACTTTAAAATGTAAGATTTCTCAATTTTTCTAGAAACACTATAAAACAAAGACTATAAACTTTAAAATATGAAATTAATTGATTTTTTTTACATATTGTAGAATTTGAAAGCTATATCCTTAAAATGTGAGATTTCTTTATTTTTCTAGAAACACTATAAAACAAAGACTATAGACTTTAAACTTTGAAATTAAATGATTTTTTTTTTACATAAACAGAAATTGAAGGCTAAATACTTTAAAATTTGCGATTTTCCTATTTTGCTAGAGCACCATAAAAAAAAGACTATAGAATTTAAACTATGAAATTACATAATTTTTTTACATATACTACAAATTGAAGGCTATAGACTTTAAAATATGAGATTTCTCTATTTTTCTAGAAACACTATAAAACAAAGACTATAAACTTTAAATTATGAAATTACATGATATTTTTTACATATACTACAAATTGAAGGCTATAAATTTTAAAATGTGAGATTTCTCTATGTTTGTAGAAACACTAGAAAACAAACACTATAGACTTTAAAATATGAAATTACATGATTTTTTTACATATAGTAGAAATTGAAAGTTATATACTTTAAAATGTGAGAGATCTCTATTTTTCTAGAAACACTATAAAACAAAGACTATAGACTTTAAATTATGAAATTAAATGTATTTTTTTACATATAGTAGAAATTGAAAGTTATATACTTTAAAATGTAAGATTTCTCCATTTTTTATACACTATAAAACAAAGTCTATAGATTTTACATTATGAAATTATATGATTTTCTTACATATAGTAGAAATTGAAGGCTATATACTTTAAAATTTGAGATTTCTCTATCTTTCTAAACACACTATAAAACAAAGACTATAGGCTTTAAAATATGAAATTACATTATTTTTTAACATATAGTAAAAATTGAAGGCTATATACTTTAAAATGTGAGATTTCTCTTTTTTTTCTTTCTAGAAAACACTATAAAACAAGGAATATAAACTTTAAATTATGAAATTACATGATTTTTTTTTACATATAGTAGAAATTGATGACTACATACTTTAAAATGTGAGATTTTTCTAATTTTTTTATACACTATAATACAATGTCTATAGATTTTAAATGATGAAATTACATGTTTTTTTTACATATAGTAGAAATTGAAGGCTATAAAATTTAAAGTGTCAGATTTCTCTATTTTTCTAGAATACTTGACCGGATAACTGACCGGCACATGGGACACCAAGCCCCATGTCAGCCTTAACCTATTTCCATACCAAACAAAACCAAGCAACCACAACTATAATCACATCAACAACACACATCATATATAAATCCATGGGTGTCATAGGGTTCATAACGTCATATCTTTACTTATATCACACATACAATCCCATCATAACATCCTAACTAAACTCATGATTACAATACATAAAGGATCACAAAAAGTCTTAATTATACCACACCACATACACTTAGAATATTTAATCATGTCTGTAACGTTATGGAGCACACTACCTAGACAGTAAACTATTACATATGCCTCAAAACAACGAGGCTCGCCACAACTAAGAACTTGGAGGAACGAATGAATTCGCCCCGAGATCTACACCTGAATCTCAAAATGTTTTCTATGAATGAGTGAGTCATACGCTCACTGAATAACATATTATAGACAATTTATAATTCACACATATAGGTATAGACATCGCACAACATAAGCATCACCCAATGTATTCTCCAAATCCAATCCTAAGAATTCATTTCACAACTCGTCTCACATACTCTTAATGTTTTCATATATTTACTCATGGATCTTGGGAGCCTCGCCCATTCTCAAATCCTTATTAATGATGTCACGAGAGCTCCGCCCTTCCTCGGACTTATGGTTTAAGAAATCCCAGGAGCGCCACCCCTCCTAAAGTCTCATAATCTCTGACCCCGGAAGCTCTGCCCTTCCTCAGACCGAGTCAATCAATCTTTATCTAAGTTTTCGTTTTATCGTCACGTTCTAATATTTTCCTTCACTTTTAACTCTTCCTACACCTCTAATCTCATCCAAATCTAACTCCTCATTATAAACATCTAATCATCAAGTTTCGGACAGTGATGAACGAGGGAAATTGAAGGTATAACTTAAATTTGCGGCGGAAAATGAGTTAAAAATTATAAAAATTGAGTTTTTGCCCTGTGTATCGATTACATGTTTGCTGTAATCAATTAACAGAAGCTAATATTTTTCTGGGAGACGATTTTCGCAAATTTTTCAGCTCTGTAATCGATTACCAACTCGTGTAATTAATTACAGCCCCCCAAAATGTCAATTTTCATGGTTGTAATTGATTAAATAATTGCCGTAATCGATTACATGTATCTGATCGATTTTTTGCAGAAAAACAACACAAAAATACTCACCCAAATTCACTTTTTAACTACAACCCATCCAAATCAAACACAATCAACATGCAATATCAATCATATATAAGCCAATCTCTAGTCCCTATCGATTATCATAACATATGATTCACAATAACAATCAAAATCAATCATAAACTATAAATAACTCATTACTCACAAAATACTCCAATGAGCACAATGACACCACCTGGAGCTAGAATGAATTGCTCGGAGCTTCCCTAGTCGAATGAGACCCTAGAGAACACACGCACCACAAATCTCAATTAACACAAAATCCAAAAATCTCAAAAAAAAAAAAAAAATCCTAAACCCCCAAAAACACAAAAATAGAGAGAAAGAAAGACCAATAGAGAGAAAACAATACTCTACACTTACCCACAAGATAGATAAGAGATGAGAAATGAATAATTGATTGTTAAGGTTGATGTAAGTTTGGTAAGGGTTTGTGAGAGGTATGAGAGAAAGAAAGGAAATGGGGAAGAAGAAAGAAAGAGAGAAATGAGAAGGGAACGAGGGTCTACAGGGGAGAAGAGGAAAGAAAGAAAAAGGAAGGAAAAAATGGAAGGAATGGTGGGGAGGTGGGCCCACTTGGCTCTATCTTCCTGAAGTTTACCGTGATCCTATACTCATAAAAACTCAAATACCCAAGCTATTACAGCTATATTTAAAAAAATCATGTAATTTCATAATTTAAAGTTTATAGTCTTTGTTTTATAGTGTGTCTAGACAAATAGAGAAATCTCACATTTTAAAGTATATACCACCAATTTCTATTATATGTAAGAAAATCATGTAATTTCTTAATTTAAAATCTATAGTCTTTGTTTTATAGTGTATCTAGAAAAATAGATAAATCTCACATTTTAAAGTATATAACCTTCAATTTGTAGTATATGTAATAAAATCATGTAATTTCATAATTTATAGTTTATAGTCTTTGTTTTATAGTATTTCTAGAAAAAATAGAGAAATCTTACATTTTAAAGTATATAGCCTTTAATTTCTATTATACGTAAAAAAATCATGTAATTTCATAATTTAAAATCTAAAGACTTTGTGTAACGAGCGTTACCTAGGGGGTCCTCTCCGAGATGGGTTGGTGGTGTTCCGAGATGGTGAGCAAGGGAGGCGCCTCCTCCGACTCCGTCTACTCCGACCCCGTCAGCTCCGACTCCGCCTACTCCGACTCCAAGGGACGGGGGGTGGCGACCTGCAAGGGCCTCCGATGCTTAAGTCAGTAATGGCTCAAGATAGAGAGAGTGAATGAGGGATTGAAGATTACCTTGGGAATAGTGCCATCCACCCCTATTTATAGTAAATTATTATGGGCTAGGGCTGCCCTGATTTAGGAAAGTGTGGCCCATCCAGAATCTCCCTTGCTGACTCAGCCCTAATTCCTGGATGATGCCGACTCAGCCCTAGTTCCTGGATGGTTCTAGAAGGGTGATTGGTGGACCATCCAGGGTGAAGTGGAGTCGAGGAGTGCTCAGGGTTTGGTGGGCCATCCATGGTGAAGTGGGGTCAGGGAGTGCTCAGGGTTGTGACTAATCCCAAGGTCCCTGAGTGAATCCGACCTCGTGGAGGTGCTAGAGGTCCTAGTTCGTGGGTGAGTTGGACTCTGAGGGGAGCAGATATTCTCACTTCGAGGGGATGTCCTTGGTCAAGTCAAGAGCTTACCCTCAGGTCCTTACTAGCTCCGAGGTGGAGCGGGATCCGACCTCGGAAGTGTTGCTGCCAAAGTCGGACGTCCCGGCAATGAATTTGGTCATCGCGGGAGCCTTCGATCCTGACAGAGTTAGAGGACCAGAAGTTTATCCCGTAACACTTGCCCCCAACTCAGCATGGGACAATTAATGTCGAATGTTGAGTTAAAACTCTTACTAATTTTCAAGATCAATATTTGTTATTTTTGGTTCTCTGCTTTCATTCAATGGTTCTAGTTCATCACTTTTATCCATCGGTCTTTGCCCACCTTGCTTTAATAGTATTTTATTTTAACTTTCCTTGTAGATTTATCTAGGTTTGCTTTTAGGCTCATGGGCCTTAGCATTTCTTGGCCCAATCATGCATTTTCAACATTCCAAAATCTAGTATAAATAGCATGTTGGTTGACACTTTGAACCTTTTTTTCCTTTTTCAAAATTGCTTCCCGCTGCTGCTCCCTTTCTCTTGGGAACTCGGACCGAGCTCCCCTTGCTCCAAGTCCGTGCTGCCGTCCGAGCTTCTGCGGTTGCCACTGTTCCGAGATTGGGCGGCGTTCCGAGGTGCTGTTGCCCGCGTTCGCGCTGCTGGTCCAGGTTCGCGCGCCGCCTGAAGCCTGGTCTGTCCAAGGTGAAGAGTTCCGCGGACGCTAGGCCGAGCTGCTGCGAGATCCGGGTTCGAGCTTCTGCCTTCCGCTGCCCGTCGCAGGCGCCTGTAGCAGCTGTTCCCGGGGCCCTTCCGAGTTCGCGCCTTCTTCCGAGGTGGAGACGAGACGCGGCGTTTCTGAGTTCGAACGATCGTCTCCCGAGGTTGCGTACGCTGGTCCGAGTTCGTCTCCGAGCTCTAAGACTCGTGGCTGGAGTTCCGAGATTGCCTTCAAGATTTGTTTGAGGTATTTGCTGCATCTGAGGTCACACCTCCGAAAATCCTTTGCATTGCTTTTGATATGTGATGCCTTGCTTTTTGCTCTTTGGTAGCTATTTATTGGTTTTTGAGGTGATGATTCGCGGTGGTATCTTGCTATTCTCTGACAGGTGCCTTTGTTCCTTTTTAACTTTAGGGATTTGGATCTTCAAATTCAGCTTCGTGTTGCTACCGAGGTGCTATCCGAGTTGCAGCATAATGGTAAGGATTTCCGATATACTCATATGATCATATAATTATATATATATATACATATGCAAAAACCAACAGGATATATATATATATATATATATATATATATATATATATATATATATATATATATATATATATATATGCGAGAAAGCTACTGCGTCAGCTTTTAGGAAGTTTAAGTGGATTTAACTTCTTGATCTGCAGTATGCTTTATATTCCCTTTGAATTCTAGGAATTTGGTCTTATTTTAATTGGTGTTCTCGGATGCCTTTGTTCCTTCTTAACAGTAGGAACTTGGCCCTGCACTTTAAGTTTTGATAGTGCAAATTTATCTTTTTGCAACTTCTAATCTTTATATTACTTGTGTGTAGTTGGAGCTTTGAACTCTATAGTTGAGTCGGAGGTTGAATCTTGCGCTGAGCTCGCGTTCTTCCGGTCCGAGGTTATTAGTGGGTAAATTCTATACATCCTATTGCCTTTAGAAATTTTGGTTTATGAACCTTTTATTTCCTTGGCCTTGTGTAAATTTTTACCTTGTAACCTCAAAATTCGTATTGCCTTTGTATAGGAGCTTGGGAGCTTCCTGGTTGAACTCGGAGCTTATCTTCAACTTGTGGGAGGTCCAGCGTCTTTGCTTCAAAGAGAGGTGTGTTCCATTTTTCTTTATTTTCATTTGTTCTAGTAGAACCGTCTTGCTAGTTTAGAACTCAAGGGCTCTAAGTGTTGAGGGTAGTTGTTGAACTTGTAGAATAAGAGAACCACCTTTAGGTTGCTCTAGGTAGTTGTTTGCTTAGGATAGTCTGTTTTTCTTGCACCTTTTGACCTTAGTTGTTTGTGGTGGTTTCCCTTTGTAGGTTATGGAGGACCCGGAGTTGGAGGTTCCCCCTTTCTTGGATCCCTCTCTGGTAGCCCGCTATAGTGACGTGGTGGTGGGGACCCCCTCCCGGATCGGGGTCCGGTATCTTCGAGCGTATGCTGAGCTTCCTTTATTCCCTGATCCTGATATGGCTTCCCGGCATGTCTACAACATTCCCATTAGGCATGATAGAATTTGCTCCGGTCCTCCCAGGGGGAGTGCCCATTTTATGTTCATGTGCCACAAGGTGATTAGGCGAGTGGGGGTGAGGCTCCCCTTTACTCCCTTTGAAGTTGAGATACTCAACCGGTTGACGGTGGCCCCCTCCCAGCTTCATCCTAATAGTTGGGCTATGATTCGGGGTTTTGAGGTCGTGTGTGAGACTTAGGGCTTCCCCTCTTTCCTATGAGTTTTCTCCGCCTCTTTCTTCTCACCAAGCCTACCCGGGACTTCCGACGGGGCTGAGTCTCGTTGAAGGCGGCACCAAATTGTAAATTCTTCGAGGCATCGGAGTCTTCATGGCATCACTTTCAAGATAAGTATTTCAAAGTGATGGCCGCTTCTGACTCTCAGGCGTTCTTCACTGATCCTAATGGGTTTCCCCTCTTTCCTCTTTACTGGGTGTCTGAACCCTGTACCACTCGTTACGGAGACGGTGATCTCTCCCCCGAGGAGCTCAGCGTCGTGGAGTTTATTAAGAGTGTTTGGGGGTCGAAGTCGGGGAAATATTTGTTGTTGAAGACTGTTTTAGAGGCCACCCCCGAGAAGTCGGAGGCCCACATCCTAGGTTGCTCTTGATTTGATATCTCGCTTTGTCTTAGTTCTTATTCTTCTTCACCTTATGTCTTATACCATGTGTTCCTAATTCGATTCATTCTTTTTTGCAGATATGAGCATGCAGAGTCTGGTCATGCTTCGGGCCTTGAGGGGGAAGGCCTCGAAAGATGGCACTGAGACTTCCCCTCGGAAGGAGGCTGCCTCTTCCGGTACTGCCCATGTTCCAGCTGCTAGTGGCGCCTCCTCTCCTTCAGCTTCTCCGCCTCCACCTCCCTCATCCACGAAGTCTAAGAAGGGGAAAGAGAAGGGCATGGAGAAGGGGAAGGGGAAGAGGAAGGCTCCGGAGCCGAGTTCCGAGACTCGATCCCCCCCGCCTTAGAGGGCGAGCTCCCATGCTCTCGAAGCTAGGTGTTTAGACATGGACGATCAATTCTTGACTGACCCAGATTTTCCACTTACTGAATTCATTGATGGGGCCATTACTACTCGCCCCTTTCGTCGCTGGGTGAGGGCGCAAAACCATGATTCTCTTCTGCATGGAGTCTCCCATTACCTTTTGAAGGCGATTGGACTGATTCACCTGCATCGGGAAGCTTTGCCTCAGATTCCCTCCTTGAAAGCAAATATTGCGAAGCTGGAGAAAGAGAAGGCAACTCTTGAGGGTCTCTGCCAAAGGAAGGATGAGACTTCCCAGGCCTTGAAGGAGCGTGTTGAGGAGTTGGAGTCGAAGCAGACTAGTCTCGAGAAGAAAGTGGCTGAGTTGACCCGCTTGAATTCATATCTGCAGGAGGATGTGGATAACCGAGATGAGAGGATCTCGGGTTTGCTGGCAGAGAAGCGGACTTTGGAGAGTTCTTACAGCGAGTTAGAGGCTTCGAAGGAGGAGGTGGTTCGAGACCGAGCTGAGATCGTTCGCTCCTGGGATGAGGCGAACACAGTGCTCTACCGGAACATTCTCGATCAGGTGCGGGTGGTGCTTCGCCGCAAGCATGACTTGACCGATGTGGACTTCTCGGAGGTGGGCGAGATGAACTGTGTTCAGGACGGAGAGATTATTCCGATCCCCAATCGGTAGCTCTTGATGTTAGCTATGTTTGTACTTGCTTTTTGTAGTTTTTTCCTTCAAGGATTACTCTTTTGATGTAATAGGGCCATGAGCCTCTTTATTGATGTAGCAAGTCTTTGAACATTTTCTTGTTTTGTAATAGGGCTTTGAACCCTTTATTTTGTGGTGGGGCTTTGAACCCTTCCTTTATGTTGTTGTAGGGCTTTGATCCCTTTATTTTGTACTTGGATATTCATATTTTGGATGTTGATGCTTCTTATTATCTTACTTGAGAACTTGCTTGCTTTTCTATTTGGTGATCTGTGCCTTATGAACGAGCTTAAGAGCTGCGTTTTTTTTTTTGAGTTCATTAGACTCGTTTGGTTTTGGGAGCCCCTGGCCTCCTTCCGACTAGACCAAGGCCTTGTTCTGTCTTTGGGTGCGGGGCCGGGGCGTTCTTGTCTTATGTTTTAGACAAGTTAATGTGTCGCCGCTCTATTGTCCCCTTTCATGGAGACTTTAAGCGATTAGGAGTTCATGCTCCTCAAGTTGGAGCAATTGTTTTGCATGATCAAGAATGAGAGATAACATGTGGAGACTTTTCATTGATTTGGTACTGAAAAATCGGTGGCTATTTGTCCATCCGGCCCACGAGGTCGGACCTCATCAAAACCTCCCTAGGAAAACCCAATGGGAAAAACCTAGGGGAGGAAAAAGAGTTTCCGACGGGTCGTGGTGTTACATCAAAAGAAAATTAGACATAAAATTTCCGGAGGTTGGTGGCATTCCATGACCTCGGAATTGCGGTTCCTGATAGAGTGACAAGCTTGTATGCACCCTTTCTTAGCACTTCTTTGATCTTGTAGGGGGCTTCCCAATTAGGAGCTAACTTTCCCTGTCTCGGGGTTGGAGGCCCGATGTTGGCTCTGCGGAGAACAAGGTCTCCCTCCTCGAAGCTTCTCGGGATGACCTTGGCGTTGTATCTCTTGGCGACCCTTCTTTTCAGCTCGACTTCCCGAATGTGTGCTTCCTTGAGTTCGATGTGAGGTCTAAGTCTTCTCTTCTTCTCTGTTCGTTGTCTACCTCCGAATAGGCCATGACCCTCCAGCTGGGCTCGCCGATCTCCACCGGGATCATAACATCTGAACCATATACCATCTTGAAGGGAGTCTCCCTTGTTGCTGAGTGGGGGGTTGTTCGATAAGACCATAGAACACTCCCTAGCTCGTCAGCCCATAGCCCCTTTGCTTGATCTAATCTTTTCTTCAACCCCATGAGGATGACTTTGTTGGCTGCTTCCACCTGCCCATTGGCCTGGGGGTGTTCTACTGAAGTGAAGTGGTGAGTGACCTTGAAACCTTTCAACAAACTCTTAAACTTCCTGTCTGTGAACTGGGTCCCGTTGTCGGTGATGACGGAGGCCGAGAGCCCGAGTCTCGTAAAGATGTTCTTCCACACAAACTTCCGATGTTGAGCTCCCGAGATGGAGGTCAAGGGCTCGGCCTCGATCCACTTGGAGAAATAGTCGATGGCAACTATCAGATACTTAACCTGCCCTGGGGCTATGGGGAATGGCCCTAAGAGGTCAATGCCCCATTTGTCGAAAGGCCAAGGACTCGCAATCGAAGTCATCTCTTCCGGAGGTGCTACATGAAAGTGTGCATGTTCTTGACACTTAGAGCAATTCTTCACGAACTCAGCCGCATCCTTGGCCAAGGTTGGCCAGTAGTACCCTGCCCTCAGGGTCTTCAACGCTAGGGACCTCCCTCCTGGGTGGTTCCCTCCATCTCCTTCATGAATCTCTCTTAGAACATATTCACCTTGTTGAGGCTTCAAGCATTTGAGAAGCGGCTGGGAGAAGCTTCTCTTATACAACTCCCCATTTACCATGGTGTAGAATGGAGCCTCCTTCGTCACCTTCTTTGCTTTGTCTGGGTCAGAGGGCAAAGTCCCGAGTCCCAGATACTCCTCAATCTCCGTTCCCCAGTAGGGAGTCATCCCGACTTGGGCAATGGCTCCGACCTCTCCTGCCTGGGTTATGGTTGGGGCCCTCATTGTCTCTTGGATCAAGCTCTTGTGGTTTCCCCCAGGTTTGGTGCTAGCCAACTTGGATAGGACGTCGGCCCTGACGTTTTGCTCTCTAGGGATATGTTCCACCCTGACCTCCTCAAAGTCGGAAATGAGGACTCTGACTTTTTCTAGGTACTTTTTCAACTTCTGCTCCCTCGCTTGATATTCCCCTCCTATGTGGGATGCCACCACTTGCGAGTCTGTGCATACCAAGAGCTTTTTCACGCCCATGTCCTGGGCCAAGTTCAACCCCGCTATTACAGCTTCATACTCCGCTTGGTTATTAGAGGTCTTGAACTCGAAGTTGATTGACATCTCAACTCGGACCTCGTCACTGCTCTCCAGGATCACTCCTGCCCCGCTTCCTCGAGGGTTGGAGGATCCATCAACAAAGAGCTTCCAGCTCCTTTCTTCAGCATGACCTTGTTGGTCTGTCCATTCACGCACAAAGTCTGCTAAGGCTTGGGCCTTGATCGCTGTTCTGGCTTCAAAATGGATGTCGAATTCCGAGAGTTCCACGGACCAAGTGATGATCCTACCGGCCAGGTCTGGCTTCTGAAGTATCTAATGGATTGGCAAGTCGGTCCTCACCTCAATCGGGTGGGCCTGAAAGTACTGGCGGAGTCTTCTTGCAGTGAGAACTAAGGCATAGGCTGCCTTTTCCAGCTTCTGGTATCTGAGCTCAGCTCCATGAAGGACCTTGCTGGTGAAATATACGGGGAACTGAGTCCCTTCTTCTTCCCTGATTAGCACTGCACTCACTGTAACACCCCGACTTTTATTAAGTCCTAATTAAGTGAGATTAAGGGTAATTGACCTTGATTAGGATTTAATTCGGTTTGGGTGGACAAGTTTCTTCTAGTCAAACCCTTATGTGTGACGTGATTTAAGTGTGTATATATGTGTTCATTCTATGCTATGTGAATTACATGTGTAAATTATATGTCATGATAATTATCTGTATTTATGTGAGTGTTCATTGTGTGTGGAAGAGTATGTTAGATGCATATATGAGTTTTAATTGATATTTAGATGATGCATGAGGTTAGGAATGATGATATAAAATATTTATATGAGTTACATGATGTTATTAGATAATGTTAGTGTTATATATTATTATTTATTTTATTTTATTTTATTTTATGTGCCTATGTGTATATTTTAATTTATATTTAAATATTAGAAAAATTATATAAACATTATAGTATTATTTGGGGGGATTTGGAGTGTTTTAGTATTTTAAGTGGCGGTGGGCCCCACAATGACTCTTGACCTAGCCACTCCCTATATAAACACTAGTAACCCTCTCCAATTGAGAAAAACATTCTCCTCCTTCTTTTGAGCCGCCATAGCCATCTTTCTCTCAAGAGCTCTCTAAGCCATTGATACTCCAAACCACGAAACACCCATCAAACCTCACCCAATCCAGAAAATAAATTCATATTCTTAATCCTCCCATCAAGCCGGAGCTTTCTACCGATTCTGTTTCTCCGTTAAGAATCTCCGGCGTCACCGGACCGTTCGTGGGGCTAGAGAGAGGTTTCCAACGAGAGCAACGTCGGGAAAAAAGTGGTTTCTCTTTGCATTCTAGCATTTTGTCTTCAAGAGGTAGGGGTTTAGGCATTCTATTTTCATGCATATTGATGATGATTTTATGAGATTAATGTGATGGTCATTTTTTCCATTAGGGATTTTTGTGCCTTATTATTATTATTATTATTATTATTATTATTATTATTATTATTATGATGTTACGTAGATATATATACATATATACGCTAATGGCAGCGAGCTTCCTGGCATCAACGTGAGCGTGAGGGAGCTTTCTATATATGTATATATATATATATATATATATATAGAAATAAATAAAAAGAAGAAAAATAAAAGAATAAAAAAAAAACTGTTTACTAGTATATGTATATTACTATTACATATTATTATTACATAAATTTATACCTATTAGTATATATATCAGTTAATAACAGGTAGATAACAGGTAGAAATAATAATAATAAAAGAATAATACAGTAAGAACTACAACATGTATAATATATGATATATAATGATAATAGTATTAATAATGATAGTAAAGATGATAGTGAGTACGATAACATTACATAAGACAAAGTTAGAAGTGAATAAGATATATATATGATTTATGCATGATTTATATATGATTATATGAGCTGTAATAAATGTTTATATGTTATTATAATATAAAAGTATGATCATATAATGATATATGGTAAATATAATTATTGTATGAGATATATATGTTATACTAAGTATATGTATTGCTTTTATGATGTCTTAAATTGTTTATGTGATTATACGATATGAATTATGATGAAATGCTCTGAATGAATTAACTCTGTCACCCGTTAAAGGTTAAAAGATGTTCTGAAAGATATTCTGGTGCTCTGAAAGATCTCTGTTAACTATGAAAGATTTCTGATAATTAAAAGACGTTATGAAAGATCTCTGAAACTCTGAAAGATTAAAATACCCTGTAGCCTTCAGCTTGTGATGAGTGTTGTAGGGAGGGGTGACATCCTTGGCTGCAACTCCTTCACTTGAGGAAGGTGAACTGTACCCCCTCTTCCCCGTATGTTTTAGGATGAGCTCATACCCAGGGGCCGGATTGTAGGAGTAAGGATGGGAGGGAGGCTTTGCCATGTCTGACAGATTTAAAGTAAAAGTTAATGATAAGATGCTCTGAAAGAAAGTTCTGATAAATGTTCTGTTATGTTATATTTTCCCTGATTGTGATAGAAGCACATAGTACACTACACATGGACCTTTAATTATGATATGTTATATGTATTAATAAAATGAACAAGATGCACTTAGGTAAGACGTTCCGGGAAAAGATTGATTTCAACTTATATCCGAATTAAACTCATTCATGCTTCACTTATTTTATAATTAAACCCGGGGCGACTTCCTCTACTGAGTCACTTCCCAGTGCTCACCCTATGTTTTTCCCACCTTTTAGAGGAGCAGACAGAGCAGGATGTCGGAGCACACGAGGAGCCCGTGCAGACTTAGTTTATGATATAGTTTCTTAGATATCAGAGACATGTTTTATTTCCTTATCAGATGTTATGACTTTTATGCTTCCGCTACGTTTATTTATTTATTATGTTTTCTGAGTCCGGACCTTTGTTAGCCGGCAGCTATTTATTTACTCATATTTATGGTGGAATCTCATAGGTCACAGTTTTTGGCTTATGGGGTGAGACCTAGTATTTATTTCATGTTTGTTACTTGATGGGAGTTATTTATATGATGTAGTATTTTCGTAGATGTTTGTATAGCTTATTATTATCGTTGTATTTATGCGCCAGACCCTTATTTTTTATACCCAAATGATTTTCGAAAATTTACTCCCGCCTATTTTTCGCGTATTATATTTTAAATATAAAGAAAAAACATGATAACAGACGGTAACCCTTATGAAATGGCCTAAAATGACTTAAGCATTAAGGGCTTTCTAGTAGGGTGTTACATTTTGGTATCAGAGCAGGTCTATCCTACAGGGCTTGGGGTAATGGACCTGTTATGCTATTATGGCATGTACGGTAGTTATATCATGCATATAACCTCTTATGTGTATTAGTTATGTGTTGAGGTGCATGATCGTTTTGCTGGACTGTCAGAGTAATTGTGCATACTTAGCGTTGATATGGAGCCTGATCAACTCGATGTTCATTGTTTGTGTGCACAGGGACATGGCACCCAGCAGGCGTAATAGGGACGATGCTGACGATCATGAGGAGAATGGGCAAGGAAGCGGGGTTTCGTCGGAGGCATTCATGGAGATGGCCAGGGCCATGAACCGCATGGTGGACCACATGACTCAACAGCGCGCAGCGCCACCACCTGCGGGTAATGGCAGTTCCTATTTCGCTGACTTCAAGAGGGCCAACCCCTCTCCTTTTCCTGGCACTACGGATCCTTCAGTAGCTGAGGATTGGCTGAGGGGTATCGAGGACATCTTTACAGTGGTCCAGTGTACAGAGGTGCAGAAGACACAACTGGCCACCTTCATGCTGCAGATGGAGGCACGTTCTTGGTGGAACGATGCTCGTCGCGCTTCTAACGCGGCGGGTGTAGCGGTCACGTGGGACATGTTTAAGGACATGTTCTACGAGAAGTACTTCCCGGAGACTGTTCGCCAGGACAAGGAAATGGAGTTCCTTGATCTCCGTCAGGGCACCATGACCATACCTGAGTACATCGCCAAGTTCGAGGAGCTCATTCGATTTTCAGAGATCTACTAGGCGAACCCGAAGGAGAGCTGGAAGTGCATGAAATTCTGTGCTGGGCTGAACCAAGACATCAAGAGGATGGTTAAGCACATGAAGATCAGAGACTACAGAGAGATGGTGGACACCTGCAGGATCGTAGAGGAGACCAGCCGCCCAGTTGCACCGCAGAGGGTTGAGACTCAGATGAGGAGTGCGGCACCTCAGCAGACCAGCCACACCGCCTCTGCTCGCTTTCAGCCATATGGTCAGCCACCTAGGACTCAGTCTCAGCCTCGACCTCTACAGCAGCAGCAGCAGCAACGCCCAGCCGCAGCAGCACCTCAGGCGTCGCCCACCATACCGCGATGTGCCACGTGTGGCAAGCTTCACACTACGGCGTGTCGCCTCGGTCAGAACGTTTGTTATCGCTGCGGCCAGTCAGGCCATTATGTCAAGGATTCAAGTGGGTGAGATTCCAGCCTTCTTCCTCCTCTAGGCCACAGCGCCAGGGACGTGTGTTCACAGTAGGTGCAGAGAACGCGGAGCAGTTAGAAGATCTCATCAGGGGTAAGCATTTATGTTTTGCTTGTTCAATTTATCACGATGATGGCTAGCCTTAATCATCATTGTTTGGAAACCCATTTAGTGCGTGAGTACGGTGGGAATTGTGTGATGCATGTCTAGGCCTGACGTTAAGCTACTTGTAGTTTTGTTAAGGTCTAAATGAGGTTAGTTAGGGATAGTCGACCTTAGTTAAGAGTTGACTGCCTTGGCTAGTTAACCATGAATGTTTACTCATCTTTGGTTGATCTTGTCCTCCATATGTTTTCCTGTGTATTAATCACACCCTTGTGTTTTGTTTAGAAAACGAAGTGAGAAGTGTTTTCGAAAAAGGGTTTTTCATGTTAGCTACAAGACCTATTTTCAAACTTGTTTTTCACCTTTGTTTCAAAAGAATGATTTGCGAAAGTTTGTTAAAATGACGCTCGGTTTTCAACTTGGGTTTTAGAAAATGATTTCATACCTCATCGACCTTAAGATACGAAGTTCCTTAAGGCTCTTTTTGCAAATCGTTTAGTTGCGAACTTGAAAATCGTTTTTGTTTTGTTTGAAAATACCTTGGGGATGTCTTACGGTGTCAGTCGTAATTATGATTCGTAGGGTCCAATGTGTTTTCCTAGTTTTGTGGTTATTTAAATTATGTGTTTTGGGCATGGGTAGATGATTTCTAAAGTAACGATATAATACAAGTTGAAAGAAGTTTTCGAAAGTGATTTTCTTTTATGTCATGTGAAAATGTATGTGATTAAAGGCCTAGGAGTACAGACAATATGTTTCCATTAGAGTGGATGTGAGAAATCTGAATCTATTTTGAGAGCATAGAATTGCCTTTGACCGCAAACAAGAAGGTTTTGAGCTTTTATTTAGTTTTTGAAAATTAAATAAACGTGTTTTGAACTACTAGGGATTGAGAATTAACTTGGATTTTCGAAAATTCCTTGGATGATGTTTTGAAAATAGAGATGAAGCTTTTTGAGGAGAACATTGATTTTGGATCAGTGACCCTAGGAACATAAGGATCAACTTGCCTTGTAAGATTACAGATTCATGCCTTTATCATGGAAAAATGTATTTCAGTTGTTTTTATGTATTTGCAACATATGTTTTTATTTCTTGAACTTGTTTTCTGCACGACCTGTTCAATCAGGTTAGCTGCTTGCGTGTGGACCTTCCCTCGAGTCTCCGCGGGGGTAGGAGCTGTTATGTTTTGTGTTGTTTTTGTGTTAGAAGTGTCGAATTTCGAGGACGAAATTCTTTTTAAGGAGGGGAGAAATGTAACACCCCGACTTTTATTAAGTCCTAATTAAGTGAGATTAAGGGTAATTGACCTTGATTAGGATTTAATTCGGTTTGGGTGGACAAGTTTCTTCTAGTCAAACCCTTATGTGTGACGTGATTTAAGTGTGTATATATGTGTTCATTCTATGCTATGTGAATTACGTGTGTAAATTATATGTCATGATAATTATCTGTATTTATGTGAGTGTTCATTGTGTGTGGAAGAGTATGTTAGATGCATATATGAGTTTTAATTGATATTTAGATGATGCATGAGGTTAGGAATGATGATATAAAATATTTATATGAGTTACATGATGTTATTAGATAATGTTAGTGTTATATATTATTATTTATTTTATTTTATTTTATGTGCCTATGTGTGTATTTTAATTTATATTTAAATATTAGAAAAATTATATAAGCATTATAGTATTATTTGGGGGGATTTGGAGTGTTTTAGTATTTTAAGTGGCGGTGGGCCCCACAATGACTCTTGACCTAGCCACTCCCTATATAAACACTAGTAACCCTCTCCAATTGAGAAAAACACTCTCCTCCTTCTTTTGAGCCGTCATAGCCATCTTTCTCTCAAGAGCTCTCTAAGTCATTGATACTCCAAACCACGAAACACCCATCAAACCTCACCCAATCCAGAAAATAAATTCATACTCTTAATCCTCCCATCAAGCCGGAGCTTTCTACCGATTCTGTTTCTCCGTTAAGAATCTCCGGCGTCACCGGACCGTTCGTGGGGCTAGAGAGAGGTTTCCAACGAGAGCAACGTCGGGAAAAAAGTGGTTTCTTTTTGCATTCTAGCATTTTGTCTTCAAGAGGTAGGGGTTTAGGCATTCTATTTTCATGCATATTGATGATGATTTTATGAGATTAATGTGATGGTCATTTTTCCCATTAGGAATTTTTGTGCCTTATTATTATTATTATTATTATTATTATTATTATTATTATTATTATTATTATGTTACGTAGATATATATACATATATACGCTAATGGCAGCGAGCTTCCTGGCATCAGCGTGAGCGTGAGGGAGCTTTCTATATATATATATATATATATATATAAATAAAAAAAAAAGAAGAAAAATAAAAGAATAAAAAAAAAACTGTTTACTAGTATATTTATATTACTATTACATATTATTATTACATAAACTTATACCTATTAGTATATATATCAGTTAATAACAGGTAGATAACAGGTAGAAATAATAATAATAAAAGAATAATACAGTAAGAACAACAACATGTATAATATATGATATGTAATGATAATAGTATTAATAATGATAGTAAAGATGATAGTGAGTACGATAACATTACATAAGACAAAGTTAGAAGTGAATAAGATATATATATGATTTATGCATGATTTATATATGATTATATGAGCTGTAATAAATGTTTATATGTTATTATAATATAAAAGTATGATCATATAATTATATATGGTAAATATAATTATTGTATGAGATATATATGTTATACTAAGTATATGTATTGCTTTTATGATGTCTTAAATTGTTTATGTGATTATACGATATGAATTATGATGAAATGCTCTGAATGAATTAACTCTGTCACCCGGTAAAGGTTAAAAGATGTTCTGAAAGATATTCTGGTGCTCTGAAAGATCTCTGTTAACTCTGAAAGATTTCTGATAATTAAAAGACGTTCTGAAAGATCTCTGAAACCCTGAAAGATTAAAATACCCTGTAGCCTTCAACTTGTGATGAGTGTTGTAGGGAGGGGTGGCATCCTTGGCTGCAACTCCTTCACTTGAGGAAGGTGAACTGTACCCCCTCTTCCCCGTATGTTTTAGGATGAGCTCATACCTAGGGGCCGGATTGTAGGAGTAAGGATGGGAGGGAGGTTTTGCCATGTCTGACAGATTTAAAGTAAAAGTTAATGATAAGATGCTCTGAAAGAAAGTTCTGATAAATGTTCTGTTATGTTATATTTTCCCTGATTGTGATAGAAGCACATAGTACACTACACATGGGCCTTTTAATTATGATATGTTATATGTATTAATAAAATGAACAAGATGCACTTAGGTAAGAACGTTCCGGGAAAAGATTGATTTCAACTTATATCCAAATTAAACTCATTCATGCTTCACTTATTTTATAATTAAACCCGGGGCGGCTTCCTCTACTGAGTCACTTCCCAGTGCTCACCCTATGTTTTCCCCACCTTTTAGAGGAGCAGACAGAGCAGGATGTCGGAGCACACGAGGAGCCCGTGCAGACTTAGTTTATGTTATAGTTTCTTAGATATCAGAGACATGTTTTATTTCCTTATCAGATGTTATGACTTTTATGCTTCCGCTACGTTTATTTATTTATTATGTTTTCTGAGTCCGGACCTTTGTTAGCCGGAAACTATTTAGTTACTCATATTTATGGTGGAATCTCATAGGTCACAGTTTTTGGCTTATGGGGTGAGACCTATTTATTTCATGTTTGTTACTTGATGAGAGTTATTTATATGATGTAGTATTTTCGTAGATGTTTGTATAGCTTATTATTATCGTTGTATTTATGCGCCAGGAAGTATTAGATTAATTTCTCTCATATTATAATCAAATACAGCACAGGTAAAAAGCATCATTAAAATATATTGCCTGTAGGTTCCATAATTGCTTGTTGGAGTTGAGCCTTACGTAACCAAACTGGTTCTGACACCATTCTGGCATTTTCTCCAGGCCCTTATTTTTTATACTGCAAATGATTTTCGAAAATTTACTCCCGCCTATTTTCCGCGTATTATATTTTAAATATAAAGATAAAACATGATAACAGGAGGTAACCCTTATGAAATGACCTAAAATGACTTAAGCATTAAGGGCTTTCTAGTAGGGTGTTACACTCACCGCCGTCTCTCCCACCGAGAGGTATAGTATCAACGTCTCTCCTGGCCCCGGCTTGCTCAAAGTCGGAGGGGAGGACAAATACTGCTTGAACTGCTGAAAGGCCTGCTCACAACTTTCTGACCAAGCGAAATCCTTACCCTTCTTCATCAGCTCGAATATGGGTAGGGATCTCCTTGCTGCTTGTGATAAGAACCTTGATAGGGAAGCTAACATCCCTGTGAGCCTTTGCACCTCCTTCAAACATGTGGGGCTTTTCATGTCTAGTATCGCCTTACACTTCTCCGGGTTGACTTCGATGCCCCTTTGTGTGAGCATGAACCCCAAGAACTTCCCAGCATCTACGGCGAAGGCACACTTCTGAGGGTTCAGCCTTAGCTGGTACCTCCTTACACATTCATAGATATCTTCGAGGTCGGAGACCAAGCTCTATTCCCTCTCCGTCTTGATCAACATGTCATCAATGTAAACCTCCAATGTCTTCCCGATGTGCTGGTCGAATACCTTGTTCATTAGCATTTGGTATGTCGACCCCGCATTCTTGAGACCGAATGACATAACTTTATAGCAATAGTTAGCCATTGGCGTTATGAAAGAGGTCTTCTCCTCATCCTCTCTATTCATGGGAATCTGATTGTAGCCCGAGTAAGCATCCATGAACGTTAAGTAACGGAAGCCGGAGGCAGCATCCACAAGACCATCTATACTCGGGAGGGGGTATGGGTCCTTTGGACAAGCCTTGTTCAGGTTGGTGTAGTCCACACACATCCTCATATTTCCATTGGACTTGGGAACCATCACTACATTAGACAACCAGGTCGGGTATTGCACTTCCCTGATGAACCCAGCGCTAAGGAGCTCCTCGGTCTGCTTGATCACTTCTTTACTTCGCTCAGGGGCCATCCTCCTCCTTCGCTGGCTCACGGGCCTCGTCCCTGGGAACACAGAGAGCTTGTGGCACATCACCTCTGGGTCGATCCCGGGCATGTCGGATGCTGACCATGCAAATAGATCCGAGTTTCTTCTTAAACATACAACTAGTTTGGCTCTGATATCCCCATGTAGTGATCGACTAATCTTGGTTACCTCCTTATCGCTTCCAATCACCACTTCCTCCAACTCATTCTCAGGCTCGAGCCTGTCCCTGGGATTGTGGTTACGAACATCAAGGTCGATGACCATGGTCTCCCTCCGTGATTGCGGCACCCTTCCGACTTCAAGGCTAGCGTTATAGCATCTTCTTGCCGCTGCCTGGTCCCCTTTTATGGTGACAACATTTCCCTCCCCACTAGGGAACTTCATCACTAACAAATGCGTGGACACAACCACTATGAGCTTGTTCAAGGTTAGCCTCCCTAGGATGTCATTGTAAGCAGAGGGGCAACACACTACCAAAAAGTTCACTAAAACTGTCATTGTGAGGGGATCTGTTCCAAGCGTCACATGGAGGTTGATGTAGCCATCCGGTTTGATCTTCTCACCAGAGGAACCGATAAGCTCTTCCGAGTAAGCTCGCAGGTCATTGTCTTTCAGCCCCAGTTTGTCGAATGCCTCCCTGTAGAGGAGGTCGGCAGAGCTACCCTGATCAACTAGTACTCTCTTCACGTCAGCATTGAGAATTACCGCCGAGATCACCATAGGGTTGTCGTGCCCTTGGATCACTTCGGGGTTGTCATCTTCTGAGAATGTGATGACCGGCCTTGGTCTCTTCCCGACCTCATGGTTTTGCCTTTCTCCCTTCCTAGAGGGCTTAATCTGCATAACTTCTTTTAAAGCCCTCTTCCTGGCTGACTTTGAAGGTCCTCCTCTGGCGAACCCTCCAGCTATGGTGTGTATGGTCCTAGCTGCAGGCTGCTTGGGCCTTTCATCTCTTCCTCTTGGTTCAATATTATCTCTCCTTGAACCCTTATATCTCCTGTCAACCTCCTCCCTTGGTGGGGGTGACCTTCTCCTCTTCGGGCTTCTCTGGGAAGCAACATATCTCGCCAGCTTCCCAACTTGGATCAACTCCTCGATTGCATCTCGGAGGTCGTAACATTCTTCAGTTCGATGCCCATAGCTGTTATGGAATTCGCAATAGAGGGACTTGTCAGCGTTTGGCCTGCTTTTGAGCGGCTTTGGCTTCCGAATCTCGCCAGAATGGTGAAGCTCTTTGTAAATGTCAGCCACTGAAACCCTCAAGGGGGTGTATTCAGCATATCGTCCTCTTCGAGCGGGGCACTCGTCTCTCCTTGGCCTTTCCTCTCTCTTAGGGCTCTGTCCCTTTCTCTTCGGTTTTTCTCCAGTCACCTTCATTGCTTCCTCCAACTTGATATATTTCGTAGCCCGAAGTTGAAACTCTTCCACTGTCTCGGGCTCAGTTTTTGCTAGTGACCTCTGGAATCCCCCAAGTCGGAGCCCGTTGATGAGCGAGATTAGTGCTGTTTGGGGGTTCAAGTTCCTGATCTGCAAAGCTTCCTTGTTGAAGCGGTCCAAGTACTCCCTCAAAGGCTCCCCCTGCTACTGCTGGAACCCCAAGAGGCTGGTGGCTGACTTTGGCTTGCTCTTGCTTGTTGCGAACTGAGCCAGGAACTTGGACTCGAGATCAGAAAAGCAGGTGATAGATCCAGGGGGTAGGTGGAGGAACCACTGGAGTGCTGACTTCTGGAGTGTGATGGGGAAGGATCTGCACCGCACGGGGTCTGCCAAACCTTCCAAGTACATCCTCGTCTTGAAGATGTCGAGGTGCTCTTGGGGATCCGAGGTCCCATCATATTGCTTCATGTCTGTTGGAGCCTTGAATCCCAGAGGCAAAGGATATTGCAGCAAGTGATGAGCAAAGGGTGAATCTGGCTCTTCTCCTTGTGGAGGGGGTTGTTCGTCCACATGGGGACATGTCGGGGGTTGGTGGCTAGAACCCTCCGACGTTTCCAACCTCCTCCCCTGCTCCCCACCCCTATGGGTTGCATGACGTCCCTCTCCACGGTGATTACGAGGGGGTGAGCTAGTTCTTCCTCCCTCCTCGTAATACCTTAGTCTCTCCTCCAAGTCCCGTATTCGGTCATCTCGCCTCCGAATCCGGGCCTCATTCTCCCGAGACTTCGCCATCTCTCTACGACTTCTCTCTTTTCCTCGAGCCCTCATTTCCAATTCATCTTCCAAAGTATGCATGCGCATGTTCTGGTCACGCAAGATTTCACGGAGCTCCTGGATGGATTGGGCGTTGGCATCGGGTATCTCCGCCACAGAGGATACATAGACCCTTCTCGGGGCCACGGGAGGCGGGGTGGGGTGAGGATGTGGTTCTCAAGGGGAATAAGCTCGGGATGCTCAATATGGCGGGGTTGATCATCCTGATGGATGGGTTGATCATAAGCTACACCCTCCTCGGAGTGGTAATATGAGCTATCTTGTTCAACGGGTTGCTCAAGGGCTGGGGGTACCTCATGAGCGGGGGTGAGGGATAACAATTCCAGTTTGCCTGGTTAGGGCCATGTTGTGGTTTGGCTAAGTGTGGTGAGTAGTATAGTGGTAAGGTGAAAGAGTGGTTTAGAGAAAGGGTCCCCAGCAACGGCGCCAATGTAACGAGCGTTACCTAGGGGGTCCTCTCCGAGATGGGTTGGTGGTGTTTCGAGATGGTGAGCAAGGGAGGCGCCTCCTCCGACTCCTTCTACTCCAACCCCGTCAGCTCCGACTCCAAGGGACGGGGCGTGGCGACCTGCAAGGGCCTCCGATGCTTAAGTCAGTAATGGCTCAAGATAGAGAGAGTGAATGAGGGATTGAAGATTACCTTGGGAACAGTGCCATCCACCCCTATTTATAGTAAATTATTATGGGTCATGGCTGTCCTAATTTAGGAAAGTGTGGCCCATACAGAATCTCCCTTGCTGACTCAGCCCTAGTTCCTGGATGATGCTGATTCAGCCCTAGTTCCTGGATGGTTCTAGAAGGGTGATTGGTGGACCATCCAGGGTGAAGTGGGGTCGGGGAGTGCTCAGGGTTTGGTGGGCCATCCATGGTGAAGTGGGGTCAGGGAGTGCTCAAGGTTGTGACTAATCCCAAGGTCCCTGAGTGAATCCGACCTCGTGGAGGTGCTAGAGGTCCTAGTTCGTGGGCGAGTTGGACTCCGAGGGGAGCGGATATTCTCACTTCAAGGGGATGTCCTTGGTCAAGTCAGGAGCTTGCCCCCAGGTCCTTACTAGCTCCGAGGTGGAGCGGGATCCAACCTCGGAGGTGTTGCTGTCGAAGTCGGGCGTCCCGGCGATGAATTTGGTCATCGTGGGAGCCTTCGATCCTGACGGAGTTAGAGGTCCAGAGGTTTATCCTGTAACACTTTGTTTTATAGTGTATAAAAGAATAGAGAAATCTCACATTTTAAAGTATATAGCCTTCAATTTCTAATATATATAAAAAAAATCATGTAATTTCATAATTTAAAGTTTATATTCTTTGTTTTATAGTATTTTCTAAAAAAATAGAGAAATATCACATTTTAATGTATATATCCTTCAATTTTTACTTTATGTTTAAAAATCATGTAAATTCATATTTTAAAGTCTATAGTCTTTGTTTTATAGTGTGTCTAGAAAAATAGAGAAATCTCACATTTTGAAATATATAGCCTTCAATTTCTACTATATGTAAAAAAGTCATGTAATTTCTTAATTTAAATTTTATAGTCTTTGTTTTATAGTGTTTCTAAAATAATAGAGAAATCTCATATTTTAAAGTATATAGCTTTCAATTGCTACTATATGTAAAAAGATTATCTAATTTCATAATTTAAAATCAATAGACTTTGTTTTATAGTGTATAAAAAATAGAGAAATCTCACATTTTAAAGTATATAACCTTCAATTTCAACTATATGTAAAAAAATATGATGTAATTTTATATTTTAAAGTCTATAGTCTTTGTTTTATAATGTTTAGAAACATAAAGAAATCTCACATTTTGATGTCTATAGCCTTCAATTTGTAGTATATGTAACAAAATTATGTAATTTCATAATTTAAAGTCTATAGTCTTTGTTTTATAGTATTTTGTAGAAAAATAGAGAAATCTCACATTTTAAAGTATATAGCTTTCAATTTCTACCATATGTAAAAAATTCATGTCATTTCGTAATTTAAAGTCTATAGTCTTTGTTTTATAGTGTGTCTAGAAAAATAGAAAAATCTCATATTTTAAAGTCTATAACCTTCAATTTGTAGTATTCGTAAGAAAAATCATGTAATTTCATAATTTAAAGTCAATAGTCTTTATTTTATAGTGTTTCTAAAAGAATAGAGAAATCTCACATTTTAAAGTTTATAGTCTTCTGTAACACCCCAATTTTCTTAGTCAGATAATGTTTATTTTAAGCCAAAAGTAGACATATTTGATACAACTTATTTCACAATATTAACTTAATTTCATAAATAAATTACGTCATAATATAGATTTAAATTTCTACTAATAAAATTATTAATTTCAAAATTTTTGGAATAATATATGATGAGTAAATTATACACGCAATATGTTTTGGTGTAATATTTCAAAAGAAAAGTTACTATGCAAACATAATAACACCCGTGAGTCTTCAAAATTATTGAAGTTACTATGCATTATTTGTTTTATTATATTATTTTATTCTCAATAGTAATTTACTATGCATGATATTATTATATTTTACTATGCACTATTCATTATTTTATTATTATTTTCATATTATAAATAGAGTGGGGAGGGGAAGCAAGGAAAGCATCGAGAAAAAGAAAGAAAGAAAGGGAAAAATGAGAGAAAGGGAGGAAAAAAAGAGAGAAGAAAAAAATAATAGTAGGATAATTTCTTAGTATGCTCTGTGGTTGCAGCTTTATCCGATCTTCCACAATAGAAAAGAATTATTCTTAGATAAAATAATGTCAAGTGAGTTTCAATGAAAGTGTTTGTATGGAGATACTGTCCATAAATACGAGAGTACTATTCACATATACCGTCACTATTCATGATACTATTCACAGTCACTATTCACAGACACTATTCATACGGTCACTATTCATACGGCACTATTCATGGATACTGTTCATACGGTACTATTCACAGATACTGTTCATACAGACGATATTTTCGCATTATAAAGGTAGATATGGACTATTTTCTTTCAAAAATAACTCATGACTACTCTATATATTGTATGTAAAATTTTTATGATTTATTTATGATTCTTTTATGTTCATTATATGTTATGATGTTATTATTATTATATGGTATTAAAAGAATGAGATTTCCTTTGGCCTTCCTAGATGCTGGCTATAGTAAAACCCCTCGACCTTCCTAGATGCTGGTTATCTTAAAGTGGCGACGGTCACGGATTGAGCTCATATCCTTAGAAAAGAGAAGCATACCATTAGCGGTATGTTATGGGTATATATGTTTATAAGAATCTCTCATTAAGCAAGTTCAAAATGAATAAGATGTTATGATGCATGTTTATGAAATTTTATTTTCGTATGGAAATTTGTGGTCATGATATTTTCCATGGTTGACACGGTGGAATCACCATTAGTTCGAAAATTATTTTTTTTAACCATGTTCATTATCTACTGAGAATTTTTAATTCTCACTATATCTATTACGTGGTGATTTCAGATTCATCCAAGAAAAAATTCAGAGGAAGACTAGCTCTTCCAGGTGTCAGAAATTTACAAGACTTGTATGCAGAATAAACTTGTGAATTTTCACTATTGTATATGACGAATGGTCATACGTATTTGTATTAGACTATTATGTTTGTAAGTTATTAGTTCTGAACTTGATATTATGATGTAACAATTATCAAGCCTAGCCTAGCTAGGGCGTTACACCTTCAATTTCTACAATATGTAAAAAAATCATGTAATTTCATAATTTAAAGTATAAAGACTTTGTCTTATAGTGTACAAAAAAAAGAGAAATATTAAATTTTAAAGTATGTAGTCTTCAGTTTCTACTATATATAAAAAAATCATGTAATTTCATAATTTAAATTTTATATTCTTTATTTTAAAGTGTTTCTAGAAAAATAGAAAAATTTCACATTTCGAAGTATATTGCCTTCAATTTATACTAGATATAAAAAAGTCATATAATTACATAATTTAAAGTCTACAGTATTTGTTTTAAAGTATTTTCTAGTAAAATAGAGAAATCTCACATTTTAAAGTATATAACCTACAATTTTTACTACATGTAAAAAAATCATGAAATTTCATAATTTAAGGTCTATAGTCTTTGTTTCATATTGTGTCTAGAAAAATGGAGAAATCTCAGACTTTAAAGTATATAGCCTTTAATTTCTACAATATTTTAAAAAGTCATGTAATTTCATAATTTAAAGTGTATAGTCTTTGTTTTATAGTATTTCTAGAAAAATAGAGAAATCTCACATTTTAAAGTATATAACCTTCAATTTCTACTATATTTTAAAAAATATGTAACTTCAAAATTTAAAATCTATAGACTTTGTTTTATAGTGTATAAAAAAATTGAGAAGTCTCACATTTTAAAGTATGTAGCCTTCAATTTCTACTATATGTAAAAGAAAATAATGTAGTTTCATAGTTTAAAGTTTATATTCTTTGTTTTATAGTGTTTCTAGAGAAAAATAAAGAAATCTCACATTTTAAAGTATATAGCCTTCAATTTCTACTGTATTTGAAAAAACTTGTAATTTCATAATTTAAAGTCTATAGTCTTTGTTTTATAGTGTGTCTTGAAAAATAGAAAAATCTCACATTTTAAAGTATATAGCCTTCAATTTCTACTATATTTAAAAAAATATGTAATTTCAAAATTTAAAATCTATAGACATTGTTTTATATTTTATAAAAAAAATGGAGAAGTCTCACATTTTAAAGTATGTAGCCTTCAATTTCTACTATATGTAAAAAAAAAAAAAACAAGTAATTTCATAGTTCAAAGTTTATATTCTTTGTTTTATAGTATTTCTAGAGAAAAATAAAGAAATCTCACATTTTAAAATATATAGCCTTCAGTTTCTACTTTACTTAAAAAAAATTGTTATTCCATAATTTAAAGTCTATAGTCTTTGTTTTATAGTGTGTTTAGAAAAATAGAGAAATCTCACATTTTAAAGTATATAAGCCTTCAATTTCTGCTAGATGTAAAAAAATCATGTAATTATATATTTTAAAGTCTATAGTATTTATTTTATAGCATTTCTAGAAAAATAAAGAAGTCTCACATTTTAAAGTCTATAGCCTTCAATTTGTAGTATATGTAAAAAAATAATGTAATTTCATAATTTAAAGTCTATAGTCTTTATTTTATAGTGTTTCTAGAAATATATAGAAATCTCAAATTTTAAAATATATAACCTTCAATTTCTACTGTATGTAAAAAAATCATGTAATTTCATAATTTAAAATCTATAGACTTTATTTTATAGTGTATAAAAAAAATAAAGAAATCTCACATTTTAAAGTATATAGCCTTCAATTTCTACTATATATAAAAAAATCATTTAATTTCATAATTTAAAGTATATATTCTTTGTTTTATAGTGTTTTCTAGAAAAAGATAAATCTCACATTTTAAAATATATAGCCTTCAATTTCTACTATATATAAAAAAACATTTAATTTCATATTTTAAAGTCTATAATCTTTGTTTTAAAGTGTATCTAGAAAAATGGAAAAATCTCATATTATTAATTATATAGTCTTCAATTTCTGTTATACGTAAAAATGTCTTGGAATTTCTTAATTTAAAGTTTACAATCGTAAATACATGGAATAAAATTGGGGAATGATGAGACCCATCTTTATGCATAAATTTGGAATGACATTAATGCTGTATCTAGAAGGGAATTGGAATCTGTGGTAAAAACTCAGCAAATAATATTCTTTTTAATGAAAATAGCTTCCACCATTTATTAATGAAAGGAAGATAATTCAACCAAAAAAAAGAAAGATAAAAATTCAAAAGATACGCACTACATACTACAATGATGGCCATTTTTCTTTTTCTTTTACATCAAAAAGTATTGCTTTTAGGATATTTATTAAAGTAGTAAAACTATAATATTCATATATTGTATGCATTTTTTATATTTTTAATATAAGGACTCACCACAATATTTTAAACTTTACTAAAATTTATTATTTTCAAATTTTTGAATATTCTGAAAAAGTGTTTTTGAGTAATTTTTGTTTTCATTTATCATTTTTTATTTTTAAAATTTTGTAAAAAAATACTTAAAATAGACTAAATATAAAATTATATTTTTTCTATTTTCAGTATTTTCATCATAAAATTATGAAATTAGAGAAAAATAAAAACAAAACAACTTCCTATTTTTTTAATATACTAAGAAGATTAAAATGGTAATTATTGTGAATTATAAGGAGTTCTAATTAACTTCCACTTGTCCAAGAAAACAATTGCTCCATCCGTTCAAAAATAAATGATGATTTAGACTTTTCACTGATATTAAGAGTGCAATATAAAAATGATATAAAATGATCAAATTGTTTTTTCAATTTTTTATTTAATAATTATTGCTCCCTTTAGTTCTTTTTATATGTCTCTTTTATGTTATGCACGTCAATTAAAATAATCATTGAATTTTATTGAAAATCTAAACATTAGAGTTAAAATGACAACAATATCCCACTACCATTAATTAATATAATTCCTCTCTCCTTCAAATAAGCAAAAATATAAAAAGATATAATGAAAAAAGAAAATAAATGATTCTTGAAATTATAAAAAAAAAACCAAATAAAAAAAGTGAAAAAAGACGTGTAAAAGGGACCGGAGAGAGTATAAGAAATATGAGAGAGAATGCATGTGAGGATAAAATTAGAAAAAAAATATAAATATTTTTTAAAATTCTAAAGTGACAAATAATATTGAAAAAAATATTTTCTAAAAAGATAATTATTTATAGACGAAATGAGTAATAAAAATTCTCTTTGTAAGGAAAACATTAATTGGCACAATCCAAAACCTACGAATTGGTACTTTGTAGAATAAAAAATTTTGGTGAACTATAAAAAATTAATTAAAACAGTCAATAAATAATGTATAATATATAATATGTATAATATATTATACATAATATATATGGCATATTGTGTATAACATATATCATATGCGATAATATTATCTTTCTTTTATAACATGTAATATATATTATATACAATATGTGATATATATTGTGTATAACATATAATTTATATAAGTTTAATTTTAATGCACTAACTGTAAAATATTTTTACAATGTCATCCAATCAAAATGCTCAATTTGCATGACTTTTCAGGTAATGAGGGAGGGAAAATACAATCATGACGGACATAACAGCACATGATTGGATAACGGTGTAAAAAGATGATACACTATTCGTGAATGAAAATTAAATCCTAATATATATTGTATATATTATATTATGTTTAGACTATTTTCTCATTATATTCGTTATTTTTCTCATAGTAGAAATACAAAAAGCGGTAACTGAAATGAAATTGAATCCCCTTGCCCAGATATTTCTCTTTTTTTTTTTTTTTTTCATTAAATGCTTTCCCACTATTAATTAATTACCTTTTGTGTTTGTTATTCCTTTAACAGTTTAACTTCATAATTGGTGTGATCAGGTCACCATATCAATCAATATCACCACACGTCCCGCACACTGAGAGGTCACACACATCTTAACAAAACAATAATATTTGTATATATCATAAATATGTTCCATTAATATTCAATATGTTAAATACATAATATAAAATATATAAGTTCATATCTTGTTCAAAGATACGGAACAATATACTATATATATAGATACTATATATATCATATGATATATATTCTGTATTATGTATAACACTTATCAGATATTATATAAAGTGTTTTTGTTATACGACCATTATTATTGCTTAACAAAAACATATTATCCCAACGTTAAGATTAACCCCAAAAAAATGCCGCTCTTAACTCATTTCTTTCTCATGAAAGTTTGGTTTACCCCACCACCAAGGCACCAATAACTCACCACTTTCACATTCATCTATAACTGTCCCCATACAATTGATTTATCAGTAATGATATATATATATATATATATATATATATATATATATATATATAATTTATTTTATTATTTTTATATTTTAATATTTAAAGTTTACTTTTTACTATTAAATATAAATATATGTATATAATATAGAGTTTAATTTTAATATATAAACAGTATAAACAATCAATTAAAATATTTTATTTATATATTATATTTATATAATTATATAAAAAATTTGTACACTTAGAATAAAAATTAAATTTTATAATATATTATAAGTACGAATAGCATTATTATTGCTTTATAAAGCCTAATAAATAAATAAGAGCAGGATAAATAGGAATAGATAAATACAAACTATTCAACTCTCTGCCCTCACTTTCTCTCTGCTTCTGAAAGTCTCTCCCTGCATCGTCTTCTTCCCCTCTTCCAATTTGGCTTGTGGCACCCACTTCTGGATCTTCTGGTAAGATTCAATCCTTCTGTGTTTTGTGTTATTGTGTTGATTTGTGACTGTCAAGTCAAGTTTCAATCTTCTCTTGTTCATCTTGAAATCTTTCTATCTGTTTCCTTAGCTTGCTGATTTTCTGAGTTTTCTGTTGTTCATAGCTTGAACAGTTCTCTCATCAATTTAGCTAAATTCTCTGGATTCTTATTTATTTATTTATTTCTTGATTCTTAAAGTTTCATCCTTCCTTTTGATGATGGGTTGATCAGGGAATCTTTTCATATCATCATGGAATCTTCTATTATTATTATATATTTTTATGTATTTTCATGTTTGATTTGTGGATGAGTTCGATCTATGAAATTTTTTTATCCCTGATCTGGTATATATATATATATATATATATATATATATTCAGGGTATGTAGTTTTCAGTTTTCACATATAAACAGAAAATATATTCTTGAAATTGAATATTTTTTAATTTTCTTTAAGATTCATCATATCTGTTAAGTATTTTGACTTTAGTACCATCTTAATTGTTCCATTTGCAATTGCTGTTGAGAGGTGTGGAAGCCTTTCTGATTTGATAATTTGACAACTTGTCTTACTGTATAGTGCTAGAGAGTGAAGTTTGAAACCCAGTTAGTTCATCAGAAGCTTAGGTGATGATGATGATGTTTGATGAGATGGGATTCTGTGGCGATTTTGATTTGTTATCTGCTCCCCTTGGAGAAGGAGATGTTACTGCCCAGCAAACTGGACCGGAGGCGATAGCTGATGATGATTATAGTGACGAAGAAATTGATGAGGATGAGCTTGAAAGGAGGATGTGGAGGTACAAAATGCGTCTCAAGCGTAAGAAGGAACAAAGTAAAGCTAAGGAAGGAATTGATGCAGCGAAGCAGAGGCAATCGCAAGAACAGGCGAGGAGGAAAAAGATGTCAAGGGCTCAAGATGGAATCTTGAAGTACATGCTGAAGATGATGGAGGTTTGCAAGGCCCAAGGATTTGTTTATGGGATAATTCCCGAGAAGGGAAAACCGGTGACCGGGGCATCTGACAATCTTCGCGAATGGTGGAAGGATAAAGTTAGGTTTGACCGTAATGGCCCAGGTGCTATAGCCAAGTACCAAGCAGATCATGCAATTTTGGGGAAGAATGACGGATGCAACTCTATCGGTCCAACACCTCACACCTTGCAAGAGCTGCAGGACACAACCTTGGGTTCTCTCTTGTCGGCTCTCATGCAGCACTGTGATCCCCCTCAGCGGCGATTTCCGTTAGAGAAGGGCATCCCTCCACCATGGTGGCCCACCGGGAATGAAGAATGGTGGCCTCAAGTTGGTTTACCTAACGACCAAGGCCCTCCTCCTTACAAGAAACCTCATGACCTGAAGAAAGCATGGAAGGTTGGTGTGTTGACTGCTGTCATCAAGCACATGTCTCCGGATATTGCCAAAATTCGCAAGCTTGTGAGGCAGTCCAAATGCCTTCAAGATAAAATGACGGCCAAGGAAAGTGCAACCTGGCTCGCGATCATCAATCAGGAGGAGGCCTTGGCGCGAGAGCTTTACCCTGATTATTGTCCCCCATTAGCTTCAGCTGGTGGTAGTGGATCATTGGTCATCAATGATTGCAATGAGTATGATGTTGAAGGGGGTGAGGATGAGCCAAACTATGATGTGGATGACCGGAAACCCGATAATTTCCATCCATCTAATCTCGGGATGGAGAGGACGAGAGCAGGGCTGCCGCTTCAGCAACCATCATTTCCAATGAAGGGAGAGACTATGCCTAACATGGATTTTGTTCGGAAGAGGAAGATCTGTAGCGACTTCAACATGATGATGGATCAGAAAATCTACACATGTGAACACCCTCAGTGTCCTTACAGTGAAGCTCGCCTTGGTTTTCAAGACAGAGCTTCCAGGGACAATCATCAATTGAACTGTCCATACAGAGCCACTTGTTCAGATTTTGGCGGACCGAATTTCCATGTGAACGAGGTGAAGCCAGTCATTTTCCCTCAGTCCTTTGTTCAACCGAAACCTAACGCTGCTCAGTCTGTTAATTTGGTTCCACCTTCAATTGATCTAACCGGACTCGGAGTCCCGGAAGATGGCCAGAAAATGATAAGTGATCTTATGTCGATCTACGAGTCAAATGTTCAGGGCAGCAAGAACAACCATGTAGCTGCAACAAATCAAAACTGTTCGCCTCCCCCGCCCGGCACAATTCAGCCGCAACAGGACAACTTTTTCCATTGTCAAGGAATGGTGGTTGAAGGAGGCTTCTTTGAAGAAGCAAACATGTCCAGTAATCATCATATGTTTGCAAGAGAGGAAGGCCAGTTTGACAGGTTCAAAGCATTGAATTCCACTCTTGAGACCAATCAGAACAACAATTTCTCTTTGATGTTTGGGTCCTCTTGTGATTTGGCATCATTTGAATTCAAGGACGATATGAATGGAGTAGGGATGGACTCAATTCAGAAACAGCCAGATATTTCAATATGGTACCACTAAAAATGATAATTTATTTTTGTATTCTGTGTCGACATCAATCTGATCATCCAAGAATTTTAAATTTTTAGTATAGATTTTATTTTAATGCTCTAACTTTTCTGATGTAAAGTTGGATCTATTAGATGTCTTATTTAACATTATAAATTGGATGACATAGCACTCGTGGTAATTCTGGGTGAGAATGTGATATAAATAAGATTTTTATTTCTCCTGTAAATTTTAGTTATGCTGCCCTTGTATATATTCTTAGATAGGAATTAAATTGTTTGTTTGCAAATTTAGAATGTTTGATAGAAAAATAGATGCATAAATACATATATAAATATATCAAGAAAAATATATTTTGTATATCATATAATCAATATTAGTTTGATTAGTCACTATGTATTAATTTAACTTTTAAAACTATTAATCTAATTTCTAATATTATATGTTAATTTAATATTTTAAGAGTTAAATTAATAATTTTATTTTAAAATATTAGATTATTACTATGATGGTTGATGGTGGCTCAATTTACAATATACATGTAACATTACTCTATTGTCATATATCAAATATTATGCATTTTTATATTTGTTTCAAAAAAGAAATACTTTTTATACACTATAAAATTAGTCATCATATATAATAATTCAACTCTTAAACTTTTAATCTAACTTTAATATTATATATTAATCTAATATTTTAAAAATTGACTGATTTTATAATGTACATATAATATTATTAGTTCTAAAAATAAGAATATAAATAAAAAATAAATAAATATATAAATACTTCTTATACTTAAGAACAAACACAGTCTCACTCAGATGTGGGTAAAAATAAAGGTTGGTCACTTGTCGCATCTTATTCTTATGCTTATGCTTATCCTCTTCTTCCATGACCCCCACCAAGACTTGTTCCGAATATGCCAAGTACAATAATTCCTTTTAAATTGCGTGATCACCTTCTATGCTACTCTGGTGGTGGGGCCATCTTTTTCTTTTCAATTTTTTATTATAAAAATTTAGATTAGGGATGACACATCCCGTGCAGAACCGCAGAACATATCACCAACCTTAGCAAAAGTTTACTATAAAGTTTATAAATAGTTTATCAAGAGGAGCTTAACTCAACGTTTGAATCCAAACCACGAGTATTGATGAAAGGCAAGATATATCAATCATTTTCTTTTCAATTTTATTTATTTTATTTATTTTTCATTAAAAGTGCCTTTACATGGAAAAAAGTACGTAGCACGTGTACCCTGTTTCCCATTCAGTCCGTATTTTGTCCATGTTCAATTATTCATTCCCTTGTATTTTTCATCCACTTTCTAAAATTACTTCCTTTTTTATTATAAAAACACTATGAAAATTTATTCAATATCCAATATATTTATTGAGTATCCATATCTAATTAGATGTTTAACCTATTAATATATATTAAGATAAATATAATATTGATAATTACTAGTAGAACACGATAGTCATAGTAACAATCTTCCCGAACGCACTTAATTCCTTACCACACCTACTCTTCCCTTCTCTCGTGCAATACTCTCTCTAGCAACAAATTATGGATTAATTTTTTTTTTCATAAATTGATCAAATTAGAGAATATTAATATAAATAAATTAACTTTTAAAGATGAAAAATACTTTTCATACACCATAAAATCAACCACCATGTGAAATAATCCAACTTTTTAAAACTATTAATTCAACCTTAAATATTATACATTAATCCAACCTTTTAAAATTTGGATTAATAACTTTAAATAATGAATTATTATAATATTACATATAATGGCTGATAGTGACTGATTTTATTATGTACATGTAACAATACTCTTCGAAGATTATCTAATTAACATATTAGTAGTTATACAAATTTAAAAAATTCAAATTAATTTTACCTATAAACTAATCACTACTTGGGACTTACATCAGTTCGGTATTGACACCCCATATTTTTCATGGCTACTGAATAAAAATCTACACTTTATTATTATTATTTTTTTCCTGAAGTTGCTTGACAAACTAGCGCACTCAGTTTATTGACACATTTTTGTAGTGGACAATATTTTAACAACTCATCATAAACGAGAGAAAATAGAGCGGGAGGCAGAAAGAAATAAGAACCTTGTTGGAGTTTGTGGTGAAAGATGAGAATAACAGTGCAAGTAAATTACATAATCTTTTCAAGGATTTTGGCCCTTTAAATGAAATGAAATTCTGCATTGATTTCAACTATATGACATAAATTTAATTCCAAACTAAAGAATTGAATCCAATCATATCATGAATTCAATATTTAGAATAAAACCATGACTGAAGAAACATAGATTTTTGCGTCTCAAGCCACTGGTTGATCATACATAAGGGTATTGTTGGGTTTGAAATAGCCACTAAACTAGCACACAACATCAGTAAAAAATGGATTAAGTTCAACATAATCTGTTGAACAAACGAGAAATGACATTTATAACAAAATTCGAACTCATTTGGGAGTCATTTGTACCAAAATAGTCACCCAAATGAGTACAAATTTTGAGTACAGATATCATTTTCTGCAAACAAAATTAGCAGAGGTCAACAGAAAAATATACAGTGCTCCATTCCCTAAACAAAATATGCAAATTACCTGGTGTACTCCATTTCTTCAATGGTGATTTAATGGAGACGAGCAGAACTTCGGGTCACTCTTCTCATATCAGTGGAAGATTGAGATGCCCTAGATCTTCCTGCTGCATTTGAATCTTCAGTTTTGAGAACTTTACTCCTTTTTGGTGCCGATCCATCACCGTGATTGTGGGATCCAACTGCTTCATCCCCATCAACCCTATTGGTTGTACGCCTCTTTTGTCTAGAACTAGTCGCTTGTTGGCTTCCTCCAGCTTCATTCTCATCTTCGGTCGCAACGGCTTCTGCCTTGGGTATTGTATATGGCCATGAAGTGCCGCAACTTGGGCAAACTTTTGCATCCTAAACACCAACTAGCAGTAAGATAAAAAGAAAATCTACATCTTATTTGTAAAATGAAAATTTCAACATGCAATACGTTTAATACCTTTCTTCGTAAGAAATGTTTCTTCAGGCAGTAGTGATGAATTCTCACCGTACAATCCTCATTTTGGCATAGCTCGGCCTGTAATATTGACAAATGAATTATCATACTGAAAAATAGAAAGAATGTTTTTGAACTTGCAAGTGACATAGCTCAGAATGTTTAAACTTTTCATTCTGCTGCGTTTTAATACAAACAAAATGTCTCTTATCAATGTCTCAAACTTTCAAACTGGATGATAATTGGAAAAAGCATAAACAGAAAGTCCAATGACAATTCAGAAAGATCACAACCAATGACAGAAGAAGAAGAAAAAGAAGAAACTTCGTCGACAGGAATAACCTTCACACCAGCTTCATTGCAAACTTGACATGATGGAATATCGTTATGTTGAAACCAACGGCGGAGATCAAGAAATGACTTCACTCCAAGTTTTATGTTGCCATCTGCAGTCAAATTAAGCCACTGATCCCTTGCAAGTTCATCTAGAGTCTTTTCCTTCTGAGAATGACTGAAATTTTTCAATGCAGCTGGGACAACTGGTTGGCTTTCTTGAGACTGTGGATCTGTCACAACTGTAACCTGAAGAGGGCGATGAAACTTTATCACAATAGTCAACATCTACAATTGATAGGAAGCTAGATATACAAACACTTCTATAGATTTTCACTGACCTTGCCAATTCACCAAAAACCACAAAAAAAAAAAAAAAACAAACCAACCGCAGAACAGCAGGGAATTAAAGTCCCCTGCTCCGGTATGCAGTGTTGTCAGCAAATGCTTGTGGAATAATACGAGACAATTTGTGGAAATTAGATTTCAACTCATTTAAGCCTTTATGGCACCAATGTCATGGCAGTATGGTACAATCTCAGTTATCAACTCCATTCTATGGCAGAAAATTTTTATGCTGGGAAATTCACTACATAATTATAGTGCTAGAGAAATGACAGATCCCTAAATTCACTGTAGAAACTAGTCCACTGCAGTTGAGTTCAAATATGATATACCAAATTTTTATCTTGAGACAAACCCATAAATTACAGTATTAAAATAATGCAGCTCAAGCTTGGCAGTGTTCTTAGATACTAAGTAAATCACTGTGTTGTGGTATCTATGATGACTTGGAATACTTTACCACCACCAAAATAATTTACAAATTACAACCCATTCTAGCAAAAGAGATGTCCAGCTGTAAGAGACCAAGGCTTCCTCTTCAACAGCACAACGGCAGTGAATTTTTCCCAGTTGTACAATACATCAATGGCAATATGAAAATCAAGCAGCAGGAAAATAAACAGACTGAGGAAAGCCAAAGCAATGGTTCAAGTGGCTGAATTGGGCCAAATTTTGGTATAATACAAGATATAGTGCATCTACAACTCTTGCCCCTTTAAGATCCTCTATGGCAGGGATCCTCCTGCTCTCATAGGGTGGGTTTGGATAGTGACTAATGGACACAAATAATGAGACAGGGTGTCTTAGTTCTTTGTTTGGTTCTTAAGACAATAAAAAACAATGGACAAAGACAATAAAATAGAGAGAAACCGTGTCCCAATGTTGCAGGACACTAGTGTGCGTGTAGGAAGATGGAACGGAAATTTCAAGACACGGTGTCTAATTGGCCAATTGAATTTATGAGAAACTAAGTCCTGGATAGTAGATACTATGGTCCTTATGAAGTGCTGGAAATGATCGGAAAGGTGGCTGATAGACTCTCCCTCCCTCAAGGAACAAAGATTCACCCCGTCCTTCAGTGGCAGATCCAAAAAATTTTAACAGTGGGGACAAAAATGTTACATCACTAATACTTATAAATATAATATGATGTTTCTTAAAATTTTATAGTGTGGGGGCAGATAAAATAATACAATAGGAGCAACATATATACACATCTATATATTTCTAAACAAACATTGAAAATTTAGTGGGGGCATAAACCCCCACAATAACACAAATAGATCCGCCCCTGCCGTCCTTAAGTATTGACAAATACCGCATCTGCACTTGTAGCTGCTGGAAACAAGCTAATGTAGAAAAGAAAAGTCCTATTTTCGATACCATGTGCAGCCCACTGCCTTGACTTGATTCTTGAAAACATTGGTAATCTTCTGGTATTTTTTGACACACTTGGAAAGGCAAGGAAGAACACAATCTTCATATATAGGCATACTTGGGTGCTTAACTAATATAGATCCTTTTCCTATGGGAGGGAGCTAACAAGACCATCTGTAACTAGATTTACCAATGCTTATCTCACATTGAAGTCAATTTTGGAGCACTTCAATCCATGTTTGCATCCAAAGAATGGGCTACCAGCACATATGCTTCAAAATATGATGGTGACTCAATAAGGGGGGATCATTTTGAAAGATTCTAGGTTTTGGAGATCCCTAACTTACTATTGCTCATGTGTCTCTCCTCTTGTGAAAATGCTTAGAGCCTTAGACTTGTGGATGGTGATTCAAAGATCAATTAATGATAAATTGATTGCATCTGTAAACAATGTTATTCTCACTAACCCAATTTAATGATAAATGATAAATTATTTCACATCAATATGTTTGATCTTACGTCTCAAGCATTGAACACCAATGAATTAAAAATAGATCCAATTTTTTATGAGCAAAACAATGTAGATTGGTCAAAAGTTTTAACCTGACTGTCCAAATCAAGATTCAGAGCTTCAATGCTGGAGAGAACACCCTTAGCTGCAGCATCTTGTACTATTGCTTCAATCTGTTGAATGCCATTGGAAGAACTTAATAAGATATCTCGGATGTCTTAATATCATGCACTCAATTATTAATCTAGACAAACAAATGATTCCCCTCTCCCATGTCTCTTCTCAATATCTAAATGACATTCACAAAGACTGAGGGACAGGTCCTACTCAAATTCAATTATTATTAAATCTTACCATGAAATCTATTGTAAATAGGTCCCTGAATTAAAAAAATTTGTGACACAATAGACAATACGGGAGAATATAGGATGCCATAATGGTATTTCCATCTTTTGAATGCCTCAAAACCTTATTTCTAGCTAAAATTTTACTTCCATGATCTTGTACACATGTATCCTGTTTATGCTACATAATATATGACTATCCAAATACTCCATGGCTAACAGATGCAGATCACATTCTAAATTTCATGCTGTTTTGCTTTGTTATTTAATTCACCAAAGTAATTCGAGATCTCTTTCATCATCAGGTTTCAATCTTTTCATACAAATCAACCCTAAACACTAACAAATCTCTCATTTCAAGGAAATCACACAGTACCTATGATATATTACATTCAGCATTCACACAACAAAAGTGCATTGCATACACACAAACACTAGCTAGCAAGCAAGTACATCTAAACTCACAATAGCTTTGTAGAACGCAATTTGCGGAACCGAATACTTGGTCCCCAGCTTGGATTGTTCATCTGAAACAGAGTTGACCACTCCATAATAAACTTGGCCATCATACTGATCGATGCAGGCACGCAACTCGAAATTAATGAACATAAGTGCCTTGTTTATTTTCGATATAAACCCATCAAATAGCTTCCGATCAGAGCCTATAACAACAAGAAGGCAAATGAATGCAATCAAGATCATGACAAAACACAAACATTCCAAATTATAAAACAGAAAATCAAATACACCATCTTGGCAAACATAACCCATTACGTAAAAATATCAACAATAGCAAAATAAATAAATTATGGAAGTAAAAACTACAAAATCCATTGAAACCTGCAGGGTTTTTGTTGGTGAGTTGCTCGAAGATGGAGTGGAAGTGGTGCTCCTTGAGTGGGCCTCGAGACAGCAAAGCTTGGATTATGGCATGGTGCCTCCAGCTTAACCCACCCGACATTCTTTGCTGAAATCGAAAAATGGAAAGAAAGAGATTTTGTGGAGAGAAGGAGCGATAAGGGAGAAAGGGTTTCTTTCTGCTAACTGATAGAGAACAGTGAATAAGTGAGGGAGGGAAGGAGGGAAAAAGGATTTCAGGAATGAAACATGAACATTTTCTGAGGATTTATTTTATTTATGGAAATCACTTCTCTAAAAAAATAATATAATATATATGGGTTTATGATTAACTCTACACGTGGCAACATATCAATCAATAGTTTCATAATATTATTATAGTTATAGTTTTTAATTATGTCTTGAATGATTAATATGTTGTCACGTGTAGGGTTACCGTAAACCCGAATCTATATTAACACAACTCAAAAAAAAATGAAACATTGTTTAGTTGACACTAATATTTCTGGAATAATTTTTATTTTTTAAAATATACTTTTAACTATTCAAATTAATTAAAAATAAATAATTATTATAATAAGAATATTATTATTATTTGATATTCTCCTGAACATTTTTATGAATAATCTCATATACTTATAAGAGATAAGAATAAAAATGTGAGAAACTCTGATTCATTTGAACATTGACAAAAATAAAATAAAAAATAGACTATATACTCAATCTAATCTCTCAAAAATATATTGTAAATAAATTAGCCTTTAAAATTTAAAAGTTCTCCATTAATGGTCAAACATTTAAAAAATATTATAAATTAATCTAACATTTTAAAAATTAAATTAATAATTTTAAAAAATTAAATTATTATATTTAATTGGTGATAATAGTTGATTTTATGAACATTACTAATAATCGAATTTCACCCTATTGAAAGCATACATCGCATGCATTATAACTCGTACATATTATAGAACATGAGTTATAATGTGTTTATAATTGGACAAAAAATTCTCTCATGTGCTTGTTCTCTATTATGTCGTTGGGATTGGTGATTGATCTTTCCATACTAAACATATGTCAAATAATACATCGCAAGCTAGCTAAATAACCCACAAAATAAATATGGCTAAAATTGCATAAATTTATAATATAATAGTTGGTTCAATCTAATTTAGTAGTTATAAAAACTGATGCAGAAGATTGATTGAAGTTACTCTGCAAATTATATCTTTTTCGCCTGAAACATTATTAAAAGAATTTAATTTTCATTCCCTGTGAATATATAATTTTTGTATACAGTCATTCAATCATATATTATCATGTCAATCATGATAGTATTTTCTTTCTTTCACTATCTAAAAAGTTATACAAACAAAGTGTTTTGATTAGATGACATTGAAAAATATATTTACATTGTCAATGCAATTAAATTAAACTCATGAAAATAAGAGGACAAATGACATTAGGAGATTTGAAATAATGAGAACATGATGAATTAACTTCTAATATATTTGTCCTTTAGCATACTAGTTAAGAATTATGATGGAAGTGGGGTCACTGATATGGTTTTACAATTTTTAATAAATATTTGTCAATCTTCATCGTTATTTGTCAACATTTTTTTCCACATTTATGTTGAAAGACATATGAATGAAGAAACAGAAAAGATATGTTGGCAAATAAACTATGAAAGTTGACAGATATCTATTCAAAGTTGATAAAACATATTTGAGACACCAAATGTACACCATTTAAGCATGTTCAGAGCAATGCCCATATTCTGATAAACAAGTGTCAAATGAAACCAATTTGGAGAAGAATAAAGGGGAAAAATAATCAAAGCTTTTAGGGGTCATCCCATATTCAACTCTACCAGCAGAAAACTCAAGATCCCATGTTGCCACTTCCTGGTTGGATTATTCAGTTGCTTAGAAATTCATTGATTGTTTCATTTTGGAGAGGTACCAGTGTTTGTTGCAAGCAGGAAAATGCCATTACCCAAATCCTTAGATTAATTCTTCAGAGAGGACTGGTTTGGCAATAGATCAGTGAGTGATGCAGCAAAACATATCCTTCATGTTCCTTACAAATGTGAAGGTAAAGTCAGATTTTTAAGTCCATAGCTTCAAGCTCAAAGAAATTGCATAAGGCTCATCATAAAACACTATTGTTCCTTCTACCATACCAGACTAAGGCTGCATTTGAATGACTTTTATGGGTGAAAATCATTTATCATATATCTGAATAATATTTTAAAAGGGAAAATCTTGGTGCACAATAAAAAATTAGTCAAAACAGTCAATGGACTGTGCACAACATATAATATGTAGTATGCACAACGTGTATTACATATTATGCACACTATTTTATGACATATTGTGCACAACATATATCACATGTTACAACATCATATTTCTTTACAATATGTGATATATGTTGTGCACGTCATGTGATATATGGTGTTCACAACAAGTGATATACGTTGTGCATATTATATTATATATATTGTGCATAATATATTGGTTGTTTTGACTGATATTTTGTTATACATATAACAATGTCCATTTTAAAAATAATAAAAAAAAAAAAAAAAAACTGAAACAAATGCATCCTTAACGGCCATGGACCTTACTTAAACATATAAAGTTTGATTTTGGTGGTTGTGTATGTAGTATAGCTGTAAAAGTTTAAAATGAAAAAAAGTACATGCAGAATTAATGATCATCTTTTAAAATTTAATATCCTCTTGCCTCAAATTAGGTTCAAACTTGCATACAATTGGATTCAAATGCACATTGAAAAGAGAAGAAGTAGAACCCTATATTGGCTATAAGATTAAACCCTATTTAGACCATGTGAATCCCTTGATAAAAATATCTAATATCTCCAATTAAGATGATGGCATATGCCCATACCTGCTCCATAATTGTTAAAGCATTTCAATATTTCATGCAACAGGAATTTTAGGCTCTCCTAAATTCACAAAAGCCTCTGCTCGCGTCAAGTGCATCGATGCAGCATTCCAAGACACAAGATGGTCGAAAAATACGTTCACATACTTTGCTCTGTCATTCTGTCCAAACGTTGCGCAAGAACTCTATTAATATGTATTAATATCTTTTACAGAAAAAATAGGCAACAATCTATGATGATTACATACCTTATAATCCAGATAGTATGCATGCTGTAGAAAAAGAAAGAGTAATTGTCAGCTAGTGATGAGAACATAAATGCTCTAGCAATATAATTTCTATGTGTTTTGTTAGAGAGATTGTACCTCCCACAGGTCCAAATTGATGATTGGCTGCATGAGAAAACATAAACACTACCATTAACAATATTAAATCAAACAGAATTTATGGAGGAATGTGAATTTTGGAAATTAGCTTACTATGTGATCCCACACAATAGGGCAAATCGCGTTTGAAGTTTTCACTATGGCTAGTTGCCTCTCTTCTCTCTTCACTAAAACAATCAAACATGAATATTAACAATAATCCGCCACATTATTAGAGCAAAATATTTGGCAGAACAGAATAGAAAGAAGACAATTGATGGAGAATAAAACTGATGCATATCCAACAACAAATAGACTTACAAACTAGCCAAACCCAGCCAGAACCAAATAACGTGAGGGCAGCTTCTATAAACTTCTCTCTAAAATTCGTAAACGATCCAAAATCCTTTTCTATCTGTTGAAGAAGACCTAGTTTGGGCATATCGCCCCCACCTGGTTGCATGCACTCCCAGAAGAAATCATGATTCCAGACCTGTGTGCGAAAGGAGCAGAATTGATTACATGAATTCAACTAATGATGTGCCATATTTCAATATAAAAACATTAGTTATCAATCGGATGAACAGACAAGATTAGCTTAATAATACAGATAGGACAAACAGCTAATTTCTTGCTGCAAGAAATTTATTTTTCCGGATAAGAGAATAATATTATTGCCAAATATCCAACAGTGTGTTAACCAATCATGTCACCATCACCAAAGATATAAGTTAGTACAGTTTTCCTGGGAGGTATAATAGGAAATATTATACGGGATGAAAGGAGTACAAAGCAGGATAAAGATATCAAGCTACGAAATTAACTACATAGTCTCAAAAGGAGAAACCACAAACAAAGCATGCTTATCCCTTCAAATATCAATCAATGGAAGACCATTAAACAAACCATATGCACAATACCAAAGGGGAGGTCTAGTACACAAGGCTCCCAACTAGCGGGGTTTGATGGAGGATAGATGTGTCTTGTTTGGTTTCCAATTTCATTTTCTGTTTTCATTAAAAGTGATTCCATTGTTTTCTCTGTTTTCAGTATTCACTTTATAAAATTTTGAAAACAGAGAAAACAGAAACCAAACAACACCTCAAGTTCTTAACCCAGCAAGCAACGAGGCTATGTCATTGAAACCATGATCTATAGGTCACAAAATGACAACTTTACCGTTGTGTCAAGACTTATTCTTTGCAAAACACCAAAATATATCTTATCCCAAAACAGAAGCTAGTATGGTTGCAATTTTAGCAAACTTTTAGGGCCATAAACTTACATGATAAAAATAAATAAAGGCAAAAGGATAGAGTTAAATAGGTAGATAAATAAGTGAAGAGAGAAATGCATCACAAAATCACAATTCACATCCTCATAAACACAGGAAATATGCTTTTCACTAGGTTGGAATTTAAAAAACTGGACAAACACGCCCCTCAAAGACATTGATGTTCTTATTCTTCTTTTAACCATAGTTGCCATCTTCAGTCCCTATCCTATAGCAGTATCATGTAGACAACATCCTAAAGCATCCTATTGTCCCCAAGCTTAAGTGCAAACCCTCCCCTGCAGCCATATTCAACATCATCCTAGTATTAAAGAATGAACTACAACGTCCCGTTATGACCTTTAAAGCTACAAAGTGATACTATTAAGTGTTTGAAAGTATTAATAAATACCTTAGGCTACATTTGTTATGATGTACAGGACAAAACGAGATGGAAATACAGAGAAGTGGAAACAAATACAAAAAATAAAGTCTTTATATCAAATTTAAATTAGTGCAATGATAGTGATTTACGTCTCATTCTACTCAATTTTATGTCCCTTCTATCCCTACTTTTCAAGAGTTCAGAAAATACACAAATTTTATGTCCAGTCTTCATAACCAAACATTTTTTTGTATTTTTCTCTATATTTCTTACTTGTATATCCTACCAAATGCGGCCTTAGTTCATACAACATGATGATTTTGTTCTCCCATTTGCTATATATAATCAATTATTGTAGCTAAACTTCATAGATATAAACTTAGTTTGAAGTCTTCACCTGGAGTAAATTTCTTTCTTTTTTTTGGATAAAGATAATTGAAAGCTATTTATTTGGAGTGAATTACACCAATTTAATTAGTACCTCAGCTGCATTGTTAAATTCAGGTAAGGGATTGCCATTGTTGTACGTCACTTTGATTAGTTCATCCAAGGTGTAACCATATAGTACATCATCCTTCTCCAGCTGTTTGTTCAAACCTTCTATAAAATTCCTATGATGTTCTCCCCAATGTATATCAATTGTCCTCTTACTCATATATGGCTCTAATGCATCCTATAAGAGCAATGAAGTAGTAAAAAAAATTTCAGAAAAACAAATATCACCAAATATTAAACATAATTGGAAGATAAAAGTCCAAGATTCAAATTTTCAATTTGAATTGAAGAACATCAAAACGTTTTAGGAATTAGGACTAGAATCCAAAGGTCCTACTAGTGGTGTTGTGGACAAAATTGAGCAGCATCCACTTTATAAGAGCCACCAGAAGTGCAAAAATATTAATTATTTTCATACTTCAAACACAAACAAGAAATCATGTAACTCAGTGATTCACTTACATGGTCATAGGGAGGGGTCTTCAAGCCATAAAATGCAGTAACCTTTGAAGATCTCGGGGAGCTATGAAATTGAAACATCTTTTTCTGCATAAATGCAATTAAGGGGGAATGATCAGCACCAATTAGTAAGGAAATTGCTTAGAGAAGAAATTCTCCATGAGAAATCAGGAACACCATAAAATCAATTTCATTAATGAAAAGCAATCTGTGACCTAAATCCATTTAGCTTGCCCAAGTACTATTATGAAACCTTCGATGACAACTCATAAACTTCTGTTTTAAGGGATTATACTACGCCAATATCTACCAAGTTTGTCATGAACCTATTATAAAAAATAAAGGAAAATATAGAACGTCGACCAAACAACCTTTGTCAACAAGCAACCAAACATTACAAAAGCCTAACAACTTCCAACTTGATGCTTATTAGTCATTTAATTTCTTTGTAAAATTAAAACTCATGATTCTGTTTTTCTAAGATATGCTACAGATTTCATGAATAGAAACCAACCAAAGTCAATGGAAAATTTACAATAGAATAATAGTTCAAGCATTTTCATGCCAATAATCCCCGTCGCTCAAAGTAATTCATCATTATTTCTTTAACAAGAATTAAATATGAAAAACTTAGAGCAACTTCAATCTCTAAAGTAGACACAAAGGAAATATGACACCCTGAAAGCTAGAGGCCAACAATTAAAGTGAAATGTGTGTGATGCTGAGAAATTAAAGTAATTTGAACGGTGAATTAGGACTGGTTTGGATGAACTTCTCGAAAAATACTTTTTTTAATTGATCGATCTTTTGAAAAACTAAGAGTCATTTTACATTTGGATACAAAATTGATTTATGTTTGGATGTAATATCAGAAGATATTTATCAAATTGGAAATGTCTTTTTTATCTAATAAAAAAAAAGTTTTTCCCAGAACATAGAAATTACAACATCTGGAAAAAAAAAATTCTTTTTCATGTGATTATGCTTTTACTAAAAATTCATAGCTAAATATACCAAAATGAATATATATATATATTATTTAAACAAAATAATGGCATCCAAACAAGCACTTAGTCATGCTTACGCCAACAAAAAGTACTAGCCCAAAGAAATTTACCTTTGGAATCCTGAACTTTCTAGATAAGTCTGCAGAAATGGCATGACAGCTAGTAGGAATAGGATTGAGGTAACAAGAAGCCATTGCTACTTCGTTTCCTGGTAATTACATTTGCATATCAAATCATTATTTAACAGTTGACAGCGTTACAGAAAAATACAACCATCATAAACTCAAATTGAAGATTTATTTAGCGAAACACATAGCAGTTAAATGCAATTTATATTTAAATTTCACAACACTCATAACTAATAATAAAACATAATATGATAGTAACTAACATTCAAAAGATAATAACACAGAATTTTAACATCTAGAATTAATATTCAAAAAATAATAACTCAGAAGTTAGAATAGCAGCAAAAAAAGAGCACTCACCTTCTTCAAGCTTCAAAATCGAAGCTCAACAACAACTTGAGCAGAACAGTAGCAGCAGGACTCGAGCACCACCAGAGGCGGCACGGACGCGGCTGCGGCGGTGGAGGCGAGGCGACACGACGCTGCTGCAGCGACTGGGACAGCACGAACGCGGCAGCAGGTTGGAGGCTTCTCAGTTTGGGGGTCAGGGCAAGCTTCCTAAGGATTGGGTTGGCTTTGAATTCGAAGACTGAGGGGGTTAAGAGGTTTAAGTTTGATAGGTTTAATCCAGTATAATAAAAAATATTTTTATCTATAAATATATACAATAAAGTTAAGTTGTGTGTACATCATTAATATCATTTTTCGTACATCATCCACATAAAAAGGCTCACAAGAAAATTAATATGCTTTCTTTTAACGTCAAAACATTATTCAGTATGTACTTCTCCAGTTATGATATGTGCATTTCTATATGTTTTGATATGTACGATTATAAATGCTTAGTGTGTTTATTTCTTTATCTTTGTATGTGCACAAAACTATACTTTTTAATCAAAGAAATAACTAATTTTTAACGTTCCAAATCGTTTTTTCTTTTAATTTTAAAATATTTCATATAACAAGAGAGAATATATTGTAAAATATATAATAAAATCAAATTAAATAGGAAAAAAATGGTGAGTTATGTTGAAAAAATTGTAAATTAGAATGAAAGAGAATAATTTTAAATTTTTTACTTAAATGATTTAATTGCACACATCAAACATACAGATAATATACATACCAAACATATCATATTTTTCACACAGCAAATGTACATAAATGCACACATCAAACATATCAGTGACACATATAAAACTTACAGAAATACACTCACTAAACATACACAAATGCACACATCAAACACATAATTGCACACACCAAAAATACAAAAATGCACAAACGAAACATGCGAAAATAATTTCTACGTGAACAATATGCGCACATCGAGTTCCATATCATGTCAGTCTTTTATACGATGTATATACGAAGGATGTGTATTAGTGAAGTACATCAAGTCAAACTCTAAATACATTTACATATACATATCATGAACTATATGCTATAAAAATAAAATATATTAAAAATATTAATGAAAAGTTACCGAGCATTTAATAGATTTAAAAATTTAATAATCCTTTATTTTAATAATTAAAGTATATTACATATTATATTTTATTATAAAGTAGTTATTAAATTTTAAAAATTAAGATTTTTTTTTATAAATTAGTTGACCAGTACAATCAATTTTTATCAATTTTTGGCTGATTTTATTGATTTTTTATTAATTTTCCGAAATTTTGACTGATTTTCAAAAATTTGATTTTTAACCCCAACCCATATCAGATAGGGGTATAGTTCCCATATCAACCCGTTGGACCAGGCGGTCCAATCTAGTTTTCAACAGTGGTTTTTAGGAATTAGTTTTTATTTTTTGTAATAAAAAAAAAACAAAAATGGCATAATTTTCTAAACAAGGAAACATAAGCATGAACCGGGTTGGGTTATCAAACCCATCAATTTTGACTAAAAATCGGCGGGTCATAAACCGGTTTTCATCAATTTTGAAGCATTCCTGATCTAAATAGTCCAATCACATGTCTAGTTCATCGGATTTGGATAGAAAGTGCTTTTGGTATTTCGTTGATATTTTAAAAGTAAATTAAATAAAATTGTTTTTTTTTTATGATAAGATAAATTAAAACTACTAAAATATTTACAAGAGACATAATTAAATTTTAATATAAGATAGTTGAAAGGAAAATGATTAAGTGCTTGTTTGGATGCCATTTTACAATTAAAATAAGATCTTTTTCAATTAAAAAAATATCTTATTGAATTTTTTGACATGTTTGGGTAATATTTTTTAGTAAAAGTAAAATCACTAAAAAAAGTAGAAAAGGATCTTTTTTCAGAAGCTGTAATTTCCATCTTCTGAAAAAAGACATTTTTTATAACACAGAAAAGATGTTTATGATTAAGTAAAGATCTTTTCATATTACATCCAAACATAAATTGATTTTGTATCCAAACGTTAAATTACTTCTACTTCTTCAAAAGATCTTATTTAAAAAGATCAATTAAAAAAAGATCTTTTTCTAGAAGTTCATCCAAACCAACCCTAAATAGCGAATGATATAAAAGTAAAGGATATCTAAAATAGTGAATGTGATATGATTGAGCTATAGGTAATTGGGTCATTTAATTAGTGGTTAGGCCCATTATAATATTAGAGGTATAAATAAAGGACTATATTATTGTTATAGGTAAATAATAGATATTTGGTGAATAAACATGATTCATTAGGAATTTTCTTCCCTTGACTAGAAGGAAGGGAATTGTTCTTGATATTGTTATGATGAGGAAAGAACAGAGAGTGAAGAAGAGATGATTGAGAATCAAAGAGTAAATCTGATATGAATTACTTGAAGTGAATACAAGATACAATGGCTAGATATATATATATATATATATATCCACAGATACAGAAACAGAAAGATAACAAACTAAATGATAAGATGAAACAACCAGAAGATAAGACTAATCTAACTGACAAACTGAACACCTAACCAACTCTGTACTCTATTGCCTATAGAATTTAGGATCATAGACAGGTTCATCCGATGTGTTACTGAGTTTGGTTGTAGCAGCCATAGGGGAGTCAATAGTCTTGCAATGAAGCATACCAACCTTATCCAAGAGATCAGTAATGTATTTATTTTGAGAAAGATATAGAGCACCAGTAAGTAAACGCTTAGCCTCAATACCAAGAAAATAATGAAGATCACCTTAGTCGTGAAGAACAAATCTGTGATGAAGCTGCTGTAACAGATTTTGAATTGCAGTAGTTGAATTACCAGTAAGAATTATGTCATCCACATAAACTAGCATAAAAATGGAGTAGTTAGTTGTGTGTTTGTAGAAAAGAGAAATGTCAGACTTGGAATTTGAGAAACCAAGAGAGTGAAGGGTTGTGCTGAGCTTTTCAAACCAAGCACGAGGTGCTTGTTTTAATCCATAAAGAGACCTTTTAAGTCTGCAAACTAAATGAGATGGTCCTTGGTGGAATCCTGGAGGTTGAGACATGTAAACTTCTTCCTTGAGATCACCATTTAAGAATGCATTCTGAAAATCCAACTGATGAATTGCCCATTTGTATATGACAGCAAGAGAAAGGATGATTCGAATTGTGCATAGCCTAACAACAAGACTGAAAGTTTCATGATAATCCACACCTTCTTGTTGAGTGTATCCTTGAGCAACCAACCTAGCTTTGTGTCTTGCTATAGTGCCATCAGGATGATACTTGATTTTGAAGATCCACTTACACCCCACAACTTCTTTATGAGGTGGAAGAGGAACCAATTCCCAGGTATGATTCGCCAGAAGAGCTTGATATTCGGATTGCATAGCTTTTTGCCAATGAGGAATAGTGAGAGCATCAACTGCTTTCTTAGGAACACGTTCTGCTGTGAAGGATTTTGGTTTAAAAATGTCTGCCTTGGCTCGAGTGATCATTGGATGAAAGAGTGCCTGAGTCAAATGGATCAATGTTGGCACCATCTTCAGGAGCAGTGACAATTTCTGCAGCAGCTGGAGTTGTAGCAGTAGATTCAACAGCAGGAATTGAAACCAGATCAGATCCAGGAAGAATCCATGTCAGGAGTGAGGACAGCATCACGAACAACGTTCCTGCAATTAGAAGAAGAAGCAGCAGCAGTAGGAGGAAGCAAGACAGGAATAGTGGGAACATAATTATATTTGATGGTGAATGGAGTTGATAAAAGAGGTTGTAAAACCTTATATGGAAACAAATATTCATTGAACAACACATGTCTTGAAATGTAAACTTTACCATTGCGATGAAGACACCTATATCCTTTGTGAACTTGAGAATACCCAAGAAAAGTACATAAGTCGGATTTGAAATCAAGCTTTTGTTTATTGTAAGGTCTAAGAAGGGGATAACGTGCACATCCAAAGACTTTAAGAAAATTATAGTCAGGTGATGAGGAGAAGAGTTTTGCATGAGGTGATTCATTATTAAGAATAGGAGTAGGCAAAATATTAATAAGGTATGTGGCAGTATCAAATGTTTCACCCCAAAAGGACTAAGGAAGAAAAGCATTGGCCAATAGGGTGAGACCTACTTCTGTCACATGGCGATTTTCCTTTCGGCAGAGCCATTTTGCTCGTGTGTATGAGGACAACTGAACCTATGATGAATGCCTAAAGGTGCCAGTTGCTTAGTGAAAAACATGTATTCTTTTGCATTATCAGTTTGGAGAGTTTTCAATTTATGTCCAAGATGAAGCTCAACTTGATTTTTAAAGGTCAAGAAAGCAGAGTAAGCTTGAGACTTTGTTTACAAAAAATAAATCCAAGAATACCTTGAATAAGCATCAATAAAGATGATGTAATACCTTGCACCAGTGGAAGATGTATATGGGGTTGGTCCCCAAATATCAGAGAACACTAACTCCAATGGAGCAGTGTACACAGAGGTTGATGCAGAGAAAGGCAACTGATGTGCCTTTCCTAGACAGCAAGCCTCACAGATAGTGGCAGGTTTCTTTGCATCAGGTTTAATGCCACACAATTGAAGAATTTTAAGAACAACATTATTGGAAGCATGACCTAAGCATTCATGCCAAAGTTGAAAATTAGAAGAGCTCGAATTATGTAAACCATAAGCAGCAATGGAGTCAGAATTAGCAGAAACAGAACTGTTCTTATTCATTGCAATAACAGAATTGTCATTAATATGAACTTTATTACATTGAGGCCTAGGTAAACTTGTAGTAGATACATTGGTTTTATTTGGGAAAATAGGAAATCTAGTATAGTTCAAAGCTGTATTCCTAAATTTTAGAGGTACAGTAGACACTTGAGGAGGAAAATAGTAGACTCCCTCTTTAGCTAGCCCCTTGAGTAGAATCTTGGGTATAGGCTCCTGAGATTTAACCACACAACCTTTAGCAAAGAACTCAACAGAGACATTTGTCATTACTCATTAGAGAATTGAAAAATGCTTAATAAATTCTTGGTAATAGAAGGAACATGTAACATGTTATTGAGAATGAAAATTTGATGAGTGTTAGGTGAATGAAGGAAAGAGAAACCAGTATTGATAATGGGATTACCATGCCCATTACCAACAATGACTTGATCATTACCAGAATATGACGAACTAGAGGCAAAATTAGTTAGGTCAGGGGTAACATGATTGGATGAGCCTGTATCTAGATACCACAAGGGGTCTTGGATAGCAGTAGTACGTAGTTGCAAGGGGAGTCTGAGCATGAGAAGAAACAGAGGGAGTATAGGAATGTTGATGATAGGAGGGCGCAACAGTAAAGAAAGATTGAGGAGCAGTAGATGAAGCAGTCTGGGATGGGGGAGTAGGATTGTTCTGTCCCATTTGAGGTGCATAGTTTGGATTAAAACGGTGGAAACAATTCACAACAGTATGACCATACCGATGACACAATTGACATTGAATGATTGAATTAGAAGATGTTCTTCCTCTGCCACGGTAGCCACGCCCGCGAGCATTAGAGTATTGAGTATTAGAAGAAAACCTTGGAGTGGATTGAGTAAAGTTGGATTGATGAGATATTTGTTGAGGTCCAAGATCGGTTTTGTGAAATCTTTCCATTCTTTCTTCAAGATTAATGAGCAAAGCTTCGACTTCTTCAACTGTGTATGTGTCCTTTTTTGAGAGAACAGCAGCAACAATAGGAGTGTAATCATCTGGAAGACCATCAAAAATAGATTGGAGGTGATTGCTAGTGGAGACAGCTTCACCAACGGCTGCCAATTGATCAGTAGTTCTTTTGATTTCAAGCAAATAGCTATGCATGGAGGAAGTCTTTTTGATTGTCCTGAGTAGAGTTTTGAGCTTGCTAACCCGAGCTGTTGTTTGAGCAGCAAAGATAACTTCAATCTTGGCCCAAAGTTGAACAAATGTATTGCATCCTACCATTTGAATCTTGAGGGATTTGGATAAGGATGCAAGAAGCCAAGATAGAAGGAGATTGTCTTGCCTTGTCCAGTGAGAAAGAATAGGATTGGTAACAAATGTGCTTGTTTTGGCATCAAGAATAGTGGCAACAGGTACCTTGGAAGGATTCAGATAATCTTCCAGAGCAAATTCATGGATGGTGGCAACCGCTTCTTGTTTCCATGTAAGAAAGTTGTTTTCTTCTACATCTAGCTTGACAGAAACTGAAACAGTGAAAAATTGAAGGCGAGTAGAAGAAGACTGTGTGTGAGGTGGTGAGTGCTCAAGGGAAGACGATTTAAAAGTGATGGAGTCAGCCATGGTTAAATGGCTCGTGATACCATGTTATGATGAGGAAAGAACAGAGAGTGAAGAAGAGATGATTGAGAATCAAAGAGTAAATCTGATATGAATTACTTGAAGTGAATACAAGATACAATGACTATATATATATATATAATATATATATATAATATATATATATATAATATATATATATATTATATATATATATATATATATATATATATATATATATATATATCCACAGATACAGAAACAAAAAGATAACAAACTAAATGATAAGATGAAACAACTAGAAGATAAGACTAATCTAACTAACAAACTGAACACCTAACTAACTCTGTACTCTATCAGATATATTTTGTGATTTTTTAATATTATACACTATCTTTCATTAATCTTTCTCAATCAATCTCTTTGTTCAAAATTTAGTCAATTCTTTGTTATTTTCTTTACTTTCCTGTTCTTCCATCTATGGGTATGCAACATTACATATGACACATATTATGTATACGTATGGTATATAATACACGTTAGATACTGATTGAATGTATTTCTGTTATATAATAAACATTATTGATTAGCAAAAATAATTGAAGTACAACATTAGTTGTATAATATTTATACAATATTTATCTTATTCATTAAATTTGAAGGATTCAAATGTAAGAATTGATCTATGTTAAGAATTCAATTGTACAACATCTGTACAACTTATTATTAACTTAGTCTCTTACTCAGTACCTTTGGAGACTCACATGATGAAGAGATTATTAAGTCCAATAAGAGTAGGAGATTTATTTGTTTTATATTACTTATATTTTGATATATCAACTATTTTATCTTTTTGTTTGAAATTTAACTTCCTCACTATCTATTATAGTTAATATTTTAGATTATGTGTCATGTAATAAATAATCAATAGTGAAGAACAAATAAATCTCTTACTCTTAGGGGGCGTTTGGTGCATTACCGAGGAAGATTACCGGTAATCTAGATTACCTTGCAGATAGATTACCTCCAATTAAATTACCGGTAATCCATATTACCTTGTTTGGTATATTATCCACATTATCAGGTAATCTATATATATTACTATAATACCCTCTAAATAATTATAAAATGAATTAATCAAATATAATTATATTATTTATATTATTAAAATACATAAAATACACATAAAATGAATTGATCAAATATAATTATATTTTGAATTTAATATCAATATTTTTCAATTTTAATATTAATATAATTATTTATTAAAAATAAAAATTCATTAAAATAATTATAATATTCTTGCACAACATAGAAAAAATAAATATAACGCAAAAAAATAAAAAGATAGACAATTGTAAGACCCAATATAGTATAAAAATATGAACACGTTGAAATATAAATCAAATTTAAACAACAATTGAAACACATTTTACTATTAAATAACAGTTGAAATTAAATAAAAAATACTAACTTTGCAGAAACCATCAATTATGAAAGAAATAGAAATCTTGCAGGAAACACATTTTAGTATAAGCAGTATGGAATATAGAGAGAGAATTAAATTGCGGGAAACACATTTTAGTATGTGCAGTATACTAACCTGGATGCAACAGCAACAGGTAGCAACATGAGTTTTGAGATAGTTTAGGATTTGTGTTAGAAAATTATAAAATTAGGATTAATAGTGTATTTTATTAGAGGGGTAATGATGTAATAAAATAAATTCGAGGATTACCTAGGGGTGCTAATCCAGATTGCCACCTGAAACGGAGGTAATCCATATTACCACTTTGGAGGTAATGTGGATTACTTGGTAATCCACATTACCAATATCTTTGTCAAAACAAACGAATCAATCTGGATTACCAGGTAATTTAATTGCAAGATTACCGGTAATCTATGCAGATTACCCCATACCAAACACCCTCTTAGTGCATCAAATAATTTTTTCACCTTCTGAGGCAGACTAAGGCACTTCAGATTGAGCATCAAGTGCATTTGCAGTGCATGCAGTCGAATAAATAGCACACTTATGTTTCCTTAAGTATGTTTCAATAAAATACATACATAATGAGTAATGTTACATTATTTACATCGTAAAATTAATCATCATTAACTATTATTTGAAATAATGTAATTTTTTAAAATTATTAATTTAACTTTTAAAATGTTAAGATTAATATATAATATTAAAAATTGAATTATTAATAATTTTAAAAAATTGAACTACACATTGACAGTAACTGATTTTGTAATATACAAAAAAAAAAAAAAAGCATTTCTCAATACTTATCAATAAGGTACTTCATATTGCATCTCATCATTCAAGGATATATATATAGGATTACACAAGAATATATATAAGTATGCGAAAAAGCCTCGCGTACTTCGGAAATACATACTCCGCGTATGTACTCTGTATATAATGTTCAAAAGCATCTCTTTTTACGCGGGTGTTTCTCACATCTATCCTTCCATTTGCATGTCATGTCCGTTAAAGTGTGTTTAATTTTTTAAAAAAACTCACATTTGCACATATTGAGCCTCACTTTGTTCATTTATTTTCTTTTGCTTCATTTCTATATTCTGACCTTTAAGTGGCTCTAGCTTTTCCTTCTCAAAAAAATCTCTTATTATATTTTTTTAGATAATTAATCTCTTGTTATATTTGACCTTGCATTCTACTAATATTTATATATTTACAAGAAATTATTAGATATTAAATATATTACCATAATAAATATGTACTTATTTAACATGTATAGTTATATATTCTTTACTTATAATTTTGAAATTTAAATTAAGTGCTAGTTTGGATAAAGAGCTTAATTAAGTCCTTATACATAAAGAACTTCTTAATAAGGACTTTAGAAGTAATAAGTAACTTTTAAAAAAGTTATTTTATATTTGGAAATAAAATAATATAAGTGCTTATTTTGATTTGTAGTGGTAGTTTTTAGAATGTTGTGCAAAGACTTTATTGAAGAAGTTAAATATTTTAACTTCTCCAAAAAGCACTTAAAATAACTTTTTAAAAAGTTAAAAGTTACATAAAAATTAATCCAAACATCTATATAATAACTTATAACTTATAAAAAGTTAAAAAAAGTCATAAATTTGCTATCCAAACCCACCCTAAGATTTAAATCATAAAGATTAATTAGTTGATATTTGTTTATGGAAAAAAATTATCATGCACTAATTATGTAAAAAAAATTATGCACTATCTGTCAATAGAAAAATTATAAATTTAATTTTAAAATGAATTTGATTTTCATTCACTGACAGTGTAAATTTTTTTTTAATCGGTCATCCAATCATGTGCTATCACGTCAGTCATAATTGTGTTTTCTCTCTCTCATTACCTGAAAAGTCATAAAAACAGAGTGTTTTGATTGGATGACAATATAAAATATTTTACACTGTCACTGCATCAAAATTAAACTCTTTTAAAATATATAAAATGTGTGAGAGAAAATTTTCATTATACTGTGAGCAACATTTGTAAAATGTGTAAGCAACATTTGTAAAATGTGTGAGCAAATTTCCATTATAATGTCAGCAATATTTATAAAATTTGTGAGTAAACATAGATCATACTGTGAGCAACTTGTGTGAAATATGTGAGCATACTTTCAATAAATTGTGAATAATCTGTGTGAAAAGTATGAGCAAAAATGCATTAAATAGTGAACAATTTGTGTATATTGTCTGAACAAAAAATATGTTAAATTATGATTAATTTTCTCAATATTTATGAGTAATTTATTTTATATTGTAAGCAATATCTGCTATGTATTTGTGATTTGTGAGTGAAACTTGTGAGCAAGTTATGTAAAATAAGCATTGTATATAAATCTATTGTAAATTATTAAACTTATAAATCTATTAAACGCTCTATATTTTAATTTTCAATTAATATTTTTAATACACTTTAATTTTTTATAGTATATAATTATTCATATGTATATATTGTTAAATAAATATATGTTATACATATTTTATTATATCTGGTTGAACTCCCAATCGAACCGATTGAATCTCTAAACCTCTAAATCCATCCACCGTCAGTTTTAATTGCTGGCCCGGTTTTCAGAGCCTTGAAAATAAGTGAGCGAAATTTTTATTATAATGTGAACATATTCGTAAAATGTGTAAGCAAACATGTATCTTACTGGAAGCGAGTTATGTAAAATATAAGAGCAAAATTTTATGTTACTATAAGTAACTTGTGTGGCGTTTATGAGCAAATTTACAATAAACAATGAGTAACTTGTGTAAAATATATGCGCAAACGTGCATAACATTTTGAAAAGAATTGTGTTAATGTATGAACAATATTGTGAATGAAATTGTGTTACATTGTGATAAAATAAAAAGTAAATTGTAAAATTGTGAGCAATTTATATTATATTGTGAGTAATTTGTTATTTTGTGCTTCAATAACCTCATCATCATAATCGTCTAAATTTAGAGAGACACTGTTAGTGAAGCGATGATCAAAGAAGTTTATTGTATGTTTATTGAAGCAGTCAGTCATGTATTTGTAAGTGAATTAATAAATTTAGATGAATTAAAAAATAATAAAAAAATATTTGCAATAAAAATTGTAAATTTAATTATAAGAAAAAATAAGATAAAATTAAATAATTTTAATAAAAATAACAAAAAGAAAAAGGAGAAATATTAAGAGAGGGTAGGAGAAAGAAAAAAGAAAAAATTAGTAAAAGAAAAAATAAATAAATAGAGATAACAGAAGAAGAAAGGAGTGACAGGCTAGCACGAGAAAAAAGGAAGAGAAAGAAAAAAAAAAAAGAGAAATGATTGAGTAGTATAAATGGGAGTAAATATATTTGGAGTACATGGAACATTACTCAATATGCACTCATTTTGTATCCATCCAAATCACACATCGCAGACTCTTCCCTTGGTTCAATAAATCAAATGCTTTATTGATGTCCTTAAACTCAACCTCATGAGTCACAAACTCATCCAATTGCAGTTCCTGTGAATATATATATTATTTAGGACTTGGGAAGATTTAAACTCACAAGAAATTACATGCCATATACTAATTCTCTCATTACTACTCTAACATCATTACTTATCACTATTATTTATAAGTATACAGAAATTCTTAGTGCACAATAAAAGATCCGTCAAAATAATTAACAAATTATGTACATCATGTGATATATGGTATGTATATTGTATATAACACGTAATATATGGTGTGCACATTATATAATATATGTTATGCATAATATATTGATTGTTTTGACTGTTTTTTAATTGTACACGTAACAATACTCATAAGTAAAATATTCGACTAAATACCCAAAATAGTCCTCAAGAAATGCATCGCGGGACAAATTAGTCCCTCCGAATTTGAAAGCCCAATATTGATCCTTCACATTTCAAAAAAAGGGACAAATTTGTCATTCCGTACATGTTCATACAATGGTTTCTTTGTTGTACAGATATGTACGGAATGACGAATTTGTCCTCTTTTTTTAAATGTGAAGGGTTAAATTGGATTTTCTATTTCTGAGAGACCAATTTATCCCACAATGATATTTCTGAAGGACTAAAATGAGTATTTAGTCATTTTCTTAGAACATAACCTAAGAATATCAAATAAAAGTTGTATGTATGTATGTATATAATATTACCTTGTCCATGTACCTCTGAAGGAGAATGGGAACATGAGATTTGGGTTTGAGTCCTCCAAATAAGGATCCCATGAGAGTTTTCCCATCATGAAGGACCTCATAAGAACTAAGGCTCAACCTGGCTCCTGGCTTGTCCACTCCTACAACAATTGTTTTTCCCCATCCCTGATCACAAAAACAACTTCTTCCCACTTAAAACATGTTCTTAGGCAATGATAATTGATCGCTCTATTCATATTTTAAGCGTGTTTAAAACAAGTCTCTCTATTCAACATTGATATCAGTTCTCTAAATAGGGAAATTTGTAGGTGGTCTGGACTGTATTTAATGCATGATTCATGAACATTCACGGTCACATCATTTGATCTATAACATCTGCAACTTATATAAAAAATATTTATATGTAAATGTTTTCAAACCACTTATTAAATGTGATCTAGAATCACCTAAAAAATTCTCTTCTAAATATGCCAATGCAATGATGAGCAGGGGAACTTCAATTTGGATATAGAGAGAAATTTACTACCATTCGACAAGAAGCAAAAGCTTGATGCACCACTGATGCCATACCAACACATTCAAAGCAATAATCTGCTCCTCCACCAGTTTTCTCTATGATAACCTCACTCACTGCTTTGTTTCCACATTCTCCAGGATGAACAAACTCTGTCACTCCAAACTTTTTCCCTGATTCAAATTCAGATTTTTGCATTATATAATGAATAATAATAATACAACAACAACAATAACAACAAGGTTTATCTCACTATATATGAGGTCAGCTAAATGGATCATACGATATCATTGCGCTCTATCATGAATTGAGCAGGAAAATAAGGTCATATATTACATGACCTGATGTTTTAATTTACATGGTATTATTAATTAAGCAGATAGTGGTTTTACCAATTTCAAATTTTTCTGGGTTGACATCCACACCTATAATCCTAGTTGCTCCACAAAGTCTAGCTCCCTCAGCAACCTAAAAAACCAATGAATTGGCAATGAACATTTCAACACATATAAATTACAAAGAAAACAAAGCCATATATATTCTAAAACTCCATACTGCAAATCCAATAGATCCCAGCCCAAAAATAGCTACTGTAGACCCTGGCTCCACACCTGCTGTTCTCCAAGCAGCACCTACCCCTAACAATGCAAGTTTAAATCAACACTTAATATTGTGTCAGATGGAAATTGGAATTAAGGTTTAGGAAGCACGGAGACACTTATACTAAGGTGTGTCCACATGTCCGACACACAGTGAACACTAACGCCTCATGAACACGTGTCTCACATATGTCCGTGCGTGTCCCAAAAAAAGTTATTAAGTTGCGACACGCACCGGACACGGATATTGTTTGACACGTGACACACCATGAACACAAGCCAAACATGTCATGGACATGATGTCTTTTTTTTTTTTCAGTTTTTATGAAGTAACTTAAGTCCAATCCTAACCAAAGTTCACTTGATTCTAAAAAACTCAAATTAAATATGAATTTTTGACCCAAAATAAGAAGGATTTGATCAAAACAATATTAATTATATATACATATATATATTGTGCACGTGTCATGTAATTTTTTAGTTTGACATATCTCCATGTTCATATCTTGTTTTGTGTCCGTATCAGTATATGTGCTTCTTAGCTATTTGTTAAGAAAATTAATTACCAGTTGATACACCACAACCAAGAAGGCATGCCCTGTGAGGTGGAATTTGAGGGTCAATCTTTGTAATGTTGGCAATGTCAACCACAGTGTACTCACTGAAGCTTGAAATGAACATGAAATGGTGTATGATCTCTCCATTTGAATCAGTGAATCTTGAGGTACCATCTCTTGGCATCCAAGGGGATACCTCAAATGGAAAATTGGTACAACGGTTGCTCTTGCTTGATTCACAATCCACACATTCCCCACAATCTGGTAGAAATATTGGAATCACCAAATCTCCTTTTCTAACTTCACTCACATCTTCTCCTACACTTTCCACAACACTATATATATAGCATATTGCAACAATTAGCTCCATTAGTTTTCAGTGTTTCATCAATATCCAAAATGAATTAAGGGGTAAGAAAGATAAGACCATAGAATAAGAAGCATTTATTTATTCGATAATAGTATATGTATAATATAAATATATCTAACTATTATCCATCGTGTGCTATATGTCATAGCATACGTAATGTGTGATATAAGTAACAAACATTACGTATGGCAGAAAGATATTATTTGTACATAATAAAATAAAAGTGAGGTGCAAAAGATATCTTTTTAAATTTAATGGCAGAAAATAATAGTTTAAAAATTGAAATATAGATCAAGATCCAAGAATAAGAAAAAGTAGGTAAAATTGTACCTAAGAAGAATTATATACACATATCATTTCTCTTTTATATTCACTTTAAAGAACATTCTATACTAAAAAAGATGAGTTTTTCTTTTGATTTTGGAACTCATGTTATTTATATATAAAAAAATAAGACAAATTTTAATATATTGTTGGAATAAAAGATTTGAAGATTTGTTTTTTCTTTTGAGGAATGAGAAAATTTCAGTGAGAAAATAACTTGAATGAAGGAACTCACCCAACTGCCTCATGGCCAAGAATTCTAGGAAAATATGCTGGAGGATCCTTCAAAACATGGAACCAGAGATAGTAAAGAATCATTCAAAAGATATTTACTGATAAAAAAAAGTGTAGGAACAGTCAAACATGAAGTAAAAAGATATAGTAATAAAAAAAGATAGTATCCAATGTTGGGGGTTGCAGTATTGATGGCAAGAGCCAAGAGGAGAAGCAAGCAATTAATTAATCAATAAATAATCTTTGTTGTACAACATAAATATGTCCAACTAATGTCCAACGTGTATTATATGTACACACATTTCGTATTATGTATAGCACACGTTAAATACTAGTTTTACATATTTTTGTTGTATGATAAGTATTATTTCCTCCATTTTTTTTAATTGTCCAATTTTAAATGTGCATTGAAATTTAAGTAATGATAGGTATAGTAAGTTAAAAGAAATATATCTATTTTACTAAATTACCCTTTATCACAATTAAATATGCATTTATTATACTCCATCCGTCCAATTTTAATTGACGTTTTAGTGTATTGCACACTTACTAAAAAGGTGATTAAAACACACAAATTTCTATAGAAGTAAATATACAATGACAAAATTATTCTTATAGTTTTTTGTGTAATAATAATTGTAAGAGATAAAAAAGAGAGTGTATGTATGGATAAAATTGGAAAAAGATTATAAATGTTTCTTTGAAAATCTAAAATGACAAATAATAGTGGACAAATAAATTTCCTAGAAAGACAAATAAAAATGGACGAAGAGAGTATTACTTAGTAAAAATAAAGTGATTATTAAATAAGAGTAAGAGAAGGAAAAAAATAATAAAATTTACCTTAAATTTTAAAATGGACAAGTAAAAAGTAAAAAGAAAAACACATAAATCTAAATTGGACAATTAAAGAAAATGGAGAGAATATTGATTAGTTAAGAGTTTCAAGTATTAAGGGTAAATTTATTTAGAGTTCAAAATAATTAATTAAGGAGGTAATTGTAATCAATTAATTAATTATCTCATAAATAAATAAATAAATAACAATAACAATTGAGAGATGAGAAGTAGGAGGTAGCAACTAGATGAGACCTGCATTTTCCAAAAAGTGGCATCGCTGCCGCAGAGAGAGGTACAAATGACACGAATCCGAACTTCACGACGTTTCGGCGGCGCCACTATTATTTCCTCAATCACCAATGCCTCGCCCGCTCCTCTAGCAACCGCAGCTAACAGAAAAATGAAAGAAAAACAGGGAAATAAAAGTATGTATGCAATGCAAATTAATCAAATCTATCAATATTTGAATGGGTAGAGAAATGAGTGTAGATCTAAAATGTATTTACCAATAGTATAACCCAAAAAGAAAGAAAAAGAATTAAAGGAGTTTTTGATGAATCTTGAGTAATTTTTTAGGCACACTACCTTTGCATCTTATAGATTGGCCTTCTTCACTATTTGTTGATGTTGCTACCTCATTTTCCATGCCAAGCTCAAGTTAAAGTTGCAACCCAAGACTCGCTTTCTTAGAAAAAGGAACTCGGGAATCAATCGCCAATGGGATGTTGAATTGAATGTGAGGACTTCACTTTTGCTCTGATTTACACATTGTCTGACATTGTGACCCTCCCAAATTGTTATTCAATTTAATTTTCATACATTGATTTACCCTGTACTATTTTTTTTTAAAACAAATATTTGAGGCACAGAAAAAAAAAAAACCACCCAAAACAGCCAATAGCCAATGAAACTCATTTAACATTTTATGACTCAAATAACACTTTTAATTATAAGTGTATTTTTAATGGGTCGGGTGATTGTGGCCCAAATTCTCATTTGTTGGCTGATTTTTTGTTGTGCCTCTAGCAATGCTCTTTTTTTAAAACCATAGTCCAATTATGTGTTACCATGTTAGTCATAATTGTGTTTTCTCTCTCCCACTATTTCAAAAGTCATACAAACGGAACATTTTGATTGGATGACACTCATATAAATCACTTGCTCCGTTTTTTTTTATTTGTCCATTTAAAAATTTTAGCCCATTGTTATTAATTTTTTTAATTATATCTTTAATTAATATAAGAGGGAGAATAAATTTAGTAAGTAAGTACTCCCTCTGTTTCAATTTTATTTGTCTTTCTAGGAAATCCATTTGTCCACTATTATTTGTCATTTTAGAGTTTCAAGAAAATATTTACAATTTTTTTTCAATTTTATCTATACATACACACTCTTGTATCTCTTATAATATATTAGACTAAAAAATTATAAGGATAATTATGTCATTATGTACTTACGTTTATAGAAATTTATGTGTTTTAATCATCTTCTTAATAACTGTGCAATACTCTATAACGTCAATTAAAATTGGATGGAGGGAGTAAGATAATAGATAATGAGTGGTAAAGAAAAGAATAATATTGTAAAATATGCTTAATTTTTTTTAAATTTTAGACATTGTAAAATGTATCATTAATCCGTTTGCACAATTAAAATTGGACAAATAAAAAAAAAATATAGAGTATTTTTAAAATTTGATTTTTTTTCTTTAGTACCTATAGGTATCAATATCCAATAATATACAAATCATGGTAATTTAATTGTTGACTTGATAGATTTTAAAAAGTAGCACGTGACTTTCTTATAATAATATTATTACTATTGAGTAGTAGTACATATAATTTTTTTAAATACATAATAAATTCCCTTAAAATTTAATTTTGATGCATCATAAAAAAATTGTGTCTATGCTATTTGGTTTTCATTTTCATTTTTTGTTTTTTCTGTTTTTAAAATTTTGTGAATAAAATATTGAAAATGGAGAAAATAATAAAATCATGTTTTCTCTGTTTTCAGTATTTCCTTCACAAAAATTTGAAAACAGAGAAAATAGGAAATGAAAACAGAAACCAAACAGCACAAGTTTTCCAATGAACCAAAAAAGTTAAAACAACTATTATTTTAAAATTGAGGGAGTAATTAAGAAGAGAGATAATGAGTATTAAAGATAATATTATAAATTATGCTTAAATTTTGTTAAATTTTAGATATTAATTATAAAATACATTATTAATCCGTATACGTAACTAAAATTGGACAGATAAAAAAACGGAGATAATATTATTGGCTAACAATAGTAGCAATAGGGAGAGTGCATAAGATTGCAACAAAGCTTCACTCAAATATGTGGCACAAACATAGAAATAATGAAGAAATGATTATATGTGAAACTAAATAATGACACTACCAAATTAAATAATGTATATATATTTAAAATCAGAAGAATATGGAAACAGAGACAATGGCCAAGGCAAAAATGAAAGTCAGGGCAGAGACTTGAATGCCTCCATTGCCATTATTTTTGTTTTCGGAAGGGCTAGCAGCAGCATCATTTGATGAAGAATTATTGACATCACCTGCATCAAAAAGTTAGTTAATACTTGAGTTAATTAGTACATAAAAACTTTTCACTTTTAAATTCTTGTGCACAAATACACATAATATATTGGTATGACAAGACTTTATGCGAAATACTCCATGTTATTAATAAGCAAGATGGATGATCTTCACCGTAGCATCTAAAGATAATAGATTAATTAAGCTACTGTTTGTTTTCACCGACTCTAATATCAATGAGTCAGTGAAAAAGTAACGAATATATTAAGTGTTTGATATGAGAGTTACAGTAGAGATGAGAACAGAGTCGTTGTGACTCTGTAATATAAAATTGTCAATTTTTTACCTATTCCAATTATGAAGTTATTGTGTATTGGAAGAGAGACACAAATATATAAGAATGTGTTTAAGTCAATTTTAAAATTATTATATTTCAGACTTTTGTGACACTAACTTCATAACTCTTTCGAATCTTTCTTCAAAGTCAATGAAAATAAACACTTTAATAAATGTCATATTAACTTTAGATGATGACTCCAAGTTCTTTTAGTAGAAAGAAACTTACCAATAGAAACAAAAGTAGTCCTTTTATTTGAAAAATTCACATAATTTGATTATAGTTATGATTAAATTATAAAATTTTAATTTTGTACCATTAATTGAGAATGTTGGTCAAGTCTAGAATTCTTCAGACATTGAGATGATCATCATCACTAGTTCTTGTGAAATTTTCACATAATTAAGCTGATCTATTCCCATGAAATACTTTAATTTGAATGGATCTACTTTACTGAATTAATTAATAATTATTTTCCTTTAATAATATGACTAAAATTAGAGTGACATACCAGGACTAGGGGCAGCAACTCCATTTGAAGGACTGGTAGCTGGTCCTTTTGGTGACAAACCTTCATTATATTTTTTAGAGAAATAAAAATTAGTTAATTAAAATACACGGATTAAGAGATATTTTCTCTAGTGAAATACTTCGTATAAACTAAATTTGATACTAAATCCGTCACTCAATTTAATTCTGATATAATTCAATATTGGGTTCGTTTGGTTTAGATTTTCATAGAATAGCTTTTAAAATAATTAATGTGAAAAGAATTACTTTTAAAATAATTGAGGTAGAAAAAATTGATTTGTGTTTGGAAAAGATGTTAAAAAATTGAATTTGAGAGGGGTGCTGTGACATGTGAGATACTAAAAATAAAAGCTAATATCTTTAGCTTTCATTAAAATCAATTATTTTTAAAATGATATACTTTTTCTAAAAGTAAAATTCTAAACCAAACACCTTCAATTATTTTCATCCCACTTTGTTCCACCGCAACGGGAAATTTTTTTAAACCAAACAGACACATTATAGTTACTTAATCTAACTTATATTTTGACTCAATATAATATTATACTCAAACTTTTATATTGAAAAAAAAAGACAATTTTAATACTGATACAATCTAATATTTATATTTAATCCAACTTTTAACACTGATAACTGATTTAGTGTCACTTTTAATAGTCTTCCTCTTCCTTTGTTATTTAATAAGTGTTCAAATTACTGTAATTCTAATTCAGATATATTAATTTTTTAATGTATCCAAAAACAAAGTATCATGAATACACAATGAAATGAAGGAAAACTTACTTGGTGATGGAGATTCACCTGGAGGCAATGACACAGGGACTCCCACAGCTGTGACAGTTAAAAGGAAACGATTGAAAAAGCATTTTAGTTATGTCATAACAAAGAAAGACAACATTGCTAAAACTAAGGTTAATCATTGACTCATTGTATTGTCATTGATAGAACAAGCTAAGTCTAACAAATGCTCTTTGAATTTAGTAGAAATAACGAAGATTTAAAACAAACCAATGTTTTCCTATTTCCTTGAAGATGTCTCATCTACTTTAATAAAGGTGACAAAAGATATATTAAATATTATATATATTTTTAAAATAAATGTGATTAAAATTGTAAAAATTTTATGTTTTTTTTTTACTAAATCAGCCTCTCTTTTTTGAAATCGTAGGTTCGGCCTTTCTTTCTTGAAATCGCAGGATCCATACGATTTCAAGAAAGAGAGACTGATTTAGTCAGAAATCGAAGGATTTATACGATTTCTACTAATATAAATGAAAATCAGGACACTCCGTAAAATTAATATTTCTCTCACGCCATTTATGAAAATAATGATATTTTTTTGGAAAAAAATCCACAATAAAAACTCAAAAAACTAATATATTATTATGTACATTATATATAAATATTGTAAAAAATAATATTATAACATATGATATATAATCTGTATAATTTATAATATATATTGTATAAGTATATAATATATAATATACATATTATATAATATATGATGTGCGAATATTTTTTAAAAAAAATTTATAACTACCATGCTCATTTATTTAATGTGAACAAAGTGGAGTAAAGGCTTAGATTGGGTTCTACAGCATTAAATTGCAATATAGTTAATGGTTGTGTGGCTGTGGACAAGATGGTAGTTCCACTTCCACCGCTTTGTTTTAAATTGCACCCATTTCCAGAAGAGTAACATTATTGGTACGTACTAAATGGTATGTATAGTACACATATGTTTTGATTTAATAGTGGAGAAAAGAAATGTAAGTGGTGGAATGATGTCATATTAAAATTTTAAGGTGACAAAGTGGGTGGAGAATGTATATAAGAAAAAGTGTATATACAAATATTATTATTGTTTCCAATTACTACATATCTACTTTACATTACATCTTAGGGACAGTTTGATTTATATTTTAGAGTTTAATTTTAATTCACTAATAGTGTAAAATAGTTTTACACAGATATTCTATCATGGATTGATATATCGACAAAAGTTTTTAATGTAAGTACCCACTGTCTAAAAAGTTATACAAATCAATAAATGTGATTTCCTGTCAGTGCATCATAATTAAACTCTATATTTTAATATGATTATTTTTAAAATAATTGATACGATAAGAATTCATTTTAAAATAAGAGTTTTTGTTAAACGGTAAGTTCTAATAATTTTTAAGATACTATGACGGAGTCTTTTATATAGAAAATATCAAAACATATCTTTCCAATGTAAATATTTTAACTTTTATTATGTTAACAAAATTCTTAAAATAATTGATATTAGAAATTTTGATTTGTATTTAGAAAAAATATTATTAAAATTGATATGATGAAATAGTTGTGACATTTCATTGGAATCAATAATATTAAACTTTTAGATTATGAAGAACTAATTTATCACCTGATAAATTTTTGAAGGACCAAAATTTATATTTAGTTTTATATTCTAAATGCAAATATAAGAGTTTTGAATGAATGAGATTAATTACCAAACGAACACAATCTAAACTTATCTTTTAAAATTTCTCCCGGTAGCAAAACCCTAATAAAAATTACTCCAATTTAAATAAATTAAGATAACCAGTTGTATATCAGAAATTTTAAAGGAGTCAAGTTGTATATATTTCAAAGTTTAGAGACTATCAATGCATACATTGCGGATGTATGTCTCTTATGCTGTGACAGTCCTGATGTTTGTGAATTTTTAACTCGTGATGTTATATTTATAATAAGAAATCAATCAATTTATAAATAAAATTTTTAGGTATAATTACTTATTCTATTACAATTCAAATAATTATTTGAACAAAAAATAAAATTAAAATGAATCTATTAACTATATTAATTGATTTATCATTATACACTAAATATTATTGATTTTCAATTGTTTAAACTTTAGATATACCTAGATCTACTTCACACTGTGAAGAGATGAGCACTCTAGTTTAATGCGGTTAAAAACTTGTATAGATGTTGCAAAGTACTCTTTCCGTTTTTTTTTTTTTAATTGTCCTATTCAGTGATACGCACTTTTTTTAATTGTTCATTTCAGATTTTAAGACAATATTTATTATTTTTTTTTCACTCTTACCCTTATTTAACACTCACTATCTTTCTTATTCTTTTACCAAGTAGAGGATAATTTAGGTAAATAGATACATATTTTGTTAACTTTAATACTATACCAATCATTACCTAAATTCTTGTGCGTATTTAAAATTGGACAATTAAAAAAAACGGAAGGAGGAAGTATATGTTATGCACAACATGTGATATACTATAGATTTAACAGTATATATGTTATGCATAATATACTGATTGTTTTGACTGATTTTTTATTGTGGACCAAGTATTTACTTTTTACATATAAGTAACTATCAAAAAATTTAAAAAACTTATATATCTTCTAATCGAACACTCTAAATTCATATAGCTATATAACTCTAAATTTATATATTTATACCTATGTGTATTTGTATCTTGGATTTACAAATAAACGCATTCCGATGTTAAAAATTTGAGTTTTTCTATAAGTATAAAATTGTACCCGTCAAAACAATAAAAGATATGAATTTGAGCCTAAATCACTCAGCTTATTAAAAAAATTACACATAATATAGATTAAAAACGTTATTTGAGTCAAAATTATTAAAATAGACTTTTTTGACGGTTTTAATTGTAGAAATGTTGTTATTCAAAACTTTCTGTAGAGAGTTTACCTGAGCAGGTGCTAACGGGTGGGGTGGTGACATGACAAAGAGATGGAAGATTGAGAGCCTTTTTGAGATCAATCTTGATGCCAATGGAGTCAGGGTTGCCCAGCAGCTCACACAAGCATATTGGGTTGCTATCCACAAGCCCTGCCAACTCAGGGCAGCATCCTTTCTCTGGCTTTGTCAAATTACTCCCACTTTCCACATATGTTAGGCAATCCGACATGTTATACAGCGCGTTTAAGCACCCGTTGCTTGCCGGGGCTGGCGCTGTTGCGGTCTCTGGTGGTGGTGATGCCACCGGAGACCGAGCAGATACGCCGCCCCATGCAAGTGCGAGGACTAGAGAGGCCAAGATTATGATCTCTTTGCTGCTGCTACCTGTTGTGGCCATTTTATTGTTTTGATATTATTTTGGGTACTCCGAGCTTGTAGTCTCTTTTTCAATTTTATGCTAGTGTATGTGTGTACAATTCGGTGGGTGAAGTTTGGGGCTATGAATTTGATGGGTAGGTTGTAGTTAAAAATAAATAAATAGTGGTAGTAGTAGAAAATTAACAATAATACTTGTGTTGTAATAGAAATATGCTTAATTAGTATCTAACGTGTGCTATATAAAATATGTAATGTGCATCATACTATACATATAACACACATTACATATTTTGTATAGTACATGTTAGATATTAGTGGAATGTATTTTTATTGTACAATCAATATCAATGGAAAATTAACGGGTCTATACTTGGAAAGGGGTTCCCTAACTTTTGGTGGCTGAATTTAATAATGAATTCAACAGCCAACCATCTGCCTATCTAGATCCAACTTCTATCCTATTCAAATTAAAGTCGAAATTGTTTGATCCCATAACTGCAATACAAGAACGAATTGTGAGCCATTTCAAGCAACCAAAAAATTAAAAAAATATGGATTTTTTTTCGGTATCAATAAAAGATACTATAGAATATCAATAATGATATATTTATCAAAAGTTTTGTTATTTTTTTTTATAAATAAGATATATGTATTAAGTAGTGATTAACTTATAGATAGATTAATTTAAAATTTTTAAATTTAGATAACTGATAATCTTAAAAAATTAATTTAATTTAAGTTGATACTCTCAAATTTTATCTATTTATGAAAAAAAAATCAACTCATAACATGCTTTAAGAGAGAGAGTACACTGCAGAAGGGAAGGGGAAAAGGATGTGCCATCAGGAATGAGTTGCGACCGAGACAACTACGACCAATGCCAGTGTGCTCCGCTGGTATTGAATTATATTTATCTTAACATGTACTAACAGATTAAATACACAATTAAATATTAATACCTAACAAAAATATTGAATAGTAAATAAATGTTAAAAAATCAAAATCGAAATAATGAAATAAAATTATCAGCCTTTTACAAAGTGAGTGATGCAAATTCATGGCAGCCAATTCTCTTTTGGTTGCCCACGGTGTCCGGAGCGAAGCTCCGACTTAACCGTCGCCCCGGATTGCGTACCTGGGAATGACAGGTGAGGCTCCCAACAAGGATTTTTTCCATCAACGGTATGGTATCATGATGTGATGATTGGTCAGTTTTTATCATTATTATTAATATTTTATTTTTATTTATCAACTTTTATCGTTGTTTGTCAACATCTTTTCACCTTTATTTTGAAGGTGGAGGACAAAAGAGGAAAATTACCGGCAAGTAAGTATTTTACTATTTGAAGTAACAAGTATTTTTAGGATACTTATTAAAAAATATCATTATAAGTATAATAAAAAATTATACATATATATATATATAATATAGAACAATAATTTGTGTACACCACAAAATAAACCACTACGAGTCATCAAGTGTAATAATCTAACATTTTAAAACTAGTAATCTAACTTTTAAATATATTAGATTAATCTATAATAATAAAAATTGGATTATTAGTTTTAAAATGTTGGATTATTTTATATAGTGACGGATGTCGGCTGATTTTATGGTATAGATGTAACATTACTCAATAATATAATATGCACAACGTATATCACATTACGTGCACAATATATATCATATATTATAAAAAAATGATATTGCAACATGTGATATATGTTATGTTTAACATGTGATATATATATTATGAACAACAGATAATATACGGTATATACATGTAAATTGTTCAAGAAAAATTTTAACTCAGCAAAAATACTTAACTTTTGTGGCAAAGTCCAGCTAGCTAGCTGGCTTGGGTTCTTGTCAACTTAAAAGTGTGAAACCCGCACGGCATTTGAGTTAGCAAGCAAGCTTTATCAGTAACCGGCAGCTAGACGTAGACAAGCTTAAAAATATGTTGCTAATATTTTTTTGAGTAGCAATATATAGGTTTACTTCTTGATATATTTACATCATTTAATATCTTTTTAAGGATGTAAAATTATATCGATTTAATTAACTTATGAATTCAAAATTCTTACCACTTTGAGTAAATATATCAAATTTTATAGAATTTTAAAATGATTTGATACCACGTCACAATATTGAATTTTGGCAAAAAATGAGTTTGTTTGGGTAAGATTATTAGAGGAACTTCTTCAAAATCTTACATAAAATCGGAAGTGAGAACACATTTTTTTTAAATGTTTAGATGAAATTATAAAAAAATACTTATCATTAAGATTGGAATGGAAATTGTTAAATAGTTGTATATAATAAATATAAAATACTTTTCTTTGAAGAAAATTACAATAGAGAACATAGAGAAATACTTCTTATAAATACTTCGATCTTATAAATAAAGTTAGGATATATTTATTGTTCCACAATAATATTTGTTATGTAACAGAAATACGTCAAATTAGTATCTAACTTGTGTTATATACATAATATGTAATGTGTGTCATATATATAGTACATGTATGTATGACACACATTACATGTTATATATATACAACATATATACATTAGATACTAGTTGGATATATTTATGTTGTACAATAAACATTACTGATTCCATGTGATAACATTTTCATATGAAATAAATACTTCTTTAAAAGCTCATAGCATCAGCCATCAAGTATAGAATGATGGGATATACCTCACATCTAAATATATGTTAAACCCGTAATGCATATAAAAATAATATTATAGATTTGAATTTATAATAAACCATACACATAATAATATATCAATAAAAATTTTAGAATATTATTACTATAGTTTTAACTTTAATTAATTAAGTATTAAATGATTGATAATTTGATATGTCATCATTTACTACTTCAATTCTAAAATAATAGTCGTTTTCTAATGAACTAAAAAAATTAATACGACTACTATTTTAAAACAGAAGTAAGAATATATAATTTCTTGTGCACTCATGTGTATATCAACATTACTCTAATCCATAACCCATAACCCATGTGAAATGGTCGTATTCCCAAGAATGTTGTTGTCTACAAGATGAGATGGTTGGGTATGGAACTAGTAATAAATAAGTGATAGATCTCTCATGTATTTCCTGTTATGAGTGAGGAGTTGGAAGTTGAAGAAGAAAGCATTTATGATTCTACCTCATTCTTCCATTAACATTTATGTCGGACATCACATCTTCACTCTAGTATTTTGTGGTTCTCAATGATACTGTTTATTTGGACAGACAATACAGAGTTATTTATATGATATTTATTTAGTATGTATATATATAAAATATACTGTATTTATATAGAGTTTTTGTGTATTTTATGTCCACACTCAAAATAAGTATACAAAATATATATACATATATAGAAACTTTAATAAAAATTTATCTAAATTTTCTTCTTCAATTTTTGGATAGTGTTTTAATTCATAGGTGATTTAGATTTTTACTATAAATTATATGTATTGTCCTCTAAAACAAACACAAAACAATAAAAAAATACATGTATAAATTGATTCTGTACATATTAAAACAAACACAAAATAAAATATACAAATTTTATTGTATTATATTATTTTATATATGTATTTTTGTATTATACTGTGCAAGAAACAAACACTACCTAATATCTCTCCCACTACCTATTATTGTTCTAAACCCTATTATCTCTTCCAGTGTCTTTTGTTTTGTTTTTTTTTTTTGGTTTTTTCATCATTTACTCCCTTCATCTAAAAATAATTGATATTTTAAATATTTGTACACTTATTAAAATATAATTAAAATATATAAATTTATATAAAAATTAGTATATAATAATAAAATTATTCTTATAATTTTTTTTACAATAATTATTATAAAAGATATGAAAAAGTATGTATATGATGATAAAATTAAAAAAAAGTAAATAAATATTTTCTTAAAATTCTAAAGTGACAAATAATATACAAATTTTTTTCTTCTAAAAAGACAAATAAAGTTAGATGGAGGAAGTATTAGCAGTATTTTGTTTACCATTCAATTATTATTAGATAACTTTAATTTAGGAAATGAAGTATTAATTATTATTAGATTATTTGAGGGAATTTATACATAATAAAAACATTAAAAAATAATTATGTTGACTTTTCTTGAAAATCATTAATATTAAACTTATTTTCAATAGTTTCAAAATAAAAATATTATACTACATTCGATTCTTTTAATTAATCTTTTACCAACTTCATTATCTTATTCACAAAACTATTGTATTTACTTTTAGCATCTAACTATAAAAGTTTAGGATAGATAAAATCATAAACTTAGTAAAATATTAGTTAAAAAGTTGATTGTATAACACTTCTCTTTCAAAAATGACACTCAACTTACTTACTTAATTCAAAACACATTATAAATACATCAGTTCAAATTTTTTTCTCAGAAAAAAATATGAGCACAAGTAATTAATATTTTAAAAATTAGAAAAATAAGTGAAGTGACTTTTACATCCTTGATTATTTCTTCAATCCTTATCTATAATAATATTTCAAAATTTATTGTTTTGTATTCATGTAAACATCTAATTTATGACACTTATATTTTATAACAACCAAACTTAGGTACTCATCATTTTGTTCTTTATCATTGGACCTGAATTGGTAAGTGAACGTCATGTACACTCACTCAATTCAATACAATCCAACATTTACAGCTACTCAATATAACTTATATTCTAACTCAATTCAATATTATATTCAAACTTTTATATCAAGACCTGACACAATCCAACATGTATACTTACTAAAATAAACTTTTTGTACTGGTAGCTAATTTAGTATCACTTTCAGTTTACACGTAGCATAGCTCGTTTATGAACAATTGAACACCCACTTTACAGTTGTCAGCATAGAACAGTCAATTTTTATAGAAATTGTTTTCTAAATAAACTCACATTAGAATGTAACTTCAACTTCAAATATTCACTTGCAATGTATGCATTATAACATTAAACATTCCAATATTTAAACCAAAATTAAAAATCGCAGCATAGTATACTAAACTATTGACATGAAATGAAGCCAACATGATAACTCATAAAAAATCATGATCAGCTTAGTTCTACTAAACAAGAAAGAACTTTTTATTCCAAAAGATGATCTCTGATGAAGCACCCAAAATTAACCGAATCGAATCCCAAGTTATCAATTCATCACACAGATCCTTCGGTTGTCTAAGACTGCAAAATTTTGCATAGGTTAATCGCAAACACTACACAAACTCTAGCGAGAAATATAGCAGTCAATAATTCTCAGTTCGCGCATATATATATATATATATATATATATATATATATATATATATATATCAAAACAAAGCTATTCATACATACATCGTAACCATACACCCCTTTCTCCAACCGAATATGTTGACAACTTTGATGCATATGTTTACAAGTTGCCAACATATTCATGGGTGAAGAAAGAGGTGTATGGTTATAATGTATGTACGAATAACACTCCTCATATCAAAAGCAAACGAGCTACATTCCAGGGTAAGATACTAAGAAATGGTACTCTTACTTTCTTCAAATTCAAGGAAGGGCAATTTCTCTTCAAGGAAACAGGTCCTGAATATCCACGATATCAGCGAGGACACCAGCTGCCGTAGTGTCGTTGCCAGCTCCAGCACCTTGAATAACCAGCGGTTGGCTGCTATAGCATCGTGTGTATATTTCCAACTGTCGGTCGCGTCGACATAAAAAATGGTCAAGCCTTTCAAGTTATGTATATCAAGCTAGATCATATATACCTCTGTAATGTAAAAGAATCCTAATTAAGAAAATGCATAACACCATGAATGAGGAAAATAAAGGAAGCTTACCACATTATCACTTCCTCTCAGTCTTCCTAATGGAGAATTCTTTGGAAGCTCTTGAATGCCAACTTCACAACTGCAAAAGAAAAAAATTATAATTAGTATAAGGAAAGGGAGAAAACAGAAAAACTTTCATGCCAAATTTAAACCATATTACATCAGTTATCAGCTTGCATAACAGGCAATTTGAATTTATTCTGCGGTAATTTGGGTGATAATCGGTTAAGGAAAAGATACTTTCACAATAAACTCTGTATAACAAAGTTGCATCATCTGCATGCAATTAGCTAGCAATTAGCATGTATGTATGTTGTGATGGGCTGAAGATTATCAATTACCAAAAAATGATGGTGCATGTGTTAAGTGGTGATCACAATAACATTAAATAGTGCTTTATTATGTTGTGATTGCAGTAAAACTGTAAAACCAATAATATTTGTCGTACAACAGAAATACGTCCAACAAGTATCCAACGTGTGCTATACATGGGGATACTTGTTGGACGTAATTTTGTTATACGACCAACATTATTGCAGTAAAACCGGTCCTATAAAAATTAATCATTTATTGAAAATTAATGTTTCAAAATGTCAAATATCACCAATATATATATATATATACAAAGAATGAGTCAAAGCTAAAAAGGGCAAAAACATAAGTGGAAAGGCCTAAAACTGATGCTTGATTGAATACTAAATATGAAAGAGGAAAAAGAAGATGCCTTGAGCCCTCTATTACACAAACATAGCGAAGCACGTTTCCATTTGAAGCTGCCTTCTCAACTCTCTCTTGAATATCTTTGTCCAGCAACAACAGTCCTTGGTCCAAGAAATCTTCAACAGTCATCACATCAGGTCCCATTTCTTTTGGATACAAGCTCTCAATCTGTGAAATGCATACAAACATACAACAATAACAGCATGTAAACATTAAATAGGGAAAATGATTTACCGAAAAAATAGAAAAGGAAGGAGGTGGGGAAGTAGCACCAGATAAATTTCATACAAACCTGAATTGTATCCAGATTAATCCGACAGCCAAGTATCCGAGCAAGAATCAAAGCCTACTTTTAATATGGCCCAAAACAAAAGAAAGAAATATTACCATGTTGAGTTATTATTCATAATAATGCACAATAAACCAACTTTATTCAATTGCAAAGAAGGTCTAAGGATAAGAAATAAACAGGCTATCACATTCAGAAATTCAGTTGGTTTCACAAAATAATTTTCATTTTATATTTTCAGTTAGTTGATGTCTTTTGGGATTTTATGAAGGAAATAATGAAAACTACTAAATCCAATTTTCATTATTTAAACCTTTGCTCTCTTTGAAAGTATGTAAAGGTTCTCGTCAGAAGTTTTGGGAAGACCATTGGGTAGGAGACACATCCCTAAAACTAGCCTACCTTTATAACCTATTTTCTTTGCATGACTCTTCTATCTAAGTTTTTTATATTGTGCATGGTTCTTTAGCTTGGGATTTCCACATTTTTCGTACATTAAATGATAGAGATGCTGCTGATTTTTTGCTTCTTTTGACTGTCATTGAAAATGTTTCTTTGTCTACTAAATTCTAACACTAGGATATGGTCTCTTGATCCATCTGGCATGTTTACTTGCAAATCCTTTTGCCAATTTCTAACCCATCCCACAAACACAAATTCCTTTCAAACACAAATTCCTTTCACCGTGACAAACCCATCTGGAAGTCTAAAGCTCCCCCTAAAGTCAAAATCTTTTATATGGATAGTTGTGCTAAACAGAATTAACACTAATGACATAGTGCAGGTTTGAAGGCCACATAAGGTTATATCTCCTAATATGGACAGCTGTCCCACACATGTTTTTACATTGTCCAGCAGCTCTTATCTTATGGAATAAACTGTGTGGCATTTTTCATGAGTGCTGGGTTTGTCTAGAATCCTTAGATGGGTTTCTCCTCACGAGTTTTGTGGGCTTTGGGAAAAGAAAATAAGCTAGAATTTTGTGGCATTGTGCAATATATGCCACTATCTAGACCATTTGGCTGGAACGCAATTCCCATGCTTTTAATGATAGATTCTCAGATAATGAAGTGTTATGGAATAAGCTTAGGCGTTTGACATCTATATGGTGTAAAGCTAATAACTAGTTTAGAGGTCTTTCTGTCTGGATACGTTAAGAGATTGGAAATCTGTATTTCAGTCACAGATAGTTTATTTTAGCTATTTATCCTCCATTTATATGTACTTATATTCTTTCTCCTATCTTGATAAAATTCGTCTTTTACAAAAAAAAAATACATATATATTATAAAAAAATGGCCACCATTCAAGTTTATGCTTCAATAATGTGTGTGAATGGATTTAAAACGATACCAGACTAGACAAGCATTTTCTGTTGCAAGACAATATGATCTAGAAACAGCTGCAAAGCAAATAAACTTCATAAAAATAATTAAATAAAACAAACCAAATTGAACCTTTCTAGCAACATCCATTCCGCTAAGGTCATCACGTGGATCTGCAACATGATAACATGCACAATGACTGATGCTGAAAAACGGATTATCAAAAACTAACTGTAAAGCAAAATGAGCCAAGAACTGATGAGCCAAAATAAGAAGAATAACCATGCCAATACCATACACACGGTCACTAACCTGGTTCAGTGTACCCAAGACTTTTAGCAGCTTTAACAACTTGGCTCAATGGCTTTCCATCTTCAACTTCACTCATTACAAAGCCCAATGTCCCTAGAAGAAGCATAGAGCATAAAATACAATATCAGAAACCAATACCTCATGTTTGTGGTAGTCTGTCTATTAAGGATAGCACCAAAAAATAATATCATAGAATGTAATATATCTGGACGATATATCATACCACTCAAACTCCCAATAATGCGATGAACAGGATCACCAGAAGAGATTATGCGATTCAGTGAAGCTATCACAGGAAGACCAGCACCTACCTTAAAAAGGAAAAATATAATAATAAAAACCAGATGAGAATAAGCACCGTCATTCACTGCCATACTAAACTATTTGACAATCTAACAGTCTACAGAAACACATGACTCATTCAAAACACATTTCACTATTAAGATCCAAAAAGAATTCATAAAATGGAATACTTAACAAGAAGGAACACTACTGACTGATTCCGAGGAGAGAGTTTATTTAATTGCATAATAAATCATTCTTGAACAATAAAATAAAATAATTATTTGTCAGCAAATCGTGAGAGAAACAATGAAAATGAAGATACTTTTTGGTTAAGAATCAGGTGACACTATAACAAAATGATTGATAATTTTTCTCCTTTACATGATTTATTCATCAAACTACAGCTCATGAACAAGACCATATAGCTTCAAACTTTTTCCTGTGGATTTCCATTTCTTATTTATCACGGTAAAGATTGCTTAAAAAGTTTCAGCAAAGCAATTGCTTGCAGAATGCAGATTGTCAATCCATACTGGAATTTCAAAACATTTTTGTGCTAGTTTTGACACTTGGAGATCATTATTATAGACAGATTGACAGAGACTTAACAAACAAAAGAAAACCACTAGAAGCATTTCTGTTTATATTCAATTTTGTTGAAATCCATACCCATAACTATTTTCCATACAATCACATATGCTGCATGATTGCAAGTATCCATACTGATACACTAGTTGAGGCAAGAAACAATATCACTTACAGTTGATTCATGCCGGATTCGACGTGGATACATGTAAAGTTTTTCAAAATCCTCCTGTTCCATGTAGTATTTGTTATTAGATGAACAAGCATAACTATTGAACAAAGAAACAAAGAGGAAGAAAAGAAACTAAAACTATAGCTTTTAGTATATGAAATAATTATATGCTTTACAAAAATACAAGCCACAAAGAGAGAGTAAAAGAAAATTCTGCCCAAATACTTTTTCTTGAATAAAAATGACTCCTAGCATCTCATTTCAAATAATACTAAGAAACTTATCAGATGATCTTACCATTGTGGATGTAAGAGGCTTCTTATTTGCCATAACAACACAACAACCCAAATCAACTGCTTGTTTTAGCACCGCGATAGTATCTGAGCTTGCAGAGCAATCCACAAAGACCAAGCCTATATCCAAAAAAGAGGTAACGCATCTTAATAATTGAAAGAAAGAGAAGTTGAGAACTTGTATTACTTTTGAAATTTTATTTAGAATCAATCACAGTGATCAGGTAATATGCATGAGCATGACATGATATTCTTCAACAAACCTGTTTTACTACCAAGCTGAGATGCAATGTCTAGAATCCTTCCTTGCAATTCCGGGTGTACAATTAGGCGGCAGTCTCCTTTGGACCAGAAGTAACAAGTAAGCACAAAAAAGCATGCAAACAATGATTCATATAATCATATCACCAACAGGACAGTACAAACATAGACTTCTACCAAATTCTCCAAGTTTCGATAGAGAGCCGCCTCCACGCTTGACCCGGCATAGTTCTAACAAGAAGCTATCATCGAATCCCTTATTCAACAAATCCTCTGTAACCACCAAAGATTTACTATCACAAGCTCCCACAACTCTCAAGCATAGCCCCTGCGGCCAAAACAGAATTTGAAACACTCAAATTTCATGAACCCTTTCTCTATCTATCAAGACTAACTGAGGTAGCATTTCATCACTCAAAATTACATGTGATATCAATCCAGTCCCTAAAAATATTCTTTTCTTTTTTTGGGGTAGCAAATAAAATCCAAAGAAAGTAGAAAACCCCACAACCAAATAATCGTGAATACGACAAATGGGTTATCAGAAACCCATCACACAAAGCTCTAAAATTCCAAGCAAAAACAGAATCCGAAAGTAGAGAAAAAGGAATCAAATGAATAGGAGCATGATTGTGAAGCAAAAAATGGTACCTGTGAGGAGTGAAGAGATCGGCACGAAACAATGTGTTGGAGAAGGTGGCAACCAACTCCTCCACAACCCATTAGAATCAGAGGAATAGTCTTCATTTTCTGAGTGAGTTTTTTTTCAACACTTTGTTTCTTCTCTTATTATTGCGAAAGAGAAAAAGGTTAGAAGTTGATGTTGAAGGTCTCTGTGCAGTGGAAGGAGTAGAAGTATGCAGTGACCAGTAACGAGAAAAACTGGTATGGGAGCTTTGTCCAATCGTAGAGGATCTAGAGTCTTGACCACTGGAGTTGCATCTTTAGATGATTGGAAAAAAAAACTAAACTAAACTAAATAATAAACTAATTCTTCAAATTTTAAAACTTCAATTTTGTCCCTTAGATTTTAGAAAAGTCCAATCTTACAATTAGAAAATATATTTGTACAACATCATAATACCACCGCACATATATATCCCGCTCACATATTCATATAAGTCTCTCTTCGTTTTTATTATTCTCTTCATTCTTTCTCTGTTTTTTTTTTTTTTTCTTTCAACAATGTTATATGTACATTACAGCCACTTTCAGTTATTAACGTACTTTTTAAGGTGGAGTCCACAAAAATATTAATGACAAACTATATGTATTTATTATGGGTGGCTAATGGTGGTAGCATTTTAATGTACAACAAGTATTGTTGTTTTTTTTTTGTTATTTTTTCTCTCAATCAATACATTGGAGTTTTTTCTTATCATCAAATTTTTCTTCTTCTTCTCTCAATCAATACACCTACTCATTTTTTCTTGTACGATTCTTGTTTTTGTTCTGTTTTACTTTTACAAAACTCTTCTTTTTCTCATAATTTTCTCTACAACTTGCTTGTATAGCCATGGCAGAAGTGATGATAAAAGGTAATTGAATTTCCTATTATGTTCATAAACTAAATTCATTATTAACAATGATTCTTGTGATATCTAATGAGATTCTTGATTTTTTTTATTATATAATTCAATCTTTGTCTATCTCATGTTGTTTTACTTATTAAAAAAAACATTATTTTTCTTTTCAAATTAGAACTCATTCTACACAATGAACACATTGTATAATTAATTAAATGAACACATTGGATAATACTTATATCATAAAATTATTTATTAGTAAATCTAACACATATAATGAACAATTGAACATACAATATACGAAACAACGAAAACATATATATATATATATATATATATATATATATATATATATATATTATAATTGAACATATAATACAATGCAAAGTCAGCATATATTTTTACCATAACTAAACACATAATACAATGCAAAATAAACACTTACATATACTTTAATTGAACACATTATAATGCAAAGTGGAAAAATTCATGACTTTGAGACTTTTTAAGTAAATGTGTTCATTTTCCATACTTAAGTGCGTTTGTTAAAACAAATAAATATATTCATTTTTGATAATTAAATGTGTTCGTATGATATTGAAATATGTGTTCGTTTTGGGTGCGTTTGTTTTAGATGACTCCGAGAGCAGAGACATTGGGGCACTGAAAAAATAGTGACTGTGACATGTTTGGTAAAGGGGGCACAATGTCTCTAGAGTTAGAGGCACAATGCCCCCTCTCATTTTGTGTTCACTCTGAACGTGGAGTCACTACTCGGAGTCAAAAAAATATTTACCTATTTACCCCTCTTGACTATCACATTTTATCCCTACTCCACCATGGACCGCCTCTGGCCACCACCACCGGCCACCACTGTTGGCCACCGACGCCGGCAACCACCACCGGCCATCGCCGTCGAACTCTGTCGGCCACATCAGCCGTCGACCTCCGCCGGCCCCTACCGCCGGCCACCACCGTCGGTCCCTCCTGCCGGCCACAACCGTTGGCCTCCGCCGCTGCTAGCCATCTCCGCTACCGTCCAACCTCCGTCGATCTCCATCGCTCCATTAGGGGTAATTTTGTCTACTTAAAATATTTTGTGTAGTATCCCCTTATTTTTAACAAACACTTAACATAGACACTAGACATAAAATTTGTGCCCCCAATGTCATTACCTCCGGTGGCACTAGTGCCTCCGCCCTCGAGGTCACTCATAACAAATGCAACCTTTATATGTTAGAATGTGTTCGCTTATGCGCATGCTGTTCACGCGCACGTCATAAAAGTGGGTACACAAAACACGTGTTTTTCACTTTTGTTGCATATTTTTCATATTGTACGATGATTAATACGTTGTCAGTCTTCCGCGTTGTACACGAGTAATACTCCATGTACTCCCATAATACTTACTCTCATGTACTCCTCTTTTGCTTTTCCTTCTTCCCCCTCTATTTTTGGAATTGTGAGCTTCCTCTAGGATAAGCCTCCTCATATTACCCACATCAGGTACACATAACCGCTGTCCACAACGCAACACATCCTACGAGTCTAAAGAAAGCGTCGAATTCTTTCCTTCACTAACCTCAGACACTAGCTCCACAAGTCTCAGATCTTCCCGCTGAATAGTTTTAATCTGATCCACCAAAGCAGATTGAGCCCGCACATGAGCCAAAAGCACTCCCGACCTTCCCAACTCAAAATGCATGCCCTCAGCTTCTAAATGATGGATATCTTCAACCAACGGCCTCTTTATGGGAGCAATGAGCTAAACTACCCATAGACTTCCTACTCAACGCATCAACAACTACATTCGCTAGCGACCACCCACTCGCTAGCGAGCTCTGTGCTTGCTCGCTAGCGACCCCTCATTGACAGCAAAAGAAAGGGACGCGTTCTTACTCGTCCTAACCGAGTCATTCCTAAGGAACATACATTGTGATACGGGGTATCACATATTATCAAATATTGTTTTTAATTGAAAAATATATACGTGATATCATAAAAAAATAATATTGTTAGTTGATTTGATTAAAAAAGAGAATACTGTTTTTAATATATATTTTGTTCAATATTGTTAGCCGATTTGACTACATGTACTACAAATATACATCTATCACTTTTATCCACCTTATAAAAAGCTGACTTGGCATGGAAATTCAATGCACGAACTTTTAATGCGAAAAACACTCTTCACTATGCACACTACATGCTAAAATCATTTAGGCATGTTTGATGTGTGCATTTTTGGACTTTTGGAAGATTAACTTCCATTTTTAATTATTAATTGAAAAAATAACTATCTTTTTGGTGTCCACACTCATTTGAGTAGTTATTTTTGCAATTCTAGAATTAAAACTAAAAGATTACAAAAATAAATAAATATAAAAGATAACCACTTCTGAATCTTTTATGTTATTTCTTTTTACTATTTATTTTATTATTTTAATTATGATGCTCTGACAGTGTAAAAAAGTTTACACTGTCAGCCAATCACATCCATTGATTTGTGTGACTTTTTAGTTACTGGGTGGTTGAAATAAAAACTTTTGCTGATGTGTCAAATCATGATTGGATGTCAGTGTAAAATTATTTTACACTGATAGTGAATTGAAGTTAAACTCTTATTTTATTTATCATCTATCTTTATAAAAAAGTTTTAAAAAAATAAATATGACTCCATAGAAAAAATAAAAATGCAGTTTGACCCCTACAATGTGCTAGTAAGTAGTAAATAATGTTCAATAACAATTTTACATGTCTTTTATTTTTAATTGAAAAATATATTGTAATATTATCTTAAAAATCATATAGTATATTTGATAATAATATGATAGCCTCTTACTCCACTTTCCTGTTAACCCCTTTAATTTCAAATTCGAACATCCATAGTGTTCAGTTAACAAGTTCAACAAGAAACCCCTCACACCATCCTTCTCTTCTCCAAGGTCATGCATATGGTACTTGGAGTGATACTCATGGTCATGGCATGATACTCATTGTCATGGCCTCTTAAATGGAGAGTGGACTCACGCGGTTGAAGGTAATGTATTTTTTTCTTTTTCAAAGTAGCATACAATGATCAAATGTTTCTTGCATTAATGATCAAAGTAGCATATAATGATCAAATAATGTTTTAGGTTTTATTTCTTTTGTATGTCAATATGCAGAAATACCGTAAATTAGACTTAATTGTCTTTTTTTCTGCCAATTGAATTAGACTTCATTTCAGTGTCATGTTTGCTGATAGGTGTGCTCGGTTGTCTATTTTGGTTGTTGTTGTTGTTTTTTTTTAAAATTATAAGTGATTTAGAAGGTTCTGCTGGCTTGTTTCATATATTTTGATCGATTTGCAATTTCTTTAAGAAGAATAAAAGAATAGACATTGGCGCCACCAATGATCACAGAGACTTATTGAACTTGCTTTGGGAGAAAGTGAACTGAACTGTACAATCGGGAATGAGATATCAAAGAACTATATATCGAGTTGTATGAGCATCAAATTGAGCTCCAACAGTTATCTACCATTCATAATATGATTTTACAACTTTGCCAAGTATGTGTGGATATGGCTTTGTGCCCTGAAATTAACGAGTCATTATTTGCTTTCAAGAAGAATATTAGAGGTATTATAAGATGTTCTTTCAATTTAGAATCTAGTAGATATTTAATTAATAGCTTTCTAAATTTGGTTCGTAAAGTTTCTCTTGCTTTCTCTTTTCATCATGTAATTCCTAGTAGCTGACTTTAGTTTACTGGAGGATTTTATAATAGAAAGAAAACTTCATCAACACCAAGTTAATTTCATAAATGTATTTATACTATTTAGAAACTCGTGCTACGCACAATATATTTACAAAAAAACTTGAGAAAATTATTATTATTTACTCCCTCCGTCCATCAGTAAATGACGTTTTAGACTTTTCACGGATGTTAAAAATATAATTAAAGCACACAACTTTATATGTAAAAATTGTTAGAAATAGAAAGAAATTAGGGATTGGTAATCAGGAATCAGGGAAAATCAATTTGTAATCAAATATAGTAATTAGGAATTGTTTCCTTTTTTATCTTCCCTTCAGTCTATATTAAGGGAATACTATTGTAAACCAAATTATCACAATATATTGAAATACACTACACTTTTCCCCTAATTCTCTTAACCTAACCCTAGCCTAACTCTTGATACCATCGCAAGATGATATCAGAGCGGTGTTGAAATCCTGGGAACTCAGTGAAATACATCATTGTTCCAATACCAAAACACAGCCAATTTTAGCCACAAAAACCAAACCATGTCTGATTCCGACTCAGACACTAGCCAAACCAGAAATAACTCCTCAACCATCAACGATGACCTAACGTTGCAGATAGCAAATATGCTTTGCAACAGTTTAGGAATGCAGCAAGCCCAGATTAACCTCGACAATTTGTCGATTGGTTTGAAGTTGAATGGAGACAACTACCCACTATGGGCCACCCTAATGAAAAAGGCCATAGGAGGCAGAGGGAAGAAGGCTCACTTGACAGGAGTCCCTCCAGCACCAGCAGAAACAGAACCGGCGTTTGAACAATGGGAACAAGCAGATCAAGCAGTCTTTACATGGATAATTCAAAATGTTGACTCAAACTTGATGAATAATGTTTCTCAATTCCCAACCACAAAAGCTTTGTGGGACGGATTAGCTACAACCTATGGAAGTGGTACAGACCTAGTGCAAATTTATGATTTACACCGACGTGCAAACTCACAGAGACAGGGACATGATAGTCTAGAGGAATTCTGGAATAAACTCCAAGCACTGTGGATGGCTATTGACAGGAAACAACCAAATCCTATGAAATGCACAGAAGACATTGCAACTTTCAACAAAATAAAGCAAGAACAGAGGTTATACCAGTTTTTGACAGGAATTGATGAGAAATTTGAAGCAATCCACAGAGACCTCTTGATGCAAGAGAGAACCCCTTCAGTCGAGTCCGTCTATGCTGCCGTCCGGAGGGAGGCGGCTCGACTTCAGATACTGAAGCCTACCACCAGCAGCGAGGGGAGTGCATCATTAGGGGAGATCGGAATCGGGCTCGCTGCGAAGAACCGAGGGACTGGACAGGGACAATGGCGGAATCACCGCTCAGACTTCGCCGGACGGCGATCATCACTGCGGGAGAGAGAAGACAAGAGCCACCTCCAGTGTACCCATTGCGGAATGAAAAACATACCAAGGAAACATGCTTTAGAATCGTGGGATATCCAGAGTGGTGGGAAGATCCCAAACCAAAGGCTCGCAAAGCCGCTGCCGCCGTGGGCATCCCGGAGGCCGCCAGCAACAGCGACAGCGCTGTGAGAGAAGAAGAAGGAAGCACACGGGTCATCCATGGCAAGGCAGCAGTCGCTCATGGAGGTGAGAAAAGAGAAGAGAAAATGGAAGAGGGGGCGGCGCAAAAGAGGGGTTCTGTGAACCCTAAGTGGGCGACGACGGAAGACGAAGGAGAGGGGAAGGAGAGAGACTCTCCAAACTCTAATGGGCCGCGGTGGAATCGGGGAGAATCGAGCAGCCCACTTAATTTGGCAGCAAATGGGCCGCGGTCGAATGGACAAAGGGGCAGCCCATTTAATTGGGCAGGAAGCACAAATGGGCCAAGTTGTGTTGATGGGCCCAATGCACACTTGGCCCAATCAGAAAAAAAGGCAGAAAATTTTTTTTCAAAAAAATCTGATGAGTGGATTGTTGATTGTGGGGCCACTGACACTATGACCCACGACCCTCATGATTTTTGTGTTCTTTCTGAAGCTGGGAAAGCCCAAATTGAGACGGCCAGTGGGGAGTTGATTATGGTTAAAGGAGGAGACACTATTGAATTCTCAGAAAAATTAAAATTAAAAAATTGCCTCTATGTTCCAGCATTATCATCAAAATTATTATCTGTTAGCCAAGTCACTAAGGAACTAAATTGCGTGGTTCTTCTGTTCTCTTTTTTTTGCCTTTTGCAGGACATTCTTACGAAGGAGATCATTGGGCGTGGTACTGAACGAGGAGGACTCTACTACGTTGATGAAGTTGCTCACCAGGGACATGCCATGCTTGCTCACGGAACGGTTACAAGACAATTATGGTTCTGGCACCGTCGTTTGGGACATCCATCGTTTGGGTACCTTAAGATTTTGTTTCCTAGCTTGTTTACGAATAATTCTGAGCCTATTAAATGTGAAACTTGTATTAAGGCAAAGAATCATAGAGCAACCTTCTCTCCCAGTAACACCCGAGTCAGTTCTATTTTTTCTTTAATACATTCAGATGTATGGGGCCCAGCTCCTAACTCTCATAATAATCAATTTCAGTATTTTGTGTTATTTGTGGATGATTTTTCTCGCATGACTTGGGTGTATTTCTTAAAAAACAAATTTGAGGTACCCAACAAGTTCTTTGATTTTTATCAAATGATTAAAACCCAATTTGACATGAAAATCAAGGTGCTTCGGTCAGACAATGGTGGCGAGTTCGTTAATCACTTGATGCAATACTTCTTTCGGGCGAATGGACTTGTACACCAAACTTCTTGTCCAAACACACCTCAACAAAATGGTGTGGCGGAAAGAAAGAACCGGAAATTGCTTGAGATGACTCGAGCCATGATTATTGATGCCCAGGTTCCCACAAGTCTTTGGCCGGAAGCAGTGGCTACTTCTGCTTATCTCCTAAATAGACTTCCTTCCCAGATACTCGGTCACAAAACACCCCTACAAATCTTGGCCACTCAAACTACAATTCCCTCTGTTCAAACACTACCACCAAGGATTTTTGGGTGTTCTGTGTTTGTACACATTCCCAAGAACAACAGGACCAAATTTGACCCATGTGCGGAGAAGTGTGTCTTTGTTGGATATGCGACTCATCAAAAAGGATATCGATGCTACAATCCGGTTACTCGACAAGTTCATGTGACTATGGATTGTGATTTTCTGAAATCAGAATTCTTCTTCTGTAGCCAACTTGGTGTTCAGAGGGAGAAGACAAGTAATGAAACACCAAGTTTGATTCCCGTTCCAAAAGAGCAGGTAGATGGAGCCACCGAGCCTGATGACGTAGTAGAGGAATCCAACACAACCAATGAGGAACCTTCTCAGAATGTCCAACAAGAGGCAAGTGAACCACACTTGTCCCTTAATGAATTGTCTCCTATTTTGCATGATGTCACTAACAATGATAGGCTAGCACAAGAACAAGAGAAATTCACTCTTCCAGTGCGGAGGAATAGAGGGATACCACCTGCTAGGTATTCTCCAGAGCGAGTACCGAAAAACTCAAGGTACCCTATGAATGTGACCCGAGAAGGAGTAGCAGAAGTTGCAAAAGCTTTCTCCATTACCCTCTTAAATGAAGAAATCCCCAGAAGTGTCGAAGAAGAAAATGAGAAGGATGAATGGAGAGAAGCCATGAATACAGAAATGAAAGCACTAGAGAAAAACAGAACATGGGAAAAATGCATCTTACCAGCAGGAAAAAAGGCGGTGGGATGCAGGTGGGTCTTCACTATTAAGCATAAAGCAGATGGTACCATTGAACGATACAAGGCAAGGTTAGTGGCCAAAGGATACACACAGACATATGGCATTGACTACTCAGAGACTTTCTCTCCTGTTGCAAAAATCGATACAATCCGGGTACTCTTCTCAATAGCAGCAAACAAAGACTGGCCACTCCACCAGTTTGATGTAAAAAATGCATTCCTACATGGAGATCTGAAAGAAGAAGTTTACATGGAGGCACCACCTGGTTTTTCAGAAGAATTTCAAAGAAATGAAGTTTGCAAGTTGAGGAAGGCTCTTTATGGGCTTAAACAATCCCCGCGTGCTTGGTTTGGAAGATTCACAGCAGCCATGAAAAGGTATGGATTCAAACAAAGCAACTCTGATCATACCTTGTTTCTGAAAAAAAGGGAGGACAAAATCACTTGCTTAATCATTTATGTTGATGACATGATCATAACTGGGAGTGACACAGAAGAGATCACAAAACTGAGGAGTAACTTGTTCAAAGAATTTGAAATGAAAGATCTTGGAGGGCTAAAGTATTTCTTGGGAATAGAAGTCCTTCGTTCAAACAAAGGGATTTTTATTTCTCAAAGAAAATACATCTTGGATCTCCTCGCAGAAACAGGAATGATAGATTGTAAATCTGCAGATTCTCCTATGCAAGTTAATCATGGCTTGAAATGGAAAGAGGGTGCCCACTTAACAGACAAAGAAAGGTACCAGAGGTTGGTCGTAAAGTTGATCTACCTGGCTCATACTCGACCTGATATAGCTTATGCAGTTGGAGTAGTGAGTCAGTTCATGCATCAACCCCAAGAAGATCATATGGAAGCAGTTATGAGAATCATCAGGTACCTAAAAGGAACAGTTGGAATGGGGATCATTTTTCGAAGAAATGAGCACTTAGAAATTGAGGCATATACAGATGCTGACTGGGCAGGGAATCCAAACGACAGAAGATCAACATCAGGTTACTTTACTCTTGTAGGAGGCAACCTTGTGACGTGGAGAAGCAAGAAACAAAAGGTGGTTGCACTCTCAAGTGCAGAGGCAGAATTTCGAGGGATTGCTAAAGGAATAACTGAAGTACTCTGGATCAGAAAACTAATGACAGAAATCGGTTTCTCTCCTCAGCTCCCAAGTCAGTTGAAATGTGACAACAAGGCAGCTATCAGTATCTCAGAAAACCCGGTGCAACATGACAGGACTAAACACATAGAGGTGGACAGGCATTTTATCAAGGAAAAGATCGAGGATGGTATAATTGAGCTTCCGTTTGTCAGGTCTGAAGATCAGTTAGCAGACATTCTAACTAAAGTTGTTGCTGGAAAGTTTTTTACACGTGTCCTTGACAAGTTGAGCATTGGTGATCCCACTACTCAACTTGAGGGGGAGTGTTAGAAATAGAAAGAAATAGGGATTGGTAATCAGGAATCAGGGAAAATCAATTTGTAATCAAATATAGTAATTAGGAATTGTTTCCTTTTTTATCTTCCCTTCAGTCTATATTAAGGGAATACTATTGTAAACCAAATTATCACAATATATTGAAATACACTACACTTTTTCCCTATTTCTCTTAACCTAACCCTAGCCTAACTCTTGATACCATCGCAAGAAAAATGATATATAATGACTAAATTGTCCTTTTAATTTTTTGTGTAATAATTATTATAAGAGATATGAGAGAGAATGCAGGTGAGGATAAAATTGGAAAAAGAATAATAAATGCTTTCTTAAAATTCTAAAATGACAAATAATATTGGACAATAGAATTTTGGGTAAATTACATTGACCTCCCCTGAGGTTTGATGAAATTACATTCACATCCCCTCTATTTTAGTACCTGACATTTACCTCCCCTGACTCATTTAAAACTAAACGGTGTTAAGTTTGATTTAACGGAGAATATACAATTACATTTTTACCCTTAATAATTTTTAACCCAAAAAACCCAGTATTGAAAATTGCTTCACTCTCCTTTCTCTCGATTCTTCTTCCCATTTATGCTTGACTATGCACCACTTCACTCTCCTCGCATTATTCTTTGTCGCCGTTATTTGGTTCTTGAGGCGGTTCGATTGTCGGTTTCCATGGCGGCAGTGACAATGGCGACGCAGCCGGGGCGGTGGTGATGCTGTACTACGTCCTCAACTAGAAGCTCGGGAGGAAGGATGTGGCGGAGAACGACGATCCCGCCGATGGAGATCCGTCGAGGTCGAGCAGATCAGTTCGACGAAGGAGGATCTCGCGGCGGCCAGCTCAGCCGCCGACAACGCTGCTTGAATCGATCGTTATGATGTCGGAGACTCTACGATTCACGTACTCAGAGACCCTCAGGAAGTGGTCGACTGGTGATTTAGCTTTCGGCATCAACTACTTCATGCGCAAGCAGGTATTTTTTCTTTTCCCAAAAATCGTCTATCAATTTTAGGGGTTTGTGTTTTGCTCTTGAAATTAGGGTTCCAATTTTGAGGTTTTTAACTGTATTTGTAGCGTTTGTGTAACTTGTGCTTTGTTTTTGTTGATTTGGTGTTGTTGGAATTTGCAGGATAATAGCAATGTTCCTGTTCAATTATCAAAGCCCATGAAGACTATGGAGCTTGTAATAAATGGATTTGATATGGAATTTCTGGTTTGCCCATTTCAATGTGTTCATGTACTAGGACTCCTCAACAGTGTTATCAATGGGAGAGCACAAATCTGTATTGAGAATGAAAGGCTTTTGCAATTTTTTTTTCCTGTTATGGTTATTTGTATAAGTGGGAGGATGAATTTTGAATGTGTGATATTTAATTCATTTAGAAAGTATTATAAGGGTATTTTTTTTATTTTTATTATATAAAATAGAGTCAATATTTACAAAAGTGTCATTAGTATAATCATGTGTCACTCACATGCCAACTTGGCTGTTAATTTGACTGTTAGTCAAACTTTTTTAGGGGAGGTCAGTGTATATTATTAAAAACTTAAGGACTTCAGCTGTAAGTTTTAAAAATAGAGGGGAGGTGAATGTAATTTCATCAAATCTTAGGGGAGGTCAGTGTAATTTACCTTAGAATTTTCTAAAAAGCCAATTATTTATGGACGGATGAAGTATATCTTATGCAAAGAGAAATCGAGTGTAAATATTTAAATAGATTTTTATTCGTTATCCAGACAAAATATAGGATATCAATATTCAACTGATGTATGTGTCAAGTAATGATTGGTCTATAGATAAAATTAATTTAGTTTTTTTAAATTTAGATAATAGGTAACCTGTCATACAGATAATCTTCAAAAGTTAATTTAATTTATATTGATAGTCTCTAACTTTATCAAATTATGAAAAAAAAAATCAATAACTTGCCACTAGAGAGAGCACTTCATGGGGGGAGGGGAAGAGGAAGTCGATCGAGAATAAGTGTGTCCGAGAAAGCTACGACTGCAACCACAGTGCTCTACTGGCATCAAATTATATTTATCGTAATATATATTAGTAGGTTAAACACACAATTAGATATTGAATTATATTTACCTCAAATGACAGAAATTTTTGCTAATACATTGACTTTTAACCTGGCTAGATTCGACATTTACATTTGCATGTATTGATAACAAAAACATTAAAATATCCATTATCATGGTTGTTGAAGATCCAATAGATACGTAACAAACAAAAAAAGAAATAATATCAAAGCAAGTCTAGTTAATTTAGAGTGATTAATTAATTGAGAGTGTTATTGGTGTATAGTACAATACTCCTCCACCCATTCAGATGTTGACAACATTGATGAATATGTTGGCAAATTGTAAACATATTCATCAAAATTACTAACATTTGAATGAGGTGAAAAAATGAGTAGAGAAGTACTGTATTATGTACATTTAGTATTTTCCTTAATTAATATAGTCAAGGTATATGAAAAGTTAGCCCAAAAGGTGAAAGCACTTCATCATAACAGAAAAGTCATTCCTTTAGATTGCGTTTGTTTTGTCTGACTATGGGTCAGAGTCAGAAAGTCAGTGAAAAATTGACTTTGTCAAATGTTTTGTGCGAGGGTTATAGAGACTCAGTGAACAGAGTCTACGTCACATTGACTCGGTGATAAAATTGTCAATTTTTTGTTCACTCCAATTTTCGAATCACTGTGTATTGGAAGGGAGTCACTATGTGTTGGAAGAGAGACACAAATATGTGAGCGTGTGTTCAGAGTCAATTTTGGAGTAACTGTGACTCTGATTCCTATGACACTAACTCTATGATTCTCTTGACTTTGACTCTAAAGACATTGAAAACAAACTCTACTTTTAGAGGACTTTTAAGTTCCAAAGCATCAACATTCCTGCACTTCAAAAAGCAATACAATATTATCATATAGAGGTGGCTGGACGAATTCGGCTTGAGGTCTCAAATTCACTTTATTCAAGGGACTGATATTTGTGAACAGTACCATTCACCCATTTTTCACTCATTCAAATGTTAACAATTTTGATGAATACGTTGATAAATTGTCAACATATTTATAAAAATTGTCAATATTTGAATGTGGTGAAAAATAGGTAGAGAGTTAAAATGGTATGTACATTTAACATTTTCGCTTTATTAAATGGTGTTTCTGAGACTTCAAAGTCAAAATCATTGTGTACATCGCTTCCACCCCTACAGATTACGTGAATCATGTGTTAACATAAAAAAGGACAATAGTCTCTACTTAAATATGAGAATTCACTAATATACATATGGAGGATGAGGTGGTTGAGATTGCACCGACAGCAGCACTAGACCACAGAGGGCCACCCGCACTCAAGCAAGGTATGTTCTGAGCGAATGTGTATGTAGGTGAAACTTGATCCTGGAGAATTGTTTTCAAGTTTGATAATAATTTCAAGCTTTGACTGCACATTATGAGAATGATTCAGATTATAAATTGTTTTCTAAAGTTAATGATTTGTTATTTCACTACAAAATATACAAGCTATGATTTATGCTTAAAAGAACAATTGCTTCGATAATGAAAGTTAAACAGATTGTTATTAACTTATTATAATCTAGGAGTTTTGCTACGTGGGCATTCAAATTAAATTACATAATTTTTAAAATTTAGTGAAAATTGAAGGCTATAGACTATAAAAAGTGACATTTCATTATTTTTCTAAAAACACAATAAAAGTAAAGACTATAATCTTTAAAATATTGAATTACATAATTTTTAAAATTTAGAAGAAATTGAAAGCTAAAGACTTTAAAAAGTGAGATTTCACTATTTTTCTAGAAACACTCTAAAAGAAAAGACTATAGTCTTTAAAATATTGAATTACATAATTTTTTGAACTTAGTAGAAATTGAAGGATATAAGCTTTAAAAAGTGATATTTCACTATTTTTCTAGAAATACCGTAAAAGTAAAGACTATAACCTTTAAAATAGTGAATTACTTAATCTTTAGAACTTAGTAAAAATTGAAGGTTATAGTTTTTCTAAAAACATAAAATTAAATACTATAATCTTTAAAAAATTGAATTACATAATTTTTAGGATTTAATAGAAATTGAAGTCTATTGGTTTTAAAAAGTGAGATTTCACTATTTTTCTAAGAACAATATAAAAATAAAAACTATAGTATTTAAAAAATTAAATTACATAATTTTTAAAACTTAGTAGAAATTGAAGGCTATAAGCTTTAAAAAGTAAGATTTCATTATTTTTCTATAAATACTATAAAAGTAAAGACTATAGTCTTAATAGTTTTGAATTACATAATTTTTAAAATTTAGTAGAAATTGAAGGCTATAGATTTTAAAAAAGTGAGATTTCACTATTTTTCTAGAAACACTATTAATGTAAAGACTATAGTATTTAAAAAATTAAATTACATAATTTTTAAAACTTAGTAGAAATTGAAGGCTATAAGCTTTAAAAAGTGAGATTTCATTATTTTTCTATAAATACTATAAAAGTAAAGATTATAGTCTTAATAGTTTTGAATTACATAATTTTTAAAATTTATTAGAAATTGAAGGCTATAGATTTTAAAAAAGTGAGATTTCACTATTTCTCTAGAAACACTATTAATGTAAAGATTATAATTTTTAAAATATCTCATCACAAGCATCAATTGTTAGCTGCTCCGAGAACTAATATTTTTTTTTTACTCTTAATGAATTCCAATCATATATGCTAAAAAGTAAGAGAGAAAAATATAATTTTAAAAAATAAATGAGTGATTGAAAAATAATAGAGTAAAAGATGATTTCCTCTAAGAGCACCTAATAAATTCTCACATCATAAGGGTTTTTCCTATAAGTGGCACTTTAAAGAATTCAAGATTAAAGTGGAAAGATATTAACTTGGTGATTGGTTTATTTTACTATTTTTATTTTAGATGAAATAAAATCAAACGTTTTTTTTTTTTGTGTTTTCTATTTACAATAAAAATGAAATTGAAAATAAAAAATATCAAATTAATATTTTCTAGGATACCAAAAATATGAAAATAGAAAATAAGTTGGATGAAAATATAATAATTATCACCCACCAGAATAATTAAACAACCTCTGTACCTATATAAAAGTAGAAAATAAATATTTTCACAAATCAAACCCCACCTAAACATTTTAAGATGTTAAATGCATTTAACAAATATTTTTAGGGGCATTTATTCGGTATCCAATTGTGTATTTAACCTATTATTACATGTTAAAGTAAATATAATTCAGTGCTAACAGAGCATGGTGGTCGCGGTCGCAGCCTTCTTAGACGTGTCAAATTCCCAATCGCATGTTCCTCTCTCTTTCGCACGCTCTAGCGGCAGGTTATGGATTGAGTTTTTCTTTTTCATAAATTGATAAAATTAGGGAGTGTTAATATAAATTAAATTAATTTTTAAAGATTACTTGTTTAACATGTTACAAGTGATATAAATTTAAATAATTTAAATTAATTTTATCTATAAACCAAGCACTTGCTTGACACATACATTTGTTGGGAATTCGGTACCCAATATTTTCTTGGATACCGAATCAAAATTCTATTTTTAGAGATAAAAATATAACTAAGTTTTTAAAAATTTTCTGTAGTAGAATTTTGATTCGGTACCCAGGAAAATATAGGGTACAATACCCAACACATGTATGTATCATGGTTTATAGATAAAATTAATTTAAATTTATTAAATTTATATAACTGGTACCATGTTAGGTAAGTAATCTTCAAAAATTAATTTAATTTATATTGATATTCTCTAAGTTTATGAATTTATGAAAAACTCAATCCATAACCAATCGCTAGAAAGAAAACACATTATGCAAGAGAGAGATGAAAAAGATGTGTGATTAGGAATGAGACGCGTCTAGAAAGGCTGTGACTGCGATCACCGTGCTCCGTTGGTACCAAATTATATTTACTTTAGCATATATTAATAGGTTAAACATACAATTGGGTATCGGTACCCAACAAAAATATTGGGTACCGAATTAATCCCCTTTGTAGTATTAGATATACAGAGTTATTCAATCATATATTATCATGTCAACATAATTATATTTTTCTCTTATTACTTGAAAAGTAATAAAACATAAAGTTTTGATTGGATTACTAATGGACGATTTTTTTTTTCTTTAAAAAATTTATGTCAAACGAAACTAATCTCAATAACACATTCTGCCACAGATAGTTGCATCTGAAAATACTACAGGAGCGAAGTACGTGAGAGGGACTTCTACTTTCAAATAAAAACACGTGTACCAACCTAAAATAAAACAGGCGTACATGTTACAAGTAAAATAGGTGTACATAGTCCTTATCTTCTTTTTATTGTTGTTGTTTTCTATTTTAGTTATTATTGTAATGAGTGTCATGTTGTTTTCTATTTTAGTTATTATTGTAATGAGTGTCATGTTGTTGATTAGTTAGATTATTGTCTTGGGGCTTGTGTTTATATCTCAACCTATGTAATATTGGTTTCAAGATATTCTATTGAATAATATTGCAGAACAGTGTTTTATTCTTCCATTCTCTGAGCACTGTTTTATTCTTCCACTCTCTTTGTCTCATTTTCTCCCAAACCACAACTAGGGTTCTTCCATTCTCCCTCTCTCCTTTTTATCCAAAATCACAACTAGGGTTCCTTCCATTCCAAGCCCTAGTACAATTTTCACAGAAAGAAACCAAAGAAATGAGTTTTCCTGTAAAGGCCATAATTGAGCTTCCGCGAGATGTGATAAAGTCTCTGCTCTCTACCCATCAAACAGAAGGATTACAATGGTTTTTTAGTAGAGAGAACTCCAACGATTTACCACCATTCTGGGAAGAGAAGAACGAGTAATTCATTCATACTTTGACTTGTTCTAGATCTGTTAAGAGGCCTGCGCCATTACATGGTGGGATTCTTACTGATGATACGAGTATGGGAAAGACCCTAATTTTCCTCTCTCTCATAGCACTCAACAGAAGCCAAGATTTTCAAGGTGTGATAAATTAAATGTCACATTGTTGGTGTGTCCTCCTCCCGCTATTCACGTGTTCTAGAAATGAGTCAACAATTACCAACAACACGTTGTTCTTGGATCTTTAAGACTTTTTCAATACTATGATGAGACTCCTAATGCATATGAACTCAATAGTTACGATTTGGTGTTGACAAGTTCTGATATAGTGGCAAAGGAAGATGAAGAGGATCTCATACGAAAACTTGAGTGGAGAAGGATTATATTGGCTGAGGCTCATCATTGTAAGCTCCAGAACCCTTCTGAGAGAAATCTCAATATTTCTCTTAGTGATATAAAGGATTTTAATGATAACAATTAAGCTATAGCGATAAAAATTTTACTTAAGAAAGTGCTAATGTGTGCGCTCAAGTGTACTCAGAAAAGTTAAATGTGTTTCACTCCTTAAGAAAGACTAAAACCAACATCAAGTAACCTCAAGCTCAATGATAAAATCAAGGCTCCTGTTAGAGAATATAGGACTTGATAGGAAAAGAAAAAAAGTAGAGAAAAATTAAAAACTGCTCTACCAATAGAGCTAGTTGCAGCGGAAGAGGTTCCATGCATGGAGGATGGTAAGGCTCTGATACCATGTTAAAATTCATGGTACCAAGAGAAGAAAAATTATATTGATAAGGGAAATTATGATTAATTACAATGATGATGAAAACACCTTTTAATATAGAGGCAAATTCTAGAGATAAGATCAAATCAAATCAAATTAAATCTTAACTAACCTAATCCTAACAAATTTAATCCTATCAAGTCCTATATTCTTTAACAATTGACTTTATTTCTCGGAAGGGTCTTCCCTCATAAAGGTTCGTCTCAGAAGTCCATACATCTCTTAGAAGGTTGGATTCTGAAGCAACCAAGTCTCTACATTCAAAGGGATTGAACATAGCTCGGAAAACTCAGAACAACAAGCTAAACACATTAGAACTTGTGCACTGTACACATCTGAAATGTTCCAGGGTTTCCGCTGATTGTAGCAGGTAGTCGTTCTGAAGCAACCAAGAGAGAGACACATAGCCACATCAGCGCCAAAGGTTCAAATTTCGCGGGATTAAAGCTCTATAAATAGAAGACCACTAGCAGATTTCAAAAACGACGATAACTAACGAATCAAAGTGCTGAAACTCTTCCAAATCGAAATTCCATTTGCGAAAACTTTGAACTTTTCTCAGAAAGACTTCTCAACTTGAGTTTTTCTTTATTTGTAAAAATCTTCTAGCCTTGTATTGGTTTAAATCCTTACTTCTTCTGTAAGTTAAATCTAGAAATCTACCAAGGCAAATTTAAGATATGTCTTAAATCTTAGTAGTGTTTTTCGAAAGAAAAATCTCTTTGTAAGAATGCTAACTCCTTCATCGTTCGAAGGCAATTTAAGTCCTCAGATTTGAGGCAAGTTAAGTACTCTGTTGTGAGGCAAGTGAAAGTCCTTTAGTGTTAAAGGCAAGAAAAGTCCTCTAGTGTATGAGGCAAGTTAAGTCCTCGTGTGAGGTAAGAAAATCTATTTCGGTGTGAAGTGGTGAAAGTCCTTTAAGTGTTAAAGGCAGTGTTGTCTGGGAATACACAAGAAGAAAAATATTTAAGGAAACTCTCAACTGAAAGTTGAGGATTGAAGTAGGTTGGTTATAACCGAACTAGTATAAAATCTTTGTGTGTGATTTTCTCTCCTTATGCTTTTATTTAAAATTCATCTTGAGAAAACACAAACTCTGATCTAGAAGAAGAACCTTCTGATAACTTACCAAAGTCAATCTTAATAGAAGTTTAATTAATGTAATATCAAACACTTTTTACAAAACTCAGAAGCAAAACTTTCTCATAGAGTTAAAGTTCTCAGAATCTTAATCTTCTTATAAATCAAATTTCTGCTGCGACTCACAAGTCTGCCTTCTGAGAACTTTCTTCTAAGATAAGAAATTAAAGAACTTAATTTTTAAACAAGCACGATTCAACCCCCCTTCTCGTGCACATATACACCTTTCAAGCATGACCATGATCGAGAGACTCAAGCTGTGATTAGACTCAAGGCTAAGCGGAGATGGGCTGTCACAGGGATGCCAATACAGAACAGTTCTATGGATTTATTCTCCTGGATGACGTTCTTGCATTTTGTTCCATTCTCGCTAGAGGACTACTGGCACAGTTTGGTGCAGCGGCCGCTTGATTTGAGAATGGAAAGTGGGCTCACACGGTTGAAAGTAATGTGTTTGTTCTTTTTCAAAGTAGCATATAATGGTCAAATGTTTCTTGCATTAACCTTGACTGATTTTATTTCTTTTGTATGTCAATATGCAGATATACCGTGAATTACAATTGAGTCGAGAATTAGACTTAAATATGTGAAAGAATGTCTTCCTTTCTCTTTATAATTCTTATCTGGATTGTCTTTTTGTTTTGCCAATTGAATTAGGCACTTCATTTCATTGTCAGTGTATTTGCTGATTGTTCTTGTGTGCTTTGATGTCTATTTTGGTCGTTGTTGTTTTTTTTTAATTTATAAGTGATTTTAGATGGTTCTATAATGGTCAAATGTTTCTTGCATTAGCCTTGACTGATTTTATTTCTTTTGTATGTCAATATGCAGATATACTGTGAATTACAATTGAGTCGAGAGTTAGACTTATATATGTGAAAGAATGTCTTCCTTTCTGTTTATAATTCTTATCTGGATTGTCTTTTTGTTCTGCCAATTGAATTAGGCACTTCATTTCATTGTCATTGTGTTTACTGATTGTTCTTGTGTGCTTTGATGTCTATTTTGGTCATTGTTTTTTTTTAGATGGTTCTACTTACTTGTTTCATAGATTTTGATCATGCATTTCATTAAGAAGAACAAAAGAAAAGGCATTGGCGCCACCAATGACCATAGAGACTTATTGTGTTGAACTCACCTCGGGAGAACGTGAACTGTAAAATCAGGTGAATGAGATATCAAATATATCAAGTTGTATCAACGATCAAATTGAGCCCGATAGTTATCTACCATGCGTAATATGATTTTACAACTTCGCCAAGTATATGTATGTGGATATGGCTTTGTGCCCTGAAACTAATGGGTTGTCATTTGCTTCAAAGAATAATATTAGAGGTATAAGTTGTTCTTTCACTTTAGATCTAGTCAATATTTAATTAATAGCTTCCTAAATTTTGTTCGTACAGTTTTTCTTGCTTTCTCTTTTCATCCTGAAATTCCTAGTGGCTTGACTTTAGTTTACTGGAGGATTTTATACTAGAAAGAAAACTTAATCAGCACCAAGTTAGTTTCATAAATATATTTATACGTTTTAATAAATTTGGTATGTCTTCCTACTAAGAAGACTCATTTCAATAAGCATGTGAATGTTTTAGTTTTATATGTTGCTAGAACAAGATGGTCTCTTTTATGCTACTACTAGTAACTTTTGTCAATTGTTGGAGAGGATATGATTTTCACTGTGTGCTCACATTTTCTGCCGCCCCTGCATTATGCAAGTTCTCGAGTGCAGCCAACCTCATTGTCCTATGTGTCATCGTACCCTCAAAGAATCTTGTTCCAAATCCCCTTTAGACTTATCCCGCTTAATAGTTTGTCCTCAACAGAGGCATTCAAAACATTTGCTTTGATAAAACATATTCAAGAAAACACACATGTGAAATCCATTGCCTTTACACAATTTTACTAGTAGATGTTATCATTGCTTGGACATTATTTGAAAATGGCACGTTTCAAGACTCTGCTCCTTGATGGTACAATGGATGTTTTCGAAGCGAGAACATTCTGGGAATTTCAGAGCGGTGGAATACACGAGCCAATTATTCTGCTTGAAAGCCTTACAGGTTCAAGCATCGGTATAAATCTCAACACTGCCTCAAGTATGTACTTCATGGACCAGTGTTGGAACGGTGCTATGAGGAACGGGTGATGGATTGCTTTCACCGCCTTGGGCAGAAAGAGACGGTTAAGGTTGCTAGATTGATTGCTATAAACATTGTAGAGAGGATATTGGAGTTGCTGGACATGAAGAAGCAACATGTCATATATGATGTGCATAATATATAATATACATTGTGCAAATTACATGTGTTTGTGCAAGTTGCTTCTTCATGTTCAGCAAATCCAATATCTCTCTTCAAAGTTGTTTATATCAATCAATCTGACAATCTTAACTGCATCTTCCTGCCCAAGGTGCTGAAAGCAATTCATCGCCCATTTCTCATCAGCAGGGTTCCAACACGGGTCCATGAAGTACCCCTTGTGGCAGTGTTGAGATTTGTACTGATGCTTGAAGCCGTTACGGCTTGCAAGAAGAACAATTGACTCGTGTATTTCACCGCTCTGAAATTCCCTGATTGAACTCGCTGCGAAAACATCCATCATACCATCAAGGAGCAGAGTCTTGAAACCTGCCGTTTTCAAATGATGTCCAAGCAATGATAACATCAAGTAAAATTAAATTGTGTAAAGACAGACAATGGATTTTACAGGTGAGTTTTTTTGAAGATGTTTATCAAAGCAAATGTTTTGGATGATATCTCTGTTGAGGGCAAACTATTAAGCGAGATAAATCTAGAAGAGATTTCGAACAAGTCAGATTCTTTGAGGGTACGATGACACGTAGGACAGTAGGGATGACTGCACCCGAGAGCTTGCATGATGCAGGGACGGCAGAAAATGTGAGCACACAAAGTAAAAACCATATCCTCTGAAGGAGGAGATATATAAATTGAACAATCAAGTTCTTCAATATTTTCAAAATCTTTCAGCCTCTCAACCATGTCCATCAACGACTCTAGCTCTTCAAAAATATTTTTTTAAAAAAAAAAAAAAAAAAAAAACAAACTGTAGTTAGCAGAATGTATCATATTATGACTTATAACCTTCTCCAACAATTGCAAAAAATTACTAATAGTAGCACAAAAGTTACCATCTTGTTCTAGGAACATATACAACTAAAACATTCGTAGGCTTCCTGAAACTAACTTGGTACTGATGAAGTTTTCTTTCCAATATAAAATTCTCTAGTAAACTAAATCAGCCACTAGGAATTACAAGATGAAAAGAGAAAGTAACAGAAACTTTACGAACCAAATTTAGGAAGCTATTAATTAAATATCTACTAGATTCTAAATTGAAAGAACAACTTATACCTCTAATATTCTTCTTTGAAACAAATAACAACCCATTAATTTCAGGGCACAAAGTCATATCCACACATACTTGGCGAAATTGTAAAATCATATTACGCATGGGTAGATAACTGTCTGGGCTCAATTTGATTGCTCATACAACTCAATATATAGTTCTTTGATATCTCATTCACCCAATTGTACAGTTCACGTTCTCTCGAAGTGAGTTCAACATAATAAGTCTCTATGGTCATTGGTGGTGCCAGTACTTTTTTTTTTTTGTTCTTCTTAATGAAATTGCATCGATCAAAATCTAAGAAACAAGCAAGTAGAACCATCTAAAATCACTTATAAATTAAAAAAAAACAACCAAAATAGATAATAGAGCACACAAGAACGACAATCAGCAAAACATTGAAATGAAGTGTCTAATTCAATTGGCAAAACAAAAAGACAATCAAGATAAGAACTATGACCAAAAAGGAAGGTATTCTTTCACATTTTTAAGTCTAACTCTCGACCTCAATTGCACTTCACGGTATTTATGCATATTAACCAGCCAAGGCTAATGCAAGAAACATTTGATCATTAGATGCTACTTTGAAAAAGAACAAACACATTACCTTCAACTACGTGAGCTCACTCTCCAATCTCAAATCAATCGGCCGCTGCACCAAACTGTGCTAGTAGTCCTCTAGCGAGAATGAAACAAAATGCAAGAACGCCATCATGGAGAACAAATCCATAGAACTGTTATGTACTGGCATCCCTCTGTCAACCCATCTCTGCTTAGCCTTCAGTCTAATCACAGCCTGAGTCTCTCGATCATGGTCATGCTTGAAGTGATGAGCCCTCAGCCAATATAATCCTTCTCCACTCAAGTTTCCATATGGGAGCCTTTTCATCTTCCTTTGCCAATACATCAGAACTTGTCAACACCAAATCATAACATTGAGTTCATAGGCATTAGGAGTCTCATCATAATATTGGAAAAACCTCAACGATCCAGGAACAACGTGCTGTTGGTAATTGTTGACCCATTTCCAGAACACGTGAATAGCAGGAGGACACACAAACAATGTGGCATTTATCACACCTTGAAAATCTTACCTTCAATCGAGTGCTATGAGAAACGAATTCCCTGTTCTTCTCTTCCCAGAATAGAGAATAGTGGTAAATCGCTGGAGTTCTCTCTACTCAGAAGCCATTGTAATCCTTCTGTCGGATAGATAGAGAGCATAGACTTTATCACATCCTTGCGGAGGCTCAATTACGGCCTTTACGGGGAAACTCATCTCTTTGATTTCTTTCTATGAAGGATTGTACTAGGGCTTGGAATTGAAGGAACCCTACTTGTGATTTGGGAAAAAAAGGAGAGAGGGAAAATGGAAGAACCTTAGTTGTGGTTTGGGAAAGAAACGAGACAGAGAGAGTGGAAGAGTAAAATAGTGCTCAGAGAATGTATCTGCAATATTATTCAACAGAATACCGCGAAACTAATATATATAGGCTGAGATATAAACACAAGCCCCAAGACAATAATCTAACTGACCAATGGCATAACACTCATTACAATAATAACTAAAATAAAAATAATAAAAAGAATAATAAACAGCAACAATAAAAAGAAGGCAAGGACTTGGTACACGTATCTTACTTGTAACATGACGCCTGTTTTATGTTAGGTTTGTACACGTGTTTTTGTTTGAAAGTGGTAGTCCCCCTCACGCACGTCGCTCCTATAGTATTTTCAGATGCAACTATCTATGGCAGAATGTGTTATCGAGATTAGTTTCGTTCGTTTGACATAAATTTTTCAAAGAAAAAAAAAAATCATCGATTAGTCATCAAATCAAAACATTTTGTTTGTATGACTTTTCATGTAATAGGAGAGAAAGAATATGATTATGGCTAACATGACAACATATGATGGAATAACTCTGTATACCTATCACTACAAAAAAATTTTAAAAAATTAGTTATATTCCCCTAAAAATATTTGTTAATGCATTTAACATCTTAAAATATTTAGGTGCCGTTTGATTTGTGAAAATATTTATTTTCTACTTTTATATAAGTATAGAGGTTGTTTACTTGTTCTGGTGGGTAATAGTTATTATATTCTCATCCAACTCATTTTCTATTTTCATATTTTTGACTGAAAACATAGAAAATAATAATTTGACATTTTCTTATTTTTAATTTCATTTTTATTGTAAATAGAAAACACAAATGAAAATGTTTGATTTTATTTTATCTAACCAATCACCACCTTAATATCTTTCCACCTTAATCTTGAATTCTTTAAAGTGCCACTCATAGGAAAAACCCTTATGATGTAAGAATTTATTAGGTGCTCTTAGAGCAAATTACATTTTACTCTATTATTTTTCAATCATTAATTTATATTTTAAAATTATATTTTTCTCTTTTACTTTTTAACATATATGGTTAGAATTCATTCAGAGTTAAAAAAAACATACTAGTTCTCGAAGTAGTTAACAATTGATGCTTGTGATGAGATATTTTAAAGACTGCAGTCTTTATATTAATAGTGTTTATAGAAAAATAGTGAAATATCATTTTTTTTAAAGCTTATAGCCTTCAATTTCTACTAAATTTTAAAAATTATGTAATTCAAAACTATTAAAACTATAGTTTTTACTTTTATAATATTTCTAGAAAAATAGTGAAATCTCACTTTTTAAAAGCCTTCAATTTTTACTAAGTTCTAAAAATTATAATTCAATTTATAAAGACTATAGTCTTTACTTTTATAGTGTTTCGAGAAAAATAGTAAAATCTCACTTTTTAAGATCTATAACCTTCAATTTTACTAAGTTCTAAAAATTAAGTAATTCACCATTTTAAAGACTATACTCTTTACTTTTACAATGTTTCTAGAAAAATAGTGAAATTTCACTTTTTAAAGCCTATATTCTTCAATTTTTACTAAGTTCTAAAAATTATATAGTTCAATATTTTAAAGACTATAGTATTTTCTTTTAAAGTGTTTCTAGAAAAATGATGAAATCTCACTTTTTAAAATTTTTACCTTTCAATTTCTACTAAGTTCTAAAAATTATGTAATTCAATATTTTAAAGACTATAAGTCTTTACTTTTATAGTATTTCTAGAAAAATAATGAAATCTCACTTTTTAAAGTCTATAACCTTCAATTTCTACTAAATTTTAAAAATTATGTAATTCAATTTTGAATGTCTACATAGCATAACTCCTAGATTATAATAAGTAAATAACAATATGTTTTACTTTCGGCACAAAATCATTTTCGAAGCAATTGTTCTTTTTAAGCTTAAATCATAGCTTGTATATTTTGTTGTGGGAAAGAACAAATCATTAACTTTAGAAAACAATTTATAATCTGAATCATTGTCATAATGTGCAGTCAAAGCTTGAAATTATTATCAAACTTGAGAACAATTCTCCAGGTATAGGGGATCAAGTTTCACCTACATACACATTCTACATCTATTCATCTTCAAAATCAGAAAAATCAGAAGAATTGTCATCATCTTCAACATTGTCACTTTCAGATTCGTTCATAACATACCTTGCTTGAGTGCAGTTGGCCCTCTGTGGTCTGCTCTTGTTGCTGCTGCTGGTGCAATCTCAACCACCTCATCCTCCAGACCAGGAGAATTAGAAGCCAAACCCGCTGCCGAACCGGATAAGTCTTCACTTGTGGATTCATCTTTGTCAACAGCAACCCTGCTCAGAACAGAGCTACTCTTCTTGTTGGATGACGATACCCTCATCCTCCTCACTTTCTTCTGTGGTGAAATCCCTGAACCTTCAGCTGGCTGCAACATATCAGTCATAAGTTTATGAAATTAACGTCTGAGATTGCTTGTTGCCTACGTTATTTCTCTTCTTTGTTGCTGCTGCCTTGGCATTTTGAGCAGCAGGTATTCTTCCACCCTTCTCTTTCCCTGCTGCAGCCTGCTCTAATACCTCAAAGTCGTCATCATCGTCATCCTCATCATTGATGGCACCATTATTATCACTATCAGATGAGTCCAACACGATTGTTTTTGAAGATTTCTTTTTCGCACCACCACCACGTTTAATAGTCTCTTTCTTCCCAGCAGGTACCGGGGGCTTTTCGGCTTCCATGGCTGTGGAATCAAAAACCAACCTAAGTACTGGCTTGGAATGAAATTCAAGGGACTATGAGGTACCATGTTTAACTACTGTAAGTACAAACATTTACCTGCTGAATGATCACTGGATGCTCCAAAGATATATGCAGCTAGTCGTTCTTGAAGAGACAAAATTTCGTCGTCATCAACCTGATCAGTGGTTTATTAAAAGTGTTAGTTATCAATGTCAATTGCAGTGGGAGAACAGTGCAATGCAGGAAGTTAGCAATTAGCAGGAGCAGGAGCTTGAGCTTGAGCTTTCTTCGGTCTGCCTCTTGGTTTGACAACCTCAAAAGGATTCTCTGACGAAGCAATTGGAGAAAATTCAGTCACAGGGGTACCAAAATTAAAAAATTCCTCAATAACAATTATAATGGTATCAAAGAATGATGTTAATTTCATGCTTACCAATTTCCATCGAAGAATTATCATTCTCTGGCTCAACATTTTTGGCCTTCTTAGCATACTTTCTGGGTTGTGGTGCCTTCTTCCCTGCTTGATTAGATGTCTTTTTAGTTGCTTGACATGACCTCTTTTGCTCCTCCTCCGCCTCTTTGCTATCTATTTCCTGAAGAAGAGAAAAAAGTGATAATCATTGATAAGAGATATTAAGAATTAAAATGTATAACGCAACAAATATGAAATCTAGCTGTTATCCCTACATCAAGCTTCTTCTCAAGCTCATCAAGATCATTCATCCACATGGTCGTTGGTGGTGTCGCCTTCAGGATCTCAAACTCCTTTTCCTTGTCATCCTTCTCGGTAAGCAGCTTTCAATGGTCAAAGTTCCAATTGGCAAGGACAATAGATATTCGTAGTCACCACGCTTTGCTCCTTCAACACTGGCAGTTTCCTGCTCTCTATTGGCATCGTCTTCCTGCTCTTCTGAGACATCATCGGCTGCCCCAGCAACTTGCAGCACTGCGGATTTACCCTTCTCTGGCATGGGAGTGAAGCCTTTCTGCTGCAGCTCCTTCAGCAAATCAGCTTTCCTCTTGTTGCTCACAATAATTTCTCAATTCACAACCCGTAATATAAACCTGACTTTGTTGTCCAATATCAGCAAAAGTCGCTCAAGATTGTCCGGTATATGTGATAGGATGAATAGAATAGAGAAGGTGTATGTTAGAAGAAAGGGAAACGGAAACAGAGCTGCTGAGTTGGCAGCGGTTAGTGAGAGTTAGAATACTATAAATACTAGAATTGTATTAGTTTCATTCATTCAGTCATTCATTTTGTAAACACTTAGTTAGTCATTGAGAGATTCTCTCTCAAGGAGGTAGTTCCTCCCGTGTATTCAGATTTGGGGAATTAGGGATTTCCTATTCCCGGTGATCAATAAAGTACCTGATTCTGCTAGAGCTTGGAGCCTATCAATTGGTATCAGCTGCTCTTGGATCCTGGAACCGGTGGATGGTGCAATCTAGAGCTCGAAGAATGGAGTCATTTGAATCGATCCTCACGAAGTTGCAAAGCCGTACGGAATCGATGGAGAAACAGTCCAAAGAAGATCGTTCGCGCATGGAAGATATGATTTCGATCATGACAGAAATGATGCGAAAAATGGAAGCGCGCATGGAGAAAGTAGAAAGTCAGCGCGAAAATAGTATGAACGGGAGTGGCGGTAGCGGCTCCCATGGCGATCACCGGAAGCAACCGTTGGTCGAGCAGTGGCGAAAGATTGAGATCCCAATCTTTCGAGGAGATGACGCGTTCCGGTGGTTAGATCGGCTGGAACAGTACTTCCAGCTACGGGTGGTTCCGGAGCCGGAGTGGTTGTCGGTGGCGGCGTACGCGGTGGACGGCCGAGCGTTGACTTGGTTCCGGTGGTGGGAGAAGACAGCGCAATTTCCGGAGTGGTATCAGTTCAAGGAGGCGGTGCTCCGACGATTCCAACCGGAGATGTTGAAGAACCCGTTCCATCTCCTATCAGCGCTGAAACAGGAAACGTCAGTGAGGGAGTATCGCGATTCCTTCGAGTCGTTGGCGAGCCCACTGCGGGTAACCGACCGACAAGTCTTGGTCGGTCTCTTCCTCAACGGACTGAAGCCGGAGGTGGCGGCGGAGTGCCAGTTGTTTTCGTTCAAGGCACTGGACGAACTGATGGACCTCGCGGAAGCAATCGAGACGAAGAACAGTGTGGTGACTCGAAGCTTCGCGAGGCCAGCGAACAAAGGTGGATTGTTTAGTGGGCTGGGCCGAGGGAATCAAAAGCCACCTAGTATTGGGCCGAGTGTGGGGCCCAAGGAAGAAAATAAACCTCCAATTGGGTTTAAAGGACGTGGGCCAAGACATTTAACCCAAGAGGAATATCAAGACAAAAGAGCTCGTGGCTTATGTTTTTTCTGTGATGAAAGTTTTGGGCCTGATCACCAGTGCAGGAACAAACACCTCAAAGTTATGTTTGTAGAAGACCTTGAACATGACCCGGAAGATAGTGATGACACGGGTCCAACTCCTCAATCCATGGTTAGCCACATGGAATTGAAGCTGTTGCAGTCACAGAAAAGCCACCGTTCCATTCGCGCTTGGGCTCTTGTGAATGGTAAAAAAGTGAGAGTTCTCATAGATTGTGGGGCTTCCCATAACTTTGTGTCCTCCGAAGCGGTGACAGAGCTGGGGTTGAAGGTCGATCTCGAGCCTTCGTTCGTAGTCAAAGTTGCTGATCGTCAGAGAGTTCAAGGGCAGGGCCAATGTCTCAAAGTACCATTAGAGTTTCCTCAGTTGACTGTAGAAGAGGATTTCTTCATCTTCCCTGTTGATGGTGCTGAATTCGTGCTAGGCCTAGCATGGCTTAATAAGCTTGGTGAGGTTCGAACTAACTTTAGAGACTCGTACCTGTCCATTCTAATGCGTGACTCATGGGTGAAGCTTGAAGGGGCCCCTGAGCTTTGTTACGGGAGTATGTGTCTGCAATCAGCTGTAGCAACGTTGAGGGGAGGCGGTGAGGCCTTTATGGTTCAACTTTGGCCCTTGGAAGTAGAATCGGCACCTACCTCTTCTATTTCGCCTATCATCCAACGAGTTTTAGATGATAATGACAAGGTATTTCAACCTCTCCCCAACCTTCCCCCTCACCGCCGCTATGATCATGCTATACCTTTGAAGGAAGGGGCAACTATTCCAAATATAAGGCCGTATCGTTACCCGCATCACCAAAAGGCTGTCATTGAAGAAATGGTGAACGAAATGCTGAGTTCAGGAGTAATTCAGGAGAGTGTCAGCCCCTATGCAAGCCCTATCATTTTAGTAAAGAAGAAGGATGGCAGCTGGAGGTTTTGTGTAGACTACAGGGCTTTGAATCGGATCACAATTCCGGACAAATTTCCGATCCCAGTGATCGACGAATTGCTGAATGAATTAGCGGGAGCTGTCATATTCTCTAAAGTGGACCTCAAATCGGGGTACCACCAAATAAGGATGGCAGAGCAAGATGTTCACAAAACGGCATTTAGAACTCACGACGGACACTACGAGTTCTTAGTCATGCCGTTCGGCCTGACAAACGCCCCTAGCAGCTTTCAAGCTTTGATGAACGACATCTTGCGGCCGTTTCTACGCAAATTCGTTCTGGTCTTCTTCGACGATATATTGGTGTACAGCACTGACCTTGACAGCCATGCCAACCATCTCCAACAGGTTATTGGTGCATTGTTGGAAAATCAGTTGGTATTGAACAAAAAGAAGTGCTCTTTTGCTGTCTCATCTGTTGAATATTTGGGACACGTCATTTCGGAGAAAGGGGTGGCTGCCGACCCGTCCAAGACGGCCGCGATGTTGCAGTGGCCGGTACCTAAGGACCTTAAAGCCTTGCGGGGGTTTTTAGGCCTTACGGGTTATTATCGCCGGTTCGTGAGGGATTATGGGGCGATTGCTAAACCTCTCACAGAATTAACTAAGAAAAATGCCTTTGTGTGGAGCGAGGCTGCTCAGGCAGCATTTGAGAAGCTTAAAGCGCAAATGGCAGAATTACCAGTGTTGGCAGTGCCGGACTTCTCCCAGGAATTCGTGGTGGAAACGGATGCGTCAGGCCAAGGCATTGGGGCTGTGCTGTCACAGCAGGGCCGACCAATAGCATTCTGGAGCCAACACTTATCTCCTCGATCCCAGCTTAAGTCAGCTTATGAAAGGGAGTTAATGGCCCTAGTCTTCGCAGTGCAGAAATGGAGACACTACTTGTTGGGAAGGCATTTCACCATCCTCACGGATCAAAGGAGCTTACGGTTCCTCACTGACCAAAGGCTGATGGGCGAGGACCAGTTAAAGTGGACTTCAAAATTATTGGGGTTGGACTTTGAGGTAAAGTACAGACCGGGGTTAGAAAATAAAGCGGCAGACGCCTTATCGCGTCAGATGATTAATGGCTCCATCTCAGTTGTTCAAACGAATCTCTGGGAAACAATTGGTGAAGAAATAGAGCAGGATCAAGCACTGCAAGTTATCATTTCTGACTTGCAGCGAGGAGTTGAGAACCACCCAGGGTATACACTACATAAGGGGAGATTGTTTTACTTGGGGAAAGCAGTAATTCCAGTAGCATCCAGCCAGATCCCCACTTTACTGGCCGAATTCCACAACTCCGGAATGGGAGGGCACTCCGGATTCTTCCGTACTTACAAAAAGTTGGTTGTTGTAGTATACTGGAAGGGAATGAGGAAACAAATCAAAGAATATGTGGCCCAATGTCAAGTCTGCCAAGTGAATAAGTATGCAGCCTTGAAACCCGCAGGGTTATTACAACCTATTCCCCTTCCAGAGCATGTATGGGAGCACATATCAATGGATTTTATCACAGGTCTTCCGAAGTCGCGTGGCATGGATACCATCTTTGTAGTGGTGGATCGGCTATCAAAGTACGCTCATTTCATTGCGCTGGCCCACCCCTTTTCAGCAAAAGAAGTGGCACAGTCTTTTGTGAAGGAGGTTGTTAAACTCCATGGCTTTCCTAAGTCGATCATTTCTGACCGAGATCGTGTTTTTATGAGCAAATTCTGGCAGGAACTCTTCACGGCAGCAGGGACTAAATTGAAGTACAGCACCGCCTTCCATCCTCAGACCGACGGTCAAACGGAGGTGGTTAATCGTTGCTTGGAGACATACCTCCGCTGTTTTTCCGGAGGCTGCCCAAAATGCTGGCTGGAATGGCTCCCATGGGCGGAGTATTGGTTTAACACCACATATAATGCATCCACCAAATCTACACCCTTTCAAGCCTTATACGGTGTGGAGCCCCCGGTTCTCTTTAAGGGAGAAACGTTTCCCTCACAGGTGGAGGAGGTGGCAGCCTTGACAGCCTCTAGAGATCTCCTGTTGTCCAGCCTTAAGGAGAATTTGGTGCAGGCCCAGCAACGTTTGAAACAGTTTGCGGATCGAAAACGCAGAGAAATAGAGTTTGCAGTGGGTGACTCTGTTTATTTGAAGCTGCTGCCATACAGGATGCGTTCGTTAGCGAAACGTCCGAATGAAAAATTAGGCCCACGGTTTTATGGACCCTTTCGAATCGTGGAGCGCATTGGCGTCGTGGCTTACAAGTTGGAGCTGCCCCCATCTTGTAAAATTCATTCGGTGTTCCATATTAGTAAGCTGAAGAAAGCTGTCCCGCAAGATCAGCACGTCCAACCGCTGCCGCCATCTCTGACTGAAGAAGTTGAACTACTAGTTGAGCCGGAAGGAGTTGTGGGCTCACGCCTTTCACCAGCGGGAGAAAAGGAATGGCTAATTAGGTGGAAGAATTTACCTTCGTGCGAGGATAGCTGGGTGCTGGAAAGCAAACTGAAGCTGCAATTTCCAGATCTGCACCTTGGGGACAAGGTGGATCTCCAGGAGGGGGGTAATGATATGATGAATAGAATAGAGAAGGTGTATGTTAGAAGAAAGGGAAACGGAAACAGAGCTGCTGAGTTGGCAGCGGTTAGTGAGAGTTAGAATACTATAAATACTAGAATTGTATTAGTTTCATTCATTCAGTCATTCATTTTGTAAACACTTAGTTAGTCATTGAGAGATTCTCTCTCAAGGAGGTAGTTCCTCCCGTGTATTCAGATTTGGGGAATTAGGGATTTCCTATTCCCGGTGATCAATAAAGTACCTGATTCTGCTAGAGCTTGGAGCCTATCAATATGTTTCTGCATGCACAACAACCAAACTTAATTTCGATTCTTAAACAAATACAAGAATAGTAAAATGACCTATTTCTGATTGCCACAATACCCCACCTTCCTCTTCTCATAATACTCCAGCCGAAGAGGAAAGAACTCTTCAAGGACTGCATACAAAATAACATAAAACAGTGTGTGTGAACTGTGAAGGACTATGTGATATTACTTAAAAAAAAAAAAAACAAATGCAAATAGTTCTGGTTTTACTTTGTTCTGGGGTGTCATATTTCTTAATCTTCCCTTAAGCATCAAAAAGATTCATGTTACTCGTGCTGATAGTGTTAGTCATTTTGAATTTCTTTAACAGGCCCTCTTGCATGACCATGGCTACTTTGTCCAGCTTCAACCTGATTTTGATGTCCAGCTTCAACCTGATTTCGATGTCTACAACAGCATCATCACCATTCTGCCTGAAATCCTTTAAGAATAAAAATGTTTCATAAGAAAATATGAGACAAGTTAACTTCACTGAACATCTCAAATGAAATGGGGTCAAGTTACCTCAATGAGAGGATCCTTGACATTAGGTGAACCATCTATTATAGATTCAAGGAACTGCTTATAATCTTGAGTCCATCTACGAATAGGCAGCTCAGTGATCCTGAAAGTTTGTTCATTTATTTCCTCTACTGTACCATTGAATATATAGCCACCTTCCTTGGCCCTTTTCTCAATGACTCCTTTGAATCCTCTGTACCATGGATCCATCGGTATCATTACCTCACCATTCAACAGGCGCCTAACATTGGCAATAACGTCCCTTGGATTATAATTGGGAATGTAAGAACTCCAGCCTGTCCCAATTCCTTCACTGCCATGTAAGGAGTAAAATAGGGACCCACTAGCCCAATTAGAATAGTTATTTAGTTATGATATTTTACTAGGTGATAGTGATGAGGTAAGAATCATGCAAGAAATTAGTTGATTGGATCTTTTTCCCCTTTTGGAATTCCACTCTTGGAACTATTTCCAATTTCTATGGTGGCTTGCCGGACTCAATCAAGGTGCAATCCGGTACTGTGAGTGAGTATTAATGTAATGAGTAAATTAGGCCCATGGCCCAATTAGGATAGTTTTATTAGTTATAGTAGTATTTTACTATAAATAGGTGATATGATGATGTAATTGATAGATATTATGATTAGTAATTGATACTTTCTTCTTTTGGAATTCCAACATTTGGAATTATTCTCTCTTCTTCTCTCTATTGGCCCTTAATTGGGAAATTCTTATCATCTTCTACACTCTCTTAATTTCTTAGTTCTCACATTGGTGCTTTCATTGACCATCATACTCCATTTTCATGGTGGATAGGCGATCTCACCTCCAATGGAGCAAATTGGAAGTGTAGTTGAGTATTTTACTGATTTTTTGCCTTATGTTCAAAGATTAGGATTGAATGATTCAGAAACATTGAAGTATTTTCTTAATGGATTAGAAAGTTATATCCATAGAGAAGTTATCTTTGATGATCCTAAAATTCTTTGGGATGCATTTTGTTTGGCTCAATTCTACGAAGAAAGATGGAAAAATCCTTACTCAGAAATTACAAAGCCAAAATTAGCATATCAGCAGCACCAGATTCATCCGAAATCAAGAACAAAATTCCAAGATTCATCAGCAATTTCAATTCAAGAGTTTGCAGGATCAAAAATTCAAATCCAAAAATTACAACAGCCACAATTGAGTAGCAGTATCTCAACATTTCCAGAATCAACAGCAAAAATCGAGGATCGAGAAGCAAGCAGTGTAGATCGAAAACATAAGATCAGTTGCAATTCAAACACTCCTAATCAACAATGGCAGCAACGCGAATTCAAACAAGCATTCAGAACAACACCATCAACTCAACAAAAATTCAACAACAAAAACTCAAGAAATGCAGATGAAGGAACTACAAACAAATCTGGCAGCGATGATGTGCAGAACGGAAAAGATCTGCAGCGGCCTGAATTCGTGGTGGCAACAGATGCAGCGGACTGCAACGACGTCAAGGATGGCGGAGAAAATCACAGCAGCTCCGCCACAACACCAGAAGTAGAACACAGCAGCTCCGCGGCGGCAACAGCAGCAGAGCATAGCGACGGCGCCGAGGACGGCGCCTCCGCGAAGGGAACGGGAGCAGCACACAACACTCCAGAAGCCGCGATGATCCGAGGTGGAGAGTTGCATCGCCGCGGGGATTGTTCGATCGAACCTCTCCGTCGAGTTCCTCCGGTCTTGGCTACGTCACCGGAACTCATGGCGGCATCCTTTCCATGGGACCGCGAGAGTGGGATTCGAAGGGAGGAAGAAACAAGGACGAAGGCTGAGACAGTGAACGGATCGGAAGATGTTCAGGCGCCGGTGACCGGAGCTCCTCCTCCAGTGGTGGCGAACTTGGTCAAAGGAGTGGTGTTGGTTTGTAGAAGGATCTGGAAGGTGGATAGGGTTGAGGCCTCATTAGGGCTTTATTTTGAAAGCTTGGGCCTCAAATTCATTGTGGGCCAATGCGCATCCCAATTTAAGAATGCTTCAGAATCATTGTTTTTGGGCTCAATATTAAGTTCTATATTATCAGGTAAAATTCAGCTTCATGGATCCAACCAAATTGATTTATTTTTTATTCATGGTTTCAAATTTTATCAATGGGATCCTGGTGGAAATTTTATATTTTTAGGAAGTAGAATAGAAATAAAAATAGGAATACTCTTTTTAGAAATAATTGTTTTTTTAATTGTAATTAGAATATACATTGTATTATTTTTTACCACAACCTTGAGGGCAAGGTTGTTTTAAGGGGAAGGTAATGTAATGAGTAAATTAGGCTCATGGCCCAATTAGGATAGTTTTATTAGTTATAGTAGTATTTTACTATAAATAGGTGATATGATGGTGTAATTGATAGGTATTATGATTAGTAATTGATACTTTCTTCTTTTGAAATTCCAACATTTGAAATTATTCTCTCTTCTTCTCTCTATTGACCCTTAATTGGCAAATTCTTATCATCTTCTACACTCTCTTAATTTTTTAGTTCTCACATACCATTGACAAGAACAAAAGGAATAATTGGTATGTACCTGTTTGGTCAGACAAGGTGGATGTTATTTCCAACCAGTTGCATTATTCCCCAAGTTTTCTCTCCATGATTGATACTTAGGCATGGAATAAAATGACCAAAAATGACCGTACATTGAGCAATTTACCTCTCAAAGGAAATACACATAGAGTCCTGCCATCTTCACATAGAACATATTATGTCACGAATCTAGAATAAATCTTCATTTGGGAAGATAACATTTCAGTACGTCTGCTCGATGCTTTTCTTGGGTGGCGCCGCCGCATCGGTGGCGATGTTGGCGGCGGTGCTGGTATGAAGAGGGCTTCTTTAGGGTTTCCATAAATAATATACTATATAAAATTATAAATTGTGTTGTACAATGGTAGCAACAACTAGTGTAATAACTTTATGCGAGGAAGGAATAAATAAAATTACATGTTTTAAAAATATTATAAAAAAAATAAATAGAAATAATTTTATAAAAGATAAATTAAGTGAACATAGGTTATTGTTATAAGAACTACTCATTAGTCCTCACATAACACAATGTAGTTTTTAATAATAAAACAGATAAAATAATAAGTTGCATTGTATAAAATGATTGTCACATGTATTTATTAGTATCAACATCTCAAGTCATTTGTAAAATAAAAAAATATAAATAATCATTTATATAAATCTTAAGATCAAAAAGTATTGAATAGTTAATATATGTCCATAACTTAAATAATTAATTTCTCAAGTCTTTCACATTATTCTAATGAAAAAATATATTCCAACTACACAATATATTCTAATGGAAATTTAAATCCACATAGGTATTCAAAATTTATAAAAAAAAAAAAAAAAAACTCTACGAATTCTAACAAATAGGAAAAATACTTTAAAACCCAAAATCTAGATATACATAATTTTCAAATCTTAGTAGAAATTGAAGGCTATAGAATATAGACTTTAAAAAAAGTGAGATTTCACTATTTTTCTAGAAAAACTATTAAAATAAAGACTATAGTCTTTAAAATATTGAATTACATAATTTTGTAAACAAAGTAGAAGCTGAAGACTATAGACTTTAAAAAGTGAAATTTCACTATTTTTGTAGAAACATTATAAAAGTATAGTCTTTAAAATATTGAATTACATAGCTTCTAAAACTTAGTAAAAATTGAAGGCTATAGACTTTAAAAAAGTGAGATATCACTATTATTTTTCTAGAAACACTATAAAAGTAAAGACTAATGGTCTTTAAAATATTGAATTACATAATTTTTAGAATTTAGCATAAATTAAAGGCTATAGATTTTAAAAAGTGAGATTTCACTATTTTTCTAGAAACAATATAAAAGTAAAGACTATAGTCTTTAAAATATTGAATTACTTAAATTTTAGAACTTAGTAGAAATTGAAGAATATAGATTTAAAAAAGTGAGATATCACTATTTTTCTAGAAACAGTATAGAAGTAAAGACTAATCATTTTTAAAATATTAAATTACATAATTTTTAGAACTTAGCAGAAATTACATGCTATAAACTTTATAAAATGAGATTTCACTATTTTTCTAGAAACAGAAATTGAATGATATAAACTTTAAAATGTGAGATTTCACTATTTTTCTTGAAACACTATAAAAGTAAATATTATAGTATTTAAAACAATGAATTCCATAATTTTGAAAACTTAGTAGAAATTAAAGGTTATAGACTTTAAAAAAGTGAGATTTCACTATATTTCTAGAAAAACACTATAAAAGTAAAGACTATAGTTTTTAAAATATTGAGTTACATAATTTTTAAAACTTAGTAGAAATTGAAGACTAAAAAACTTGAGATTTCACTATTTTTCTAGAAACAATATTAAAGTAAAGACTATAATATTTAAAATGTTGAATTACATAATTTTGTAAACAAAGTAAAAGTTGAAGGGTATTGACTATAAAAAGTGAGATTTCACTATTTTTCTTGAAACATTATAAAAGTAAAGATTATAGTCTTTAAAATATTGAATTACATGATATTTAGAACTTAGCAGAAATTGAAGGCTATAGACTTTAAAATGTGAGATTTCACTATTTTTCTAGAAACACTATAAAAGTTAAGACTATATTCTTTAAAATATTGAATTATATAATTTTTAAAACTCAGTCGAAATTGAAGGCTATAAACTTTAGATAAGTGAGATTTCACTATTATTCTAAAAATACTATTAAATTAAAGTAAAGACTATAGTCTTTAAAATATGGAATTACATAATTTTTATAACATAGTAAAAATTGAAGTCTATCGACTTTAAAAAGTTAGATTTCACTATTTTTCTATAAATACCGTAAAAGTAAGGATTTAATTTTAATTCATCGACACTGTATAACATTTTTACACAGTCATTCAATCATGTGGTGCCACGTCAGCCATAATAGTGTTTTTTCTCTCCCACTACCTGAAAAGTCATACAAACAAAGTGATTTAATTGGATGGCAATGTAAAATACATTTATACTGTCAGTGCATCAAAATTAAATTCTAAAAGTAAAGACTATAGTCTTTAAAATATTGAATTACATAATTTTTAGAACTTAGTTTATAACTTCTATTATCCAAATTCTCTCTCTCTTTCTTTCTATTATCTTTTATACTAATATTTTAATATATTAAAATAATATGAGTTTTGCTAACAAGTGCCCTGAGGACATTGTTAAGGATACTTAAAATAATAACTTTAGAAAACATTTAAGATATAATAGTGGGTCCCTTGCATAGAAAGCATAAAAATACATGTTTTCAAGATAAATATCGAATCCGGGACATGATGCTTGTTCACACCTCGGATTGTGGCCCAATCCGGCGGCCCAATTCAAGACTTCAGTAATGAGCCCAAAGAAGGCCCAAGGTCGGACCTCGGACCCCACGATGGGCGAGTCCAGATCGAGGCCCATTAAACCCTCAAGGCCCAATAACCATTGGAGGCCCAAAGGACTTGGATCCGGAGCAGGACCCGGGAACCGGCCCGAGACCCGACCCGAGGTCGGATAAGACTAAGCCCCCGATTAGGGCAGCGATCAGAAGCGAGCGGATAGCGACGCCGAGAAATCCGGAGCCACGATCGACACGACGCGGGATGCCCCAACACGCCACAGAAAGCGGGAAGGCCGTTATCCCGAGTCGTGCGGCGTGAGCGGCACGGAAATGGCTCCAATCCCCCTCTATAAATAGGGTGTCCCATCATAGTATCAGGTACGCTTTCAGTTGAGTTCTCACGCTTATACTGATATTGACTTAAGCTTCGGAGTCCTTTCAGGGAAAACACCCCAAGCGCCTTGGAGAGTTGCTGTGCGAGGAGACAAAGACCGGCGACAGTTCATACCGGTTCAAAGGTACGGAACATTGGCGCCGTTGCCGGGGACCCACCACAGCACTTTTTGAGGTCGGTTTACCTGCTAAGGGACCGAAGCGAACACGAGAAACTGGCTAGAACAAAGACTACCGCCCGCCTTGTCCACCCAAAAGAAACAGGAGATCGGATGGAGGGCACACCGGAAGGGCATTGCGAAACGGTTCACGAGACCGACCAAGTGAATCATCAGTCTCCGCTGGCTCACCGGGAGACACTCCTCGGGAGAAACGGAGAGGCTGAAACTGAGCAGCAGCCAACCACGGTTGCTGGAAACAATGAGGTCGGACCCTCCGTTGACCCCGATGTGCGGCAGACGATGCAGCTCATCCGGGATCAGCAGGAGAGGCTTCGACTGCTAGAACAAAAGATGGTGAAGCGACTTCCTCTGGAGGACCAACTCCGGAGGGAGGAACGCCGAAACCAAAAGGTGGAGGAAAAGCTTCTCCACGAGAGGGAAAAGGTCAAGGACCTAGCCCATCGCCTCCGAAAGCTCGAGCTAGGGCAGAAAGACCCAGCCAGAAATGGCCGAAATGGGCACTCTCGGGAGAAGAAGCAGGAGCGACCGAGGTCCGATGATCAACGTCGATCTCGGGAACGCGATGATCGCCAGGAAAGATCGAGAAGGTCCCGAGAAAGAGAAAGGGACTGGCAATCCCAGAATTATAATGAGGATCGCGAACGCTCCTTTACCTACATCTAGTACCGAAGTACGAGCGGTGGAAAGGGGGAGGGTTCACATTCAAAGCGGAGGGGCCGCTGGCCCCACATATATTGAAATACAAGATGCCCCAAGGTCGGACCCCACCGGGACTCAAATACGATGGGACCACCGACCCCGAGGAGTATTTGGAGGCTTTTAAATCCAGGATGGACTATGACGGGGCTGAGGATGAGGAACGATGTCGAGCGTTCCCGATCACTTTGTTGAAGACGGCATTAAAATGGTATAACCGCCTTCCGTCAAGATCTATCAACTACTTTGCTGACCTCGCCGCCCAATTCCTGGCTCATTTCACGACCAGGAAAACAAAGCCGAGGTCAGCTGTGAGCCTCATGAACATCAAGCAGAAGCAGGGGGAGACGCTGAGAGCCTATTTTGAAAGGTTCAATGCTGAGGCGCTCCTAGTGAGGGATTTGCATGTCTCCAATGCAATTACCCTCCTAATCAACAGACTTCGCTGGTCTCCGTTTGCCGAGTCCCTCTCCAGGTCGGAGCCAACGACCATGGAGGAGATCCAGGACAGAGCGGCCGAGTTCATCAGGGCCGAAGAGGCCATGATGGCCAAGATGGAAAGAGAATCAGCGGAAGATAGGAATGAGGAAAGAAAGTCAGAAAAATCCCGACCCCAGAAGCCTAGGGAGGAAAGGCAGAGGTCGGAGAAGCATGATCGGGCCCCTACAAGGGGAAAATTCTCCAACTACACCCCCTATCACGATCGATTGGGAAGGTGTACAAGGAGATACAACAGACTAAGCGGTTGCCCAGGCCCACACCGGTAAGAACGAGGGCGAACACAAACCGAGGTCTGTACTGCAGCTACCATGAGCAACATGGGCATCGGACAGAGGACTGTTACGACCTCCGAGATGCGATTGAGGAACTGATCCGAGCTGGTAAGCTCGCAAAGTACGTAGCAGAGCAAAGGGGCCCGAAGAGAAAAAGGGAGAGAAGCCCTGAGGATGAAGGGCGTAACCCAAGAAACAAAAGAAATAAGCCAGAGGACGAGGCCGAGCCCGAAAACAGCTCCGAGGTGGTGAAGACAATTCACACCATCGCAGGGGGTTTTGCGGGAGAAGGAGCTAGTGCCGCAGCAAGAAAAAGGGCGCTCAAGGAAATTCTGAGCATAGATAAAAAGGAATTGGCATCGAAGGCACAGAAAAAAGCCCCGGTGCCAATCACCTTCTCCGAGGAAGACAACCCCGGGGTAATTGCTGATTACGCGGACCCCTTGGTGGTGTCGGTCATGGCGAGAAACATGGAGATCCGAAGGGTCTTGATCGACACGGGGAGCTCGGCCGAGCTGTTAACAAGGAGAGCCTTCGACGAAATGGGCCTAAAGGACTCTGACCTAAAGGCCTATGACGAAGATCTCGTGGGGTTCTCGGGATACGATGTAATCAAGCCGGACGGTTACATCACCCTATACCTCACAATGGGCACCAAGCCATTAATAAGAACAGTGGAGATGGATTTCATAGTGGCGAGGATTAATTCTGCCTACAACATGATCATGGGGAGGCCCACGCTGTGCAAACTCGGAGCAGTAGTGTCGGTACCCCACTTGGTCATGAAATTCCCTACCGAAGACGGCAAGGTCGTCACAGTAAAGGGGTGCCAGGTGACAGCTCGGAAGTGTTACATCAATAGCCTGAAGGTCACGTAAAGGACCAAAGGTGAGGATGAAGAGAAAAAAGAAAAAGAAAAAACAGAAAAAGAAGAAAAAGAGACAAAAAGGCCGAGAGTCGAGGTCAACAACGTTGAACTCGATGTAAGATCTCGGAACCCAGTGAGGCCGGAGCCAGAAGGCCAACTGGAGGAGGTGCAGATCGGGGAAAGCCCCGAGAAGATCACTCGGATCAGTGCTAACCTAAGTCCTATAGGTAAAGGGGCGCTGATCCAGTTTCTAAAGAAGAACGCCGACCTCTTCGCATGGGAAGCAAATGATATGCCCGGGATCAGTCCCGAGGTCATGAGCCACCATCTGTCTGTTTACCCAGGCACTAAGCCGGTACAACAGAAGAAGAGGAGAATGTCGGAAGAAAAGGCCCAAGCAGTGATTGTGCAAGTGGAAGCGCTGCTAAAGGCCGGATTCATCAGAGAGGTCCAGTACCCGACGTGGTTGTCCAACGTCGTCATGGTGCCAAAGACAAATGGGAAGCTCATGATGTGTGTAGACTACACCAACCTGAACAAGGCTTGCCCCAAGGACCCATTCCCGCTTCCAACCATTGATAGTTTGGTTGATGCCGCATCGGGATTCCGATTCCTGTCCTTCATGGAAGCTTACTCGGGGTATAACCAGATCCCTATGAATCCCGATGACGAAGAGAAAACGGCATTCATCACACCTAGAGCAACTACTGTTATAAGGTTATGCCTTCGGTCTGAAGAATGTCGGGTCCACCTACCAGCGGCTGATGAATAGGATCTTCAAAGGGGAGATCGGTACCAGGATGGAAGTCTATATAGACGACATGCTGGTCAAAAAAAAAAGGAGGAGAACACGATTTCGGATCTAGAAGTCGTGTTCAAAAAATAAGAGACCACGCATGAGGTTGAATCCGCTAAAATGTGCCTTCGCCGTGGAAGCAGGGAAATTTTTGGGCTTCATGTTAACCCAAAGAGGCATCGAGGCCAATCCGGAAAAGTGCAAGGTCGTCCTGGATATGAAAAGCCCGACCTCCGTCAAGGAAGTTCAGAAACTAAAGGTCGGTTAGCTTCTTTGTCGAGATTCCTCCCTCTTTCAGCTCGAAAGTCCTTGCCGCTTTTCGAGTTATTGAAGAAGAAAACAGACTTCGGAGGGACCCCAGACTGTGAGCAAGCATTCCAGGGCTTAAAGTTATATCTGGCGGCTCCCCCGATTTATCTAAACCAGAGTCGGGGAAAGGCTATACCTTACCTCTCGGTGGGGAGCTAGCAGTGGGTGCAGCCCTAGTAAGGGAAGAAGAAGAGAAACAGAAGCCTATCTACTTCGTGAGTAAAGCGTTACAGGGTCCCGAGATCCGATATCCGAAGTTAGAGAAGGTGGCATTTGCGTTAATCACAACCGCGCGAAGGTTAAGGCAATACTTCCAAGCACATACGGTGGTGGTAAGAACGAATCACCCTGTGAGGCAGATCCTACAGAAGCCCGACTAGCAGGAAGAATGGTGTCATGGCAGTAGAACTCTCCGAGTTCGACCTAATGTTCGAACCGCGAAGCGCGATTAAATCTCAGGTCTTGGCTGATTTTGTGCGGGAGATGGTTGATGAAGAAGAAGAAAAGGTCAGTTGGACCTTATTTGTTGATGGCTCTTCGAACCTAAAGGGCAGTGGTGCCGGCATTATCTTGGAGAATAACCTGGGAATCCAAGTGGAAATGTCGGTGAAGTTCGAGTTCCGGGCTTCCAACAATCAGGCGGAATATGAAGCCCTGATTGCTGGCTTAAAGTTAGCAAGTGACGTCGGGGCGAAGGAACTCACTATCTGCAGTGACTCTCAGATCGTGGTATCTCAGATCGTGGGGGAGTATCAGGCCCGAGATGAGCAACTGAAGAAGTACTTGCAAACGGTAACCGAGCTGATGAAGCCACTGGAAAAAGCCGAGGTGAAGTACATACCTCGAGAAGAAAACGCCCGAGCCGACGTATTGTCGAAGCTCGCAAGTACTAGGCCTACAGGGACAAGCAAAACCCTGATTCAAGAAACCCTGGAAAGGCCATCAATTGCAGAGGGGCAAGAAGTCGCGGTTATAATAACGTCGCCGAGCTGGATCTCCGAGCTCCTCCAGTATCTCAGGCTCGGAATCCTTCCGGATGATGAGAAGGCCGCGGCAGTAGTGAAAAGGAGGGCCCCGTACTACACAGTGGTTGAGGGGCAGTTGTACAAAAGGGGGTTCAGCCAACCCCTACTGAAGTGCTTAAACGAAGACCAAGCCAGATATGTCCTCGAGGAAGTCCACCGTGGGGCAGGGGGGAATCACCTCGGAGGCCAGACCTTAGCGCTGAAAGTTATCCGAGTGGGATACTTTTGGACAACGTTAAAGAAAGATGCGGCTGAGTACGTGAAAAAGTGCGTGAAGTGCCAAGAACACAGTCACCACTACAGTGCGCCTCCCGAGGAGATGACCCCAATCTCGGCATCATGGCCCTTTGACAAATGGGGTATATACCTGCTCGGGCCCTTCCCAACGACTCCGGGCTTGGTGAAATACTTGGTGGTAGCAATTGATTACTTCACCAAGTGGATCGAGGCAGAACCTCTCGGCACAATAACGGCAGCTCAATGTCGGAAGTTCGTCTGGAGGAACGTCATAACTCGTTTTGGGGTCCCAAAGGTTATAATCTCGGACAACGGAACGCAGTTCACTGACAAAAAGTTCCGAGATTTCCTACAAGGTTGGAACATTGAGCAAAGGTTCACTAGCGTGGAGCACCCCCAAGCCAATGGGCAGTGCGAAGCTGCTAATAAAGTAATCCTAAGGGGATTGAAGAAAAGGCTCGACGAGGCAAAAGGATCTTGGGCAGATGAGCTCGGGAGTGTCCTATGGGCGTACAGAACGACGCCGCACTCTACTACGGGAGAGAGTCCTTTTAAACTCTCCTATGGTAGTGATGCTATGATCCCGGTCGAGCTTGGAGAACCGAGCTTCCGAGTTATCAGCTACAAAGAAGCTCGGAACTCAGAGGCAAGGGAGGCAGAGCTCGACATGGTCGAAGAGGATCGAGACGCAGCCAGGATCCGGGAAGAGGCCCTCAAACAAAGGGTGGCAAGAAGATATAACCAGGGAGTGGTTCCGAGAAGGTTCAAGAAGGGCGATTTTGTCCTACGAAGAGCAAATATCGGAGCTCCCAACCCAGGAGAGGGGAAGCTGGCCGCCAACTGGGAAGGGCCATATCGAGTAAAAGAGACCCTAGGAAAAGGGGCATACAAGCTAGAAACCCTAGATGAAAAAGAGATTCCGAGGTCGTGGAATGCCACGAACCTCAGGAAGTTTTATGTTTAAATTATTCATGTAATTTGTGGTACCTCAGTTCGTACTCTTCCCTACCACGGGATTTTGCCCGGGAGGTTTTAATGAGGCGAGCTCGAGAAGACATTAATAAAGTTTTTCTTTCGATATTTGCTTGATTGTTTTTATCTGAGAGATTGAAGTATTTACATAACGCTAAAACCCGAGTTGGTTAAAGACCCCGAGTTGGTCAAAAAACCCGAGATGGTTAAAGTGATTGTTTAATTAATAAAGCCCAAGTTGGTTAAAGACCCCAAGTTGGTCAAAAAACCCGAGATGGTTGAAGTGATTGTTTAAAATTAATAAAACCCGAGTTGGTTAAAGACCCCGAGTTGGTCAAAAAACCCGAGATGGTTAAAGTGAATGATTAAATAAACCAAAGTTGGTTAAGACCCCGAGTCGGTCAAAAACCCGAATGGGCTATATTAATTAAAACCCGAGTTGGTTAAAGACCCGAGTTGGTCAAAAAACCCGAGATGGTTAAAGAGAATGATTAAATAGAACCCAAGTTAGTTGAAGACCCCAAGTTGGTCAAAAAGCCGAGCTAGTTAAACGACGGGTTAAAATTAAAAAAAAAAAAAAAAAAAAACCCCGAGACGGTCACAAACCCGAATTGGATGTATTAATAAAGGAAAAACCCGAGAAAGGTTACCACGATTATAGATGGCTACTATTGCAAAGCTAAGTTAAATAAAACTGCAAGCACAAGGTAAATAAAGCCATTAAAAATTTTGCATATATTTAAAGTATTGTAAGCCGGCACGAACCCCAAGAAGGGGAACCCGGAAAATGTACAGAGTATAAAAACCGGCACGAACCCACAAAGGGGAACCCGGACAAAATAATCAAAAAGTAAAGGCAAAATAAAATTGTCATTTACAAGTTGACATAGATCAGACATCAGGAGCATCGGTAACAACGACGTCAGGAACGGGGTTCAGAATCTCGGCTTCAGAAGTCTGGGCAGCAGCGACCTCGGAGTCAGTTGGAGGGACTGACAGTGCTTCCTCAGGGGAATTGGGATCGACGACGACCAACTTCCCGTCCTCGATCTTGGTATACATGCCAACTTGACCAAGATCGAGGTCGGGAGCTAGGATATGAACCTGGTCCTTGATGAATTGGGCCACGGCCAACGTCGAGTCCACCAAGGTAGCCTGCAGTCCCTCCACTTCATTCTCGAGTTTGGAGATGCTTTGGGTTGAGGAAAGACGCAGGTCGTCCAGCTCTCCCGTCAGCTCGTCAATCTTCCTTTTCCCCTCGTTCAGCTCCGAGACCAGACCCCTCCGGCCGTCCTCCGAGGCTTTCAGCTCGCCATGGGTGAAGGAGAGCTCTTCCTCGGAGGCCTTCAGTTTCTCCTCCGCCTCTTGGAGACGAGCCCTTAATTCCTCTACTTGCTTGTTGCTGGTGTCCTGGGCCTCGCGAAGGGCATCCAACTCTTCCTGAACGCCATGGCCAAGGACGGAGATCAGCTCCATATGGCGGAGGACGGCGACGGTCTTCATCAGAGCCCTCTGGCTCCACCGGAGGAAAGTGCGGATATCTTCCGCCCCCTCCAGTTCGGCCATGGCGGCCGGATTATACAATTCCCGGTCTATCACTGCCGGGAAATTATAATCTTTGTCGAAGGGGGAGAGGACGGAAGAGTCGCCATGATCGTGCTTCCTCTTCTTCCGAGGTTCCGAAGGCCCAGATACGCCCAGACCGGTACCTTCATCGAACACCGGGTCCTTGCGTTTCCTAGTAGAATAAGGGGCAGTCGTGGCTAGCACAACGGGCCCCGCAGCAGGGGTAGCCGAAGGGGCAGCAGAAGAGGAGGCCTTTGTGCCCGACCCATTGGCAGCTGTCTTCTTTTTCTTCTGGGATAGGCAGAGGGCTCGGATGGCGTCAAGGTTGGCCACGCCCGACATGTTGCCTGAAAAAGAGGAAGAAAACGTCAAAGCAAGCACAGAAGCAAGAAAAATTAAATAAAGCAATTATAAGGAAAGGGGGTTACCGATCTGGTTCGAGAAGTCGGAAGCACTACCCCTAATAAATTTTTTAAGAACAAGATTTTTCTCCCTATGACATTCGAGGAAGAGTCAGGCGAGGCCGAACTCGGCTGGGGTTAGGTCCTCGTCTTTGAGGGTAACCGCGTAGAGATCGCGGTGCCAGTACAGAGGAAATCGGGGGGTACCCTTCTTGTACAACCAGAAGGGGGAGGTGGTCTCTGCGGCAGAAACCCGAAAGTACACCTCTTTGAAATTGTGGACTGAGTCTTCAAAGAGGGTGAAAACTTTCCTGCCAGCACGGGCTCGGAAAGAAACCCATCCTTCGGCTCCATGGGGAAGAGTGGACTCAAAAAGATAGTAGAAAGTCTTGATGAGAGGAGGGATCCCGAGATGGTCGCATACCCTCTCATAGCCTCAGACCATGGCCCAAGAGTTGGGGTGAAGCTGGGATGGGGCAACCCCCGAAGTTTTGAGAATCCGCATCTGGAAATCGGTGAACGGGATGCGAATCCCGATCCGAGTGAGCAGGATGTCATATATGTAGAAGAAGTCCCCGGGCTCTTGCCCGTTGTTAAAAGGGACCCTCTCATCAGCGGAAGGGGCTTCAATCACGTATTGTTCTTGAGCTCCCTCGGTGAAGAACCGACCCTGAGACTGGACGGCTGAGGCATAAGTGTCATCGACCACGGAGACGATTCTGAGGGCCTCCTCCCCTGCCCAGTCGTACTCGTCGTTTAGCAGAAGAGGGCGGTGAAGCTCGGGCTTCAGACGTTTACCCATTACCTACAAAGGAAACCATTCAAAACAATTTAGAAAACTGTCCTCGGAAATCGGGGTTTGACGTTTTAAATGGTTTCCAATGAAAGGAAAAAGGGGGCATATCAGGCCCCAATTAAGGGAAGCCGAGCTCCGACGTCACCGCTCCGAATAAATAAAGCAAAATGCGAAAATAGAAGACCCTTACTAAGGGAGAGTTATCAACTAGGTCGGACCCGAAGGGGAGCCCCGAGCAGGGGCATCCGAGGTCCGAGGTGAAAAAGGGCGAAGAGCCCCTATCGCAACCTACGCTAAAGACAACAGCAAGAAAGGGAAGAAATTCCTACACAATTTACTTAGGCCTACAAATAAGTTCTAAAACCCAGGAAGGGGCAAAGACTCAAAATGCAAGGGGCACAGACGTAGCGGAGAAGGCGATAAAACGCCATTGCAGGAAGGCGGGAAAACGCCATTAAAGAAACGTTGAACTAAGAATGAAAACTTACTAAGTTGGAAGAAGAGGAATCGCCCAATCTTGGAAATGGTGGTAGAGGCGGCGAACTCTGAAGCCTCTGGCGGTGGCACGCTTCTGAGCAAGGGCGGTGCACGGCGGAGAGCAGGAGGAGGGATCGCAGAAGCAAAGAGAAGAAGAGAAGAATCGCTGGAGAGTTTGAAAGTGGAAGAAGAAGCACAGTGACCCCCAAGGCGGTATTTATAGCGCCAAAAATACAGGGGCAAAAGTGTCATTTCACGCCCCGGACAGGGGCATTCCCGACATTTCGCGGGCAAAAGCAGGGGCAGTTTTGGAAGTCGCAAAACTCATCTCGGAAATGCTTCATCTCCAGTCGACACGTGTCACGCATCAAGCAGCACGATGGGATGTGAAAAGATAGGCGTCAGAGATAGGGTGGCAGGAATTTCGAGGCGCCTCTTGGTGTTTCAACTCGAACCTAGGGCTACGCCCGACCTCCGAGCTGGGGGCAATGTTCACACCTCGGATTGTGGCCCAATCCGGCGGCCCAATTCAAGACTTCAGTAATGAGCCCAAAGAAGGCCCAAGGTCGGACCTCGGACCCCACGATGGGCGAGTCCAGATCGAGGCCCATTAAACCCTCAAGGCCCAATAACCATTGGAGGCCCAAAGGACTTGGATCCAGACCAGGACCCGGGAACCGGCCCGAGACCCGACCCGAGGTCGGATGAGACTAAGCCCCCGATTAGGGCGGCGATCAGAAGTGAGCGGATAGCGACGCCGAGAAATCCGGAGCCACGATCGACACGACGCGGGACGCCCCAACGCGCCACAGAAAGCGGGAAGGCCGTTATCCCGAGTCGTGCGGCGTGAGCGGCACGGAAATGGCTCCAATCCCCCTCTATAAATAGGGTGTCCCATCATAGTATCAGGTACGCTTTCAGTTGAGTTCTCACGCTTATACTGATATTGACTTAAGCTTCGGAGTCCTTTCAGGGAAAACACCCCAAGCGCCTTGGAGAGTTGCTGTGCGAGGAGACAAAGACCGGCGACAGTTCATACCGGTTCAAAGGTACGGAACAATGCTTAAGCAGCCCAAGTATCTACCACTTGTGCTAACCTACATGGTTATCATAAAAACAATATTGTATTATTATTTGATGATATACAGAATATTTTTGTGCACAAGAAAAAATAGCCAAAACAACCAATAAATAGTGCACAACATATATAACATATTGAGCACAACATATATCACATGTGGTAACAACATCGTTTTTTACAACAAGTGATAATGTGCACAATATGTATTATATGTTATGCACATTATATAATATATGTTGTGCATACCATATTAGTTGTTTTGACTTTTTTTTGTTAATAATGCTTTTTATACACCATATTGATCCTACACCACTTTTAAAAATAAAAAAACACTCAACCAAAACTAATAAAATCCACACAAATAACAGCCTGTTTGGAAACTTTTGTTAAGACGGAATTGAATTGAATTCCATTAGAAATTGAATTCATGCTTGAATTGAATTGAATTTCAGTGTTTGAAATACATTAGTAAAATTGTAGAATTGAATTGAATTCCAATGTTTGGAATGTTTATAAAATGAATTAAATTTTTTTAATGGATAAATTTATCCTAAAACACTTTGGAATTTGAAGAGAGTAATTTAAAGTGTAATTTGAAGGGAATAATTTGGACATTTCATATGTTAAGTGAATTGCCAATAGAATTCAATTGAAATCGGAGTGAAATGACTCCGATTTGTTTATGATTTTTTTTGTTTCAAACACGGGAATTCGGGAATTGAATTCCAATGGTGTTCCAAACACCCCATAAAAGAAAATCCAATTAAATCATAATAAAATAATTTTAATATGGCAATGTTCTTGATAATAATGGTATTGTTTTTTTTATTCTATATGGCAATGCTCTTGATAATAGTGGTATTGTTTTTTGAATTCTACTGTTTGGAATGAATGAAAATGAGAGATGATTTCATTTGGAATTATTTGGAATTCTATTCTTTTATATCTTTAAATCTTGTAAATTTTGATTGGATTTGTAAAGAATTCATTTTGTTTCCATCAAATTCATTTCATTTCCATCCAATTCATTTCATTTTCCATAATTTGAACATTCAAACATATCCAGTAGAAATTGAAGGTTATAAACTTTAAAAAAAGTGAGATTTCACTATATTTCTAGAAACACTATAAAAGTAAAGACTATAGTCTTTAAAATATGAGTAAACCCCCAAACTGGTCCTTGACAATTTTAGCATCGGACAAGGTGGTCCTTGACAATCGGAAATACCCTAACTGGTCCTTGACAATGTCAAACGTCGGACATTATAAGGTCCCTGGACAGAAAACGTTAACAGTGTTAATGACAATTTCATTTTTGGACAAATTGGTCCCTGACAATTTTATTGTTGGAAAAATTAGTCCATAATTTAAATTATTTTTTTCATTTATCTTCTTTATTATAATATGTATTTTTAAGCACTCTTAAATCAACTTTATATATCTTCCGTTTGATTATTACCACTCTAAATGCATTTATTTTATTATTTCTAAAACGTCATTTATTAAATTTTACTTGTTTAAATCTTCATATTTTATATTATGCATATTAAAACTTATACTAATAATTGATATTAAATATAAAAACTAACTATTTAAAGTTATATAAAATTTAGAATAAAATAAATATATTATCTTGTAAGTGTTTTAATATTTTCAATAAAAAGAATGAAAAATTACTTTATTTTTTTTAAATAAGCAAATTAAGAAGTGTGATATCTAAAATTATTAATAAAAAAATTATTACTTTATCAACAATTTTTTTTTATAGATATACTAAAATAATTGCATTAAAGAGTGACAATTTTCAAATAAAAGATATATAGATTTGATTTAAGCATGTTTAGAGTTGAATATGTCAATAAAAGTGATAAAAGATAAAAGAATTTAAAAAATAATTAGGGACTGATTTTTCTAAAAATAAAATTGTTAGGGACCAATTTGTCTAAAAATGAAATTATCATTAACACCGTTAGCTTTTCCGTCCAGGGACCTTATGATGTCTGACGTTTGACATTGTTAGGGACCAGTTAGGGTATTTCCGATTGTCAAGGACCACCTTATCCGACGCTGAAATTGTCAATGACCAGTTTGGGGGTTTACTCTTAAAATATTGAGTTACATAATTTTTAAAATTTAGTAGAAATTGAAGACTATAGACTTTAAAAACTTGAGATTTCACTATTTTTCTAGAAACACTATTAAAGTAAAGACTATATAGTCTTTAAAATGTTGAATTAAATAATTTTGTAAACAAAGTAAAAGTTGAAGAGTATAGACTATAAAAAAGTGAGATTTCACTATTTTTCTTGAAACACTATAAAAGTAAAGATTATAGTCTTTAAAATAATGAATTACATGATATTTAGAACTTAGCAGAAATTGAAGGCTATAGACTTTAAAATGTGAGATTTCACTATTTTTCTAGAAACACTATAAAAGTTAATATTATAGTCTTAAAATATTGAATTATATAATTTTTAAAACTCAGCCGAAATTGAAGGCCATAGACTTTAGAAAAGTGAAATTTCACTATTATTCTAAAACCGTTATTAAATTAAAGTAAAGACTATAGTTTTTAAAATATGGAATTACATAATTTTTAGAGCATAATAAAAATTGAAGGCTATCGACTTTAAAAAGTTAGATTTCCCTATTTTTCTAGAAACACTATAAAAGTAAGGATTTAATTTTCATCAATTGACACTGTATAACATTTTTACACAGTCATTCAATCGTGTGCTGTCACGTCAGCCATAATAGTGTTTTTTCTCTCCCACTACGTGAAAATCATACAAACAGAGTGCTATTAAAGTAAAAACTGTAGTGTAACACCTCGCTACTGAGGGGTGTCCGTGCGAAGGGCTTTATCCCAACGAACACGCTACTAGGGCATAACATAAGGGCTAAACAACATGTATAAACTATTAATTAAACTTAATAACTGAGAATAACTGAAATAACTGTTTAACTGATAATCATATATAACTGTATCAATCTGAAACTTACGTACTAGTTCATTATACTGAAACATAACTTAACTAATAAAGGAATCTTGCCTCTAAAGTCTGGAGCAAAACTATACATGATTGATTTGACTGTGAAATATAAACTAGACATAAACTAAACATAGACTGCTAAGACTCCACGGAAAATGTGGAGCTCACCAAGGAAATCAACTGCAACCGACCTCTACTGGATCAACGGTTCCTCGTCTGCCTCCTGATCGAACTCTGAAACAAAATGCGAGGAGTGAGTCGCAAGCTCAGTGATGGGGTATCATGCATGTCATGCAACACATACTGTCATGTTATCAATCACATATACTTGTCCTATCTACGTAGTTGCACCTCTCTGACGACGGACGCGTATCGCCGGAGATATCCGCACACGAGTCCCCATACTAAACTGATAAATGACGGAACACGAGCCGCCCTATACTGAACTGATAACTGATAAATGACGGAACGCGAGCCGCCCTGCTATAATTGATAACTGGACTCGCTACCACTAGGGTGCGGCCATATGACGGAACACGAGCCGCCCTGTGATCTGGACCTCTACAACCACGCAGGTGAGGCCAGTCATATTGTATCTGTATCTGGGGTGGGACTCGAGGCGCTTCGTGGCAGTATGTCACGGCTAAACTCGACCGGGAGCTACATCCGGGCTAAAGCGTTGAAATACATACCACGACGGTTCACAGACTACGTAAACAGTCATCACGCAATTCTACAACCATTCTACTCATACACTGCATGTTATCATTCTGATAATAAATGATGCCTTGGCACCTTTATTTAATTTTATAGTTTAAATTCTAAGAAATTGTGTTAGTTTTAGTTAATTTCAGTGAGTTCTTAGAGTAAATTAAGTGTTTTTAGAATAAATTGGATTTTCCTGGGTTATATTACGTTTTTGGTATTATTTTGGTGTTAATTTCAGAAATTGAGCAAGTAATTGATGAATGAATAGCAACTGAAGTCGCATCGAGGCGCAAAAGAGTCCAATTTGGGGCGCCTTGCACCTCACTCACGCGCAGCGCCCCAAAGTCAGAAAGGAAATGAACGATGCGCATGTGAGGCCCTGCACCAGCCCTTGCGCCCTGCGCCCCAGGAGACAACGTCCAGGAAGCTTGCGCCCCGCGCCAGTGTAGCGCCTTGCGCCCGGGAAGCCTCGTCTTGTCGCGCTTCGCGTGCAGGTGAGGCCCAGCGCCCGGTGAAACTGAAGCACCGCGCCTCACCAACTGATACCTAAAATTGTGCCGCATGATCCAGAATTAATTCAAATGCAAATCTTTTTCATATCTTTCTGAATTTATCTTTAAACTTAAGTCCCGTTGTTTTAGGGATTGGAACAATTTGAATTCTAGGATTATTTTGGTTATAAATAGGACTAGAATGCAATCTTTTAAAAAAATCTTGGTTTTTACTTCACTTATTCGAGTACTTTGTTTTCAATAAAATCAGTTATTCGTTCTTCAAAATGTCTTCTTTCAATTTTTATGTTTTGTTTACTTTGATTATGAGCAACTAATTTCTTTGTTAGAGTGAAGGAGATCGTATTACTATGAATTAATTTTATATTTGTGAACCTTTGAATTTTATTAATTCAATTCAAGCAATTACCTTATTTGTATTGTGTTGTTCTGAGGATTGGAAAATCACTTTTCAACTTATCTTGGATTCATGTGTTTATTTGGGAAAATAAATTTGTGAATTAGCTTAAGGGAAATTGCCAAAAAGATTAATATCTAGGAATAGAATTAAGATTTTTGTGAACTTTTGAATCAATATAAATATTTTCTTTTCTTTGAAATGATTTGATCAAGGGATTGACTGATTGTTCATAGAAAAAGTGTTAAATTACCAAGGAATTGGAATTGACAACCTAAGATTCGTTCATTGAATTGAAGCTTTAAAATTTAAAGGCAAGCAATTGTTTTATTAATTTCAGAAAATACGTGAACCCGATTCCTTAACCTTTTATCAATTGAATTTTTCATTAAAATTTTACTGTCTTGTTACATTTAATAGCCTTTTGAATTTAGATTATATGTTCATTCATTACCTTTTATTGGATTCGTCTAATTAGAAATCTACTTTAAGAAATTTTTGCTCGGTTCTTTAATCCTCGTGGGAACGATACCCACTCACCGTGGTTTTTATTACTTGAACGATTCGGTGCACTTGCCGAGACCCTATCAATAAATCGTAGGGTTCTAACATGTTTCATATCATAGCATAGCATAGCATAAATCATTCAAGCTTATAGAAATAATCATTACGCATATAATAAATATAGTCATAACGCGTAACGTCATAATGCTGTAACATCAATACAAAGGGACCTAGAAGCCATTCACTCTTTCCTGTTATGTTATCTATTAGGGAACTTATCTATCTGAGCATATCCTCTATTAAGACATGTTATCCTTTAGGGAGCATTTCTACTAAGGTACGTTATCTTACTAAGGTATATTATCTGTCTAAGGTATATCATCTGTCTAAGATATATCATCTGTCTAAGGTATATTATCTGTCTAAGACGTGTTATCTTATTAGGGCTTACTATCTTACTAGATCACGTTATTCTACTAAGTCATATTATCCTACTGAGTTACGTTGTCTTATTATGTTATATTAGCCTAATAGGTTATGATGTTTTACTAGGTTACATTATCTCACTAGGTTATATTAATTATTAGGTTATAATTAACTTACTTAGTGATATTAATTTCTAGATCATATTAATTATTAGATTATATTATCTTATCATGTTATCTTACCATGTCATGTTATCTTATCACGTGAGGTTGTCTTGCTAGGTTATGCTATGTTACTATGTTATATTATCTTACTAAGTGATGCATGTGATCTATCTAAGCATGTTATTTTCCTAATCATATCATCTACCTAAGCACGTTATAGACCTATCATATTAACTACCTAAGCATGTTATCTACCTATCATATTATCTATCTATCATATTATCTATCTAAGCATGTAAACATAAATATAAACATGAACATAAACATAAACATAAATATAAATATAACTATAAACATAAACATAAACATAAACATGAACATAAACATATAAACATATAAACATAAACATATAAACATATAAACATATACAAATGCTACTATGTGGCAGCCACGGCACATCCACCCTAAAACCTCCACTCACCTGGAAAGTCCTGAGACCGGAAGACACCGCTAGCTCCGGCTCCAGCTATCGGCACTGCGTTTGCACCTGGCGTGCAAAAGACCCATCGGGACCGCACAAAAGAAAAAAAAAACTTGAACTAGGCTGCGCACTGAACCTTCGCTAGCGAGCAACACCTTCTCGCTAGCGATGGCACTCTCGCCAGCGAGCTCTCACAGCTCGCTAGCGACCAGCACGCTAACAGGGGCAAAAACGTCTTTTCACTCACCGTCGGGAACTTGCTCTTGCAGAGTATCCCCAAAACGTAAAACTCACACTATCCTCGATAACCAAGGGCGCCCAAAGCACTGCTCTGAAAAAGGCGAAGTGTGAGGTGTGAGAGAAAAGAAACCATATCTTCTCATATATATAGGGTGAGGAAGGAAATGTTGAACAATCTGTGACCAATGTGGGACTTCGGTCTGGTCGCTAGCGACTAGCATATGGTCGCTAGCGACTAGCTCTTCGCTAGCGGGCAATGGCTGCTCGCTAGCTAGCACCTTCTGTCAGCAACGTCTTGACGTCCGTTCTGAACGATGTGAGACTTGATCCCATTGCTAGCGACTTGACTGCGGTCGCTGGCGACCAACTGCTCGCTAGCGGGAGCTGACTGCTCGCTAGCGAGTCCCTTCTGACTGGAACTTGCTAACGTGTTTCTGACGCATCTTGAGAAAAGTCCTTCCTAAGGGACACTATGATACGGGGTATCACATATAGTTTTTAAAATATTGAATTACATAATTTTTAGAACTTAGTTTATAACTTCTATTATCCAAATTCTCTCTCTTTCTTTCTATTATCTTTTATACTAATATTTTAATATATTAAAATAATATGAGTTTTGCTAACAAGTGCTCTAAGGACACTTGTTAAGGATACTTTAGAAAAAATTTAAGATATAATAGTGGGCCCCTTGCATAAAAAACATAAAAATATATATTTTCAAGATAAATATTTCCATTTTTAATTCCTTAACAAGTGCCCTAAGCAAAACCCAAATAATATTTGAGAGACATTTTTATTATATTAAATAAAATTATTTTATAAAAAAATATCAATAAAATCAAATTACATAATATTGTTTCGTAAAAATTCACTGAAAAAAAAAAACTGGACAGGTAGCCGAATCGCTAGTCATCATAAAAACAATATTGTATTATTATTTGATAATAAAATTTGTTGTGCAGAAATAAAAAATCAATCAAAACAATCAATAAATAGTACTTATGTAATATGCACAACACATTATGCACAACATATATCACATGTGGTAACATCATCGTTCTTTATAACATGTGATAATATTGTGCACAATATATGATATATGTTGTGCACAATATGTATTATATATTATGCACATTATATAATATAAATTGTGTATATCATATTAGCTGTTTTGACTATTTTTTTTGTGTTAATAATGCTTTTTATACACTGTATTGATCCGCCACCACTTTTAAAAATAAAAAACACTCAACCAAAACTAATAAAAATCCACACAAATAAAAGAAAATCCAATTAAATCATAATAAAATAATTTTAATATGGCAATGCTCTTGATAATAATAGTATTGTTTTTTGATTCTATATGGCAATGCTCTTGATAATAATATATCATAGCCCTCTTGATCATCTTTCCCGTTAACCCCCTTAATTTCAAAAGCGAACGTCCAAAGTTTACAGTTAACAAGTTCAAGGTAGCGTTTGGAATGTTAGTAAATTGAAGAACACAAATCATGTTTGGGGTAAGATTTGATTTAGGAGACATAGTTTAAGATTCAGTTACCCATTAATCTACTGACATTACTGTCTTCTCCAAGCTAGGAGAGACACAGTAAGTTCAAGGTGTCTTCACTTTCCTTTCATAGAAACCCTTAAGAAGCGCCGCCGCCAATATGGCCACCGATGCGGCGGCGCCACCCAAGAAGAGCATCGAGCAGACGTACCAGAAGAAAACCCAGCTCGAGCACATCCTCCTCCGTCCCGACACCTACATCGGTTCCATCGAGAAGCACACGCAGACTCTATGGGTCTACGATGACGCCAACAATGAAATGATTCATCGCCCTGTGACTTACGTCCCTGGGCTTTACAAGATCTTCGACGAGATCCTCGTTAACGCTGCTGATAACAAGCAGCGTGATCCTTCCATGAAGTCGTTGAAGGTGGTGATAGATCCAGAAGGGGGGCTTGTCTCTGTTTACAACAGTGGAGATGGTGTTCCTGTTGAGATTCATCAGGAGGAGAAGGTCTATGTGCCTGAATTGATCTTTGGGCACTTATTGACTAGCAGTAACTACGATGATAATGTGAAGAAGACTACCGGTGGGCGTAATGGGTATGGTGCTAAGCTCACCAATATCTTCTCGAAGGAGTTTGTGATCGAGACGGCTGATGGAAAGCGCCAGAAGAAGTATAAGCAGGTATACTGGGATGGGGGGATTATGATTGCTGGCTGTTTTTTGTTACAGTTGTTGAATTCAATATGCTCAGTTGGTGAATAATGTTAGTTAGGGTTGATTTTGGTTTTGTAATTGGAGTAGATTTGTGAAAGTTAGGATCCAGATGGGGTTTTCTGCATATTTGGGGATTTATTGTCTGTCTGCTGAATTGTGCTTTGAACTCAGTGATCATTTTTTCTTTGAAATTTTGGCTAAAGGAAATTGTGATTGTGTTTTATGATTGATGGTTGATATTGATCTTATGATTTATGATTATTGTTCTCGTCGGTGGATGGATAGTTACTCATGAGTAAGGATTCTTATTTGGAATTATTCTCGGTCAGTGACAGACTTATTTTATGATTGATTTTGATGTTTAATTGTCTTGATAGTTCTTATAGGTTGTGTTTGTTTTTTACCAACTTTGGTGGCAGAGTCCCTGAAGTCACCAGGGTCAATGTCACTGGAGTCATTGACACAACGTCATAGTGACTCCATTTTCTGTTTGGTAAATACGTAGAATCAGAGTCATTAGTGTCTTGTATCATATTTGTTTTGACAAGACAAGTGATGGTTAGGGTTGGAAAGGATGAGATTGGAATTTTGAAAAATGAATAAGGACATAATTGGAACGGATATTCAGTAAATCATCACTTGACTCTGTGTCCACCAACCAGTGACCCTGTGACTCCACTTTTGGAGTGGACAAAAATTGGGAAAATTTGTTCACTGGGTTAGAGTGACTCTGTGTCTCTCTGATTGTGACCCCAAAATCAAATAGTCTACAGAGTCACTTTTTCTCTTCTTGACTCTGACCCCATAGTCGGAGAAAACTAACGCAACCATATTGTGTGAATAATGAATATGTTTCTTTAATTGAATATATGCAATGTCTGAGATTTCTTTGTTGAAACATTTGCTCAATTTGTGATTAATTTTTTCTTATTGATTTTGGAATATTTCGGTAGTTCTTGGACTGTGAATAATAATGTTTCCATTTGGTGGTGAGCTTGTGTTTGGCATTCATTTGAAATGTGTTTATCGGTTTCCATTGTTTGCAGTGGTAATTGAAAATTTCAATGTTTTCTGAGAAAGTGTCTATTTCATTTATGAAGCAAATTTTAGTTATTTTATGGGCATTGCTTATTGGATTGATTGGTTTTGGTTTTGGTGATAGGTGTTTTCTAACAACATGGGAAGAAAGACTAAACCCATGATTAAAAAATGCAAAGAGGGGGAAAACTGGACCAAGGTTACCTTTAAGCCTGACTTGGAAAAATTCGGAATGACTTATTTTGAAGAAGACGTGGTTGCTTTGATGAAAAAAAGGGTGGTCGACGTGGCTGGGTGCCTCGGAAAGACTGTAAAGGTGGAGCTCAACGGACGTGTGATACGTTTGAAATCATTTCGCGACTATGCTGACCTCTACCTTAAATCAGCTGAGCAAAACAGAACACAACCCCTTATCAGGTTCTGTCTTTTAAACTTTTGTTTTTAAGGAACTAATGTGTTTTTTTTTTTTCCTTTTCTGATTCAAATTCCAATCACAGCTATGCTAACTTCATTTGTTGTTATTACTAGCAGTCATGTTGATGGTAGATGGGCGATTTGTGTGAGTCTAAGTGATGGGCAGTTTCAACAGGTATTTGGCAAAGCTGACTTACAAGTAGCATGTGAGGTTATTATAAATTTTATAATGTCTAACACACTCTAACATTGTTTCTACAAGGTCAGCTTTGTTAATTCCATTGCCACAATCAAGGGTGGGACTCATGTTGATTACATCACCAATCAGATAACAGCCTATGTGATGAATAAAGTAAATAAGAAGAAGAAGGGTGCTAATGTCAAGGCTCATAATGTGAAGAGTCATTTGTGGGTTTTCGTCAATTCTCTTATTGACAACCCTGCTTTTGATTCCCAAACAAAAGAAACTCTGACAACTAGACAGGCTAGTTTTGGTTCCAAATGTGAAATTCCAGAATCGAAGCTGAAGGAAGGTTTGTCACGCTACACCCTTTGTTTGCTTCTTATAATTTACTCAAGTAAAAAGAAATGGTGTCGTAAGTTCTTACACTTGCAAACCTTTGCAGTTTCAAATTCTGGAATAGTGGACATCCTCCTCTCATGGGCAGATTCTAAGCAAAGCAAAGATCTGAAGAAAACTGATGGAACAAAAACACAGAGACTTCGTGGGATTGCAAAGCTAGAGGATGCCAATGAAGCTGGAGGAAGGAATTCTGATAAGTGTACATTGATACTGACAGAGGGAGATTCTGCAAAGGCCCTTGCTGTAAGTTCTCATCTAATACAGTTACCATCACTAAAATCAATTCAAATATTTTGTTGCACCATATTTTGTCTTTAACAAACCTAAATGATCTTCATCTGCTTTACTACATATTTTTGTGCAGCATTGAACATAGTTTCAGACAGTTAAGATTGCCGGCTACCTATTTTACTGCTTTATAATGAAATGCTATCTTCCCAAATGAAAATTTATTCTAGATTCGTGACATAATATGTTCTATGTGAAGATGGCAGGACTCTCTGTGGTTGGTCGAGACTTTTATGGTGTATTTCCTTTGAGAGGTAAATTGATCAATGTACGGGAAGCCAGCATCAAACAGATAATGGAGAATGAAGAAATTCAAACTGTAAAAAAGATACTGGGGCTGCAGCAAAACAAAGAGTACTCAAATGTAAAGTCTCTGAGATATGGCCGTATAATGATTATGGCTGATCAGGTGAGCCAACTTAAACAGTCTTGTTTTGAATTGTCTTCAGTTTCAACAGGATCTAATCAGTTCCAAGCATTTGCTATGAACTTTTTAATGGTTTAACCTTATGAGTTATTCAGGATTATGATGGTTCCCACATCAAAGGGCTGTTGATTAACTTCATTCATTCTTTCTGGCCATCATTGCTGAAAGTTGCTCCATCTTTCTTGGTTGAATTTACAACTCCTATTATAAGGGTTAGTACTGATATTTTTTCTGTTGACAAAGAAATCAATGAGCAATACATACTATTTTTTTGAACTTCCTTTCTGAACTTTCTTTTACCTGTCTCTACAGGCTTTTCATTCAAATGGGACAAAATTGTCATTTTATTCCATGCCTAAGTATCAATCGTGGAGAGAAAACTTGGGGAATAATGCAACTGGTTGGAAGATAAAGTACTATAAGGTTTGTTGTTGTAACCATGGAGAAAATCATTTTTGGCTTTTAAATTCATCATTATGGTCTGATTTTGCTTTTGGTTAGTGCTTATATTGTTCCTGTTCATTCCAGGGTTTGGGTACAAGTACTCCTCAAGAAGGTAGAGAGTACTTCCGAGATCTTGATTTGCACAGGAAAGACTTTGTTTGGGAAGATGACCAGGATGGAAGTGCTATTGAACTGGCATTCAGCAAGAAAAAGGCTGAAGATAGGAAGACTTGGATTCGAAATTTTGAGGTGTTAATAATTTGATAAGAATGATAGATCATAGATCTTAATTTTTGCAAGCGATCTTTTAATGAAATTCTAACCTTCCTCCCTCCATCCTTGCAGCCTGGCACTTGTCGTGATCATTTGAAAAAACATATAAACTACAGAGACTTTGTCAACAAGGAGCTGATATTGTTCTCTAGGGCAGATCTTCAAAGGTCTATTCCCTCAATGGTTGATGGCCTCAAGCCTGGACAAAGGAAGATTCTTTTTTGCTCATTTAAGAAAAAGTTGTTCAAAGAAATCAAAGTTGCTCAATTTATTGGATACGTATCTGAGCACTCTGCTTACCACCATGGTGAGCAAAGTCTTGCTAGCACAATTATTGGAATGGCACAAGATTTTGTGGGAAGCAACAACATCAATCTTCTTAAACCCAATGGTCAATTTGGTACGCGTAACATGGTGAGAAGAATCTGTCCTATGACTTTGAAAACTTTCCCTTGGCACAATTTTCTCCATATTTTTACTGAAGAGTGTGTTTTACTGTTTGATTTTCTCAGGGAGGTAAAGACCATGCAAGCGCTAGGTACATCTACACGGAGCTGAATACTGTTACTCGGTGCCTCTTCCATGAGAATGATGACAAGCTTCTTGAATACTTGAATGAGGATGGGAAGTCAATTGAACCAAACTGGTATGTAGTTTTCTCATGTTCTTTTAAAGAAGAATCTTTGTCTTATGATTGTAACTCGTAAGGACCAAGGAAACCCATGTTCCTGGAACTAACATCCACCTTGTCTGACCAAACAGGTACATACCAGTTATTCCTTTTGTTCTTGTCAATGGTAGTGAAGGAATTGGGACAGGCTGGAGTTCTTACATTCCCAATTATAATCCAAGGGACGTTATTGCCAATGTTAGGCGCCTGTTGTATGGTGAGGTAATGATACCGATGGATCCATGGTACAGAGGATTCAAAGGAGTCATTGAGAAAAGCGCCAAGGAAGGTGGCTATATAGTCAATGGTAAAGTAGAGGAAATAAATGAACAAACTTTCAGGATCACTGAGCTGCCTATTCGTAGATGGACTCAAGATTATAAGCAGTTCCTTGAATCTATAATAGATGGTTCACCTAATGTCAAGGATCCTCTCATTGAGGTAACTTGACCCCATTTCATTTGAGATGTTCAGTGAAGTTAACTTGTCTCATATTTTCTTATGAAACATTTTTATTCTTAAAGGATTTCAGGCAGAATGGTGATGATGCTGTTGTAGACATCGAAATCAGGTTGAAGCTGGACAAAGTAGCCATGGTCATGCAAGAGGGCCTGTTAAAGAAATTCAAAATGACTAACACTATCAGCACGAGTAACATGAATCTTTTTGATGCTGAAGGGAAGATTAAGAAATATGACACCCCAGAACAAAGTAAAACCAGAACTATTTGCATTTGTTTTTTTTTTTAAGTAATATCACATAGTCCTTCACAGTTCACACTCACTGTTTTATGTTATTTTGTATGCAGTCCTTGAAGAGTTCTTTCCTCTTCGGCTGGAGTATTATGAGAAGAGGAAGGTGGGGTATTGTGGCAATCAGAAATAGGTCATTTTACTATTCTTGTATTTGTTTAAGAATCGAAATTAAGTTTGGTTGTTGTGCATGCAGAAACATATACTGGACAATCTTGAGCGACTTTTGCTGATATTGGACAACAAAGTCAGGTTTATATTAGGGGTTGTGAATGGAGAAATTATTGTGAGCAACAAGAGGAAAGCTGATTTGCTGAAGGAGCTGCAGCAGAAAGGCTTCATTCCCATGCCAGAGAAGGGTAAATCCGCAGTGCTGCAAGTTGCTGGGGCAGCCGATGATGTCTCAGAAGAGCAGGAAGACGATGCCAATAGAGAGCAGGAAACTGCCAATGTTGAAGGAGCAAAGCATGGTGACTACGAATATCTATTGTCCTTGCCAATTGGAACTTTGACCATTGAAAGTGTTGAGAAGCTGCTTGCCGAGAAAGATGACAAGGAAAAGGAGTTTGAGATCCTGAAGGCGACACCACCAACGTCCATGTGGATGAATGATCTCGATGAGCTTGAGAAGAAGCTTGATGTAGGGATAACAACTAGATTTCATATTTGTTTCGTTATACATTTTAATTTTTAATATCTCTTATCAATGACTATCACTTTTTCTCTACTTTAGGAAATAGATAGCAAAGAGGCGGAGGAGGAGCAAAAGAGGTCATGTCAAGCAAATAAAAAGACATCTAATCAAGCAGGGAAGAAGCCACCACAACCCAGAAAGTATGCTAAGAAGGCCAAAAATGTTGAGCCAGAGAATGATAATTCTTCGATGGAAATTGGTAAGCACGAAATTAACATCGTTTTGTGATACCATTATAATTGTTATAGCAATAATGTTATGTGTATACCACTTTCATCAGCCACCACTCTCACAAGTAAAAAAACTCAATTAAATAAATAAAAAAACTCAATCAAATAAATAAAAAAACACAAACAAACAATAAAAAAATAACTTAATGAAATTTAAAAATTCATTAAATAATCAAATAAATTCACTATAAGTATTATGAGAAAAAAAAATAGCACAAAATACATTATTTTTTTCCTAAAAGTAGCATCTTTATCACTAAATTGTCACTAAAACAATACACATTAACACAAAATTGATAAAATGCATTATTTAGTTGATTTTTAGCTGTTATTAGATTGATTTTTTTATTATTTGGTTGGATTTTTTTGTTTATTTGATTGAGTTTTTTATTTGTTTTGGTTGAGTTTTTTTACTTGTGGATGTAGTGGTTGATGGTGGCTGATCAAAGTGGTGTACAAATAGCATTATTGTTGTTATTGAGGAATTTTTTAATTTTGGTATCCATGTGACTGAATTTTCTCCAATTGCTTCATCAGAGAATCCTTTTGAGGTTGTCAAACCAAGTGGCAGACAGAAGAAAGCTCAAGCTCAAGATCAAGCTCCTGATTCTGCTCCTGATCGTGCTAAGAAGGTATGCTAATTGCTAACTTCCTGCATTGCACTGTTCTCCCACTGCAATTGGCATTGATAACTAACACTTTTAACAAACCACTGATCAGGTCTACGACAAAATTTTGTCGCTTCAAGAACGACTAGCTGCATATAACTTTGGAGCATCCAGTGATCATTCAGCAGGTAAATGTTTGTACTTACAGTAGTTAAACATGGTACCTCAGTCCCTTGAATTTCATTCCAAGCCAGTACTTAGGTTGGTTTTTGATTCCACAGATATGGAAGCCGAAGAGCCCCTGGTACCTGCTGGGAAGAAAGAGACTATTAATCATGGTGGTGGTGCAAAAGAGAAATCTCCAAAAACAATCATGCTGGACTCATCTGATAGTGATAATAATAATGGTGCCATCAATGATGAGGATGGCGATGATGACGACTTTGAAGTATTAGAGCCGGCTGCATCAGGGAAAAAGAAGAGAGGGAGAAAACCTGCTGCACAAAATGCGGAGGCAGCAGCAACAAAGAAGAGAAATAACGTAGGCAACAAGCAATCTCGGACTTTGGGTCAGAAACTTATTACTGATATATTGCAGCCAGCTGAAGGTTCAGGGATTTCACCACAGAAGAAAGTGAGGAAGATGAGGGAATCGCCATCCAACAAGAAGAGTAGCTCTGTTCGGAGCAGGGTTGCTGCTGACAAAGATGAATCCACAAGTGAAGACTTATCCGGTTCGGCAGCGGGTTTGGCTTCTAACTCTCCTGGTCTGGAGGATGAGGTGGTTGAGATTACACCAGCAGCAGCAACAAGATCTAGACCACAGAGGGCCAACCGAACTCAAGCAAGGTATGTTCAGAGCGAATCTGAAAGTGACAATGTTGAAGATGATGACAATGCTTCTGATTTTTCTGATTTTGAAGATGAATAGATGTAGAATGTGTATGTAGGTGAAACTTGATCCCCTATACCTTGAGGATTCTTCTCTAGTTTAATAATGATTTCAAGCTTTGACTGTATATTATGAGAATGATTCAGATTATAAATTGTTATAAAATTAATGATTTGTTCTTTCACTACAAAATATATAATGTTGTTTGTGCAATGATTTAAGCTTAAAAAGAACAATTGCTTCGATAATGATTTTATGCCAAATTGAAAGTAAACAGATTGTTATTTACTTATTATAATCTATTGAGGTATGTTAGGTAGACATCTAAAATTAAATGTTTATGTGACATTTAAGAATATGAATATGGGAGTTAGAAGGGCCTCTAGGTCCCGTTGTTCATCAAAAAACAAAATATTGGAGTAAGAATTATATCTAAATTCAAAGGTGAAAGAGCAGTATATAAAATAACGAATATTAAAATAGTAGTACTCATTTCTTTCCCTTTGTTTTGTTTTTTTCCCCTCTTACCTACATGTCTCTTAAAATTAAGGGTAAATTACACTGACCTCCCCTGAAGTTTGATAAAATTATACTCGGTTCCCCTCTATTTTAACACTTGACATTTACCTCCCCTCACTCATTAAAAAACAAACAGGATTAAGTTAGATTTAACATAAAATGTATAATTACATTTCTATCCCTAACATTTTTAAACCCAAAAACCCTAAGGGTGTGTTTGTGAGTTGGGTTTTGGAGGGGAGGGGAGGGGAAGGGAGGATTTTGAGAGGTTTGGTTATGTTTGTGAGTTGCATTGATGTGGAGGAGAGGTGTTTGAAGGATTTTGAAAACTCTCCAAAATCCTCCAAACTCCTCATTTTCAAGTTCCCCTAATATGGGGATTTTAAAACTCACAAACAAGGAGATGTTATCTCCTCCAACCTCCTCCCTTCCCTCTCCCTATCTTTCCCTTCAAAACCTTCCCCTCTTCTCCCCTCCAAACTCCCAAACAAAGCCTAAAAAAATCAAAAGTCCCCTGCGTTCACTCTCCGTGTCGAACCTTCTTCTGTGTTGGCTTCCATTCCATAGCTAATGGCACTGCTCATGGTGGAATATGTATTGTCTTGCGATCATTAGCATGAATCATTACAAAAGTTTATTACACAACTTACAAATGCAATTATGTATTGTCTTGCGATCATTCAATTTTTTGGTTTCTTCATATTTTGTCCGATTCTGAGAAATGAACTCCTTTTCAAGCTTTTTCATATATGCTACCAAAGTACTCCTCTTCTGCTGCTGCATCCAAATCTTGCACTCCCCTAATTTCGTTATAATGGATTGCAATAAGTTGGAGTGTGAACTAAGAGATTTGATTTTTGAATAATTTAAGATACATTATAAGGATTTTTTTGTTTTTTTTTTTTATAAAAAAAATTTAATATTTACAAAAATACTATTAATAATCATGTGCTTATCACATGTTTTTTTTGTAATGTTAGTTTGACTATTAGTCAAATTTTTTTTAGGGGAGGTTAGTGTAGATTATTAAAAGTTTAAGGACTTGTGATACAGGTTTTGAAAATAGAGGGGTGTCAAGAGTAATATTGCTAAACCTTAGGGGAGTACAGTGTAATTTACCCTAATAATGGAGATTTTTTTAAAATGAAAATGGAGTATTATATATACTCCTAACAAAGTAATGTAAATTGTTTAGTTGTGCATATTAAATGTTGAATCATACATTGCTGATAACTTACAAGGTTGTAATTTTTACTAATAATGATGTATTTATTTTTTTTAATAGTGATGATAATGAATATTTAATAAAGTTATTATTTATAATATTAATCTTCTATCTTCTATCTATACTATAAAGCCCATCCATCCAAATGTAAATAAAATAAAAAAAAGATCATTGATTTTTTTATTATTTTATGATGCTGCTGTCAATTAATTAATTTAATATTAGTTTATTATTATTATTATTATTATGGTTAACTTTTGCCCAAATAAATTTTAATTTTGAAAAGATCTTATTCATATATAATATTAAAAAGATAAATAAATGTCTTTTTCCACTTTTTGAGATGCATTATTCTTCTTATATTCTCACTTTTCAAGTATCTTTTTTCACTTCTCATTCCAAAAGTGAAACTCACAAAAGAAGTAAGATGTAATATCAAAATGATCATCTCAAAAAAGAATATATGGTCAGAAGATATGATAATCACCAAAAGTCCTCACATGAACAAAGGCCATCTTTAAAATGGTGAAAGAAATTGGGGTCCTTGAGGATGATTTCTCTTCCCCTCACCTCTGATACAAACTTTACAAAACCATGGCAGCCATGACACACCCTTGAGTTTTTTGCAAGACGGATGGGTCCAACCTGTGAACTGATGAGCCCAAAAGCAAGTGCCAATAGTTCACTGTGCCCAATCTCAATGCACTCCCTCTCTTCATCCACATCATGGAGCCTGAAATCCCAATTCAGTTCAACTCCTCTTGCTCTCATTTCCTCAATCAGACCCTGCAATTCTGAATATATTCTCCCCGATCGCGGATGCGATACATCCCCAGTTCCAAATACATGCACCTTGTTCCTGAACAATGTCCAAGTATAAGCCTTTTTTGGTTTCAAACCCATGTCCCCAATTGTTTCCTTTATCTTTTCCACCATGTCCCATTTTGCACTCCCTGCATACCAATTCAGAAGCAGCACGTAGTTCTCAGCATTTAGAGGTTCCAACTCACAAAGCTGATCAATTACTTGCTTGCCAAGATTATATTGACCATGAATCCTACACCCTTCTAGCAGTTTCCTCAGTACCTCGGGGTGCTTTTCGATATTCCATTCCTCGATGAACATCCTCGCCTCGTCGAAAAGTCCGTGTCGAGCTAGCAGAGCCACCTTCAGAGCACAATGCTCAACCGTGGGCGCCCTAATGCGGTCGAAGTAAATCTTTCCTTCTTCAAGCATGCGTGCAGTACAGCACGCATGAAGGGCCGCAGCATAGGCAGTATCATCCAGCTCTACTCTCAAGTTCTTCTCCATCTGCCTAAACAAAAGAACTCCAAGCTTCCCTTGTCCATGTAAGCTGTATCCCAAAATTATCATCGTCCATGAAATAGTATCTTTTTCTATCATCTCAGCAAATACATTGGAAGCACAAGTGATATCTCCTGATTTTACATACATGTCCATGAGTGCATTCTTGACCTTCACATTAGAGTGAACCCTGTTTCTAAGCAAGTAACCATGAACCTCTCTACCCTGTTTATGTGAAGCAATTCTTCCACAAGCAGGAAGAAAGCTAGTGATTGACAGCAAATCCGGTCTCAACCCGTCCAAGATCATCTGCCGGAACAGCTTGAAAGCCTCATTGAAGCCTCCTCTCTTCACATAAGCATGGATCATCGAGGTCCAAGAAATAACATCCTTACGACGCATCCCCTTAAACACCAGCAGAGCATCCCTTACACTGTCACAATCAATATACATCTTCAACAGTGAGTTACACACCAAGACATCAGAATCCAACCCACCAGATGTCCTGGCAATAATGTCATGCACATTCCTTCCATGGGGCAGGGACTTCATCGCCCCGCAGGCGCTGCACGCGGTGGCCAGCGCCACACGGTCAGCAAGAATGCCAAGCTTGACCATCCTATGGAACAGAGCAAGAGCCAAACCAGGCTTGCCAGCAGCAACATACAACCGTGCAAGCAGAGTCCAAGAAACGGAATTCCTGTGAGGGGAATTGTCACTGTCAAAGACTGATTGAGCCATTTCGATGCTGCCCAGGTGGCCGTACATCTTGATCAATGCGGTGACAGAGTATTGGTCGGAGGAGAAGCCGAGTTTGAGAGCATGGGCATGGAGCTGTTTGGCGAGGAGGAAATCGGCCATGAGGCGAGAGGCGTCGAGGACGCGAGGGAGGGTGTGCCTGTCGAGGGGGACACCGCGTTGGAGCATCTGGATGTAGGTGGAGAGAGCGAGGGTGAAGTGGTTGTTTTGGATGTGGGTCTGAATGAGGGTGTTCCAGGCGAAGGTATCCCATAGGGGAATTTCGTCGAACAGTTGGTGGGTGTGAGTGAGGGAGGTGGGTGATACAGTTTTAGTGCTTCGGAGATAACGAGGATGAGGCAGGTGGATGAAGGTGTTGGTGTTGGGATTTTCGTGGGGTATAGGGGAGAATCGAAGAAGGGTAGGGGATTGGAGAATGTGCATGATGATGATGATAGTGTCTCCTCCAACTCGAAGCCCCAAGACTCGTCAATTTTGAGAAAGAGGATGTCATCGTCACTCACGGCTCATTCATTGGTTGGTGGATTGCTGCACAATACGAGATTATGGGAAAAGTCTAGCCGAACAACCATATAGCCAATTAGGTTATCAACTATTTAGGTTCAAAAAAATAAAAAAAACAAACATATATTAAATGCTTATTAATAATCATATAATATACTATTAATACATTATATATAATTAATTAGTTTTTGATTTTATGATACTCCTTTTAATTATTAAAAAAAACGGAAGACTACGTATAATTAGTTTAATCGCGCACTTGTAACCCTATTAGTTTTCGTTTCCTTTTGTTCTGAGAAGAACTCACGGCTGCAACCCTTTTTATGCTATAAAAAGAAAAGAAATAAAAAACTAAGCATGTGTCTATTACACATACCTAATCACGTGTATTACACATAACTCATAGAATTAATATACTAAAATTAACTAACTCAACATTTGAATATGAGAGAATTTGTTTGTCAATATGGTAACACATAATTAAATTAGAGTTAGTGTACTAAAATTAACTAACTCATAACATTTTTTTTAATTTATCACTTGATTACAGCATAATAGGATCAATATTGATTGTGCTGGGACTATACTCTATTTTGTGGGGTAAAGGCAAAGAACTAAAGAATATTACAGAGAAAGCAAAAGGTGAAGCATTACCTGAGATAATTTCCACAAATCATGATGAATCAATTGATGACAAAATTGGTGAACATATTGAAAGCAATAACATGGAAATTGAAAAGTCATGTTGAGATCAAGAGATGCTATTAGTTATACACAGAACAGAACACATGACGCAATTTATTTATAATTATACACAGAACAGAACATAGAAAATAATAGTGAGGATTACACATACCTCACAGAAAGCAATATATTTTAGGTTCAAATGATTTTTATCTTTGAGGATTACACATACCTCATAGTCAGGATTACACATAGTCAGAATTACACATACCTAATAGTCAGGATTACACATACCTCATAGTCAGAATTACACATACCTCACAGAAAGTAATAACATGTATATTTTAGGTTCAAATGATTTTTATCTTTAAGGATTACACATACTTCACAGTCAGGATTACACATACCTAATAGTCAGGATTACACATACCTAATAATCAGGATTACACATACCCTATAGTCAAGATCACCATTACACATCACTCTAATTGCAGATTACACGAATATTCACTACACATACCTCGTACTACACAACTATTCATTACACATAACTCTAATTGCATATTACATCTATATCAACATATACACACAGTTAGGATTACACATAATACAAATCACAAATGCATTTTTACTAACTGGTGACACAGTACACAACAACATTTCTGCTAGTTTATACACCATAAATGCAAATTACTATAATAATTGCACCATTTAAGAGTAGTAATATGTGTATAGGATAGGTATAAATGCTTTAATTTATTTCATTCCAATATAATAACTAGTTGGCTATTTGGTTGGCACTATTGTTGTACCTGTAGCACTGCTGGAGATTATGTTATGTTGATTGGATAGTGTTTTTAACCTGAAATTCTATTTGTACAACACATTGTACAAAAAAAACGTAATTTACAACGTATAAATTATATATATACATAGAACCAATGCAAACAACACCAACGTGCTACTATTGACATCCCGTTTCTTTCTTTTCTTCTTTGTTTTTCTTCAGTTTTTTTTCATGCATTCTTCTTTTTCTTTCTCCTCCTTTCTTCTTCCTCCTTCTTTTTCTTCTTCTTCTCTTCTCAATCAAGATACTCACTCTTTTTTTCTTGTATGATTCTTGTTTTTGTTTCATTTTATTTTTAGAATTTTTTTTTGTAATTATTCTCTGCAACTTGTTTCTATAACTATGACATAAGTGATGATGAAGAAGAATTAGATTTTATATATTTATCAACTAAATTCATTTTTAACAATAATTTTTGTAATATCTAATGAGATTCTTGATTTCTTTTCATCATACAACTCAATCTTTGTTTATATCATGTTGTTTTAGTTCCAAACAAGAACATTATTTTTATTTTCATCAGTTAGAACAAATTCTGCGCAACGAACACATTGTATAAGACTAAATGAACACATATGACAATCTAAATTGAACATATCAAGCAATACTTCGGTGATAAAATTATTTATTAGCAAATGAATACATATATATTAAAGTTAAGTCACGATGAACACATAATATATGAAACAATGAACACACACATATACATATATATTGCAATTGAACACATAATACAAAGTAATGTGAACACATACTTATATTGTAACTGAACACATAATATAATGCAAAGTAAACACATACATAAATATACTGTAACTGAACACATAGTACAATGCAAAGTGAACACATAGGTAGTGTTTGTTTTTAAGTATGGACAATATAATACAAGAATACAGATACAGAACAAGACAGATACACTAAATTTTGTGTATTGTGTTTGTTTTAGTCAGTATAAGACTAACTTGTTTCTGTATTTTTTGCATTGTATGTTGTTGCTTGATTTCCGCATTGTACGTTGTTTTATACGTTGTAAGTATTTTATGTTGTACACCTAGCAAGACTCGTTTTTAACTCATACCACGTGTAATATAGATTGGGGCCAAAACTCTAATGCATCCATTTTTGGTGCAGTCATTTTACATTCATTTTTACCAACATTACAAGTAAATTACACTCACCTTTTATGAGATTTGATGAAATTATAATAACTTTTTCCTTATTTTAGCACTTGATATTTACTTCTCCTGAACCATTTATAAAATAAACGGTGTTAACTTATATTTAACAGAGAATATAGAAATACTATTTTACCCTTAACAATTTTTAACCTCAAACCCTAAAAGATTCTAACCATTTCTCTGTGCATCCCTCACTCTCCCCAATCTCTCGATTCTTCACCCCCTCTGCATCCCCTCATCTTCACTCCCTCCATAGCCACCACACCTCCGTCGTCCTCGAGGAAAGAGTGGGCGATGGTGATGGAGGCAGCTAAAACATCGAGGAAGGAGGGGAACTAGCGGTGTCTTGGTGGTTCGAAGGTGACAGTTGTTGTTTCAAGAAGGTGGAGCAGAGATCGGGAGGGGAAGACGGCTTCGCGGTCGTTGCTACTTGTTGTCACTGGTAGGGGTGGAAGTAGGCCAGGCCGCCCGTCGGGGGCCCGTGGCCTGGCCTATCTCTTAAATGGGTTCGGTTAAGGCTTTTTGAAAAGCTTGTTTAATCAAATAGGCCAGGCTGCAGGCTATTAAAAAAGCCCACAAAGCCTAATGGGCCGGCCTATTTATCATGTGACACCTTTATGGCTTAAAATCTGGAAGCATCCTCCTGATGCCATGAAACAGATTCTGCTAGATGACACGAGAGGTGTCCTCTTGCCCCTCTTTTGTTAGCTTATTGTTTTCTCCGTGGGCTTAGGCCCCGTTTAGTTACCACCGAAAAAAAAAAAAACTAACCTAACCCAACCTAACCCTAAATGCAGAAATCACATTACACAGCCACACTCACACTCACACTTGACTCTACTGACTACAAACTAAGAGATTCAAGAGCCGCCGCCGCTGCCAGCCAACAGCGCCTCAAGCCTCTGGCGCCGCTGTCCGCCTGCGAGGCCAGCCTATGCCTCGCGCCTCGCACGGGCGCGTCCTTTCTTCATCCTCCTTGCGTTGTCACGCGGGGGCCTCTCTGTTCTGTTCTGCTCTGCCAGCCAGCCTTCAGCCGCCTACCTCCTGCTCTGCTCTGCTCTGCTCGCCGCCTTCAGCCAGCCTCCATCCGCGCGCCTCTTCCTCTGCTCTGCTCGTCGCCACCAGTCTCCAATCGCGCATCTCCATCTCTGCTCGCCGCCTCCAGCCTCACACCTCTCTGCTTTCTGCTCCGCTCGTCACCTCCAGCATCGCATCGTCTGCCATCCGCCCAAGTATGGTTCTGGTGTTTCTTGATTTTGGTGGGTTTGATGTTGGATTGGATTTTGATTTTGATTTTTTAATCTCTTTTATCTAATTAAGTTTTTTATATGTAAAATTTATTATTCATAAAATATATTATGCTAATAATAACTATTTTCTTATTTTGAGTATAAGCAAATATATTTGAAGATGTGATAATATCACTCTTTGATGCAGGGATGATTTTATTATTTTATTGTTGTGTCTTTGTTTTGTATTTTTGCTGAACTAGTGAATTATGACTTATGGTTTCAGTATTGGAATTGTTATATTATGTATGTATGAATTTGACAGTGGTATTTTGTGTATTTGACATGGTATTATGTATGGATTTGTAATTGATAGGCTCTTAAACAGGCTTGTAGGCCAGACAGGCTTTTAAAAAGGCCAGGCCTGACCTTAAAAAATAGCCTATATCAGGTAATAGGCCTAGGCTCAGGCCATACAATTGCATTGCAGGCCAGGCTTAGGCCCGTCAAAGCCTGGCCTGGCCTGGCCTACTTCCACCCCTAGTCACTGGTGGTGGTGGTTCGAGGACGGAGGAGACTGTGGAATTTCCTCTGTTCACCTTCAACAACAATGACTTCAAATTCAATCATGGAATTGCTCCCAAAAAAAATATGGTTATGTAGCCATTATTCTCGTTCTTTACTGCTTCCTCAATTTCTTCATGGCCTTCCAAGTCGGCAAGGGTCATTTTCTTCAATCATAGAAAAATGTTTTTTCTTTCTTTTTAATAAATTGCTTATAAGGTGTTTGATGAAATGTTTCACAGGTCTGATGTGTGAGACATCTAAAAAATTTTTAAAAGGGTATTTCTGTACTTCTATTGTAAAAGAAGACTTGATATTTATAAAAATACCATTAATGAATTTGACTGTTAATTTGATCGTTAGTCGAACTCTTTTTAAGGAAGATCAGTGTATATTATTTAAAATTTAAGGATTGCTAGTGCATGTTTATAGAGGGGAGCAGATGTAATTTTGTTGAGTGTAATTTACCCTTACATAAATGTGGTAAAATAGTGTTAGGAACCTAATTAAAAATTATTTAAAAATATAGGGACTCAATTACAAATTTTTTAAATATAGGGACCAATTTGAAAAATCGATGAAACTATAGGGACCTCTGGAGTAATTAAACCTACATTAAAATGTGATATTTCACAATTTTTTGGTCGTATTATAAAAAATAGACTATAGGGTTTAAAATATAAAATCATGTGAATTTTTCACAAATAGTAGAAATTGAAGACTATGTACTTTAAAATTGAGTTTTCACAATTTTTTAGTTGTATTGTAAAATAAAGACATAGCTTTTAAAATATTGAGTCACATGACTTTTTCAAATCTAGTAGAAATTGAAGGCTATATGCTTTAAAATATGAGATTTTACTATTTTTTTGTTGTATTATAAAATAAAGACTATAGACTTTAAAATATTGAATCACGTGAATTTTCCACACTTAGTAGAATTGAAAGCAATATACTTTAAAAATGGAGTAAACCCCCAAACTGGTCCTTGACAATTTCAGCGTCGGACAAAGTGGTCCTTGTCAATCGGAAATACCCTAACTGGTCCCTGACAATGTCAACGTCGGACATCATAAGGTCCCTGGACGGAAAAACTAACGGTGTTAATGACAATTTCATTTTTTGTCACGACCCAACTCGGATCGTGACCGGCACATGGGACACCGAGTCCCATGTCAGCCTTAACCTGTAATCTACACGATAATCCAGCTAAACAACAACAGCCACAACTACAACAACATACATTCATACATAATATTCATACATATAATCCGGTCATACATATCCATATAATTAAGTCCAACAACATCAACACAACAATAGTAAGTCTTACATAGACTTATACAACATCCATCCACTATCCTAGTCCAAGGAAATCTTGTCTGTAACATTAGGAGCATACACTAGAAAGGAAATACATAAGGCCTCTACACACGAGGCTCACCAAATCTAAGAACTCGGAGGAACGGATGAACTCGTCCCTTGATCTGCACCTTGATCTGAAAACATATTGTATGAATGGGTGAGTCATACGCTCAGTGAATAAACAGGTTATAAGCAGTGTATGCAGATATATCATGAATCAACAAGCATAGAAATACACCAACACAGCAGATATATAACTCAAACGTTCTTATACAGTCTCTTTATCTTGGTAGCTTTTAATCTATGAACACCTGGAGCGCGGCCCCGACTCATGTTCATAGGCAGTATGGATGTCCCGCGAGCTATGCCCCCCCTCAGACACCATACTGCGAAACCCCGCGAGCTATGCCCCTCCTCAGGTTTCCATTTACGACCCCGCGAGCTATGCCCCTCCTCAGGTCGTTTTACCATCTCTTAATTCATTCAAATATTTTATCTTAATTAGCGCTGTTAGTGGCACACATCATTCACAATCACAGTCTAAGTAGCTCATCAATTCATAATTTCATCATCAACATCATATCATAAATCCCATGACTTTATAAACATTCAGGTAATAAGTTTGGAGTAGTGGTGAACGAATGGATTTGAGTAATTAACTTTAAAATAAGAAAACGTTGAGTTAAAGTCTTGAAATTTGAGTTTTCATACTGATGTAATCAGTAATCGATTACCAGCTTCGAATTTCGTTCTGAAGAAAATTTTTGCGAAAATAAGCTGTCTGTAATCGATTACAAACCCGCAGTAATCGATTACAGAGTTTTGGTAATCGATTACAGTAATCGATTACCAATTCGCTGTAATCGATTACAGCCTGGGTCAGAGACGAAATTCTGCAGAAAACTTCGCGAAAATCATCCCCAAATCCACATTTTCACCACAACTCATCCAAATCAAACACAACCAACATGCAATATCAATTATGTACCAACCAATCTCAGTCCCTATCAACTATCATAGCAAGATATTCACAGATCCAATCAAAATCATACATAAACTACAAATAACCCATTACTCACAAATTACTCCAAAGAGCTCCAAGACTCCACCCAGAGCTAGGATGAGTTCCCCAGAGCTTCCCTAGATGGTTGAGACCCTAGAGAACACATCACAAGCCTCAATCTCTCAACAAAATCAAAAACCCCAATTAGGAACCCTAAACCCCCAAATCCGAAAATTAGAGAAACTAGACATCAATGGAGAAAAAGAAATACTCTACACTTACCCTCAATATACTAGATGAGCAATGCTAACTTGATCTTTGATTATTAATGGGGTTAGGGTTTGGATTGAAGAAGGAAGAAAGGGTGAGGGAGAAGAAGAAGAGAGAAGATGAGAGGGAGAGAGAAAGAACGTGAATGGGGAAGGAAAAAGGGAAGAAGGGAAAGAAAAAGAGAGGGGAGGTGGGGCCCACGTGGTCCTATCTCCCCGGGTGTACCGTGATCTCTTAATCAAACTAACTCAGACTACCCCAGGTATTACAATCTTTCCCCCTTAAAGAATTCGGACCCCAAATTCAAACACAGAAGGGAAAAAGAGATTACCTGAAATATGAAAGAGGTGCGGATACTTGTCCCGCATGGCTTCCTCGGGCTCCCATGTAGCTTCCGGACCTGAGTGGTTCCGCCAAGCCACTTTCACTGTAGCAACTTCTTTAGTTCGAAGCTTCCTCACCTGGCGGTCGACAATCGCCACGGGTTCCTCCTCAAAAGCTAAGTTCTCATCCAGAGGTAACACTTGATGCTCAAGCACATGAGAGGGGTCAGATAGGTACTTCTTCAACATAGACACATGAAAGACGGGGTGTATAGCAGATAACTCAAGAGGAAGTGCCAGATGATAGGCTACGACTCTAATCCGATCCAGGATCTCAAAAGGTCCGATATAACGGGGACTCAACTTGCCTTTCTTCCCGAACCTCATAACTCCCTTCATCGGAGAAATGCAGAGAAACACATGATCACCAACCGAGAACTCCAAGTCTCGTCTCCGGTTGTTGGCATAGGCCTTCTGCCTACTCTGGGCCGCTTGCAGCCTTTTTAGGATCAACTTCACCTTCTCCATGGCGTCTTGAACCAAGTCGGGTCCCAACAGAGCCGCTTCACCACTCTCAAACCACCCAATGGGGGAACGACATCTCCTACCATACAGAGCCTCAAACGATGCCATTCCAATACTGGCCTGATAACTGTTATTATAAGAGAATTCGATCAATGGAAGGTATGGATCCCAACCATCGCCGAAATCCATCACACAAGCTCGGAGCATGTCCTCCAAAATCTGAATGGTCCTCTCTGACTGCCCATCGGTCTGAGGGTGAAATGCTGTACTGAAATTGAGACGAGTCCCTAAAGCATCCTGAAAGGATCGCCAAAAACGGCAGGTGAACTGAGTACCTCGGTCCGAGATGATGGAGACAGGAACACCATGGAGTCGCACAATCACTTCCAAGAACAACTGAGCATAGCGAAGCGCTCCGTACGCCGTCTTAACCGGAATGAAGTGGGCCGATTTGGTCAATCGATCCACAATCACCCATATGGAGTCAAAACCTCGGAAACTGCGGGGTAATCTCGTCACAAAATCCATGGTGATCATCTCCCACTTCCATGTGGGTATCTCCAACGGTTGCAACAGTCCTGCAGGTCTTTGGTGCTCCGCTTTCACCTGCTGACACACCAGGCACCGGGAAACAAAGTCTGCCACATCCCGCTTCATACCTTCCCACCAAAACAACTGTTTCAAATCCCGATACATCTTCGTACTGCCTGGATGGATGGAATACTTGGAGTTGTGAGCTTCCTCTAGAATGAGCCTCCTCAGATTACCCACATCGGGTACGCACAACCGCTGTCCACACCGTAAAACACCCTCTGAGTCTAGAGATAGCTCCACGTTCTTCCCTTCACTGACCTCTGACACAAGCTTAGCAAGCCTTGGATCATCACACTGAACGGATTTAATCTGGTCCACCAAAGAGGATTGAGCCCGCACATGAGCTAAGAGTACTCCAGACCTCCCTAACTCGAAGTGCATGCCCTCCGACTCCAACCTGTGGATCTCCTCAACCAACGGTCTTTTCACCACACAATGTGGGCTAGACTACCCATAGACTTCCTGCTTAGAGCATCAACGACTACATTGGCCTTCCCAGGGTGATACAAGATGGTACAATCATAGTCCTTCAGTAACTCCATCCACCGCCTCTGTCTCAGATGTAGGTCCTTCTGCTGAAAGATGTACTTCAAGCTCTTGTGGTCGGTGTAGATCTCACACGTCTCTCCGTAGAGGTAGTGTCTCCAGATCTTGAGAGCAAACACCACCGCCGCCATCTCCAAATCATGAGTGGGGTAGTTCTGCTCGTGATTCTTCAACTTTCTTGAGGCATAAGCTATCACCCTCCCATTCTGCATCAAAAACACAACCGAGCCCAATCCGGGAAGCGTCACAATACACGGAGTAGCCTCCTGAATCGGTAGGCAAGGCCAAAACGGGGCGGTAGTCAGAGCCATCTTTCAGCTTTTGTACAACTTGACTCACAAACAGCTTCCGACCACAGAAAAGGTGCGTGCTTCTGAGTTAACAATGGGTGAGAGGTGCTGCTACCCGAGAGAAATCCTTGAAAAATCTCCGGTAGTAGCCCGCAAGACCCAAGAAACTACGGATCTCCGTCACTGTTGTAGGTCTAGGCCACTTCTGAACTGCTTCTACCTTTTGGATCCACCATGATACCGTCTTTAGACACTATAATGCCCCAGAAAGGTTACTTGATCCATCCAAAACTCGCACTTAGAGAAACTTGGCATAAAGATTGTGGTCGCCTCAGAGTCTGCAGCACAACTCTGAGATGATGTTCATGCTCCTCAGCACACTTAGAGTATACCAGGATGTCATCGATGAAGACTATGACGAAGCGATCCAAGAATGGTTGAACACTCGGTTCATGAGATCCATAAAAGCTGCAGGGGCGTTGGTCAAACCCAAAAAGACATCACAAGAAATTCGAAATGCCATATCGGGTACGGAAAGCCGTCTTTGGAATATCTCCTTCTTAATCCTCAACTGATGGTAACCCGATCTCAGATCAATCTTAGAAAAACAACAAGCACCCCTGAAGCTGATCAAACAAATCATCAATCCTCGGAAGAGGGTACTTGTTTCGGACCGTCAACTTGTTGAGCTGCCTGTAGTCCACACAAAGCCTCATTGATCCATCCTTCTTTTTGACAAAAAGAACCGGAGCACCCAAGGTGATGTGCTCGGTCGAATGAAACCCTTTGTCCAAAAGATCCTTCAGCTGATCCTTCAACTCGCTTAACTCATTCGGAGCCATACGGTAAGGGGGAATGGAAACTGGTTGAGCATCAGGAGCTAGGTCAATCCCGAACTCTATCTCCCGATCAGGTGGCATACCCGGCAACTCCTCCGGAAACACATCTGGATACTCACATACCACTGGAACTTGACCAACACCACAACACTCAGCCTCCATGTTCATTACTGACGCCAGAAAACCTTGGACACCCGTGGTCCATCAACTTCATGGCACTCATAGCCGAGATCAAAGAAGCAGGGGTCATACAATGATCCCTTGGAACTCGAAGGTTGAAACCATCGGGAGGACAAACCTCACCAACTTGGCATAGAATTCCACCGAGGCATGACAAGAAGCCAAACCAATCCATGCCCAGGATGACATTCAAAATCTACCATATCAAGGATCACTAGGTCGGCCAAAGTGTCCATCCCGCCCACAGAAACCACACACGACTTGCACACAAGATGAACCATACGAGGTTCTCCGACCGGAGTACTAACCCAAAAAGGATCCTCCAAAGACACTGGTTGCTCGCCAAAACGGGAAGCAAGGAACGGGGACACATAAGAATGTGTGGAGCCCGGGTCAAACAGCACTTAAGCTTCAGAAGAACAAACTTTTGTTATACCTGCCACTACAGCATTGGATGCCTGAGCATCCTGACGGGTCAACGCAAAGACTCTAGGCTAAGCTCTTCCTCCACCTCCCTGACCACGGCCTCTGTTTCCTCTAGTCGGTCCTCTACCCCCACGCGCAGAAGATCCACCCGGAGACATAGCTGAGAAAGATGGAGTGGGAAAACCGGTGCCTGAGGCCTAGAAGTTCCCAGAAAAGTGGGGACAATCCTTGATAAAGTGGCCTGTCCGACCACAACCATAACAGGTGTGAGGAACAACACGACAGGGTCCTTGATGATACCTTCCACAACTCTTGTAATGAGGGGCACGAGAATCTGGCCAATGCGCACTAGACTGAGAACCACTGCTAGACTGGGACCTCGCCGACACATCTCTAGGAGCGGATCCTAATGAGTTGGAACCACCCCCAGGGATGAACCTCTGATACTGGTAGCCATTGAGATCCACCAGAACTGGACCCTCCAGAGAACTGCCCGGTAGTCTTCTTCTTCTTGTCAAACCCTCTACTAGGCTTATCTTCCTCTAGGGAACCTTCAATCCCCACTGCAGTGTCCATGACTTGAGAAAAAGTCTTCCGCCCAATCTCATTGTGCAAGATGGATCGCATCGGATCCCTGAGCCCCTTCACAAACCTTCTCACCTTCCGGTCCTCCGGAGTGATCTCATGAGGTGCATATCGGCATAATCGAGTAAAACTGCGTAGCGTACTCGACTACGGACATACCCTGTGTCTGCTTCAGCTTAAGGAACTGCTCAGCCAACAGCTCCCTTCGGTTCTCTGAAAAGAATCTTGCCCTGAAGGCGTCTGTGAACTCTCTCCCATACCGGTGATGGTCTTCTCATGTTTGCCCTTTCAATCCTTAAGGTCTCATACCAGTGGGATGCAGTGCCCTGCAGAGTGTAGGCAACAAGGTCTACGGCCCTCACATCATGACATTGGAGGGCACGCAGAGCCCTCGTAGCCCTATCAAGAAACTCCTCAGGGTCTTCATCCATAGAATCTCCAGAAAAGGTTGGCGGATTAAGCCTCAGATACGCCTCTAGCGACACCTCCGTAGGTCCAAAGGCTTGCGGCCTTCTTCTTGGCGGCTCATATTCAGGGTTAGGGGGAACTTCTGCTCTTTCCTGATTCTGATTATTTTGATTATTCTGATTAGCCATCATCTGCATCATAGTGTTCAGAGTCTGACGAATATCCCGGATCTCCGCATCGCGGTCATAATCCGTATTGCCCCCTTGGGGTCCCACAGCCTCTTGCTCAGGAGGAGGGTTCCTGTTGAGACGAGGTCTACCTTGGGTGCTTTTCTTAGGAGGCATGGTCAGAACAAGATAGCTACACAAACAAACAAGCGTTCAGAAAAACAGCAGAAGAGGTGACCTTGAACAATAAGGGATCACCACACAGAAACATCAAGACAAAACCATAAGACATCCTATAAAAGCTTTCACTAGAGTCACAATCTTGTGAAAATGGGCCGGCAACCATTTACACTATTGTCACCCTATTGAAAACAGTTTGCTCCATAAGTTATAGGACTCAACCTAGGCTCTGATACCAACTTTGTCACGACCCAACTCGGATCGTGACCGGCACATGGGACACCGAGTCCCATGTCAGCCTTAACCTGTAATCTACACGATAATCCAGCTAAACAACAACAGCCACAACTACAACAACATACATTCATACATAATATCCATACATATAATCCGGTCATACATATCCATATAATTAAGTCCAACAACATCAACACAACAATAGTAAGTCTTACATAGACTTATACAACATCCATCCACTATCCTAGTCCAAGGAAATCTTGTCTGTAACATTAGGAGCATACACTAGAAAGGAAATACATAAGGCCTCTACACACGAGGCTCACCAAATCTAAGAACTCGGAGGAACGGATGAACTCGTCCCTTGATCTGCACCTTGATCTGAAAACATATTGTATGAATGGGTGAGTCATACGCTCAGTGAATAAACAGGTTATAAGCAGTGTATGCAGATATATCATGAATCAACAAGCATAGAAATACACCAACACAGCAGATATATAACTCAAACGTTCTTATACAGTCTCTTTATCTTGGTAGCTTTTAATCTATGAACACCTGGAGCGCGGCCCCGACTCATGTTCATAGGCAGTATGGATGTCCCGCGAGCTATGCCCCCCCTCAGACACCATACTGCGAAACCCCGCGAGCTATGCCCCTCCTCAGGTTTCCATTTACGACCCCGCGAGCTATGCCCCTCCTCAGGTCGTTTTACCATCTCTTAATTCATTCAAATATTTTATCTTAATTAGCGCTGTTAGTGGCACACATCATTCACAATCACAGTCTAAGTAGCTCATCATTTCATCATCAACATCATATCATAAATCCCATGACCTTATAAACATTCAGGTAATAAGTTTGGAGTAGTGGTGAACGAATGGATTTGAGTAATTAACTTCAAAATAAGAAAACGTTGAGTTAAAGTCTTGAAATTTGAGTTTTCATACTGATGTAATCGATTACAGACCTCTGTAATCGATTACCAGCTTCGAATTTCGTTCTGAAGAAATTTTTTTGCGAAAATAAGCTGTCTGTAATCGATTACAAACCCGTAGTAATCGATTACCAATTCGCTGTAATCGATTACAGCCTGGGTCAGAGACGAAATTCTGCAGAAAACTTCGCGAAAATCATCCCCAAATCCACATTTTCACCACAACTCATCCAAATCAAACACAACCAACATGCAATATCGATTATGTATCAACCAATCTCAGTCCCTATCAACTATCATAGCAAGATATTCACAGATTCAATCAAAATCATACATAAACTACAAATAACCCATTACTCACAAATTACTCCAAAGAGCTCCAAGACTCCACCCGGAGCTAGGATGAGTTCCCCGGAGCTTCCCTAGATGGTTGAGACCCTAGAGAACACATCACAAGCCTCAATCTCTCAACAAAATCAAAAACCCCAATTAGGAACCCTAAACCCCCAAATCCGAAAATTAGAGAAACTAGACATCAATGGAGTAAAAGAAATACTCTACACTTACCCTCAATATACTAGATGAGCAATGCTAACTTGATCTTTGATGATTAATGGGGTTAGGGTTTGGATTGAAGAAGGAAGAAAGGGTGAGGGAGAAGAAGAAGAGAGAAGATGAGAGGGAGAGAGAAAGAACGTGAATGGGGAAGGAAAAAGGGAAGAAGGGAAAGAAAAAGAGAGGGAAGGTGGGGCCCACGTGGTCCTATCTCCCCGGGTGTACCGTGATCTCTTACTCAAACTAATTCAGACTACCCCAGGTATTACATTTTTAGACAAATTGGTCCCTAATAATTTTATTTTTAGAAAAATCAGTCCCTAATTATTTTTTAAATTCTTTTATCTTTTATCACTTTTATTGACATATTCAACTCTAAACATGCTTAAATCAAATCTATATATCTTTTATTTGAAAATTGTCACTCTTTAATGTAATTATTTTAGTATTTCTAAAAAAAATATTGATAAAGTAATAATTTTTTTATTAATAATTTTAGATATCACACTTCTTAATTACTTGTTTAAAACAAATAAAGTAATTTTTCATTCTTTTTATTGAAAATATTAAAACACTTACAAGATAATAGATTTATTTTATTCTAAATTTTATATAACTTAAAATAGTTAGTTTTTTATATTTAATATCAATTATTAGTATAAGTTTTAATATGCATGGTTTAAAATATGAAGATTTAAACAAGTAAAATTTAATAAAAGACGTTTTAGAAATAATAAAATAAATGCATTTGGAGTGGTAATAATCAAACGGGAGATATATAAAAGTTGGTTTAAGAGTGCTTAAAAATACATATTATAATAAATAAGATAAATGAAAAAAATTAAATAAAATCATGGACTAATTTTTCCAACAATAAAATTGTCAGGGACCAATTTGTCCAAAAATGAAATTGTCATTAACACTGTTAACGTTTTCCGTCCAGGGACCTTATGATGTCCGACCTTTGACATTGTCAAGGACCAGTTAGGATATTTCCGATTGTCAAGGACCACCTTGTCCGATGCTAAAATTGTCAAGGACCAGTTTAGGGGTTTACTCTTAAAAATGTGAGATTTCCCAATTTTTTTTTGTTGTATTGTAAAATAAAGACTATATGTTTTAAAATATTGAACTACATGAAGTTTTCATATATAGTTGAAATTAAAGGTTATATACTTTAAAATATGAGATTTTACAATTTTTTTTGTTGTATTATAAGATAAAGACTATATGCTTTTAAAATATTGAATCACATGAATTTTTCACATATAGTAGAAACTGAAGGGTATATATTTTAAAATGTTACATTTCACAAATTTTTTTTGGTTGTATTATAAAATAAAGATAATATGATTTAAAATATTGAATCAGATGATTTTTTTACATATAGTAGAAATTAGAGGTTATATGCTTTAAAATATTAGATTTTATAATTTGTGAGGTTGTATTATAAAATAAAGACTAAAACATTTAAAATACTGAATCAATTGAATTTTTCACATATAGTAGAAATTGGAGGCTATATGCTTTAAAATATTAGATTTTATAATTTGTGAGATTGTATTATAAAATAAAAACTATAGCCTTTAAATTATTAAATCAATTGAATTTTTCACATATAGTACAAACTGAAGGCTATATGCTTTAAAATATGATATTTCACTATTTTTTTGTTGTATTATAAAATAAAGACTATAGCCTTTAAAATATTGAATCACATGAATTTTTCAAATATAGTAGAAATTGAAGGCTATATACTTTAAAATGTGAGATTTCACAATTTTTTTGTTGTATTATAAAAATAAATACTTTAGGCATTAAAATATTGAATTTTTAAATATAGTAGAAATTGATGGCTATATACTTTAAAATATGAGATTTTATAATTTTTTTTATTACACTATAAATGAAGACTATATACTTTAAAATATAAATCACATGAATTTTTCACATAGTAGAAACTTATAAACTTTAAAATATAAGATTTCACAATTTTTGGGGTTGTATTATTAAATAAAGACAATAGTCATTAAAATATTGAATGACATGAATGTTTCACATATAGTAAAAATTGGAGGCTATATACTTTAAAATATGAGATTTCACTATATTTTCTTTGTTGTATTATAAGATAAAGACTATAGATTTTAAAATATAGAATCACATGAATTTTTCAAATATAGTAGAATCACATGAATCTTAAAATGTTTGATTTCAGAATTTTTTAGTTGTACTGTGAAATAAATACTATAGCTTTTAAGACATTGAATCACATAAATTTTTCACAATTAGTAGAAATTTATTGTGATATACTTTAAAAAGTGAGTTTTTCCAATTTTTTGGTTGTATCGTAAAATAAAGACTATGCGCTTTAAAATATTGAATTACATGACTTTTTCAGATATAGTTGAAATTGAAGGCTATATACTTTAAAATATGAGATTTCTCAAATTTTTTGGTAGTGTTATAAAATAAAAAAAATATCCTTAAAAATATTGAATCACATGAATTTTCACATATAATAGAAATTAAAGGCTATATACTTTAAAATATGACATTTTAACAATTTTTTTGGATGTATTATAAAATAAAGACTATAGACTTTTAAAATATAGACGAATAACAAGAATATTTCACATATACTAGAAATTAAAAGCTATATACTTTAAAAATTGAGTTTTCAAAAAAAAAAATTGGTCATATTATAAAATAAATACTATAATATTTAAAATATTGAATCACATGAATTTTTAACATATAGTAGAAACTGAAAGCTATATACTTTAAAATATGACATTTCACAATGTTTTTTGTTGTATTGTAAAATAAAGACTATATGATTTAAAATATTGAATTAGATGAATTTTTCACACATAGTAGAAATTGGAGGCATATAAAATATTAGATTTTATAATTTGTGAGGTTGTATTATAAAATAAAGACTATAACCTTTAAAATATTGAATCAATTGAATTTTTCACATATAGTACAAATTGAAGGCTAATGCTTTAAAATATGAGATTTCATTATTTTTTTTGTTGTATTATAAAATAAAGACTATAACCTTTGAAATATTGAATCATATGAATTTTTCACATATAATAGAAATTGAAGAATATATACTTTAAATCGTGAGTTTTCGCAATTTTTTTTGGTTATATTGTAAAATAAAGATTATAGCCTTTAAAATATTGAATCACTTGAATTTTTCATATATAATAGAAATTTAAGGTTTTATGCTTTAAAATGTGAGATTTCACTATTTTTTTCACTACTAGAAACACGGAAAATTCCGAGGGGATTTCCGATGGGCTTCCGACGGAAAAAATAAATTCCGATGGGTTCCCGACGGTTTTTTTCAAAAAATGACCCCTCGGAATCCGGCTCGTCGGAAAAAACCTCCGACGGCATAATTAAGAAAAACCGTCGGAATATCTTCGAGGAACTTCCGACGGTTTATTCTAAAAAAACCTTCGGAGGTTTCCGATAGAGTTCCGACGGTTAGGGTTAGGGATGTTGTCGGAAGTTTCCGATAGGTTGGCGACGGCTAGGGTTGGAAATTGCCGTCGGATATTTCCGGTGGGTTTCCGGCGGTTTGGGTTTGAATTTTCCGAGGGATTTTGGTTAAGAAGCTACAAGATAATTTCATTAATTTCGAACGGATTTCCGGCGGTTTGGGTTTGAATTTTCCGAGGATTTCCGATGGGTTTTGGTTAAGAAGCTACAGGGTAATTTCATTACTTTCTGACAAGTTTCCAACGGAAAACAATAATTTTTTTTTTATTTGGAATTTGTTTTGTACGAAATTAACATATAAAATTGAATAATAATATCTGCTATCATTAGTACGAAATAATCGAATTGTTTTATCGATATATTTATAAATATTATTTAAACAAATATTATGAAAAATTAAATTATAAAATAGTATAACAATAACAAAGAAATTAAATGTATGAGAAATGTAGCAGAAACATAAGAATAAAACAGTATAAAAACAACGGACTACTCATAGTCCGGGTGGCCTTCATCACCACTGGTATCATCATCATCATCATCATCACCGACCAGACCCGATGGCAGCTTGGCTCCAGAAGAGCTAGAAGACGCAAACATCTTGAATAACATCTTCATCTTCTTCTTGTCCGACTCCTGGCTCTGCAGCCTCTGCTGTAGCTCCTGGATGGTCTGCGCTTGCTGCTGGAGCTCTGCATTCATGGCATGCACACGGTCCCTAAGAGCGTCATCTCCAACACCAGAACCATGCAGAGGCCGATGCCGGAGATGGAGTGTCGGTGAACCCAGCAATGCCGGTACCATAAACACGGCCCTTATATGGCCCACCAACAGTCTCTAGCCAAATATTATCCTTACTAGGAGGTTCGGTTGTCTCTCCTGCATCAAGTTGAGTCTGATAGGCCTGTGTTGCCTCATCAAACTTCTGTCTGAACTCTGCCTACAACGTATCAAAACAATTTTAAAAAATGTAAGTGCTATTGTAAATAAAGATTAGTTGCTTACTCACAAAATTATACAGAGAAAAATTTTATATGTATACTCACATAGGTGTTCCTGGAGCGCTCATCCACCCATTCCTTCCCCCTCTCAGTCTTCTTCATGTGGGTCTGCTCGAAGACCTCACTGTGAGTGGGGGTGCGCCTCAACTCTCGGGCATGTGTTCAAGTGAGTTTATATTAGTATTTTGTGCTAAAACAATAGGTTTAATAAATAGTTAATTAATATTAAACATTATGTACATATCAATCGTGCTCGTGTGCCCTCAACAGTGGTAGAGCCGCCGGTGTGGAGGGAACCACCCTTAAGTGAGGCCCGATTTAGCTTGTTGCGAGCCTGCTCAGCCTTGAAGGCATCGGTGGCCCAGTGCTCCCGCAGCACCTGGAGGTGACGCTCAGGGATCCACTGAAAGCGTGAAGTCCCGTCCCGAATATCCCTGAGCATCTCCCGGAACCTCTTCCCGGCCCTGAAGTTCCAAGCTCGTCTGATGGCTGGCTCCTCCTCAGGGAATATCAGAAAATCTTTCTGCAACGTTTACAGGAAAAAAAGTTAGTGTCCAATAGAATGTACAGAAAATATCATAATAAGCTAAGTTGGGTTATTAAAAAGTGAATAAATTAAACTTTACCTTCCACTCCCTATACCACATGTCTCTCGTGGGCACAGGGATCTTGGAGAACTTGAGATACGGAGCATCAAAATGACTCTGTATGATCTCCGTAATCTTGTGAGCTCCATCCTTAAACGGGATCCAACTACAAAATATAAACATTATTTTTTAAATTACAAATTAGTAAAAATATTGTTTATCCATGATAGTGAAATTAATTTTTAAAACTTACCCATTCTTGCCATCCCATCGGATCCGAGTGGGCTCATGTCCCACGGGGTACCGATCAGATGTATCCGTGGGCTGACTGTCATCCCCAGTAACGGGGTGACTCCTATCAGTAGTGACTACATGGGGCTCTGGAGCACCTCCAATAGCCCCTGACTGTGGGCCAGGTACTGACGCGGGTGGGGTGACGGCAGTCTCTGGAGGATCGGTGGGAGTAGTCTGTGTTGCGTCTGAGGACGTGGAACCTCGAATCCTCGGCGGGTTTGTCCTTCTTGGAACGACCTCGTCCACGTGGTGCCATATGTATCTGTAAAAAAATATTTTGTAAACTTGTTAATTGTAAACATTTCTTGTTTTCTCCTAAACATTAATGCTGTATATGATTAAATATATATATATATACTTGAAGACTTCATCGGTCGTTATCTTCTTCACTTTCATCTTCATCCTCGGATCCTTCCGTTTCTTCACTTTCATCCTCACTCTCACTATTATGGGGTTCGCTTCGTACTGTATGTGATGGACTCTCAACAATATCAACTTCACCTGTATCGGATAAAAGGTTGGGAGGCATGGTAGTGTCAGTAATCAACCTATGTGGGAACTGGTCATCCACTTGATAAGCTTGGTCGTCGAGAACGGTTTCGTTATCATATTCAACTCGCCCTCTTGGTTTTGTCCTTCTTACGACCCTCCATTTCGACTTACACTTTCCAAGGGTAAGATAAGTAATACACTTGACGAGCATTTTGAGCAATGATAAATGGATCAAATCGCTTCTCTCGTCGTGTACTATTAATCTCAGTTATTTTGTACTGAGTGTGAGATCGAGTTCCAGTTGGGCGTTGTGGGTCATACCAATCACAATAGAATAACATAATTCTTTTAATTGGTAACCCAACATATTCAAACTCTAAGATCTCTTTAATTGTACCATACCAATCTCATTCCCTTCTCCAGCATCTCCTTTGACACAAACCCCACAATTATATGAGTTCCTCTCCTTTCCCCAATCTACAGTGTGGAATTTGAATCCATTCACATAGTATATTGACCAACTGTGCACTTTATTTTTTGGTCCCAAGCTATATCTTGCAAAAATTGGTCAGTTACCCTATGTGAGGGATCTTGTACCTACGTGTATTGTTCACAAAAACAAATGATTTGTTACACA
>CM024265.1:19474489-19612425 GCA_013621005.1 Aeschynomene evenia
AAAAAGAGATTACCTGAAACATGAAAGAGGTGCGGATACTTGTCCCGCATGGCTTCCTCGGGCTCCCATGTAGCTTCCGGACCTGAGTGGTTCCGCCAACCACTTTCACTGTAGCAACTTCCTTAGTTCGAAGCTTCCTCACCTGGCGGTCCACAATCGCCACGGGTTCCTCCTCAAAAGCTAAGTTCTCATCCAGAGGCAACACTTGATGCTCAAGCACATGAGAGGGGTCAGATAGGTACTTCCTTCAACATAGACACATGAAAGACGGGGTGTATAGCAGATAACTCAAAGGAAGTGCCAGATGATAGGCTACGCTCCAATCCGATCCAGATCTCAAAAAGGTCCGATATAACGGGGACTCAACTTGCCTTTCTTCCCGAACCTCATAACTCCCTTCATCGGAGAAATGCGGAGAAACACATGATCACCAACCGAGAACTCCAAGTCTCGTCTCCGGTTGTTGGCATAGGCCTTCTGCCTACTCTGGGCCGCTTGCAGCCTTTTTCGGATCAACTTCACCTTCTCCATGGCGTCTTGAACCAAGTCGGGTCCCAACAGAGCCGCTTCACCACTCTCAAACCACCCAATGGGGGAACGACATCTCCTACCATACAGAGCCTCAAACGGTGCCATTCCAATACTGGCCTGATAACTGTTATTATAAGAGAATTCGATCAATGGAAGGTATGGATCCCAACCATCGCCGAAATCCATCACACAAGCTCGGAGCATGTCCTCCAAAATCTGAATAGTCCTCTCTGACTGCCCATCGGTCTGAGGGTGAAATGCCGTACTGAAATTAAGACGAGTCCCTAAAGCTTCCTGAAAGGATCGCCAAAAACGGAGGTGAACTGAGTACCTCGGTCCGAGATGATGGAGACAGGAACACCATGGAGTCGCACAATCACTCCAAGAACAACTGAGCATAGCGAGGCGCTCCGTAAGCCGTCTTAACCGGAATGAAGTGGGCCGACTTGGTCAGTCGATCCACAATCACCCATATGGAGTCAAAGCCTCGGAAACTGCGGGGTAATCCCGTCACAAAATCCATGGTGATCATCTCCCACTTCCACGTGGGTATCTCCAACGGTTGCAACAGTCCTGCGGGTCTTTGATGCTCCGCTTTCACTTGCTGACACACCAAGCACCGGGAAAAAAGTCTGCCACATCCCGCTTCATACCTTCCCACCAAAACAACTGTTTCAAATCCTGATACATCTTCGTACTGCCTGGATGGATGGAATACTTGGAGTTGTGAGCTTCCTCTAGAATGAGCCTCCTCAGATTACCCACATCGGGTACGCACAACCGCTGTCCACACCGTAAAACACCCTCTGAGTCTAGAGATAGCTCCACGTTCTTCCCTTCACTGACCTCTGACACAAGCTTAGCAAGCCTTGGATCATCACACTGAACGGATTTAATCTGGTCCACCAAAGAGGATTGAGCCCGCACATGAGCTAAGAGTACTCCAGACCTCCCTAACTCGAAGTGCATGCCCTCCGACTCCAACCTGTGGATCTCCTCAACCAACGGTCTTTTCACCACACAATGTGGGCTAGACTACCCATAGACTTCCTGCTTAGAGCATCAACGACTACATTGGCCTTCCCAGGGTGATACAAGATGGTACAATCATAGTCCTTCAGTAACTCCATCCACCGCCTCTGTCTCAGATTGAGGTCCTTCTGCTGAAAGATGTACTTCAAGCTCTTGTGGTCGGTGTAGATCTCACACGTCTCTCCGTAGAGGTAGTGTCTCCAGATCTTGAGAGCAAACACCACCGCCGCCATCTCCAAATCATGAGTGGGGTAGTTCTGCTCGTGATTCTTCAACTTTCTTGAGGCATAAGCTATCACCCTCCCATTCTGCATCAAAACACAACCGAGCCCAATCCGGGAAGCGTCACAATACACGGAGTAGCCTCCTGAACCGGTAGGCAAGGCCAAAACGGGGCGGTAGTCAGAGCCTCTTTCAGCTTTTGTAAACTTGACTCACAAGCTTCCGACCACAGAAAAGGTGCGTGCTTCTGAGTTAACTGGGTGAGAGGTGCTGCTACCCGAGAGAAATCCTTGAAAAATCTCCGGTAGTAGCCCGCAAGACCCAAGAAACTACGGATCTCCGTCACTGTTGTAGGTCTAGGCCACTTCTGAACTGCTTCTACCTTTTTTGGATCCACCATGATACCGTCTTTAGACACTATATGCCCAGAAAGGTTACTTGATCCATCCAAAACTCGCACTTAGAGAACTTGGCATAAAGATTGTGGTCCCTCAGAGTCTGCAGCACAACTCTGAGATGATGTTCATGCTCCTCAGCACACTTAGGTATACCAGGATGTCATCGATGAAGACTATGACGAAGCGATCCAAGAATGGTTTGAACACTCGGTTCATGAGATCCATAAAAGCTGCAGGGGCGTTGGTCAACCCAAAAGACATCACAAGAAATTCGAAATGCCCATATCGGGTACGGAAAGCCGTCTTTGGAATATCTCCTTCCTTAATCCTCAACTGATGGTAACCCGATCTCAGATCAATCTTAGAAAAACAACAAGCACCCTGAAGCTGATCAAACAAATCATCAATCCTCGGAAGAGGGTACTTGTTTCGGACCGTCAACTTGTTGAGCTGCCTGTAGTCCACACAAAGCCTCATTGATCCATCCTTCTTTTTGACAAAAAGAACCGGAGCACCCCAAGGTGATGTGCTCGGTCGAATGAACCCTTTGTCCAAAAGATCCTTCAGCTGATCCTTCAACTCGCTTAACTCATTCGGAGCCATACGGTAAGGGGGAATGGAAACTGGTTGAGCATCAGGAGCTAGGTCAATCCCGAACTCTATCTCCCGATCAGGTGGCATACCCGGCAACTCCTCCGGAAACACATCTGGATACTCACATACCACTGGAACTTGACCAACACCCACAACACTAGCCTCCATGTTCATTACTGACGCCAGAAAACCTTGACACCCGTGGTCCATCAACTTCATGGCACTCATAGCCGAGATCAAAGAAGCAGGGGTCATACAATGATCCCCTTGGAACTCGAAGGTTGAACCATCGGGGAGGACAAACCTCACCAACTTGGCATAGAATTCCACCGAGGCATGACAAGAAGCCAACCAATCCATGCCCAGGATGACATCAAAATCTACCATATCAAGGATCACTAGGTCGGCCAAAGTGTCCATCCCGCCCACAGAAACCACACACGACTTGCACACAAGATGAACCATACGAGGTTCTCCGACCGGAGTACTAACCCAAAAAGGATCCTCCAAAGACACTGGTTGCTCGCCAAAACGGGAAGCAAGGAACGGGGACACATAAGAATGTGTGGAGCCCGGGTCAAACAGCACTTAAGCTTCAGAAGAACAAACTTTTGTTATACCTGCCACTACAGCATTGGATGCCTGAGCATCCTGACGGGTCAACGCAAAGACTCTAGGCTAAGCTCTTCCTCCACCTCCCTGACCACGGCCTCTGTTTCCTCTAGTCGGTCCTCTACCCCCACGCGCAGAAGATCCACCCGGAGACATAGCTGAGAAAGATGGAGTGGGAAAAACCGGTGCCTGAGGCCTAGAAGTTCCACCAGAAAAGTGGGGACAATCCTTGATAAAGTGGCCTGTCCGACCACAACCATAACAGGTGTGAGGAACAACACGACAGGGTCCTTGATGATACCTTCCACAACTCTTGTAATGAGGGGCACGAGAATCTGGCCAATGCGCACTAGACTGAGAACCACTGCTAGACTGGGACCTCGCCGACACATCTCTAGGAGCGGATCCTAATGAGTTGGAACCACCCCCAGGGATGAACCTCTGATACTGGTAGCCATGAGATCCACCAGAACTGGACCCTCCAGAGAACTGCCCGGTAGTCTTCTTCTTCTTGTCAAACCCTCTACTAGGCTTATCTTCCTCTAGGGAACCTTCAATCCCCACTGCAGTGTCCATGACTTGAGAAAAAGTCTTCCGCCCAATCTCATTGTGCAAGATGGATCGCATCGGATCCCTGAGCCCCTTCACAAACCTTCTCACCTTCCGGTCCTCCGGAGTGATCTCATGAGGTGCATATCGGCATAATCGAGTAAACTGCGTAGCGTACTCGACTACGGACATACCCTGTGTCTGCTTCAGCTTAAGGAACTGCTCAGCCAACAGCTCCCTTCGGTTCTCTGAAAAGAATCTTGCCCTGAAGGCGTCTGTGAACTCTTCCCATACCGGTGATGGTCTTCTCATGTTTGCCCTTTCAATCCTTAAGGTCTCATACCAGTGGGATGCAGTGCCCTGCAGAGTGTAGGCAACAAGGTCTACGGCCCTCACATCATGACATTGGAGGGCACGCAGAGCCCTCGTAGCCCTATCAAGAAACTCCTCAGGGTCTTCATCCATAGAATCTCCAGAAAAGGTTGGCGGATTAAGCCTCAGATACGCCTCTAGCGACACCTCCGTAGGTCCAAAGGCTTGCGGCCTTCTTCTTGGCGGCTCATATTCAGGTTAGGGGGAACTTCTGCTCTTTCCTGATTCTGATTATTTGATTATTCTGATTAGCCATCATCTGCATCATAGTGTTCAGAGTCTGACGAATATCCCGGATCTCCGCATCGCGGTCATAATCCGTATTGCCCCTTGGGGTCCCACAGCCTCTTGCTCAGGAGGAGGGTTCCTGTTGAGACGAGGTCTACCTTGGGTGCTTTTCTTAGGAGGCATGGTCAGAACAAGATAGCTACACAAACAAACAAGCGTTCAGAAAAACAGCAGAAGAGGTGACCTTGAACAATAAGGGATCACCACACAGAAACATCAAGACAAAACCATAAGACATCCTATAAAAGCTTTCACTAGAGTCACAATCTTGTGAAAATGGGCCGGCAACCATTTACACTATTGTCACCCTATTGAAAACAGTTTGCTCCATAAGTTATAGACTCAACCTAGGCTCTGATACCAACTTTGTCACGACCCAACTCGGATCGTGACCGCACATGGGACACCGAGTCCCATGTCAGCCTTAACCTGTAATCTACACGATAATCCAGCTAAACAACAACAGCCACAACTACAACAACATACATTCATACATAATATCCATACATATAATCCGGTCATACATATCCATATAATTAAGTCCAACAACATCAACACAACAATAGTAAGTCTTACATAGACTTATACAACATCCATCCACTATCCTAGTCCAAGGAAATCTTGTCTGTAACATTAGGAGCATACACTAGAAAGGAAATACATAAGGCCTCTACACACGAGGCTCACCAAATCTAAGAACTCGGAGGAACGGATGAACTCGTCCTTGATCTGCACCTTGATCTGAAAACATATTGTATGAATGGGTGAGTCATACGCTCAGTGAATAAACAGGTTATAAGCAGTGTATGCAGATATATCATGAATCAACAAGCATAGAATACACCAACACAGCAGATATATAACTCAAACGTTCTTATACAGTCTCTTTATCTTGGTAGCTTTTAATCTATGAACACCTGGAGCGCGGCCCCGACTCATGTTCATAGGCAGTATGGATGTCCCGCGAGCTATGCCCCCCTCAGACACCATACTGCGAAACCCCGCGAGCTATGCCCCTCCTCAGGTTTCCATTTACGACCCGCGAGCTATGCCCCTCCTCAGGTCGTTTTACCATCTCTTAATTCATTCAAATATTTTATCTTAATTAGCGCTGTTAGTGGCACACATCATTCACAATCACAGTCTAAGTAGCTCATCATTTCATCATCAACATCATATCATAAATCCCATGACCTTATAAACATTCAGGTAATAAGTTTGGAGTAGTGGTGAACGAATGGATTTGAGTAATTAACTTCAAAATAAGAAAACGTTGAGTTAAAGTCTTGAAATTTGAGTTTTCATACTGATGTAATCGATTACAGACCTCTGTAATCGATTACCAGCTTCGAATTTCGTTCTGAAGAAATTTTTTGCGAAATAAGCTGTCTGTAATCGATTACAAACCCGTAGTAATCGATTACCAATTCGCTGTAATCGATTACAGCCTGGGTCAGAGACGAAATTCTGCAGAAAACTTCGCGAAATCATCCCCAAATCCACATTTTCACCACAACTCATCCAAATCAAACACAACCAACATGCAATATCGATTATGTATCAACCAATCTCAGTCCCTATCAACTATCATAGCAAGATATTCACAGATTCAATCAAATCATACATAAACTACAAATAACCATTACTCACAAATTACTCCAAAGAGCTCCAAGACTCCACCCGGAGCTAGGATGAGTTCCCCGGAGCTTCCTAGATGGTTGAGACCCTAGAGAACACATCACAAGCCTCAATCTCTCAACAAAATCAAAAAACCCCAATTAGGAACCCTAAACCCCCAAATCCGAAAATTAGAGAAACTAGACATCAATGGAGTAAAAGAAATACTCTACACTTACCCTCAATATACTAGATGAGCAATGCTAACTTGATCTTTGATGATTAATGGGTTAGGGTTTGGATTGAAGAAGGAAGAAAGGGTGAGGAGAAGAAGAAGAGAGAAGATGAGAGGAGAGAGAAAGAACGTGAATGGGGAAGGAAAAAGGGAAGAAGGAAAGAAAAAGAGAGGGAAGGTGGGGCCCACGTGGTCCTATCTCCCCGGGTGTACCGTGATCTCTTACTCAAACTAATTCAGACTACCCCAGGTATTACATTTTTAGACAAATTGGTCCCTAATAATTTTATTTTTAGAAAAATCAGTCCCTAATTATTTTTTAAATTCTTTTATCTTTTATCACTTTTATTGACATATTCAACTCTAAACATGCTTAAATCAAATCTATATATCTTTTATTTGAAAATTGTCACTCTTTAATGTAATTATTTTAGTATTTCTAAAAAAATATTGATAAAGTAATAATTTTTTTATTAATAATTTTAGATATCACACTTCTTAATTACTTGTTTAAACAAATAAAGTAATTTTTCATTCTTTTTATTGAAAATATTAAAACACTTACAAGATAATAGATTTATTTTATTCTAAATTTTATATAACTTAAAATAGTTAGTTTTTATATTTAATATCAATTATTAGTATAAGTTTTAATATGCATGGTTTAAAATATGAAGATTTAAACAAGTAAAATTTAATAAAAGACGTTTTAGAAATAATAAAATAAATGCATTTGGAGTGGTAATAATCAAACGGGAGATATATAAAAGTTGGTTTAAGAGTGCTTAAAAATACATATTATAATAAATAAGATAAATGAAAAAATTAAATAAAATCATGGACTAATTTTTCCAACAATAAAATTGTCAGGACCAATTTGTCCAAAAATGAAATTGTCATTAACACTGTTAACGTTTTCCGTCCAGGGACCTTATGATGTCCGACCTTTGACATTGTCAAGGACCAGTTAGGATATTTCCGATGTCAAGGACCACCTTGTCCGATGCTAAAATTGTCAAGGACCAGTTTAGGGTTTACTCTTAAAAATGTGAGATTTCCCAATTTTTTTTTGTGTATTGTAAAATAAAGACTATATGTTTTAAATATTGAACTACATGAAGTTTTCATATATAGTTGAAATTAAAGGTTATATACTTAAAATATGAGATTTTACATTTTTTTTGTTGTATTATAAGATAAAGACTATATGCTTTTAAAATATTGAATCACATGAATTTTTCACATATAGTAGAAACTGAAGGGTATATATTTTAAAATGTTACATTTCACAAATTTTTTTGGTTGTATTATAAAATAAAGATAATATGATTTAAAATATTGAATCAGATGATTTTTTTACATATAGTAGAAATTAGAGGTTATATGCTTTAAAATATTAGATTTTATAATTTGTGAGGTTGTATTATAAAATAAAGACTAAAACATTTAAAATACTGAATCAATTGAATTTTTCACATATAGTAGAAATTGGAGGCTATATGCTTTAAAATATTAGATTTTATAATTTGTGAGATTGTATTATAAAATAAAAACTATAGCCTTTAAATTATTAAATCAATTGAATTTTTCACATATAGTACAAACTGAAGGCTATATGCTTTAAAATATGATATTTCACTATTTTTTTGTTGTATTATAAAATAAAGACTATAGCCTTTAAAATATTGAATCACATGAATTTTTCAAATATAGTAGAAATTGAAGGCTATATACTTTAAAATGTGAGATTTCACAATTTTTTTGTTGTATTATAAAATAAATACTTTAGGCATTAAAATATTGAATCACAAGATTTTTTTAAATATAGTAGAAATTGATGGCTATATACTTTAAAATATGAGATTTTATAATTTTTTTATTACACTATAAAATGAAGACTATATACTTTAAAATATAAATCACATGAATTTTTCACATAGTAGAAACTTATAAACTTTAAAATATAAGATTTCACAATTTTTGGGGTTGTATTATTAAATAAAGACAATAGTCATTAAAATATTGAATGACATGAATGTTTCACATATAGTAAAAATTGGAGGCTATATACTTTAAAATATGAGATTTCACTATATTTTCTTTGTTGTATTATAAGATAAAGACTATAGATTTTAAAATATAGAATCACATGAATTTTTCAAATATAGTAGAATCACATGAATCTTAAAATGTTTGATTTCAGAATTTTTTAGTTGTACTGTGAAATAAATACTATAGCTTTTAAGACATTGAATCACATAAATTTTTCACAATTAGTAGAAATTTATTGTGATATACTTTAAAAAGTGAGTTTTTCCAATTTTTTGGTTGTATCGTAAAATAAAGACTATGCGCTTTAAAATATTGAATTACATGACTTTTTCAGATATAGTTGAAATTGAAGGCTATATACTTTAAAATATGAGATTTCTCAAATTTTTTGGTAGTGTTATAAAATAAAAAAAATATCCTTAAAAATATTGAATCACATGAATTTTCACATATAATAGAAATTAAAGGCTATATACTTTAAAATATGACATTTTAACAATTTTTTTGGATGTATTATAAAATAAAGACTATAGACTTTTAAAATATAGACGAATAACAAGAATATTTCACATATACTAGAAATTAAAAGCTATATACTTTAAAAATTGAGTTTTCAAAAAAAAAAATTGGTCATATTATAAAATAAATACTATAATATTTAAAATATTGAATCACATGAATTTTTAACATATAGTAGAAACTGAAAGCTATATACTTTAAAATATGACATTTCACAATGTTTTTTGTTGTATTGTAAAATAAAGACTATATGATTTAAATATTGAATTAGATGAATTTTTCACACATAGTAGAAATTGGAGGCATATAAAATATTAGATTTTATAATTTGTGAGGTTGTATTATAAAATAAAGACTATAACCTTTAAAATATTGAATCAATTGAATTTTTCACATATAGTACAAATTGAAGGCTAATGCTTTAAAATATGAGATTTCATTATTTTTTTTTGTTGTATTATAAAATAAAGACTATAACCTTTGAAATATTGAATCATATGAATTTTTCACATATAATAGAAATTGAAGAATATATACTTTAAATCGTGAGTTTTCGCAATTTTTTTTGGTTATATTGTAAAATAAAGATTATAGCCTTTAAAATATTGAATCACTTGAATTTTTCATATATAATAGAAATTTAAGGTTTTATGCTTTAAAATGTGAGATTTCACTATTTTTTTCACTACTAGAAACACGGAAAATTCCGAGGGGATTTCCGATGGGCTTCCGACGGAAAAAATAAATTCCGATGGGTTCCCGACGGTTTTTTTCAAAAAATGACCCCTCGGAATCCGGCTCGTCGGAAAAAACCTCCGACGGCATAATTAAGAAAAACCGTCGGAATATCTTCGAGGAACTTCCGACGGTTTATTCTAAAAAAACCTTCGGAGGTTTCCGATAGAGTTCCGACGGTTAGGGTTAGGGATGTTGTCGGAAGTTTCCGATAGGTTGGCGACGGCTAGGGTTGGAAATTGCCGTCGGATATTTCCGGTGGGTTTCCGGCGGTTTGGGTTTGAATTTTCCGAGGGATTTTGGTTAAGAAGCTACAAGATAATTTCATTAATTTCGAACGGATTTCCGGCGGTTTGGGTTTGAATTTTCCGAGGGATTTCCGATGGGTTTTGGTTAAGAAGCTACAGGGTAATTTCATTACTTTCTGACAAGTTTCCAACGGAAAACAATAATTTTTTTTTTATTTGGAATTTGTTTTGTACGAAATTAACATATAAAATTGAATAATAATATCTGCTATCATTAGTACGAAATAATCGAATTGTTTTATCGATATATTTATAAATATTATTTAAACAAATATTATGAAAAATTAAATTATAAAATAGTATAACAATAACAAAGAAATTAAATGTATGAGAATGTAGCAGAGAAACATAAGAATAAAACAGTATAAAAACAACGGACTACTCATAGTCCGGGTGGCCTTCATCACCACTGGTATCATCATCATCATCATCATCACCGACCAGACCCGATGGCAGCTTGGCTCCAGAAGAGCTAGAAGACGCAAACATCTTGAATAACATCTTCATCTTCTTCTTGTCCGACTCCTGGCTCTGCAGCCTCTGCTGTAGCTCCTGGATGGTCTGCGCTTGCTGCTGGAGCTCTGCATTCATGGCATGCACACGGTCCCTAAGAGCGTCATCTCCAACACCAGAACCACATGCAGAGGCCGATGCCGGAGATGGAGTGTCGGTGAACCCAGCAATGCCGGTACCATAAACACGGCCCTTATATGGCCCACCAACAGTCTCTAGCCAAATATTATCCTTACTAGGAGGTTCGGTTGTCTCTCCTGCATCAAGTTGAGTCTGATAGGCCTGTGTTGCCTCATCAAACTTCTGTCTGAACTCTGCCTACAACGTATCAAAACAATTTTAAAAAATGTAAGTGCTATTGTAAATAAAGATTAGTTGCTTACTCACAAAATTATACAGAGAAAAATTTTATATGTATACTCACATAGGTGTTCCTGGAGCGCTCATCCACCCATTCCTTCCCCCTCTCAGTCTTCTTCATGTGGGTCTGCTCGAAGACCTCACTGTGAGTGGGGGTGCGCCTCAACTCTCGGGCATGTGTTCAAGTGAGTTTATATTAGTATTTTGTGCTAAAACAATAGGTTTAATAACATAGTTAATTAATATTAAACATTATGTACATATCAATCGTGCTCGTGTGCCCTCAACAGTGGTAGAGCCGCCGGTGTGGAGGGAACCACCCTTAAGTGAGGCCCGATTTAGCTTGTTGCGAGCCTGCTCAGCCTTGAAGGCATCGGTGGCCCAGTGCTCCCGCAGCACCTGGAGGTGACGCTCAGGGATCCACTGAAAGCGTGAAGTCCCGTCCCGAATATCCCTGAGCATCTCCCGGAACCTCTTCCCGGCCCTGAAGTTCCAAGCTCGTCTGATGGCTGGCTCCTCCTCAGGGAATATCAGAAAATCTTTCTGCAACGTTTACAGGAAAAAAAGTTAGTGTCCAATAGAATGTACAGAAAATATCATAATAAGCTAAGTTGGGTTATTAAAAAGTGAATAAATTAAACTTTACCTTCCACTCCCTATACCACATGTCTCTCGTGGGCACAGGGATCTTGGAGAACTTGAGATACGGAGCATCAAAATGACTCTGTATGATCTCCGTAATCTTGTGAGCTCCATCCTTAAACGGGATCCAACTACAAAATATAAACCATTATTTTTTAAATTACAAATTAGTAAAAATATTGTTTATCCATGATAGTGAAATTAATTTTTAAAACTTACCCATTCTTGCCATCCCATCGGATCCGAGTGGGCTCATGTCCCACGGGGTACCGATCAGATGTATCCGTGGGCTGACTGTCATCCCCAGTAACGGGGTGACTCCTATCAGTAGTGACTACATGGGGCTCTGGAGCACCTCCAATAGCCCCTGACTGTGGGCCAGGTACTGACGCGGGTGGGGTGACGGCAGTCTCTGGAGGATCGGTGGGAGTAGTCTGTGTTGCGTCTGAGGACGTGGAACCTCGAATCCTCGGCGGGTTGTCCTTCTTGGAACGACCTCGTCCACGTGGTGCCATATGTATCTGTAAAAAAATATTTTGTAAACTTGTTAATTGTAAACATTTCTTGTTTTCTCCTAAACATTAATGCTGTATATGATTAAATATATATATATATACTTGAAGACTTCATCGGTCGTTATCTTCTTCACTTTCATCTTCATCCTCGGATCCTTCCGTTTCTTCACTTTCATCCTCACTCTCACTATTATGGGGTTCGCTTCGTACTGTATGTGATGGACTCTCAACAATATCAACTTCACCTGTATCGGATAAAAGGTTGGGAGGCATGGTAGTGTCAGTAATCAACCTATGTGGGAACTGGTCATCCACTTGATAAGCTTGGTCGTCGAGAACGGTTTCGTTATCATATTCAACTCGCCCTCTTGGTTTTGTCCTTCTTACGACCCTCCATTTCGACTTACACTTTCCAAGGGTAAGATAAGTAATACACTTGACGAGCATTTTGAGCAATGATAAATGGATCAAATCGCTTCTCTCGTCGTGTACTATTAATCTCAGTTATTTTGTACTGAGTGTGAGATCGAGTTCCAGTTGGGCGTTGTGGGTCATACCAATCACAATAGAATAACATAATTCTTTTAATTGGTAACCCAACATATTCAAACTCTAAGATCTCTTTAATTGTACCATACCAATCTCATTCCCCTTCTCCAGCATCTCCTTTGACACAAACCCCACAATTATATGAGTTCCTCTCCTTTCCCCAATCTACAGTGTGGAATTTGAATCCATTCACATAGTATATTGACCAACTGTGCACTTTATTTTTTGGTCCCCAAGCTATATCTTGCAAAAATTGGTCAGTTACCCTATGTGAGGGATCTTGTACCTACGTGTATTGTTCACAAAAACAAATGATTTGTTACACAAGGTGATGAAAAAAATTTCAATACCAATTAAATGTTTTATTACGGTAACCTACATAGCCCTTGAACTATGCCGGAAATTGTTGAAGAGAATCCTCCCCATGAATTTGTTCATAGTACCTGTCATTTATTAATAACACTAGATTAGATGAACTTTTATTTACATTGTTTTAGAATTAGGTTGTAAAGATTGATATTTTACCTTCGATACGGTGTGACCGCGTCACAATTTAGCAACACGTGGAGGTGTGCAGAAATCCACTCCTCAACCGTCAACCATCGATCCACAGATTGACCAGTTACTCGGGCTGGTTGATTGAATACTGACAGAGGTGGGTACATTACACTCTCTCCTCCGTCATCGTTGCGGGGAACCCTTGTTTTGCGAGACTGGACATTATCCTGGAAGTAATATGAGCAGAAATCTGATGTCTCTTTTGCCAAGTATGCCTGACAAATTGAACCCTCCACCTGAGCTCTGTTCTTGACAGTCCGCTTATAGACTCCCATTTCTCTTTCAAATGGGTACATCCACCTATATTGCACCGGCCCACAAACCCTCGCTTCATATGCCAAGTGAATTGGAAGATGTTCCATCGAGTTAAAGAACCCAGGCGGAAAAATCCTCTCTAATTTGCACAGGATCATGGGGATATTCGCCTCCATGGTGATAAGATCATCTACCTTGAGTGTTGTCGCACATAAGTCTCTGAAATATTCACTCAACTCCGTCAATGGCTTCCAAACATGGTCGGGCAGCCCCCTAAACATTATAGGAAGCAAGCTCTCCAGGAGGACATGACAATCGTGACTCTTAAGGCCGACAAACTTACTTTGATCAAGATTGACACATCTCCCCAAGTTAGTGGCATAACTCTCAGGCATTTTGAGCTCCGTCACCCATTTACAAACTGATTCTCTCTGAGTCTTGGTTAATGAATACGACGCCTTCGGCTTACAAACACGTCCATCCCTTAGATCCTGAAAATTTAACTTAGGTCGTCTGCAGTACTCAGCCACATCCAATCTTGCCTTTATATTGTCTTTGGTCCGATCAGTATCCATTACTGTGTGCATTATGTTGTCTCATACGTTCTTTTCTATGTGCATCACATCTAGACAATGACAGACCAATAGATCCTTCCAATATGGAAGCTCCCAAAATATTCTTTGTTTAGTCCAGTTATGATCTCTCCCATACCCCTGTGGTTTCACTTGCTGCCCAACTTCTGTGATCTTGGGTATATATTTTACCTCCTCCCATAAATCTTCACCAATAATTCTTACCAGTGGTGGATCTCTTTCAATTGTGTTCTTTTTAAAACCGTACCTGTTACGCCGATATGGATAATCATCTGGTAAAAATCTCCGGTGACAATCAAACCACGAGTTCTTTCCGCCATACTTCAAGGTAAATGCCTTGGTGTCAGCCATGCAAACCGGGCACGCTAATTTTCCTTGTGTCATCCACCCAGACAACATCCCATATGCGGGGAAGTCGTTGATAGTCCACATTAATGCTGCTCTCATCTGAAAGTTTTGCTTGGAGGAAATATCGTAGACCATAACACCCTCATTCCATAACTCAATCAACTCATCAATCAACGGTTGAAGGTACACATCAATTTTTGCTTTTGGGTTATTTGGACCGGGGATTATACATGTTAAGAACAAGTATGGGTCTTTCATACACATTTCAGGAGGTAGGTTATACGGTGTTATCACAACCGGCCAACAAGAGTAAGGCTTACCAAACTGTCTATTGGGAGTAAATCCGTCAGAACACAAACCTAAGCGCACATTTCGAGGCTCCGCGGCAAATTCAGGATGCGTTTGATCAAAATGTCGCCATGCTTCCCCATGCGACGGATGAGTCATCACACCATCAAACCTTTGATTATCAAAATGTCATCTCATGTGCGGAGCAGAACTCATGGAGGCATACAATTGCTTTAGCCTAGTTATAAGAGGCAAATAATGCATTCTTTTTTGAGGAACCTCCTTAGACCTATGACTGCCACGACGTTTGGGTTTATACCTAGGTTCTTCACAAAACTTGCATTGTGTAAGCTCTGAATCATCTTTGTAGTACAACATACACCCATTGACGCAACAATCAATATTCACCTCGCACAATCCTAATTTACTAACCAACTTCTTAGCTTGATAAAAGTCTTTTGGGATACAATCTGGTTGAACACTAAGCTCACGTATCAAATCTGCCCACTGGTCAAATGAACTCTGACAATGGTTACCCTCAGACTTATTACTAAGCATTCGAACCGCTAAGGATAGTTCTGAATGAACACAACCTTCCCATAAAGGTTGATGTGCAGCATCCAGTAGTCTAAAAAGTTTTGTGCATCTTCATTAGGGACTTCCTCAACCGGTTCGGGAATTCCTCTTGTCTCCGGGAAGTATCCGTCAAAAATCATCTGCTCGTAACAATTCAAATTTTCTTGCCATGCAACAGGATTACTACTTTCACCCACTCCCGATCCACCATGTTCCTCTACCGTAATTTCCTCCCCATGTTGGGTCCACACATAATAGTTTGCTTTAAAACCATGCTGCATAAGATGAACCTTTACATTATCAACCTCAGAAAGTTTCCGACACCTACACTTGGCACACGGACACCTTATCTTACCCTCTACAATGTACTCTTCAGTTCTACATGCAACATCCATAAACACATCGAGACCTCTAATGAACGATGGTATAATTCCGCCTCGATTATAATGAAGCCTATCGTACATCCACGATCGATTCGCACGAGACATTATAGTGTGTTTTACAGTCTAGCAACCTAATGCATTGTTGGAAATTTCATTAAACATATTTTACATTAATATCTCTTTATTATATAAGTTTTTATTAAACACATGTTTAGTTAACCTAGTTTCGACAGAGTGCCCCTATATATAACCAAAGTCAACCAATAAATATCAATTGCCGGAGATAAGGACCAGTCCTAGTCAAAGTCATCTACCCTAAGGTTCTTAGCAACATTTGTAATTTGAACATCAATATCATAACATATACCAATCATATTATACAACAATCATATATAATCGTGAGATTGATTTAATATATGAACGTACTATCATCAAACATAACAATCAACAAATATCAAAATTTTGGTCAAATTTTCCATCAAATAAAAATTCTTATTATACCACTATATATGTTGATTGATGAGGACCTAACACTTTTCCCGTCTCTTCGAGATTGGAATAAGTCTGATCACTGGTGGCTCAAACCAGGGAGGCGACATGTTCCAGTCCCAAAAGAGATGGGAAATTGTGTACTCCCCTCTTCAGGTATACGTGCAAATTTTAATTGATCTTTGCTTAATTAATTGATCTAACTTTCTTAATTTTTATCTTTGTTGATTGATGAGGACATAACATATTTTTCACATAAATTATTTTATCACTCAAATTATATTTTATCACATAAATATTTTTCAATTTTATCACTCAAATTATTTTCAATTTTATCACTCAAATTATATTTTTCACATAAATTATTTTATCACTCAAATTATATTTTATCACATAAATATTTTTCAATTTTATCACTCAAATTATTTTATCACTCAAATTATATTTTTCACATAAATTATTTTATCACTCAAATTATTTTATCACTCAAATTATATTTTTCACATAAATTATTTTATCACTCAAATTATATTTTATCACATAAATTTGTTTACCAAAACTCACTCAATTATATTTTATCAATTATAACTTCAATAATTTATATCTCAATTATAACTCAATTATATCTCTTTTTTCAATTATAACAATTATAACTCAATTATATTTTTTTTTCAATTTTAATTTTTCAGTTATAACTTAATAAAATTTAACAAATTGAAAAATTAAGAACACTTACCTTGACAGAGTAGTAACGGCAGCGGCAGTGGTGGTGACAGCGGCGGCGGCGGGCAGCAGCGGATCTGGTGGTGGCGCAGCGAACCGGGACTGGCAGCGCAGCGGCGGCGTTCGGGCAGAGGACGCGGCAGTGGGCCGCGGTGGTGACGAGGCGGCGGCGGGGTGGTTCGCGGCGGCTCTGTTGGGCAAGAAACAAAAAATCAAAAATCAATCGGTTAGAAATGTAGCTCTACTCACCGTGAGCAAGATGGTGGTCTCCTTTTTTGGAAACCACCGTCGACGGCGGCGCAACGGCGGCGTGAAGGTGGCGGACGCGAGAGAGAGAGAGAGAGAGAGAGAAGTTACGGCGCATAGTGAGGAAGGAGACGCGGTCTCATGTTTAAGTTCACCCATACCGGGGGGCTTCCGAGGGTCTTCCGACGGCAATATGAAACGCATCGTTTCATTAAACGGTCTAATGGCGCCCAAACCCTAATTCGCTAACTTCCGTTGGAAGACCCTCGGTTTTTCAAATTTTAAATTATCGAGGGTTTTCCGAGGGTTTTCCAATATGAAACCATGAAACACAGCGTTTCAGCCACGCGCGAGGGGAATCTCAATCGAAACGGTCCATTATGCCCTCGGAAAACCGCCGGAACTTTCAATATTCAGACGGTTTTCCGACGGATGTCCATGAAACTCTTACCATTTTATCTTATAATATACTAACAAATTAATTTAATTAGTTCAATTCCTAATATATAACAAACGATCCATCATATATTATTGTTGTCAGGAGCTGTATTGTCCTGATGAACTCAATTGATGAGTTATCTTGGTGTTCTCTTATATATAAGTACTTGAGAGTCTCCCTGGCTCTCAAGTCAGTCGTCAATGTTGTTGGCTACTTCGAACACACCGTTCAACTAATTAAAGATTTTATTTGACGAAATATCATTTATTAATATTATTTTACTAATACAAACACTGCAGACATTTAAATCCGTTTAATATCACCTTAAATCCAATAATTAAAGTAAGTTTATTAAATATCACGAACCCTCGGAAGTCCGCCAGAAAACATTATTACTTCCGAGGGTCTTCCGACGATTTTGTAGAAACCCCATAACCTAACCCTAATCCTGTAGAGAACCCTCGGAACTCCGCCGGAATAGTATATGATTTTCCGGGGGTCTTCCGACGGTTTACCCAAACCCTATACCTAACCCTAACCCTGTCAAAAACCCTCGGGAGTCCACCGAAACACATTAACAGTTAAGAGGGTCTTCCGACGGTCCCCGGGAACCCCATAACCTAACCCTAACCCTGTCGAGAACCCTCGGAACTCCGCCGGAACAGTATATGATTTTCTGGGGGTCTTCCGACGGTCTAGAGAAACCCTACACCTTAACCCTAACCCTGTGGAGAACCCTCGGAAGTCCACCGAAAGGTATTATTACTTCCGAGGGTCTTGCGACGGCGATAGTTCAAGCCCTCGGAATTCCATCGCTATATTATGGCGGGAATGATGACGCGCATTCCCGCGCTATATTGCGAGGGCTTTCCGACGGATTTTCTTCAATTAGATGTCGCTTTGTGGTCAGCGAAAGATCCCCCCGGAAACCCCTCGGAATATTCCGACGGGAGAAAAGCCGTCGGAAAACTCTGTGTTTCTAGTAGTGTTTTTGTTATATTATAAAATATAGATATAGGCTTTAAACTATAGAATCACATGGAGTTTTCACACTTAGTAGAAATTGAAGGTTATATACTTTAAAATGTGAGATTTTTAATTTTTTTGGTTGTATCATAAAATAAATATACGCTTTAAAATTTTGAAATACATGATTTTTTCACATATAAAATTGAAGGTTATATACTTTAAAATCGAAAGCTATATGAAATCGAAGGAGTATAACTTTAAAAATATTGAGTCACATGAATTTTCACATATAATATGTAACACCCCGCTACTGAGGGGTGTCCGTGCGAATGGCTCTATCCCAATGAACACGCTACTAGGGTATAACTTAAGGGCTAAGCAACATGCATAAATCATTAAATAAACTGAATAACCGAAATAACTGAAATAACTGTTTAACTGATAATTATATATAACTGTATTAATCTGAAACTTACATACTAGTTCAGTATATTGAAACGTAACTTAACTGATAAAGGAATCCTACCTCTAAAGTCTGGAGCAAAATTATACATGATTGATTTGACTGTAGAATATAAACTAAACCTAAACTAAACATAGACTGCTAAGACTCCACGGAAAATGCGGAGCTCACCAAGGAAATCAACTGCAACCGACCTCTACTGGATCAACGGTTCCTCGTCTGCCTTCTGATCGAACTCCGAAACAAAATGCGGGGAGTGAGTCGCAGCTCAGTGATGGGGTATCATGCATGTCATGCAACACATACTGTCATGTTATCAATCACATATACTTGTCCTATCTACGTAGCTGCACCTCTCTGACGACGGACGCGTACCGCCAGAGATATCCGCACTCGAGCCCCCATGCTAAACTGATAAATGACGGAACACGAGCCGCCCTGCCGTAACTGATAACTGGGACTCGCTACCACGAGGGTGCGGTCATATGACGGAACACGAGCCGTCCTGCTGTAACTTATAACTGTGACTCGCTACCACGAGGGTGCGGTCATATGACGGAACACGAGTCGCCCTGTGATCTGGACCTCTACAACCACACAGGTGAGGCCAGTCATACTGTATCTGGGGTGGGACTCGAGGCGCTTCGTGGCAGTATGTCACGGCTAAACTCGACCGGGAGCTACATCCGTGCTATAGCGTTGAAATACATACTACGACAGTTCGCAGACTACATAAACAGTCATCACACAATTCTACAGTCATTCTACTCATACACTGCATGTTATCATACTGATCATATATCATAGGATTCTAACTTGCTTCATATCATGGCATAGCATAGCATAAATCATTCAAGCTTATAGGAATAATCATAACGTTTATAATAATTATAATCATAGTGCATATAATAAATATAATCATAATACATAACATCATAACGCATAACATAAATACAAAAGGATCTAGAAGTCATCCACTCATTCTTGTCATGTTATCTATTAGGGAACTTATCTATCTGAGCATTATCCTCCATTAAAATCCGTTATCCTCTAAGGCACGTTTCTATTACGGTATGTTATCTTACTAAGGTTTATTATCTGTCTAAGGTATATTATCTGTCTAAGACGTGTTATCTTACTGGGGCTTACTATCTTACTAGGTCACGTTATTCTACTAAGTTATTTTATCTTAATGAGTTACGTTATCTTATTATGTCATATCATCCTAATAGGTTATGGTGTTTTACTAGGTTACATCTTCTCACTGGGTTACATTAATTACTAAGTTATATTAACTCACTAGGTGGTATTAATTGATTGATTATATAAATCTCTAGATTATATTAATTACTAGATTATACTATCTTATCATGTTATCTTACCATGTCATGCTATCTTATCACGTGAGGTTATCTTACTAGATTATGCTATGTTACTATGTTATATTATCTTACTATATATGTTATATCATCTTACTAGTTGATGCATGTGATCTATCTAGGTAGGTTATTTTCCTAATCATATCATCTACCTAAGCACGTTATAGACCTTTCATATTAACTACCTAAACATGTTATCTACCTATCATATTATCTTCTAAGCATGTTATCTATCTATCATATTATTCACCTAAGCATATAAACATAAATATAAACATAAACATAAATATAACTATAAACATAAACATATAAACATATAGACATATACAAATGCTACTATGTGGCAGCCACGGCACATCCACCTAAAACCTCCACTCACCTGGAAAGTCCTGAGACTCGAAGGCACCGCTAGCTCCGGCTCCAGCTATCGGCACCGCGTTTGCACCTGGCGTGCAAAAGACCCATCACGACCGCACAAAAGAAAACCAAAACTTGAACTAGGCTGCGCACTGAACCTCCGCTAGCGAGTAATACCTTCTCGCTAGCGATGGCACACTCGCCAGCGAGCACTCACAGCTCGCTAGCGACCAGCACGCTGACAGGGGCAAAAACGTCTTTTCACTCACCGTCGGGAATTTGCTCTGACCGAGATATCCCCAAGGTGTCAGACTCACACTCCACAAGAGTTCCTCTTAATATAAAGGACGTCCAAAGCACTGCTTTGATAAGGCGGGAGTATGAGGTGTGAGGGAAAAGCTATACTAATCACTCATATATATAGGGGGATGGGGGAAGCTGAAATGTTGTTTTGAGCAATGTGGGACTTGACTGCTCGCTAGCCGCCAAAATCTGCTCGCTAGCAGAGGGCACCTGCTCGCTAGCGGCCATAATCTGCTCGCTAGCGGCCATCATCTGCTCGCTAGCCGCCACCTGCTGACAGCATCAGTGCTTTCTTCATTTTACACGTTTTAACATCATTTCTAACCCTTCCTAGGCATACTTAGACCATATTAAAGCACTTTCTAAGGGGTACTATGATACGGGGTATCACATAATAGAATTAAATTGAAAACTATATACTTTAAAATGTGTCATTTAAAAAAATTGTTATATTGTAAAATAAAGACTAAACTTTAAAATATAAAATTACATGAATTTTTTACATATAGTAAAAATTGAAGGCTATATACTTTAAAATATGAGTTTTCACAATTTTTTTGTATTGTGAAATAACAATAATGTTTGTTTTACAACATAAATACATTTAATCAGTATTCAATGTGTGCTATATATTATCCGTAATGTGTGTCATATGTATAACATGTTATTTATGACACACATTACGTATTGTATATAACACATGTTAAATATTAGTTATATTTAATTCCGTTGTACATCTAGGATTATTGATTTACAATTTTTTTTTAAGGGTTCCAATTAACAAATGTGAGATCTAAATACGATATAATCAGAATTTGTTGTAGCTAAGATAAAATCAATTTCATCATCTTTGCCACAGTTTTATTATTCCTCTTTTGTGTATGCAAGAACTGATCTGATCAATTATACCTCATACAAAAGTAAAAACATATTTATGAACAAAACATATTGATTGCATCACACTCAAATTTCTTTTACACAAAGCATACAATAGGATAGTTCAACTTGTTTGAGTATTTTCTGTGTCTTCTTGTTCAGGTTTAGTTTCTTCAGTATTGTCTTTAGCAGCAACTTCTTCAACCTTTGATACGCGAAACATAGCCAAATGGATGTCTCCTGCAATAGTGAAACACAGATTTTGCTGCTAAATTCCTAACTTTTAAAGCTTCATAAAATTATCACTAGAATTAGAGCATGTTTGTGTAACCTATGGCATCGTTTGTTTAACATGTACAATATTTATCAAAGTTGCCAACATTTGATCGGGGTGGAAGATGAGTGGAGGAGTACTGTACTATATACATTTAGCATTTTTCTCTCTAAAATAGTGTGTATTCACTAGAACAATGGCTTCGTTCTCATCCGAGGAAAATGGAGACTATGGAACTCTAGGGGGTTCATGTGATCTACTTCTCTCCCTATTCTTAAGGTAGGGTTTGTTTTCAATGACTCTTTAGTCAGAGTCAAGGGAGTCATGGTGTCAATGTCACATCAGAGTCACAGTGACTCCAAAAGTGACTCCGAACACATCCTCACATATTTGTGCTTCCCTACCAGCACATAGTGACTCCCTGCAATACACAGTGACTCCAAAATTAAAGTGAACAAAAAATTGACAATTTTGTTCACAGAGTCACTATGACTTTGTTCACTGAGTCACTGTAACCCTCGCACCAAACACATGACAGAGTCAGTCTTTCACTGACTCCCTGACTCTGACCCTAGAGTCAGAAAAAACAAACGCAGCCAGAAAATACTCAAAGATCTCTTAGGGTGCGTTTGGATTGAAGGGTGGACGAAGACAGAAAGCTAGAGACATGGATACAGATACAATACAGAAATAATGATCATCTTTATATTGCATTTGTTTGAATGAATAGAGACAATAGACATAAAAATAAAATGACATTATCGATCCTCACCGGATCACCACCAGATAAGGGTATTATTGTAAAAAGGTTTTCGTCTCCCGACTCCGTCTCTTCGTACCAGCTATATGAAGATACAAAAATTACAGGCAGAGATATGAACAATTTTAGAAAATTATTTTTGCCCCGCAAACCAAACATGATAAAAAAACAATGTACTATGTTCACCGTCTCCCCACTCAAATCCAATTGCAGCCTTATATACAACTTCTGTTACTAACTAACTCCTAACTAACTCATTGATAACTCCCTCATTTTCAGTTTACATTCATCTGTTTAATCTCCTAGTGTAGATTCTCTTTATGGTGGACCTGCTATGATCGTACTAAAGTTAAGGGTGGAAATAAATAATGAACATACATGGTGAGAACAGAGAAAATTCCTAATAATGTATTCAACAGAAACTGAAAAGAGCTAAATAAATGTATTCAACAGAAATACATCCATCAAACACTCCAACGTATGTTGTGTATCATATGTAATGTGTGTCATATGTAAGAAACATTACGTATAATACATAACACACATTGGATACTAGTTGGATGTATTTCTGTTGTACAACAAACATAGATGATATATATATATATATATATGTGTGTGTGTGTGTATGTGTATGTTAGAGGAGGTACCAAATATAATACAACTCCCAGAAGAGACAGTGGCAACAACTCCAGGTCTCAGCCGCTTGTCATCAATGAAGGTCCCATTGGTGCTATCCAAATCCGTCACAAGAAGATTCCCTTGTTTCTTCTGAATTCGTGCGTGCATAGCAGACACTACAAGAGTATGAGATCATTTTTAAAATCCAGAGTATTTAAGATTCATGTTTCGCATGAAGTCATGTCATGAGAACACTGAACAAGTAATAATGGAAATAGTTCAATTTGAAATGAAATGGTTTATTGATAGATTCTCTTGCATAGTACACTAAATAAGAAGTTCATTCACAATAAGTATACATACATACAAACATGCTATCAAAATCAATCATTAGAGAAATGTTAATGAACAATCTCATCAATAATGGGTCACCCACAGGGCGAAGCCAGAAATTTCAGGGGCAAGAGAGACAGAGATAGACATTTTGTATGCTACTAATATTAAATGAGTACATATATATAAATGTGTGACAAGTGATGACTCTCCACCCTCGAGGTTTACACATACCTCCAATCATGTATTGACACATCAGCCAAAATCTTTAACTCAATCAGATACTAACTAAAAAGTCAAACAATCAATGAATGTGATTGACTAAACTATAAATTTCAGGAGTGTCACTGTCACCCCCTTAACTTATACACTCACTAGGCTTCGCCCTGGTCACCCACAACCTTTATGCATTTATAGAAAACAAAGGTGACGATTATCCTTAGAATTATGTGATTCTTGCACATAAGAGTCAAAAATAGAGAGGAATTTATTTATTTATATTAATGAGGTGGAAATACCTGTTGCTACAGGGATCACCAGATTAGCTTTGTCAGGAACGCGTCCAACAGTCACTTCGGACTAAACTAATTCCAAAACAAGAGAAAGTTATGATCTGATCTGAAGCATACAGAAAGAAAGAAAGTGTTGGTGATTCTTAAATTAATTACTACTTACAGAAGCAATTTCATATGCACCTGGCATCTCAACTTTGAACCCTATGTGCCTCGAATCCCCATCTCCTATCAAATGCATGTGGATTGCTTATGTTTCTTCCAATGTGATTAGTAAATCTATGAAACTTAAAATCATATTCCAATCAATTCTTTTACCAGAAATTCTTGAGTGATCATGGATCACATTTAATGTGCGGTTCAAGAAACGTTTATAACTACTTATATCAATCTATAACATTCAAAACTTATATAAAAAATTAAAAGTACGTTATGGCAAATGTATGTTCTTGAACTATGCATTAAACGTGGCCCATAACCACCTAAGAATATCTCATACTTTTACGCCGTGTTTGTTTTCACGGACTCCTCCCGGTGACAGAGTGAAAGGGTCAATAGAAAATAACTCTATTAAGTGTTTGGTGCGGGATCAAAGTAGAGATGAGAAAAGAGTTACAGTGACTTAGTGAATAAAATTATCAATAAATCTTGTTCACTCCAATTTTGATGTCTCGGTGTGATGAAAAAGAGACACTAATATATGATTATGTGTTTTGAGTCAATTTTGGAGTCACGGTTTCTCCGACTCTATGACATTTAAACCATCGCTCGCTTGACTCCGTCTTCGTAGCTAATGAAAACAAACTCTACCGATTGGGTCAAGACATTGGAATTACATTAAGGAATGAAGATGGAAATGAAAACTGACCAATTGGCTCAAGAAGCCATTTTTCTGAAACATCTGTTGATGTTGGATTTATAGAGTCCGAGTCGGAGGCATGTAGTGCTCGCAGGCCCAGGATCTGGTTTTCCTTTGCTTTGGATCCAAAAAGTGGATTCTGAGAGTGAGAGAGAGAGAGAGAGCACTTGGGGAAATGACGTTGAGAGAGTAAAGAAGTGAGATCAAGTGAAGAAGAAGTTGAAGTTGGTTTGTAGTAGTAGTGAAATAATAAGTGGGAAGCAGAGCACACTTGAGCTTTGTGAAGAAGGGAAAGGGAATTCAGAGCACTTTCCATTTGTGCGAGAAGGCGAGAACTGAAGAAATCTATCTATCTATCTAGTGCCTTTGTTCAATGCTGCTCATAGCATGTTCAATACACATCAAAGTGACTTGTATATATGTGGCAGCCATTTAATGCTTGACAAGAGATTGGATTGGATATATTATCTCATCTTGATTCTTGAACTAGCCCATCACCTGTTGGTGAGTTTTTGGGCACTACACTACACACACTGAGTGTATTATTTTAGTGGATTGCTATGGACACTATTAAGATTGCAATAATGCTTGACGTACAACATCAATACGTCCAATTTGTATTCAATGTGTGCTATCTATGTTACAGGATGTGTGTTATCCATATTACATTATGTTAATATCGGTTATGTTAACTGAATGTTAAGGTACAAACTATGTTATGTTAATTTTTGTTTTCGGGGGTAACTGCCTTTTTCCTTTCTATATGGAAGAATTTAAACATATATCTATGACGACCAAAGAGAAAGTGAATTGGTACATGATTATATTTATTACTACTTTAGAATTAGTCTTCTTAATTCCATTTTCTAGACCGTAAAAAATATACATGATTATAGATGGAAAATAGTTTTTTTTAATAATATGTAACTTTTACTAATTGAATTTATTATAACTACAATTAAAAATAACTATTAATAACTAAATATAATAAATATAATTTTTATCTACTTACTAAATAAGTTAATTATGCTAATATCATATATTCACTAATCATATTAACTAAATATAAATATAAATATAAATTTAATCCTTAAACAATAAAAGTAAAGTGACACAGTTACTTAATAAGTAGAATACTATATAATTCTAAAATAATCACTAAAAGATATTATTATTATTAACAGTTAAATTAATAATAACTAAAGCATAAATTATTAACCGTTAAATTAATAATAACTAAAACATTATTATTAACAGTTAAATTTATAATAATTAAAGCATATTATTATTAACAGTTAAAATAATAATCACTAAAGCATATATCACTAAAGCATATTATTATTAGCAGTTAAACTAAAACAACTAACCACAACAACTAATTTTCGTGCAATATGGAATTGTGAAGTAACTCCGAAATTTTCCTACGCCATCGTGGATTAGTAGTATAAATTTTTAGAGAGAGAAAATGAAAATAAGTTAGAGAGAGAGAGTGAAGAACTGCTCAAATGAACTGAAATCATAGGGTATATATAGGGGTATAAAATCGTAGCACCCCTACGATTTTAATTCAAATATTGTTTCCACTGAAATCGTAGGACCCCAACGATTTCCCACTTATTGCACTGAAATCGTAGGGGTCCTACGATTTCCCACCGGTTTCACTAAAGAGAAACCCTTGAGCTGCACGGAGATAGATTTTATAAAAGGAAAATTCGGAAAAGAAAGGGTCTGCAACACCCTTGAAACGCCCCTAATTTTTTTTTTTTAAATATCTTGTAAATAATGGCGGTTTCTAACCGCCCTTTATGTAAAATTACATTTTAGATTCGTTATTCGTCGATATTATTACCATTTTCACCTATAATATTATGGCGGTTCCTAAAACCGCCCTAATTTACTTTTAAAATGGCAGTTTTTTATAACCGCCCTAATATAACCGCCATAATTTATGCAATTGTTTGGTAGTGAACAGTTATGGCAACAAAATTATATCATCTTATTAAAATTATTCATATGAATGAAATTAATTGTACAATAAATTCATAAAATTAATATATTATAATCCAATTCATAAAATAATTATTGGAACTTTGTTTTCGTTTTTTGTTTTGTCTGAATAGACAGAGTCATTGATGGACATGATTAAGACGCTGAAATAGGTTTTTAAAATATTGAAGAACTTGGTTGTCCAATTTGTATGTCTCCTCCTTCGGAGGATATGGTTTTAACTATGTGTGCTCACATTTTCTGGCACACATGCATTATGCAAACTCTCGAGTGCAGTCATCCCCATCGTCCTATATGTGCCGTCCCTCAAAGAATCTGACTTGTTCGAAATCACCTTTAGACTTATCCCACTTGATAGTTTGTCCTCGTCACCAAGAATAGAGACATCATCCAAAACATCTGCTTTGAATTTGACCCCTCTAAGAGTGTTATTGTTAATTTGGTTAGTGATAAATGAAAAAATGAAAAATGAAATACTAGATCCAAACTTTGTAAGATTGAGATGCTTCTCCCAGGAGCGGTGTTTCCCATGTAACAAAGAATCTGAAATTGTTGCTCATTTATTCTTTAGATGCGAATTTCCATAGGCTATTTGGTGCAGATTTTTAGAATGCTGGAATGTCTAATGGGTGTGGCATGAGAAGCCTAATGTATGCTTTGCCTCGTGGCAGTGGTGTCATAATCTGGGTGGTATGGAATGCACACAATAAGAAAAATTTTCCTTGGCAGAATATGAGCATAAAAGAGGCGTGTGATCTTACCTTGTTCTGGGTCCATTGGTGGTTTAATGATATTAGGAGGAGTGATATGCGTGAGACCCTTCACATAGTTTGAGTGTGAAGCAAGAAAATCATGAGAGGAACCAATTGGGCATGTGGTGAGCATTAATGGGTGTAGGTTGTATGTTCGGGAAGGTGAGTCTTCGAACGTATGTGGAAAGGGGAAATGAAGTTTCAATGAGGGGATAGGGGTCTCATTAGTTTTGTCAAGTGCTTGACATGTACTGGTGTGCTTTAATGTGCAGAACATGTCATATATGATGTACATAATATATAATATATGTTTTGCAAATTACATATGAGTTTAATTTTGATACATTGATAGTATAAAAGTATTTTATACTGTCATTCAATCAAAATGTTCCGTTTGTATGACCTTTCAGGTAGTGGGGAGAGAGAAAACACAATCGACGTGACACCACATGATTGGATAATAGTGTAAAAAATAAAAATGGTACACTGTCATGGATTAAAATTAAATCCATTACATATTATATGTCGTATACAATATATTGATTGTTTTGACTGTTTTTTTTATTGTGCACCAAATTTTTTCCAATTAGAATACGTTCAAACTAGGTTATTTTGCTTTACAAATCCGTACGATGTTTTTAAATAATATTTTGACTATAGTAATTTTCAAGAAAATAATTTATTTTAAGCAAAAATTGTAACATCCTCTTTTTGAGTTAAAAATCGATATTTTACTACAACTTATTTTATCAAACTAACTCATTTTCATAAATAAATTATGTTATATAGTAGGTATAAATTTATGCTAATAGTATTTATAATTTTAAAATTTTTATGAGTATCATTATATAAGTAAATTATACACACAATAGATTTTAAATAAGTAAAAAAAAAAGGAAAATAAAATGGGTTACTATACATGTCACTGGAGATAATCTATGACATGCATGATTAAATGCTTTAATCTTATCCTCTTATCCCTTTATCATATTCCCTAATTGTCATGTTATGTAAAGCTTTAATAAAAAATTATTATATCTTTGCTATATAAACCAAGGCCAAGCATACATTCACGGTGTAAGAGAACAAGGAAAAATGGAGTGAAAGTGTGAAGAAAAAAATAGGTGAGAGTTTAGCCTTTCAAAAAAAAATTAGAGAATAAATATATATATATATATATACAGAGGCTATAAGGAGAGAAAAGTAATGCTAGAATTTAAATAAGAACGTTTGAGCACCAATATTAAGGTAGATATGAGTTATCTTTCAAACACTCTTGATTATCATAATAATAATAATAATATTATTATTATTATTATTATTATTATTATATCATCACATTTATTTTATCTGTTATACTGGCTATATTAATTCATCTGCTTTTACTCTCTTCTTCTAATAATCTAACATTATACTATTATTATTACTATTATTATAATTATTACTATTATATATATATATATATATATATATATGTTTATATTTCAGTCATTTATATTTTCGTATTTATATTTCCACATTTATATTTCAATCATTTATATTTCAGTCATTTAAATCTCAGTTATTGAGTTATCAAGATTCATGATAATTTTGGGGATCAATACTAATCTAACACCTTAATCTAACATTCATCACCCTAATCTAACACAATGAAATAAAAGGTTTGATCCCTTAAAAATTAACATCCATCTTGATAATTATATATATATATATACTTACTGTTATATATATGTCAGTATTATATATATATATGTATTTGTATTATATATGTGTTTATTATTATTTTTAATGTTTATCCTTATTATGGTTATTATAATCATGACATTCAAGAATTTAACTAATTATGTGCTTTATATTTTTATTGATAATGTAAAATTTCAAGAGCATATATTCATTAACGCATACAAATGATAAATAAAAGTAATTAAGAGATATCACTAGCCATCAGGAAGGCTTTGTGAAATGTAAATCACTGCTTTGTCGTCACGATGTTATGAGTACCACCATGATTGAGAATTCCCTAAGAGAAGGCCTTCGACTAATTATGTGGGACAAGCAGTTGAACGTAAAGTGAAAAGATAATTCTTAAGAAAAAATTGCATTGCATTGCATGCATGTTTGCTATTCATGAAATTATTATGAATTATGATGTGATGATATATTGAACAATTACTTTGATAATGAAAGATGGGAAATCAAGTTAATTTCCGTGGTCGACACGGGGGATCATCATTAGTTCGAAAATAATTTTTTTTAAATGTGCTCATTATCTACTGAGAATTTTAAATTCTCATTATATCTACTTTCTTGATGATTCCAGATTCACCGCAGTGAAGCTTCAAGGAAGGATAAATCATTCTGTTGTTTGTAATATATATATGAAATGTACATAAATAAGGCGTGTTGTCTGCCATGTGCTTACTATGTAGCCAGTGGCCGTATTGTAAAAATAACTCTTGTAAAATTATAGTGTCTCATTGTTACCTTATACAATGAGCTTTATTATGAACGGGTGTTACATTAGATGGTATCAGAGCCCCGTTCCTAGGCACATATAAAGTTTAGGGAAAACATGTCATGCATTGTGTGGTTCATGTTCTATCTGTATGTCTTATAGTTTATATGATGCACTAATTCTACCATGTTGAGTCTGATCAACTCAATATTGGGTTGTTTATGCATTTGTAGGACTATATGGCATCAGAAGGACAGAACCCACAAGCACAGAGTGTACAAAGTGACACTCCGTCAGGGAAGGTTAAAGCCATTCAATGTTTGGCTCAGGCTGAGACAAATAGATTGTTAATGCAACAAATGGAAGAGTCACGAGCTAGAAATGGTGACCACAGTAGTGAAGGTAATGGAAACTCTAGTAAGGAATCACTCACATTTAACCCAACCTATCGTTGCCTTTCTGATTTTGAAAAAGCCAAACCACCCTCTTTTACCGGAGAATATGACCCTATAGTAGTGGAAAGGTGGGTAATGAGGCTAGAGAAAATTTTCACCGCACTAGGATTTGGGGATAAAGAAAAAGTAACCTTTGCTACCTACAAATTAGAGGGAGATGCAAAACTTTGGTGGAGAAATGCTAAGAGTGTTTTAGAATCCCAAAAAGTTGAAATCACATGGGAGATGTTTTTAACCACTCTTTATGATAAGTATTTCCCTGATTGTATCAAAGATGAACAAGAAGCTAAATTTTTACAACTCAACCAAGGAGACCTTACCATTGATAAGTATGTTGCCAAATTTGAAGAATTAGCCAAATTCTCTGGCCGCCTTAGAGACAAACCTAATGACCCATGGAAAGCCACAAAATTCCAACAAGGTTTAAGGCCTGAGATTAAGGACAGAATATCCACCCTTGAAGTAAAAGATTATGCCACCCTAGTGAACAAGTGTAGAGTAGCCGAGAAATCCTTCCTGGAGGTAAAGTTTGAAAGGGAAAGACAGAAATTTTTCAAAAGAAAGAAGGGGAACGAGATCCAAAAGAACAATAAGTTTAGGAAAGGGGAGAACTCTGGGGTCAAAAACCAAATACCAGCTAGGGAATCTATACCTTCATGTGAGAAATGTGGTAAACCTCATAGCTCTAGACCTTGTTATGCTAGAATGAACGTCTGCTACCGATGCGGCAAACCTGTACATCACATCAGAGACTGTAAGGTTGAAAAACGAACAACCAACCCTGTACCCAAACCACATGTTAATGGAAGAGTATTCACTTTAAATGGAGAGGGTGCAACTCCTTCTCCTAACAGAATTAAAGGTAATTGTATATTGAAAAATAATCTCTTAATTGCATTGTTTGATATGGGTGCTACTCATTCTTTCATATCAATTAACTTTGTGAAGAAGATGAATTTATCTTTGTCTTCACTACCCTTTGACTTGCTAGTGTCCACTCCTACGGGAGAACAAGTTTCCTCCTCTCATGCATGTTTGAATTGTCCAATTTTAATCAAAGGAAAATCTTTCCGTATTAATCTTGTTTGTTTACCTTTGATTGGAATTGATATCATAATTGGATTGGATTGGTTGTCTGAAAATGGAGTCCTCCTAGATTGTGCTAGAAAACTTACATATTTTCCCAGTGATTCCTTTCAAGGACAAAATTCTTATGATTCCCTATGCCTTGATGTCATTCAAGTAAATGAGTGTCTGCCAAAAAGAATTCCTGAATTTCTTCTCTATTCTTTAAAATCAGAGGTTGAACAAGACATAAACACTATACCTATAGTGAGAGATTTTCCGGTAGTGTTTCCTGATGACATTGTGACCTTACCACCCAAAAGAGAGGTTGAGTTTTCCATTGACTTGCTTCCAGGAACTGGACCTTTATCCTTTGCACCATATATGATGTCTCCTTTAGAGTTGACTGAGCTTAAGAAACAAATAGAGGAACTGTTAGCCAAAGGATTCATTAGGCCGAGTGTGTCTCCATGGGGTGCGCATGTTCTCTTTGTCAAGAAAAAGGATGGAAGTTTAAGGTTATGTATAGATTATAGACAACTAAACAAAGTCACCATTAAGAATAAGTACCCACTCCCTAGGATAGATGATTTGTTAGACCAATTATTAGGAGCATCTGTCTTCTCCAAGATTGATTTAAGGTCAGGGTACCATCAGATTAGGATTAAAGAAGAAGATATACCCAAAACAACTTTTAGCACTAGGTATGGTCATTATGAGTTTCTTGTGATGCCTTTTGGCTTGACCAATGCTCTAGCTATATTTATGGATTATATGAATAGAATTTTTATGTCTTATCTAGATCAATTTGTGGTTGTCTTTATAGATGATATCCTCATATATTCTAAGACTAAAGAAGAGCATGAACAACACCTGAGGGTAGTTCTACAGATCTTAGAGGAGAATCAGTTGTTTGCTAAGTTAGAAAAGTGTGCATTTTGGTTGAGTGAAGTTAAGTTTTTAGGTCATGTGATTTTAGGTCAAGGGGTGTCATGTGATCCTAGCAAAGTGGAAGTTGTAGTTCATTGGGAGAAACCTAAGTCAATCACTGAGATTAGGAGCTTTCTTGGACTAGCAGGGTATTACAGAAGATTCATTCAGGGTTTTTCTCAACTAGCCTTACCTTTGACTAGATTAACCAGGAAAAATCAACTGTTTGAATGGAATTCAAAGTGTGAAGCTAGTTTTCAAGAGTTAAAACATAGGCTTACCTCTACCCCAGTCTTAATAATCCCTGATCCTCAACAAGATTTTGTAGTATATTGTGATGCATCTAAGAAAGGGTTAGGATGTGTTCTAATGCAACAAGGAAGAGTTGTAGCATATGCATCTAGGCAACTTAGGTCCCATGAGGAGAACTACCCAACCCATGATCTAGAGTTAGCAGCTGTGGTGTTTGCTTTGAAAATTTGGAGACATTATTTGTATGGAGTTAGATTTGAGGTCTATAGTGATCATAAGAGTTTACGTTACCTTTTTTTATCAAAAAGAATTAAATATGAGGCAAAGAAGGTGGTTAGAATTTTTAAAGGACTATGATTTTGAGCTGAAGTATCATGTTGGCAAGGCTAATGTAGTGGCTGATGCATTAAGTAGGAAGTCATTACATGTGTCTTCATTGATGATAGAGGAGCATAAGTTATTGGAGGAATTTAGAGACCTAAGGATTTCTATGTCTGTGCAACCTCATTGTTTGTATGCTAGTGAAGTTAGAATTGAATCTGACCTGAGAGATCAAATAAGATTAGCTCAAGAGCAAGACAAATTCCTCATGACCCTCAAGGAAAAGATCCCGATAGAAAAGGTTGAACATTTTAGCATCGATGATAGGGGGACGGTAATGTATAAAGGGAGACTTTGTGTACCCAATAATGAAGAGTTAAAAAGTCGAGTCTTGTCTGAAGTACATTGTAGTAAGTTCACGATTCATCCTGGTACAACCAAGATGTATCATGATCTTAAGAGGTTGTTTTGGTGGAGATGAATGAAAAAGGACATAGCTAGTTTTGTATCTAAGTGTCTTATTTGCCAAAAAGTGAAGATAGAACATCAAAAACCTGCAGGAATGCTCCAACCTTTAGATATACCTGAGTGGAAGTGGGATAGCATATCAATGGACTTTGTGGTAGGACTGCCTAGAACTTCTTCAGGGTATGATGCAACGTGGGTCATAGTCGACAGGTTGACTAAGTCTACCCATATCCTGCCAATTAAGATTAGTTGGCCGTTGTACAGATTAGCACAAGAGTATATTAATGAGATAGTAAGATTACATGGGATTCCAACTAGCATCATCTCAGATAGAGACCCTAGATTCACTTCTAAGTTTTGGATAGCCCTACAGGATGCCATGGGTACTAAACTTCGTTTTAGTACAGCTTATCACCCTCAAACAGATGGTCAGACTGAGAGGACTATTCAAACTATAGAAGACATGCTTAGGGCTTGTGTGTTAGAACTAGAGGGTAGTTGGGATACTCATCTTCCTTTAATAGAGTTTGCGTATAATAATAGTTATCATTCTAGTATAGGGATGGCACCGTTTGAAGCCTTGTATGGTAGAAAGTGTAGGTCACCTTTGTGTTGGACAGAAGTAGGTGAGAAGAGTCTGTTAGGACCTGACATTGTGCAACAAACCACAGAAAAGATTAAGTTCATTAGAGACAAACTACTCACCGCTCAAAGTAGGCAGAAGAGTTATGCTGACAAAAGGAGACGACCTCTTGAATTTAAAGAAGGAGATCATGTTTTTCTCAAAGTCACTCCTACTACTAGTATTGGCAGGGCCTTAAAGTCTAAAAAGTTAAGTCCCAAGTTCATCGGTCCATTCTTAATTCTTAAAAGATTCGGTCCTGTTGCATATCAAATTGCACTTCCCCCTAGTCTGTCAAACCTCCATAATGTCTTCCATGTTTCCCAACTTCGAAAGTATTGTTTTGATCCTTCACATGTCATAAGTTATGAAACAATGCAAGTAAGGGATAATTTGACATATGAAACTACACCGATACAAATTATCGATAGATCTGTTAAAATTTTAAGAGGGAAAGAAATTCCTTTAGTGAAAGTGATTTGGAAAGGGTTGTCGAAGGATGAAGCAACATGGGAACTAGAAGACAAAATGAGAAAAAACTACCAAGAGCTTTTCCATACAGGTCAGTGAATTTTGAGGACAAAATTCCTAAAAGGGGAGAAGAATTGTAACATCCTCTTTTTGAGTTAAAAATCGATATTTTACTACAACTTATTTTATTAAACTAACTCATTTTCATAAATAAATTATGTTATATAGTAGGTATAAATTTGTGCTAATAGTATTTATAATTTTAAAATTTTTATGAGTATCATTATATAAGTAAATTATACACACAATAGATTTTAAATAAGTTAAAAAAAAAGGAAAATAAAATGGGTTACTATACATGTCACGGGAGATAATCTATGACATGCATGATTAAATGCTTTAATCTTATCCTCTTATCCCTTTATCATATTCCCTAATTGTCATGTTATGTAAAGCTTTAATAAAAAATTATTATATCTTTGCTATATAAACCAAGGCCAAGCATACATTCACGGTGTAAGAGAACAAGGAAAAATGGAGTGAAAGTGTGAAGAAAAAAATAGGTGAGAGTTTAGCCTTTCAAAAAAAAAAATAGAGAATAAATATATACATATACATATATACAGAGGCTATAAGGAGAGAAAAGTAATGCTAGAATTTAAATAAGAACGTTTGAGCACCAATATTAAGGTAGATATGAGTTCTCTTTAAAACACTCTTAATTATCATATTATTATTATTATTATTATTATTATTATTATTATTATATCATCACATTTATTTTGTCTGTTATACTGGCTATATTAATTCATCTGCTTTTACTCTCTTCTTCTAAATATCTAACATTATACTATTATTATTACTATTATTATAATTATTACTATTATATATATATATATATGTTTATATTTCAGTCATTTATATTCCCGCATTTATATTTCTGTCTTTATATTTCAGTCATTTAAATCTCAGTTATTGAGTTATCAAGATTCATGATAATTTTGGGGATCAATACTAATCTAACACCTTGATCTAACATTCATCACCCTAATCTAACACAATGAAATAAAAAGTTTGATCCCTTAAAAATTAACATCCATCTTGATAATTATATATATATATATATATATATATATATATATATATATATATATATATATATATATATATATATGTATCTACGCTATTAGTATTATATTACTATTATATATATATACACGTACTGTTATATATATATAGGTATATTAATATATATGCTATTATTATTATTATTATTACATACCGTTATCTATGCATATATATATATATATATATATATATATATATATATATATATAATATATATATATATATATATATACTTACTGTTATATATATGTCAGTATTATATATATATATATATATATATTTGTATTATATATGTGTTTATTATTATTTTTAATGTTTATCCTTATTATGGTTATTATAATCATGGCATTCAAGAATTTAACTAATTATGTGCTTTATATTTTTATTGATAATGTAAAATTTCAAGAGCATATATTCATTAACGCATACAAATGATAAATAAAAGTAATTAAGAGATATCACTAGCCATCAGGAAGGCTTTGTGAAATGTAAATCCCTACTTTGTTGTCACGATGTTATGAGTACCACCATGATTGGGAATTCCCTAAGAGAAGGCCTTCGACTAATTATGTGGGACAAGCAGTTGAACGTAAAGTGAAAAGATAATTCTTAAGAAAAAATTGCATTGCATTGCATGCATGTTTGCTATTCATGAAATTATTATGAATTATGATGTGATGATATATTGAACAATTACTTTGATAATGAAATATGGGTAATCAAGTTAATTTCCGTGGTCGACACGGGAGATCATCATTAGTTCGAAAATATTTTTTTTTAAATGTGCTCATTATCTACTGAGAATTTTAAATTCTCATTATATCTACTTTCGTGATGATTCCAGATTCATCGCAGTGAAGCTTCAAGGAAGGATAAATCATTATATTGTTTGTAATATATATGAAATGTATATAAATAAGGCGTGTTGTCTGCCATGTGCGTACTATGTAGCCAGTGGCCGTATTGTAAAAATAACTCTTGTAAAATTATAGTGTCTCATTGTTACCTTATACAATGAGCTTTATTATGAACGGGTGTTACAAAAATAATATTTGTTAGCAATACCAAAAATATTTTAATTTCTTCTTGTTTGGGCATCATATTTATTTATTTTTATTTGAATGAATAAAATGGGTTGGGCCCATAAGGCATAGTATTAGGGGATTGGGCTGCGATTTTTTAAAGAGACTTGAGGGAAAAAGTCTGTTCCTAATCAAGGCCCAATGTCCTAATGTTTGGGAACTATATGTCTCTGTGGTATGGTAGGCTTTACAAGGTGTTTTTACCTCTTTATGAGGCGGTCCAATAGCTCATCAAGCATGACCCAAGGTCCATGACCCTAAGAGAGAGAAGTCTTAGATTAGTAAAATATATAATGGTCTAGTTAGTTTAGTTCCATTTTTACCTGAACCCAATAGAAAGAGTGTAGCACTAGATTACCCACCAAAGCAAGCATAGTTGCAGACCTAGAGCCCACAAAATCGGGGGATAAGACCTAGGGCATTTTTTCTGGTTTTCCTAGTCTGGCAAGGGAGAGGGGATCCGAGGACACACAAAGGGAGATCAGAGCTTGAGAAGAGAGAACATGGTGAGTCCAGATGGAAGGGTGAGGAAAGGGATCAAGGGGGTAGGAAGGGTTTGTTTCCCCCTTGATGAGCTCTTGGGTTGAACACCTTGGTTCTCACCATACGGCTGAGCCTGAGGTTCCATTACCGAAAATACACATCTCACACTACTCCTCACAAGTTTAAGAACTTGGACACTATACTACATTTTGTGCTGAAACACTTCTACGTATTGATAAGAAAGAAACTAATTTATACAAACATTGAATGTTAGTATAAATTATTTTATATTGACAACATGTATAAATTAAAACTCTTTAAAATTACTAATACATGTAAAAAAAAAGTTTAATTATGATGCACTAAAAGTGTAAAAAAATTTACACTATCAACCAATCACATCCATTCATTTGTGTGACATTTTAGCTAATGGGTGGTTGAGTTAAAGACTTTTGTTGATACATCGATTCATGATTGGATGTCAGTGTTTACATTGACAGTGGATTGAAATTAAACTCTATAAAAAATATCACGATATAATATAATTAATCACCAGAAATTACAAAAGAAAAATAACAATCAATAGAAAAAAATAGTTAATTCCCCATGTACACCAAATGTCAGATTTTTTCAAATTTTCATTTTTCACTAAACCAACATTTATACCTTTGTTTTATGCATAAACCCCCTTTTTCCTTTTTTATTTTTATTTTTTCTTAAATCTGAGATATGCAGACTGTAGCAATAAGTAGTAGCATCATGTTGAGCTTATCTAGTGATTACTAAAAATAGGTACATTATGATTATGATTTTTTTCCCGAATAAAATAAAAGAAATGATTAATTTCAAAAATACATTGAGAGATACATTAATTTCATAAATTGTCTTGTTTTACATTTTATTTGTAGAAAAAAATCGTAGCATTACTATAAATTCCCTACAATTGGTCCACGTGTGTAAAATTTGTAGCAATTCTATGAGTTCTTTGATGATTCATTTTATTTGGAATCGTAGCACACCTACGATTTTCTTTTGATTTGATACATGAAGATATCATCCAGTTTTTGTACTCAAAAGGTTTATTTAGCCACCCTTTTCTAAGTTGAGTCATGTGAGGTTTACAATATAATAATCACTCACTTGCACTACGTGTCTCTTATTCATTCTTAATAAAAATTATTTATGATGATTCTTCCATTTTTTTAATTTGAAAATTAACAACACAAGTATATATGGGATTTTTTTCCCATTAAAACCATAAAATGCATTAATTCTACAAACATGCAAAGATAAACAATAATTCCAACGTTGTCCTGTTATCTGGATTATTAGGGGAAATCGTAGGGATCCTACGATTTCAGTTCAACTCATTTTGTCTCTTGAAATCGTAGGGATCCTACGATTTCAGCACAATGCATAACGTCTCTAGAAATCGTAGGGATCCTACGATTTCAGCTCAAATCATTTCCATTGAAATCGTAGGGATCCTACGATTTCAACGTGCTATATAAAGCCCTCATTCCTACGATTTCACTCGCATTTCCCTTCTCTCTCTTCATTTCTTGGCGCATCTCTCTCTCTAATTTCTCAAAGAAATTTAATTTGAGTTGATACTAGTAGTTCCCGATGGCACAAGAAAATTTCGGAGTTACGTCACCGTTTCATATTGCACGGAAATTAGCGGCTGTGGTTAGTTATTTTTAATTTATATGTTAATAATAATATGCTTTAGTGATTATTAATTTAACTGTTAATAGTAACATTATGTTTTAGTTATATTAACTATTATAATTTAACTATTAATAATTTATGCTTTAGTTTATTAATTTAATTTAACTATTAATAATTTATTTTTAGTGATTATTAACTTAATTTAACTGTTAATAGTAATAATATGTTTTAGTTATATTAACTGTTAATAAAATAATTCTTTAGTTTTTTTAAATTTAGTTTAGGGTTTAGCGGTTAATAATATGCTTTACTTATTATTAATTGAATTTAATTGTTAATAATATATAATATGCTTTAGTAATTATTAATTTAATTTAACTTTTAATAATTTATGCTTTAGTTATTATTGATTATTAATTTAATTTAACTGTTAATAATAATATTATGTTTTAGTTATATTAACTATTAATAAAATAATTCTTTAGTTTTTATAAATTTAATTTAGCTGTTAATAATATGTTTTAGTTATTATTAATTGAATTTTAATTTTTTAATTTTATTCGTTAGCCTCCACGTGTGCTACGAGTTAGATCTTGTGGCGCACCTAGGCCACACCCTTTACTAGAGTATCATTTACGAGCAGCCGGTTTTTGGGAGGTAGCACAGTTATGTCATCGTACATTCGACTGTGACTACGGTCTTGTTAGCGCTTTGGTTGAGCGTTGGTATCCAGAGACTCATACCTTCCACCTACCATAAGGTGAGGCTACCATCACTCTTGAGGATGTAGCATTGCAGCTCGGTTTACGGATAGATGGGGAGCCAGTTTCAGGTTGCATCGGTCATTGGCCGGAACACCACCAGGGGCGCGACATCTGGGATTTCTGTCAGTCTTTACTCGGTGCTATCCCCCCTGTTGAGCAGCGTGACGGGAGTTCTATTAGTATTCCTTGGTTCGAGACACAGTTTCCAGAGGCGCAGTTAGTTGCTTCTGCATCTCCGGTGGTGATCGAGCGGCATGCCAGAGCTTACATTATGAGACTTATCGGGGGCTTTCTGTTCCCCGATAAGTCTAGTGCTCGTGTTCACCTGAAATTTCTACCATTGCTCGAGGATTTCAGGAGATGTGGTCAGATGTGTTGGGGAGGCGCTGTTCTTGCGTGTTTGTATAGGACTATGTGTCGAGCGACGAAGTACACAGTGACTGACACTGGTTCTTGCTTGTCATTGCTTGTTTCATGGGTGTACTATCGCATCCCAACACTACGACCGGCACATTTTGATGATCTTTTCTTTCCGCTCGCTGGGAGGTACAATCTTTGTTGCATTATATTACATCTAATTTAATGTAGTACTCAGTATTGTCCTACATATCTAATTGTGTACATATGTTTGAGTTGCTTAGGTGGGGCGGTCTCCGGTCATCTCGCGGAGATAATAGTGCACGGTTGGTGCAGTATCGACGGATACTGGATTTTATATCTATGGATGGGGTAAGTGTCACATTGTTTAAATGTTTGTTCATATGTTTCTATGTAACATTGTGCCATATTCTTCATCGTCATTAATCTAATGTTGAGTGAAACATTTGTGCAGTTTCGATGGACACCATATTCTGACATGGACGTCATGCAGATTGTTCCGGATCATGTCCAGCAGCACTCTGTGCTGTTTCGTTCAGTTATTCTGTTGCTTTCGTTCGAGATAGTAGAGTATCATCAGCCTGATCGTGTGTTGAGGCAGTTCCATATGATGCAGCATATCCCATCTCCTCCGGCTGACCTCAGCCGCATTCATGGCATTGATGGGAGAGGACGTCTCTCGAGATGGTGGCCGAGGGAGCACAGAGATTATTATGATATCTGGGGAGATCGATACGATCGTGTGTTCACTGTGATGATGACACATGATTATCGTCCTTCAGCAGAGTATCTTCAGTGGTGGTCGTTGAGTGCGTTTAGATATCTAGGCGGAGGTCCCCCTGGCCCAGACGAGATCCCTCCAGGGTTGCCTGATGGAGTTGGGCTTGGTGCAGGTCCTCAGATTCCACACCCACCAGCAGCCCCTGATAGGAGACGCGCACGCACGAGAGCACGGACGGGCACACGTCAGAGCAGACGCGAGTACCCTATTGGGACTGCTGATGTGGGTGACCATTTTATTCCGCGCCAGACTCAGACCCAGACTAGCACGCAGATACTACATCAGTCCATGTTGCCACCGCAGTCCCAGTTGCCACCGCAGTCGCAGTTGCCACAGCAGTCGCAGGTGGGACCGGATACGCAGACAGAGATGAACTTTGACTCTAGGGTAGCTGCTGGAGGATCTATGTTTTTTGCTGGATTATCGTCAGAGTGGAGGAGTGGTCCTGGCGAGAGCTCGCGCGATGCACCTGGATCGAGCTCACAGGCTGCAGCAGAGGGAGACAGTGATTGTTATAGGCCGATGATGGAGTCAGAGGACGATATTAGTATATCCATCACTGATGATGATCTTGATATGTTTGGTGCATATCTTCGTCGACAGCTCCATAGCGGTGGCGATGTTAGTACCCCAGCACGAGCTGCTCACTTGGACCTGAACCAGGCATCGTTTGATATTATGTCTAGTACACCTCCATCTGCATTACATGGAGCGCCACCACATCCAGAGGCACAGCCAGAGGCAGAGCCAGAGGCACAGCCACAGCCACAGCGACCTAGGCGCCAGATCAGGCGGCGTACTTGTCTCACGGGCTCACATATTGTACCACATCCGACGAGAGATAGAGGCGATTGATTTTTATTTTGTTTTATATGTATTTGTATTTATTTGGGTTACAGACTTATTGTATATGTATTTTATTTTTATTTTGTTTTATATGTATTTGTATTTATTTGGGTTACAGACTTATTGTATATGTATTTTATTTTTATTTTGTTTTATATGTATTTGTATTTATTTGGGTTACAGACTTATTGTATTTGTATTTTAGCTTGTTGTTTCGGAATATGTATTTGTATTTATTTTATTATATGTTTACTTTTTGTATTTTTATTTTTATTTTGATGCACACAATACGTTACCAAATCGTTGGACTCCTACGAATTTTATGCACACAAAACGTTTACAAATCGCAACAATGCAATGATTTCAGTACGCAGGAAAAGTTAAGAAATCGCAACAATCCTACGATAATAATGGATACAAAACGTTAAGAAATCGCAGCAATGCTACGATTTCAATAAAGTACTACTTTTATAAATAACACAACTCAGATGTTACGTTTGCACACATCACTAACACTTAATTCTATTAATGATGAATTTTTCTCCACCCATAGAACTTATTCCTTACAATGTAACGGTGGTATGGATAAGATCTGAAACTGAAGAAAAAACTGTAAGTATTTTTTCATACATTAATTAAATACAAAATTTAGTTAACATTTGATAATTTGTGTTAATTTGTAGGAACTTACACCGTCATTTGCACAAAAATATCGAAGACGGTTACCTAGTCAAATCAAATTGAAAACACCGTCCGGAAAAGAATGGCAAATAAAATGTGCAAAAAGAGGTGACAAGGTATGGTTCACATACGGTTGGAAGGATTTTGTAAACATTTTAAAATGTGTTATGGTTACACGGTATGGCTCCACTATGATGAAGAAAATACATTTGACGTTGAGATATTTGACGAAAATGAGTTTGAAGTCTCGTACGACTCTGAAGGAGATGAAGGAGACACTAGTTTAGCTGACGACTAACTTAGTTTTATGTATCTTCCTAAAATATGGTTTATTTTGTTTTTTAAATTTCGTTTATATCACTAGTTTTCGTTTATTTCGTTTTTTAAATTTCGTTTATATCGCTAGTTTTCGTTTATTTCGTTTTTTAAATTTCGTTTATATCGCTAGTTTTCGTTTATTTCGTTTTTTAAATTTCGTTTATATCGCTAGTTTTCTAAATTGTACGTTATATTCGAATCAATGTATTTAATTTCTATGGTTTAATTTCTAGGTTAAATTCGATTAAATGTAGAGCAAAAGGAATAATAGACAACAAATAAAAAAGTAAAACTGCAAACAAACATCAATAACAAGTATCAACAACCACAGTGGACAAATATCACAAGTCGTCTAAGAAGGACCAGCAGAAGATGATGCCCGCAGAGTTGGGCATGTCTTGCGAGTATGACCAAGATTCCTGCATATCCCACAACGTTTTGGATGATTTTCCTCCGTCTCGTCCATGCCGTTTCGAATCCTGGTGGATACTGGACGTCCCTCTGTTGCCCTACGAAGAGATGGATCTGGCCGGATGTATGCACCATCGTACTGTGGCCAGAAATATTGATCGGAAATGGCAGTAAACTCGTGTCGATACACATTGAACACTCAATCCATGCTGTAACATTGGTGGGTATAGGTACCCCACTGCACACGAGCATCAGCACATGCAGCTAAAGCGTGACAACAAGGATAATGTAGCGCCTGAAAACCCCCCACAATCACATGTTCTGTTATGGAGGTTGACCCTATAAGTGTGACCGGTCTCGATCTCAGACACCATAAAAGAAACATTATCTCTGGTCAGAGCAGTCACTGTCATACGACCGATCTTCTGGCTAGACTCCTGGATCGCCCTCAAAAGATGTTGTGACCACCTATGACCACCCGCAATCTGTCATTGTGCTTCTCTTCCTTTTTTGACAAATAAATGTGCCAAACGATAATATGTCGCTTGCACAATAGCAGTGATAGGCAGATTACGGGTTCCCTTCATTACAGCATTGATGCATTCAGAAAGATTTGTAGTCATGTGTCCAAACCTGTGACATTTGAAGAATGTTGATGACATATTAAGTAAAAATAACGAAAACAATGCAACAATATTCCTTATTAATAAATGTTATACCTGCGATCCTCATCAGCATATTGGGCCCACTTAGACCGAGGAATACGGTCCACCCAAGTACACATAGCTGCACTCTCATCCCTTAGTTGTGAGAAGTAATATAAAAAATCTCGCTCAGACTTTGCGTATGCAGCATTGGTCAGTATTCTCTTTGCATCTTTGTTCTTAAATTGCAGCGCAAAGTTAGTCACAATGTGTCGAATGCAATAAGCATGATATGCTCTCGGAGGTTGTCATCCACTTCCTTCTGCATTCAAAGCAGATTTTATAGCACCGTGTCGGTCAGAAATAACCAAAATACCATCCTGTGGGGTGACATGTTGTCGTAATAAAGTCAGAAAAAATGACCATGCTTCCCGTGTTTCTCCTTTAACCAAGGCAAACGCAACAGGCAATATGTTTGAATTCCCATCTTGGGCAATTGCCATCAACAACACCCCATGATATTTGCCATAGAGATGGGTCCCATCAATAGATATAAAAGGCTTGCACCACTTGAATGCTTCTATGCATGAAGGATAAGTCCAGAATACACGGTGAAACATTACACAACTACGATCAACCAAATTACCCACATAATAAGGTTTAGTCTGCAATGAAAATATGGTACCTAAGGAAAAGCAATATGCATTTTTGTAACATTAGCAATTCATCATAATACCCAACAAATACCAAATATGTAACTTAAATCGCAAAACACACGCACAAAATATATTGTACCTGGCATGAACAGTTGAACACCCAACAACCACCTAGGGAGTTCATTGTATGACTGTTCCCAATCTCCATATATTTTTGCAATTGCTCTCTGTTTCGCAAGCCAAGCTCTCTTATATGATATTTTGAAATTGAATTTTGACTCCATTGCACCTTGCAAAACTCTTACTGGAACATTAGGGTCATTCTTGACCATAGGAAAAATTAAATCACATACCACTGTGCTGTCCAGCTGAGGGTGAACCTGCAAGATTTGTTCAAAGACACAAGTATGTGGTGCAGTGTACTTTCGGACCTCCCAATTGCCTCTTTTTTTCCTATAGCTCACACGTATGCTCCAATTGCATCCATCACCAAACTTTACACATCTCCCATGATATTTAATGTGGTCAGATTCCCGGACCTTGTATTGAACACGTCTCTTTATACTATAATTCTTCACGGCATACACTGTTGATTCATTGTCTGGAAAAATCTGACCAACGAAAAATTCAGTCTCCCCATCTGAAGTTCCAGATTCTACTGAAGGTTGTGTAGAACTATGGGGGGCCTCTGCATCCAAATTCAAATTGGTGTAATGTTCAGGGACACCACGCATCATACTTGCGGTCCTAGACTGGTGCACATGTCCACCACGTGCTTGTGAATGCACAGGCTGAGACTGTGGGAGAACATCAGGCTCTGCAACAACCTCTTCATCACTCAGTTGTTGTAATAAAACATCCTCAGTGTGCAAATCGTCATCATCATCATCATCATCTCCCCTAATATCGACTCCTTCATCAGCAACATAATCTATCTGTTGGAACTGAAAATTATTCTAAACTGGAGAAGGTTCAACATTCACTGGTTGTGCAATTTGAATTGCAAGATCAATGTGTTCATCCCCTATAAATATAGACATTCAATAGATAATACATAAAACAAAAAAAAACAATAATTAATCTAATAATATAATTATTATAATTTTCAAAGCAAAAACAATAATTTATTAACTCCTATGTACCTCCTAATACAATATGAAATAAAAAAATAGAATTAAACTAAACTATTGCTACATTTAAAATTAAACTAAACTATTGCTACATTTAAAATTAAACTATGCTAATACAATAATTTGGTTGATCGTAGTTGTGTAATGTTTCACCGTGTATTCTGGACTTATCCTTCATGCATAGAAGCATTAAGTGGTGCAAGCCTTTTATATCTATTGATTTTCATCCACTACATAGTTAGAGTTCCAACTCATAAGAGGCTGAGTCTCAAACAGCATGATGCAGAAAGAGAGAAATAGAAGGATATATAAGAGGATTGTGTTAAGAGTGAAGAAATTAAGATAGGGGATACGAAAAGAAGTTGTTTATATAAACATACATATACATATAAATGATATATGATGTGAGGAAGTACAAGTAGTAATGGTAGTGTAATGATGATTATGAATCATTGTGAATAAAGGAGGAGGGTACTAATTTACATGGGAGAATGTGAGAGTCGTCTTCCATGAATGAATGCATTTAAATTGTAAATTTGAGAGTTACAAGATTTAATTTAATTGCAAAGGCCATGTTTAATCTCAGCCATTGAAAATAATCACTTTTTGTATGTGTTTTCTTTTTTACAATTTTTCTTCTGTTTATGTTTTAACAAAATAGAGAAATTAAAAAAGAAAAAGAACAATATAATCTGTACTAATTTGGGTCTGTTCTATTTCATTAAAAGATCCTTTGATCCACTTGCTTCATCTTAGATAAGCAAGATGATTAGGCCTACTAATCTCTGATTTGTAGCCTAGCCAATCATAAAATTGTGCTACCTACACCTGCATTAATTGCATATATAGACTACCTCTCTTGTGAATTTGGCTCAAAGTAATCTTTTATTTGAAAATAAACAATTCACTTGTTGAAAATTCCAGTAGCCAATATCCAGATATATCAGTATTATCATTGTTATGCTTTAGTGGCTATGAGTTATTCAGTGTGATATGTATGATATATAGTATTTATTAATTAACAACTTTAATTTTGTGCAGGATATTATATATTTATGTGTTCTACATTACTAGAATTTTGATTTAACTAGAGACTGTGTTTAGAAGAACCCAATCCTCAGTTATTCAATGGATGAGGCGCATCTATATCTAAGGGGAGATGTGTTTGGACACTGATTATAGGAAGTTTCTGTAAACTTAATTACTATATTTTTAAACTTTACTCATTTGAAGATATTAATTCAAAAAATAATTAAGCAATAAAATAAAAAAAGAAAAGTTGAAATAATTAAGCAATAAATTATTTTACTCATTTGAAGATATAAATTATACTTACCTGCTATGTCTGCGATATCATTATCATCTTCTTCATCAGAACCGATATCTCCTCCAGTAACATTAGCAGGAGCCACGGAAGGTGATGCACGTGCAGGATTTGGTACGGATCCGTGTGAGCTGATCGTGTCTTCTAACACGACAAATAGCTCTATAACTCTAATTTCTGGAAAAGTATTGTGAGAGAAAAACATTCTACGAATATCTCTATCGTCCCGCAATTGCTGACATCCAAACTCCACCCTACCAAGACCAATTGTAACTGGCACTCGATAGAACAATTGACTGATTTTTTTCAGGTTCTCAACTCTTAATTCTTCAACCAATTGACTCAACAGCTCAGCAAAAGTAACTGATTCATTAAGAATGAAACCAATAGTACTGGGTGATTTGAAAATTACACTACCCCGACTATTAGTTTCAATTGATTCTTGGTGATGTATGAGTGCATAATGTGAATTTTCAGCCATGGTTCTATATCAAGTAATGGCCGGGGATGGTCTTTTTTATAAACACATTTATAAGGGAAATCGTAGGAGTCCCACGATTTCACCTGAAATGAACTGAAATCGTAGGACCCCTACGATTTCAAGCCAATTCAACCTGAAATCGTAGGGGTCCTACGATTTCAGTTCATTTCAGGTGAAATCGTAGGATCCCTACGATTTTCCCTAAGAAACCTAAAAACAGGACATCGTTGGAATTAATGTGTCTCTTTGCTTGTTTGTAGAATTAATGTATTTTATGTATTTAAATGGGGAAAAAATCCGTATATATGTTATATATAGTTTAATCTTATACATCGATATTACAAAAAAAATTTACATCGTCAATAAATTATATATAGTCATATTAGTAAAAAATAGTTTTATTCAATCACCGATTAAATTAAGGATTTAACTTTTATCTATTGACAATACACAAACAAAATATTTTAATTAGATAACAGTATAAAATATCTTTACACTGTCAATATATTAAAATTAAACTCTTATAATGACAATGTAAAGATATAAATTAAAATTTGAATTAAAATTTATAAATTTAATTTATATCATAAATTAAAATTTATAATTTAAATTAAAAATTTTAATTTAAAATATAAATTAAAATTTTTATTTAAGATATAAATTAAAAATTTTAATTTATATTTTTACACTTTCAGTACATTAAAATTAAACTCTTATAATGACAATGTAGCATTTCTATATTACAATTAGTGACTAATGATGACTGATTTTATAGTGTACATGTAGCATTTCTATATATATTCTTTTGTTCTCAGTTTTATTTCTTTTTTCCTAACTTTTTGGTATATATATCTACAAAAGATTTTACTATACACTTGTGCAGGGTAGACATAATTTGAATCCAAATTATATTGAAAATCCATTTTCTAAATTTTTTCGACCCATCTTCAATTATAAGCCAAGCTAAGCGCGGAGCATTGCATGTCAAATATAAGGCAAGTTGGGGACCGAGGGATAACGTTTTTGTTTTTGTAATAAATAAATAAATAAATAATAAAATTTAAAGAACCTAACAAAATATTGATAAGTATGCAGTGCTCAAGCCTCAAGGTCAAGGGAGTGGTTCTTTGACACAAGGCCTTGGATCTGGCAATAACTTCTGAACATTTGGCTTCAATCCTCTTCTTTTCCAGTAACTTACAAATGAACTCTCTAGCTTCCTCACCTATAATAATAATTACAATCATTAAAACACGGATTAGAAGAAAAGAAACATCATGGTAAGGATATATATAGAACAAATATTTTGGGTGAATTTGTTAGAACTGGCATAGGGCATTAAAGCTAACAATGTTTAATTTTGATGCACTAACAATGTTCCGTTTGTATGACTTTTTACGTAGTGGAAGAGACTAGAGAGAAAACACAATCATGGCTGGTATGACAGCACATGATTGGATGACTGTGTAAAAAAATGGTACACTGTCAGTGGATGAAAATTAAATATATATATAAATTTGTGTATTCATTTTTGTATATTTGTGTCCTCACTTTTAGAATGGACAAAAAATACATAATATTTTGTGTATTTGTATATGTATGTATCTTCCAATCAAACACTTTAAATTTATTTATCTCGATGTGTATTAGCGTCTTGTACTTGTAAATAAACGCAATCTAATGGATAAGAATCAGAGATGCATTAAGCAATAGATCCAGGAACAATGCGATGAAACATAACAGATTCATCAATCTTCATAAACTGTAGTACATGATTTAAGGTTGAACAAGGCATTGTCACTCAGATTTCACACATCAAGCAAACCAAAAAACATGGTTTAAGGAGGGTTACTATTACACCAGAAAGCAATTAGTGGTTGGTAGGCCATTAATCTATTGGTTAGTTAGGGGATTAGTATAAATAAAGGATATTATCTCATTATATTCATATTGTGGATTAATCAAATAGTGAGTTCTTGGAGATTATCAACTAGTCTCAGAAATAGTTGTAATAGTTGCATCTTGTGATATCAATTGTATCAAAGCTATGAGACCTGCCTCAAACTTCGCTCTCTCTCCATGTATCTTCCCTCTCTTACACCTTTGCACCCAAAAATTAGGGGAATGAAATAAAAAATAAAGGATAAGCATTTTTTGCTTACATGAAAACATGAGTTATTGAAAAATGAATTGACAGTGATTAGAATACCCTCCTAAGATAAGAAGCTGAAGTTACAGATCCAAAAGCTTCAACACACACACACACACACTTAGTTAGGGTCATTGGGACCCACAAAATCCTCTAAATTGTCTGTTTCTACCTTCCTCTCATACCCCTGAACTTTCTTCTTTTGTAGACCTTAATGGCTTAATGCTCTCTGGGCATTGATCCCTAACAATACTCTCCCTTGAACCACCACCTTGTCCATAAGGTGGAAACTGGGGAGCTGAGTTTGACATCTTCAGCCAATTCCCATTAACTTTCAAACTCAGGCATATTCCTCCACTTGATGAGCACTTCAGAATCTCCCTGCTGAGTTTTTCTGACAGCCAGACCAGCCTTGGCTTGCACTTGTAATTCCCAGTCATCGGTTAAGCCTATCGGTAGGGGTTGGGTTGGAGTATGAAGACGCACACATTTTTTCAGTAGTGAAATATGGAAAATAGGGTGGACTCAGGAGTCGGGAGGGAGCATCAACTTAGAGGCAACCTGTCCAATTCTTTCCAGAACTTCATATGGTCCATAGTACCTAGGGCTGAGTTTTTATTCACCCGGGTAGCTACAGAATTCAGTCTATATGAATGGATTTTGAGGTAAACCAAATCACCCACCTCAAATTTGATTTCTCTTCTCTTCTTGTTAGCTTGAGCCTTCATCCTGGCTTGAGCTCTGTCCAAATTCCACTTGAGATCATCCCAGACAGCATTTCTTTCAGCTAGCAGCACATTAACTTCTTCTACTGTGGATGGAGTGCTCTCCCCCTTAAGTAATGTCGGGGGATCTCTTCTGTAGAGTGCATGGAAAGGAGTAGTATTGGATGATGCGCTATAGGTGGTCTCGAACCACAACTCAACCCAACTCAGCCATTTTGGCCATTGCTTAGGCTTAGAACCAGCAAAACGCCCTTAGTAAGTTTCAAGACACCTATTAATAACCTTTGTTTGCCCATCAGTTTCCAGATGATATGTTGGACAATATTTCAGTTTTGTTCCAGCCATTCAGAAGAGTTTTGATAAAAAATGCTCATAAAGACCCCATTATGGTCTCTAATAAAGGAGGTTGGGAAGCCTTGTAACTTAACCACTTACTTGACAAAAACTCCAGCCACCTCTTTTTATAGAGGTGACAAACCGATGAAACGGCTATATTTAGTGAGCATATACACAACCACAAGCACAGTATCCATCCCTCTAGCTCTAGGGAGCCCCCAAATGAAATCCGTTGTCAACTCTTCCCATGCTTGCGAGGGTATGGGTAACGGGTGCAGTAAACCCGCAGGAGATAGGGCCTGATATTTCTTTCTGTTACAAGTGTCAGACATACTGCTGGATACTACTCACTCCTTCCCACCACAATAGGCCTGAAATCCGTTGTTCAATGCTTTATAATCAACACAAAATCTCCAACCCCTATCCTTCTTTTTAACTAAGATAACCGGGCTAGAAAATGGGCTAGTGCTTGGGCGAATAATGTCAATCTGCAACATCTCTTCTACAATCTTCTCTTAGTTTTCTGATACTGAGGATACCTGTAAGATCCGGTATGAGGTATATCAGTTCCCATCTTCAGTACAATCGCATGATTGTGAGCCCTGTGTGAAGAAAGGCCTGATGGTGACCAAAAACGATCCTCAAATTCCTGTAATAAGGACTAAGTAGCTGCTGATACATTGAGGTCTAAATCACAGGTTGGTAAGGAGATTGATCTAAGTAGTTCATCATACTCTACCAGATTTGGTACATCTCTTAGTGTAGTTAGCCAATTCATGCATGACCCAAGAGTGATACATATGAAGGCAGTGGATTGGACCTTGTATTGTAGTATCTTAAGGCCACCCCTAGAATGGTATTGCTATTTAAAAAGGGTGAAAATTTATACATGGAAGCATACACCAATGCTAACTATGGAGGTTCTCTTAGTGACACAAGATCAATATCAAGTTATTGCATGTTTCAGGGAGGAAATTTGATGATCCAGCGAGCAAAGAAGCAAAAATATGGTTGCTAAGTCAGGCGTTGAGGCAGAGTTTAAGGCTATGAACAAAGAATGTGTGAACTGTTATGAATGAAAATCATACTAGATGATCAAGTGTAATTGTGTAAAATATGAAGATCCTACGAATTTGTTTTATGACAAAATTCAACAATCAGTATTTCTCATAATCTAGTCCAACATGACAGAAGTTTGCACATTAAGATTGATCACCACTTCATCAAGGAAAAGTTCGATAGCGGATTGAAAGTCATAGCACATGTTCCTTCAAGGCCAAGACTTCATGAAGGAAAAATTGGATAGCAGATTAAAAGTGACGACAGATGTTCCTTCAAGGCTCTAGCTGGCAAATATGCTGACCAAAGGGCAGCACACATGGCTTAACTCTCCGACCTCTTATAGACCAAGGTATCCATCCATCATAGAACTTAACTCTCATATCTCGAAATCCCTTTTAAATATTGCAAATATGTGTTTTTAGCTGCATGTCTTATAATGAATCAACTATCCATTTTTTTCTCCATAGTGTCCTATAAGAAAATATTCACTCAACCTCTTCACTATGCTTTTTTCGAAGAATTTAGTCGTGTTTGTTATCCATTTATGAGACCTTATAGCTGCCGTGTACCCTATTTGTCTACTGGCTTCATGTCTTCCATCCTTTTCACTCAACCATACTCAACTTTTTGTGATGTTAACAGCGCATCAGATCCAGATAACCAAAGGTCAACCTCAGGTGCATGCATGTATGTGTTATGTACCATTGTAGTGATAAAGTAAAAGAAATAGAAAGTAAGGGAAGAAAATAACTAATTAGGGGTGAGTTAGTTGCTGTTAGTGTGAGTTAGTTACTAGTAGAGTAGTATAAATAGAGAAGAGAGGAGAGATTTTAGGGGAGGAAATTAGTAGAGTGGGAAATTGGGGGAGAGTACTTGGCCTCTCAAATGCCAAGATTATCATTGTTGTAATTCTTGATTCTTGTTCATACAGAAATATACATTCAAGATTATTCATTCTTCCATTCTTCCTATCTTTCTGTTTCTATCCTACTGCTGCTTTCTACTATTCTACAAATTAGGGAAAATACCATTACAATTGGTATCAGATTGGCGATCTTGGGCTTCTCCCTGTGCATGGTAACCACGCATTCGACAGCCACAATGGAGAATCGGGTGGGTGGTTTAGAGAGACAATTGCAGGACCGAAATCGATTGCTAGAATTGTTGATGAAACAAATCGATGATCTCACGGTACGGGTTCCGGTGGTGAATCCAACTCCAAATCCGATTCCGGAGGCGGAGGACAACGCTTCACTGATGGACGATCCAGGAGGAGATCGACGGCAGCGACCAAACCCAACCGTTTGGGATGGAGGACGGCGACTGGAGGTTCCTCCGTTCGACGGCACCGATGTGCATGGTTGGTTGGTGCGTATGGATCGCTATTTTCGTGCGGCTAACACTCTCGCCGAGGCGAAGCTGAACCACGCCGTGGTGGGACTTCATGGCGATGCATTAACTTGGTCCGAGTGGTGGGAAACTCAAACCGCCTTTCATACGTGGTGCTGTCTTAGAGATGCGGTAGTGAGACATTTTGCTCCGGGTCGGAGTTGAAACCGCTCTCACCGCGGTTGAAGGTGAGGCAAAGGGGAACAGTAATGGAGTTGGAGGCGAGAAACCCACTCTGGGGGGAAGATGGTTGGGGAAGACGAAGTGATGGGGGACCTCATGACAGCTGGGGGGCACCCAGATCCAATTATTGGGCCAGGCCCAGCCCCTCTTTCTCTACAGACACTACTACTAAACCCAATCCATTACACCCCAATTTGGGTGTCAATAAACCCAATCCTTTTTCTCTTAATTCTAATATCTCAGTGGACATACCTTTGGGCCAATCTACAGATCAAGTTGCAACTCCAATTATTGGGCCGTTTGGAGCCCAAGTTTCAGGCCCTAGCAGCATTTCGACTTTGGGGAGGTCTGGTATGAAGAGTGAATGGAAACGGCAGATCGTCGAGGTCAAGCAATGGGAACATGATGCTGATGCTGATGGTGATGATGAGAAGGGTAAGGGGACTGACTTCCTTCCACCGCCAGACCCACTTGTTCACGGTGTGGCAGTGACCATGGTAGCCAACCAACTACCACCGCCGAAACCACCGGAACGGACCACCACAGCAGAATGGCGTCAACAAAGCGACGCGGAGTTGAGCCACAGTGAGCTTGGCGCCTTCGCGGTGGGGGAAGAAGAAAGCAATGGCAGCACCAGCAGCGGACGGCGCGAACGACGGCGAGAGAAGGAGATTGAGCGACACATGGAGCTTCGTTCTAGAGAAAGGAACAATGGTGGCTACGGAAGGTTGAACCGCCACCGTCGCACTCTTCCTTTCGCGGCGAAGCCTCCGGCGCTCATCGCGGCGGTGTTTCCATGGGACCGCGAGAGTGCAACCCATGCTTCCGAAGCTCTCTATCTCGGACTCCGGCAGCGACGCGAGTTGCAAGGTCAAGAAAGGGACAGCGGCGACGAAGGTGATGACTTGGGGTTATGGGTGGTGGCACCGGCACGAGGGAGTATGAAGCTTCTGGCTTCTGAATCTGTTGGAGCTTCTTCAGGAAGAGGAAGAAGTGGGAAGGTTGGGCTAGGGTATGAGCTGGCTTGCATATCTGGAAGGGGTTTTTTCTTAAAGGGCCCAAGCTGTTTCATGAGGATGAAATGGGCTAGAGATTATTACTTCATGGATCAATACCAATTTAACAATAAGTGTTCAGCAACTAGTGGCCTTTTTTCTAAGGGCTCAAAGAAGTTTCTAGTTAGCTCAATTAAAATTTGGGACCCAGGTGGAAGTTATATATATATATATATATATTTATATAATGTTTTTTTTACTGCACTAGTGTTTTTATTTTCTCTACACATCACCTTGAGGACAAGGTGATTCTTTTAGGGGGAGTATTGTTACGTACCAAGTAAAAGAAATAGAAAGTAAGGGAAGAAAATAACTAATTAGGGGTGAGTTAGTTACTAGTAGAGTAGTATAAATAGATAAGGGAGGAGAGATTTTAGGGGAGGAAATTAGTAGAGTGGGAAATTGGGGGAGTACTTGGCCTCTCAAATGCCAAGATTATCATTGTTGTAATTCTTGATTCTTGTTCATACAGAAATATACATTCAAGATTATTCATTCTTCCATTCTTCCTATCTTTCTGTTTCTATCCTACTGCTACTTTCTACTATTCTACAAATTAGGGGAAATACCATTACAGTATGTTGGCCGTAATACTATTTCTTAGTGATCCAAAAGGCAGCCTCTGGTCACCTGGTCCAGCAGAGAAACATAATACAGGCACCGCACTAACATTGTAGTGAACTACTATGGGTTCTGACCTCTTACTCTAGGAACTTCAAGTTGCATTCTCTCTTTCACAATGAATTACTGCATACTAAAACTAAATATATAGAGCTAGGTCTCATCATTGTTAAGAGAGAAGGTGCTGGAAAAAAGCCCAGCACTAATGATGTTGATGTTTCTTATAGGATCTATCAAAAAGAAAAAGGTTCCTCATTTTCTTCTATTCATGACATTTTTCAATTATTGAAAGCAAGAAATCATACAAACATTTCTAGAACCCAAAGGGGAAAAAATGAAAAACAAACCTGCTTAACAATAAATGGCTCCTCAGCAAGACTCAGAGGCTCTGTCAGAATAGTCAAAAACCCATTACGGTTGCCATAAACAACGTCTGTGAAAGGCCGATCACCCACCTGCAGACAGAATGCTTATGGTGTAAAATAATACCAAAGCAAACTGCAAAAGAATTAGCTAATAGAAATCAAGCACTAAAAAATTCTTATTAACCATGATTAGTCGTGAAGATTCACAGCCAAAATGCTTCTCGATTTCTTCAGCTGTACCAGCTGGCTTCTTCACCTCTGCAGCATACATACATGTATCAACATCAATACTAGTGTTATTTTCATCTGAGGGTATATTCCAATCCTGGTATTTAACACTGGGCAAATGATAACATGTGTTTCCAAGAAGATAAATGAAGCATTACAAGTTTATGGCTCTAAAATAGAAGGCAGCACTCACTGTGTCTAATGACTTTGATTCCAATTGCACCCTCAAGCCTTCTAGCTTTAGAACCATCATGGTCATACTCATGAAGCCCTGATTCACAGCACGAATAAAACAACACAAAACACAATTTATGACTGTGTGAACGATTACAAACATAAAATTTACAGCAATTTCCAAATGCGTCATGTTAAGGTTACCAGCAGAATTACTAAATACAGCAATATCGGGACCAAACTCCAATTTACAACGTTCAAGTGAAGACTCAAGAGGAGGCCATGGTGTCAAAGAGTAAGGTGCCGTAATAGTATTGTCCTTGTCAAAGACAACACCCTTGAATCCCTTTCTACGAAGCTCAGCCCAATCAATGTACCTTATATCAGGAACAGCAATATGAGGCAGCGCCAATTTTGGGTCTTTTAAGATCACCATGGTTGAACATAGAATTCCCTCCAAGTTGATTCTTTGGCCCAATGCCGCTTTCAAATCTACCCACCACATATCTGTGAAAAGTGCCCTGGCCGTGTTGTTTTCCTTGAACTTTCTTCGTTTGTTCACTTCAATTTGATTGTCCTTTCTAGTCTTTGAATTATGAGTATTGGTGTCTTTTGTGTCAACGAAGGACAAGCACCGCCGAAAGAAAGGGTGTTTGTGGCTCTGAATTGAGTTGAAATTGTATCGAGCACGGTTATTGCTTGCTCGCCCTTTGCTGCAATTGGGGTTCTGAGAAAGGCTTATGCCGGAGAAGTTTCGGATGGGGATTTGGCTATCTGCATTGGCAAGTGATAGAGTGGTGAGTTTTCTCTTTTGTTTGGCATGATGATGATGATGGACGTTAAGATGGCTGGGGAAGAGGTACCGGCAACTTGGAATCTGAGCAGTAGCAGTAGATGACAGCATTTTTATAGTGTTCTACTTGCCTAACTAATGCAATTTCCACATGTTGCAGCAGGTGTATGCTTCAACCCTCTCTATTTATACAACAATAATTAGCATAATTGAAACAAGATTTGAAAAATTGGATAAAATTTTGATGCCCATCATGGAGTACTACTAAGTCATTCAATATGTGACTCGAAACATCATGCAAATGCAGCAGTGAGCGATTTGATTGGATAGCAATGTACTAACTCTTTGACGGTGTGAGTGTATCAAAATTAAACTCTTTTAATTCTTCGGTTTTATAATGAATGATTGATCACATGCATCAAAACGTAACACCAGTGATAAAAACAATCAGCAAAATACCAAAAAAATAATGATAATTAAAAAAAAATCACAACATGGTTGATAAAATATAAAATCATTAATGGGTCTCGACCTAACAGCAATAACACAATATCCACACACGCTACGCTACTGTCCTACCCAAAACCCAAAGAGTACCAACCAAGGCAGCCGAGCCGGCAGAGAGATAGAGAGAGTCTGACGGCACCGGCGAAGGGCTCCTGCAAGTAGCACGCACTGAGCTCGCTGGCGATGGCAGAAGTGATGTGACGAAGGAGGAGAAGAAGAAGCGGCTTGCGATGGAGAGAAATCTGAGTGAGAGAATATGGGGTGAGTGGTGCTAAGCTGAGCGAGCAAGTGCAAGGGAAATATATGATGTCGATTGATCGATGAGAGATTGATTTTGGGCTGAAAATGTTTGTTGTATAGAGAAAGAATTTTCATGATTTAAGATAAGAAAGGGTACAAACACCTATTAAGCCTAATAAAGATATTCATATACCATATCAAAAAAAAAAATATTCATATACAATAATGGTTGTTATTCAAAAAAAATCTATATCTATATATATAATATAACAGAGTTAGCTTCATGAGGTGCCGATAAGTGGCGCAACCTCAATGAGCTAACATTAAATGATTCTATTTTAAGAAATTAATTAATGATAATTGATTTGAAATTTTTTTTGGAGGTTAAGCACGTTAATTAAAAAAGGAAATATATGTTAGAATATAATAGTCATAATGTAACATAATATTAATTGATTTATTTTTATTTTTTTATCTTTGGTAATTAAAAAAGATATTTTTATCATTATGTTTTTTTTATTCATATCATTATTGAGATCACCTGAGATTATATAAATAAAAATAGGTTAAAAGCTAATTCTACTCCAAACATTCTCTACAACTTTTTTTTCTCTCTTCTATGTGTCAAAAATGAATAATCAACTCTACTTTTCTCCACCTCAAGCAAAAGATGCAAGGTTAGAAAGAAAAAATATTATCAATAAAAAGCGTCATTCAAGGTAAAATAGAGGTATTATCAAATAAATTTTGTGACTTATATGAAAAATAAAAAATATGTTGCATTGATCTTAGTTTAAAGACATAATATCATCTTTTAACATATCTGAGTCAACTAACACCATTGAAATGGTGTTAGCGCATGAATTTGTGAGTATATGCACATGTGATATCTTAGAGCTTCCTCTGTATGTTGATTTTTATTATTATGCTTCATGCATGTAATTTTCTAAAATTTTAACATGTTGAAAATAGGGTATTGCAATCCATGTAACAATTGGAAAGACATTTGATATACAAGTTTAAACCCCTAATGCCTCACAGGAGTGTATATATTATGTCTTATTTTGATGTAACATCAAATGGTGGTTCTTTTCGGACTACAAGACATGAATATCGTCTAAACTTTTAATATAGGACCATTGTTCGTAACTCAGAGAGTGACAAGATTCACAACCCAACATTATCTAACCTTTTTAAAATATTTTATTCATATTTCATTTGTAATTTTTTCTCTCTCCTCTCTATAATTTCATTTATTATAAAATAAATTTATTTATAAAAAACAAAAAAATTTAATAGTGTATCATTAAAAAATATTTACTAGAAGAATGAATCAAGTAACGAAAATGATAAATCACAAATCATTATAGTAAATTTTAATCATTAATAAGATTTGAATATTATCGTAGAATACTTTTTGGTAAGAATGAAAATAGTTGAGCAATAAATAATTCAAAAATATTTATAAAAGGAAAAAATCAAGGAAATGAAAATTACCTAAATTAATTAAGGTTATTTAAGTATATTATAACTAATAAATTTATGTCATTAAAAGGTATATATATTATAGAGTAAAATCATATATAAATAATTTTTTTTATAAGATTGCATTTATTTAAATTGGTTAAGAATGAATATTCATTGTATATATTAAACTTTTCAATTAGAGTTAATTAAAAAAAATGTTATTAATCACTCCTAGAACAACCCTGCAATTAACCTTTTATTTTAGAAAATAATTTAATTTAGTATGAAATATGATTTGATGTATTTTAATGTGAGTTAATATGATTTAATTTGATTTAATATGGTTGATTCTCATTAATATCAATAATTATATTAATTGATTCAATAATTGTATGAATAAAATTTACCCTATATATAAGTTACCTTGTTAATTGTACTTAGATGATTCAATATTATTGTGATTTGTGAGTAAATGATTGAATACGTAATTGATTCAATATAATATTATATTGTTCTTGATATGTGTTTAATTAATTGAAAAATATTGATTTAGTATTATTTGAAAATTAATGATCATATCATATGGAGAGAAATTTTTTTAAGTATTATAAGATGTAATCGATTGGATTGAATGTATGTATATTAAATGTAAATTGAAAAAATAAAACATAATTGATTATGCTTATTTTGTGGAATTCTACAACGAGGCTGAATTTAATTTTACAAATTAAGGATCATAATGGAAAAATTTTTATTGGAGTGATTTATAAGACGTTAATTTTAATTTTATTAAGACTATTTTTCGTCTTCACTATATATTATAAGTTGGTCAGACCATTTTGTATCGTTTGTCATAGATATATTATTTCTCTTAATTTTAAAGGTTCAATCATGTTGATTTTCATTTCTTAGTTAGGTTGGAATAGGCCAAACAATAATGATGATGACGGGATAATTTTTTACATTTCCCACGATGAACTAACTTTAAAAATAATATGATGAAACAAGTTCAACTGAGTATATTCTTCTAATTCAATTTTATATGGTTATGGGTATATAAGGATAAAAATTTGAATAATTTGATTTATCTTTCATCATTCCTTTCATTTCTATTTAGTGCTATTTGGTTTTTATTTTAAATTAAATATATATGATTTAAAATTTTTAAATAAATAAATAATTATTTTTAAATTATATCAATCAATGAAAATTATAATTTAAATCTACTTTTAGTTGATAATTTATATTAACAATGTTTTAATTAAATGCCTAACTAATAGAGTAATCAATCAGAATGCACATTAATGCAACTTTACTAAAAAATATATATATAATTTATGTGATTGGATCATTTTAAAATTTCAATTTGAAAATGAAGTCTAACAATGATATCATTTGTCTCCCATAAATATATTTCAACCAAATAATATCAAAATAATGTATCAATAAAATTTATTACATCCATTTATAACAATTTCCCTATTAATTATTAATAATTTTTTAGATCTAAATTTTTAGTTATTAAAAATATATGATATGATTATAATAAAATAAAAATAAAAAATATATAAAAGAAATAAATGTATAACAAACATTTAATCATTCAAATCTTTGATTTATAAGTAGTTGTTATCAGTTTAGATTTTTTTCTATTTTAATCAATTGTAATTTTGTGATTTTTTTAAAGTAATGAATATTAATTATAAATTTTGAAATTTGGGCTGGTTTGGATGTGATTCTAGAAAAAGATCTTTTTTTAATTGGTCTTTTTAATTAAGATCTTTTGAAGAAGTGGAAGTAATTTTATTTTTGGATACAAAATTAATTTATATTTGGATGTAATATAAAAAGATCTTTCTTTATCGTAAACATCTTTTTTATGTTATATAAAATGTCTTTTTTCAGAAGATGAAAAATATAGCTTCTGAAAAAAGATATTTTTTTACTTTTTTTAGAGATTATACTTTTACTTAAAATTAGTACCCAAACATATTAAAAAATTCAATAAGATATTTTTTTAATTAAAAAAGATCTTATTTTAACTAAATAATGGCACCCAAACAAACACTTTATCTACAACATTAATGATAATAAATAAGAATTATACCTTAATATAATTTAAAAATTATAAGTTGAGTATTTAGTTGTTACAGGCGAAATTCAATTTGATTGAAATTATATTTGATTGAAATAAATGTATAACAAACATTTATTTCAATAGATTTGTTTAAATATTTTAATACAAAATTATTTATCATTAATAATTAATTATTATATAATATATTTATCTTAATTTAATATTTAATAGCTTGATTTTTATATTTTATTATTCCAAAAATTAATTCCCGTGCATTGCACGGGTAAAAAAATACTAGCATAATAATATGTTCAACTAATATCCAACATGTAATATATATAATATATAATGTTTATTATACGTACATGTGTTATACACATGGCACACAATACGTATTATGTATAGCATATGTTGAATACTAGTTTGACTTATTTCCATTGTACGTATTCATTATATATTCTTTTCTTATATATATTGTACGGCCGCCTATTTTATCATTTTTAGATTTTAACATAACATCACTTTAACAATGGGGTATTTGATAGATTACCGATAATCTTGCAATTAAATTACCTGGTAATTCAAATTGATTCGTTTAGTTTGATAAAGATATTGGTAATGTGGATTATCCCATATCAGGTGACTATCAGGATTACCACTCCTAGGTAATCCTATAATTTACTTTATTACACAATTACCCCTCTAACAAATTACACTTTTATTCCTAATTTTATATTTTTCTAATAGATAATGACAAATAGTAACCACTCTAACACAAATTCTATTCTTTGTAAGAATAATATAATTATTTTATTAGATTTTTATTTTTGCTAAATAATTATATTAATGCCAAAACTGAAAATATTGATATTAAATTCAAAATATAAAGACTAAAATAATTATTCACTCAATAATTTACTATCAAAATCAAAGAAAATTAGAAATTTATATATAACATTTTATGTATTATAGTATATAAATAATTAATTTAATATAAATTGTTAAAATTTTACTTTATAAAAAATGTTTAGAGAGTGAAACTAAAAATTAGAGGGTATTATAGTCATATGTGTATTTTAGAATGTATTTTAATTAATAATATATGTAATGTAATTATATTTGATTAATTTATTTTATAATTATTTAGAAGACATTATAGTAATACGGAAATTCTATTTGAACAATGTAAAATACTGACATCGTATATACATATTTTTTTACGTAACTATGCGCTTCCTTCTTCCTTCTTGGTTCTTCTAGGCTGTGTTTGTTTTGTGGTACAGAAAATACAAGACACAAATACACATACAAGAAATACAGATACATAAAAATTTGTGTATTGTGTATTATGTTTGATAACTCATACAATACACATTTTAATTTGTGTATTGTGTACTTGTATTGTGTTTGTTTCATGAGACAATACATACAATTTATTTGGAAATGTCCAAAAAATCCTTACCCCTCACCCCACCAAGCTTCCAGATTGTCTCTTCACCTTCTCGGGTTGCCATTCTTCAAGCAACAGGAGCGGCAACGTCCAAAAAGCAGCACCAATGGCGACGATCCTCGGAGATGCGGCGGCGGCTCTCGTAGCAGTAGCAATGGCGTCTTGGAGCAGCAACCACAATAGATCTTCAGCAGCAACAAGGGAAGGTGGTGGTGGCTACGAGGGAAGTGGATCTGGGTGGTGGCTGCGAGGGAAGGTGGTGGTGGTGGTTGCGGCGCGAATCTGGGTGGTGGTGGCAGATGCGCGGATCTGGGTGGTGGCGGTGGCTGAGGCGCGCGCGGATCTGGGTGGTGGTGGTGGTTGAGGCGCGGATCTGGATAGTGGCTGCGAGGGAAGGTGGAGGTGGTGGCTGCAGCGCGGATCTTGGTGGTGGCTGCGAGGAAGGTGGTGGTGGTGGCTGCGAGGGAAGGTGGTGGTGGTGGCTACAGCGGTAGATTTTGGTGGTGGCTGCGGCGGGAAGATGGTGGTGGTGGCTACAGCGGCAGATCTTGGTGGTGGCTCCGGCGGGAAGATGGTGGTGGTGGCTGCAGCGGCGGATCTCAGTGGTGGCTGCGAGGGGTGGTGGTGGTGATGTTGAGGGTATAGATGGAAAGATGAAAATATAACAGGGATATATTGGGAACAAAATTTAATTTAAGTTTCTGTATTGTGTCTCTGTATTTCTGTATCTACTCTTTAGAGTGGACAGAAAATACAGATATTTTCTGTATTGATACACAAGTTTTCTGTATTGTATTGGTTAACAAACACTCTAAAATTTCTGTATTTTGTGTATTGTATTGTATTTTCTGTATTGTATGTCTCAATCAAACGCTACCCTAATGATCTTTCTCTATGTTTTTTTTTTGTCCTTCTTTTCATTCATTCTCACTAGTTATTCTCTCCATCTTTCTTTTCATTTTGTTTTCACTTTCACTCAACATAATTCTTGTGATACATTCTTGTTTTTGTTTCATTTTACTTTTAGAAAACTTTTTTATTTTTTGTAACTCTTCTCTGCAACTTGCTTGTACAACAATGACATAAGTGGTGATGAAGAAGAAGTATATTTCATATGTTCATCAACTAAATTCATTTTTAACAATGCTTGTGATATTTAATGAGATTGTTGATTTCTTTTTATCATACAACTCAATCTTTGTTTATATTAGGTTGTTTTAGTTTCAAACAAGAACATTATTTTTCGTTTCAGATTAGAATTAATTCTGTGCAACGAACACATTGTTTAAGATTAAATGAACACATATGACAACCTAAAATGAACACATCAGGTAATACTTCGGTCATAAAATTATTTATTAGCAAATGGATACATATATATTAAAGTTAAGTCACTATAAACATATAATATATATGAAACAATGAACACACACATATACATATATCCTACAATTGAATACATGATACAATGTAATGTGAACACATACTTATATTGTAACTTAACACATAATATAATGCAAAGTGAACACATACATAAATATATTGCAACTGAACACATAGTACAATGCAAAGTGAACACATATTTATACTGTAACTAAACACATTATACAATACAAAATGAACACATGCATACACCTTAACTAATTACACACGTAATATAATGCAACGAGATAAGATTAATGAGCTTGAGATGCTTTTTTAAGTAAATGTGTTCATTTTTTTCTATTTAAATTTGTTCATTATATTGAAAAATGTGTTTATTTCTGATAATCAAATGTGTTCATTTGCCATTGAAATATGTGTTCATTTGATATGTTGGAATGTGTTCGCTTACGCGCGTACTGTACACGCGCGCGTCCGTGAGAGGGGTATACAAAATGCGCGCTTTTCAATTTTGTTGCCTAATTTCCGTATTTTACGTTGTTTTATACGTTGTAGGTATTTTATGTTGTACACCTAGCAAGACTCATAGTAATATACATACATTACTTTGAATTTTTTTAATATACCAAACAAGATAATGTGGATTTTCAGTAATGTTATTTGTATATACCAAACAAGCAAACAAAGTAATGTGGATTACTGGTAATTTAATTAGAGATAATTTATCTACAAGGTAATTTAGATTACTGGTAATCTTTCACAGTAATGTGTCAAACGCCCCCTTAAACTTTTATTCTTATAAACATATGTATATTTTATATATCGATCATTTGATATGTACAAATATCACCGACCATCGACAATTGATTTCACAAAATTGCACTAAAATTTCACTTCACTCTAATAAATTATTGATTAGCAAATAAATTTACATAAATAAAAATTATTAGTTCTAATTTGGCTTAATAATTAACTCTTATTTAAATATATCAATACTATTGTTTATAAAAATATATATTTACATAATTAACTTCTTTCTCCAAGTTCACCCTTGTGATTATTTTTTTCCGAAAACGCTACAATTTGTTTTGGTCTGTTTGGTCTCAGAACCCATTTTGTTTGGGCCTTTGATTTTTGTTTTATAAAAGAGAGGATTAGGTTTGATTAAAAACAAAAACTTCAGGTTTGGATGGAATATAAAAGGAGCAACTTTGAAGACAGAGGAACCAAAACCCTCGATTCAGCAGCCTCTGAAGCACTTGCGGAACCCTAGTTTTCAGCTTCAACCATGGTTGGATTCTAATCCCTGATCTCTCTTCTTTCTTCTTCTTCATTTTCATCACTCACTCTCTATATCTCTTTTTTAGACTTTCAAGCGCAGGAATGGAGGAAGAAACAAGCATGGCCGTGGCCATGTTAAATTCATCCGCTGCTCCAACTGCGGCAAGTGCTGCCCCAAGGTACCTTTTCAATCTTGTGTTAGTTCCTTTATGATAGAATTCAGAGAATCAGAGAGAGAGAGAGAGAGAAAGTAATTCCATTATGATTAGTTCTGTTAATACATGGGTATTTATTCAAGGTGTATCACTAATACAATGTAGCATCAATAATAATGAAATTTATACATACTAGCCTCTTGTTGGGCACTTCATGTCTGTCAGACCGCTTTTTTATTTGAAATTAGCTTAATTTAATAATCATATAAATTAGCTAGATTGAGATAATAGGATTTAATTGTTATTTGTTCTATTATTTTTATTTATTAAAAATAATAACTACCTGAATATATATATATATATATATATATATATATATATATATATATATATCACTGGAGAAGTATAATATGAAGTTCACAGTGTGTATGAGTTTGTAATTGTATATCAATGACAGAAACAATTAAACAATGTAAGTATAAAATGGTAGCAACATTAACAGCTCAGATGCAAGACTCTTGAGCCATCGACCCCATTGATTCATACCTGCAAAACCAAGGGATTGGAATCAAGAACAGAATGGGGAAAGGAGAATATCCTAGCACAAGACAATAGAGAGCTCTTACCAGACTTAGTTTTCTTTTGTAGTCCTATCCACCTTATATGTCACGTCACAAATTCTATCAACTTGCTGTTAGGGATTTTATTTCTCTGCCCTTTTCCCATTATGGTGTCCATCTTCTGTGGCAAAATTCCCTTTTGTTAGAAAGTCCCTTTTACCATCTGAAAGCATATCATACAATAACAAGTAACAACTATATTTCTCTATCATTCCTCTCAATCTCAGCATGGTCTGCCAGTGATGACTTATCTTGCATTGGATTTTATGTGATTACATTGAGCTTGCTTCTCAGCATATTGCAATAAACTGACAATACTTCTGTAAAGGGAGGGATCATTTATGACATCATTGCCATGTTTTGACAGCTTGAGACTTGAGATCATAGGTTCCCTGGTGCCTTTAGCCTATCCATTTACTTTTAAGTAGCAAGTCTTTCACATGTTTTTGCTGTGAGAGATGTAATAAGTGATCAGCTAATTTTTCTTACTTCAATTCCCAAAAAATAGTGTAGTTTCCCTAGGTCTTTGAGAGGACATTTCTCATCAAGATCTTTAATGAGAGTTGAGATATAAAGTGCTGATGATCCAGTGATGATTACGTCATCAACATAAACTAGGACATTGGTGTGAGAGTCTTTATTAGTTCTAATGAAGTGATGGATCCCACTTGCTTGGAACAAAACCAAACTGTTGTAGTGTAGATTTTTTGTTGTGTTTTTTTCCTCCTTGAATCAATTAGGGTTTGTTATTTGACACTTTGCTTGCAATTTTGGTGATTAAAAATGAATTAATAGGACAAGTCAATTAAGCGGTTCCTTGTTAGGAACATTGTCGAACAGGCTGCAGTTCGTGATGTTCAGGAGGCCTGTGTCTATGAGCGTAATTTTCTTTACCTATCCTTTTTTTTACTTGAATATTGTGATGTTATTTGTGAATGTCTCTAATGATTCAGTGTTTTTGTTACTTAATTGTTTTGCTTTTGTTTTATACAGAATACACACTTCCAAAGCTGTATGTGAAGATGCAGTACTGCGTCTCTTGTGCCATCCATTCTCACGTTGTGAGGGTGCGTTCTCGCACTGATAGGAGGAACCGTGAGCCTCCACAGCGCTTTGCTAGGCGCAGGGTAAGCCCTATTATATTCTTTCTATTTTTCTGCTTTCCTTTTTATTTATAGATATTTGCTTGGTTGTGTTATTATTAATATTGAATATTGATTAATTATAATGTTGATAAAATGTTTTCACTAATATCTTCTATTGGATGTATACTAAAACACAAGTAAATGCGTAAATTCTGATTTTTAAGTGGTAGTTACACAGTTCCAGAAGATGATATTACCTTCTCGTAATTTGACTCTAATCATTGTCTGGTCCAGTCTTAAGTGGAGTTATAAATCTGAAATCAAAAGTTTTGTTGTCCTTTAGATTGTAGTCATTTGGGTATGTGAATGTGAATGCCTGTCATTGAAATAGATGGTACTCTTCCTCTGTTGAAACCTAGTGCTATTGTTAGTGTGTCAAATAAAGAGGACTTATTTAACCTTCATTTTTCTTTAGTGTAATGTGTTATATTTATTGAATATGATATATGATTTTCTGCCTGTGAAATTCAAAGCAATGGTTAATCAGTAGTTGGACACTTTCACTATTTTGAAATTTGAATCATGGTTACTATGTTTCACTTGCTGTTGTTTGATCATTGTGTTTGGTTCCTTTTTACAGGATGACGCTCCAAGACCCGGTCAGCCTGGTCAAGCTCCTCGTGCCGCCGGAGCAGCTCCTGCTCGTGCCTAAGGAAACAATTTTTCTATAAACTAGTTTCCATTGCTACTTATTTTTGGAAATTTCAGCCTTGTCTGGATATTATGTTCCTTTTTCTATTTGCTTTACTTATTCTCAAATGTTACAATTTGGTGGTTTGGGTGTGACCCGGACCTTTGTTATAAAGTTTAGTGTTTTGAAGTACTTTGGTAATATATTTGTTTCAGTGTTTGACTACGGGTGGCAATTGTGCAGGGCGGGGAGAATTTGATCCCCACCCAAAAAAAATCCCACCTGCGGCCCAGGAATCCTAGGAGACCACTTGGGGAATTTTCACTTGTGCAAAAATAAATTTTAAAAAAAGAAAATAGAAAAGATATAAATAATAATAATTTTAATAATTTCAATCATAATATTGACAATTTAGAATTTAAATTTAACATAATAGTTCAACAAACATAGTTATCGAAGAATTGTAAAATGATAATATGAAAGATATTTTAATTAGAACTGACATCCGCGTAGAGTAGAGGCGCGCAGAGGAGGCAAAATGACAATTGTTAAGGCTTGAGGTTGAGGAATAAGGATGAATAGAGTGAAGTGGAGTTAGAGTTTCTTTTTTTCTTAATTGTGTTATTTCCCTTTAAGTTTATGATATAATCATTTTTTTATTTTAAATATGTCTAAGCCCAATAAGTTTGAGGATTAATGTTTTTTTATATAGTGTATTTAAGTTGAGTTGTGGGAAATAATTTGGACCATATTGTCCATATACATCTTTTTAATACTATAAAATTATTTAAATCTTCTTCAAATAATATAAATAAATATTTTATATAAAAATATAAATAATATTTTAAAAATAATATTTGTGCGGGGTGATGCGGGGTCCCCACGGGACGGGGAGGCTAATCCCCACCCCCACCCCCATGCTTGCTGCGGGGGAATTTGGCCCCCACCCCCATCCCCACGGGAAAAAAAATTTCCATCTGCGGGGCCCCAAGCAGGACAGTCCCCACGGGGTCCCCATTCGGCGGGGAAAATTGCCACCCCTTTTTTACCACCACCACTTGCAAAACTAAGTAATTGTAATGAAGGAGTGAAATCAACAAGTAGTTGAATATATTATCACCATTGTTCTGAGAACCGGACCGACCGGTTGAACTGGAAATTGGACCCCTGTCCGGTTCGAGTAGGCCCTAAAAATCTGAAATCTGAAAATCGGTCAAAAACCATAAAAAACGGTCAAAAACTGGTAAAAATCGGGTAAAAACTGGTTGAACCGGTCAACTTATATAAAAATAAAAATTTTAATTTTTTAAAATTTAATAACTATTTTATAATAAAATTTAATATATAATACACTTTAATTATTAAAATTAATGATTATTAAACTTCTAAATTTATCAAATGCTATATATTTCCACTTTTATTAATATTTTTCATGCACTTTAATTTTTCTATAGCATATAATTCATCATATATGTATATATTTATAGATAAATATATATTTTATTATATCCGGTTGAACCTCCGATCGAACCGGTTAAATCTCTAAACCTCTGAACCCATTCCTCGTCCAAATATTCGGTCAAATTTTCAAAACCTTAATTATCACATAGCCTTAAATTTTAAGGGTTTAGCTCTAAATTACATACTCATGGGTAAGTTGCAAAATAGATCTTGATCTAAGTAGGGTTTTATGTATTTTTAACACTAAACTAAAGGCATATATTTGTAATAGTAGCTCTATTAAGTGTTTTAGTTTTATGTGTATATATTTGCAGTATTATTAATCTATTCCATATTTCTACTCTATGAAGAAATCATAAAAAAAAAAGTAGATTATTGGACTATAAAAATAGCGTCAATAAAAATAAGAAATAAATTTAAAAAAATATGAAGTTATCACCTTTTATTATTCTCATTACTCAAATTATCTTTCTTTTTCTCTCTATTTTTGGGTACTCTTTTTCTTTAAATATTTTTTTAATAAATTACTTTCAATATAATTTATACATCTTGTATACATTTTTTCAAAAAAATTCAAATACAAGAGATAGATCTTAATTATATTAAATAATATTATTTTTTAATATTTAAATAGCAATACTCTTTTTCAACTTCCTAACATCCTCCATGACTTTCGAAGGGAAGTAAAGAGAAGAGGTGAGTTAATTAATCAATAATGTCTGTCGTAAAATAGAAATACGTCCAACGAGCATTCAACGTGTGCTATATATAATATGGAATGTGTGTTATACGTACATGTGCTATACATATAACACACATTTCATATCATGTATAACACACATTGAATGATTTCTGTTGGACGACAAATATTATTTGTAATTAAAGGAGAGAAATCAATTAATAAATCAATAAAAGTCTTACAGGTTTATAAACGATCATTTAATCAATGGAATACAATAGTCAAACCCCTTATTTGTTTCCTTAGTGGTCGTCCAATTTGTTAGTTCAAGTAACATTATTATAAAATAAAGGAACAATGAGCTAGAGAAGTTAGCAAGTGTCCTTAAGTTGCCATCTATCTATCTATCTTTAAGATGCATTGCTCTTAATGGTTGTGGTGTCTCTTCTCATATTCATTTAGTCATCCAAGTTATAAATTAAAGTAGCTCTTTTAAGGCTGTCCAAAATTAAAGAGGTCGTTCTCATTGTCTCCCATGCTGCCTCTTGGTTGTGTTGATCTTTCACAAAGGAGCAATGAATCAAACACTAAAGAAGACGAGAATTTTTTGACAACCAATATAAAAGATACACATTCAAGATAAGGAAAAGGGATGGAAACGGTCAATCAACATATGAAAAATATATAATACATGAAGCAAGAAAACAAACAAAAAGGAATATAAACACATTGTCCCTTAAAGTTTACACGGATAATATATCTATTACTACTATAATGAGAATTCTGAAAAAGTTAATTATTTTTTTATCTCACAAAATAATATTAAAAAAAATAAAAATAAAAATTTAAAATTGTAACTTTTCTCTTTTAATTTTTTTCTGATAATTCAAGTACTGCATAACAACATTACATAATTGCATTGCAGCATTACATACTCTCTATCATCAATCTAAGTAACAACACATCACCAAAGGCTCATCACCAATAACATCTAACTGCAATGCCCTATCATCTCCTATCAACACACTAGGGATGTAATCGGATCGGTTTGGATCAGATTTGAAGGAAAAATGAATCCGATCTGATCAAATTGAGCTTGGTTCGGATTAGATCGGATGAATCACTTTTTCATGAGTAAATCTGAACCGATGGATCCGATTAAAATTCGGTTGGTTCGGTTTGGATCATTGGATGTCCGATTACACAAAAAAATTTAAAAAAATTGCCAGAAATACAAAAAAATCCGAAAAAATTGTCAAAATACAAAAATTTCTAAAAAGTCAATAAACCCTATAAAAATTAAAAAAAAAAACAAAAGCCACAGAATCTAAAAGTTCACACAAATTCAAAGAAGTCATGCATAGTTATACATAGTTTCTCTATTATTCAACGTTCAATAAACTTTTTCAAAATAAAAAAATAAAAATAACAAGGATTAGCAGTGTGTTTAGGCCCTTTAGGATTTTAATTATTATTTTATTTATTTATTTATTTAAATTTTGATCGGATCAATCGGATGGTTCGGTTCCATCGGATCAAAATTTTTAAAATTCGATATCCAAACCACTCAATGATTAGATTCATTGGATTTTACCCGAACAGACCGGATGATCCGATCTAATCCGATCCAAACCCTTCGGATCGGTTCGGATTCATTGGGTGGATCGTAACCACTTACACCCCTACAACACACCAAAGACTCAACACCATTTGCATCTAATCACTATACAATTTGGACACCAAGTTATAAACTACCTCCATTATTTCATTTGTTCAATTCTCTCTTTTTAAAATATATTAGATATTAGGATTAACTTAAGTATTGCATATTATTAATTTTATAAATATAATTAAAATAAATAATATTATTAATTATAATTATAATAATTTTTTAAAACATACGATTTGATAGGCACCTATCAAATCACTCGTATCAATTAAACTCAATTCAAAATCCAATAGATTTTATATCTACCAAAATAAGGGAACTCTAATTTCCATTTAAAATTAGGGGATTTTTAAATTCTTCTCTCTTTATTCTTTTTCATTGTCTTTAGTTATCTCATTAAGATCAAATTGACGATGTAATTATCTTATTCAAACAATATATTTTATAAATAAAAGTAACGTAACTACCTTATCTATATAAGATTTTAAAATTGAAGAAAATTTAAATTTATACTAGTTCAACCAACTTATTTACATACATTTTGATTGAATTTCACTAATTTTATATCAAATTTATAGATATTCTCTTATCCTTATTCTCTCATTGTGTAGATATATTCTTCGAATAGTAGTAGTGTGTAAACCTCTCCAAGCTAATTTGCTCAACTCCAAATGAGTGAGATTTCTTGTGTTCTTCCTCCAACATTTTAGTATTTGTTCAAACCTTCGAGGAAATCTCAATTTATAGAAAGGGAAATTTTAATTCTATTGAGACTTCTCTTTCTTCATATGTGATAGTGTATTCATTCTCATTGGTTTCAAGTAAAAAGAAATCTTGTTCCACAATAAAAAAAATAAACAAAAATGGTGAATAGATTATATATAACATACATATTATACATAACGTATATTACATATTACGTATTATGTTATGAATAATAAGATAGTGTGTATGATATATGATGGTAGTTATTTGTAAAATGTAATATATATTGTGTACATTACATAATATTTATTGTGCATAATATATTGACTATTTTGACTATCTTTTTATTGTAAGTACGTAACAATACTAAAAAATAAAAAATGCATACCGTGTAGTCTAGGCATTGTTGTCATTTTTCATTGGGACTTCTCTTTCTTCAACTTCAAATATGAGAACCACAATTGAATTTTTCATTCTTAGGAATTGAAAAGCGATTTTTAATTAATCTACTATATAGCACGGCTTTATCTCTAGTATATAGTTAGCATTATAGAACAAATCTTTTAGATAATATTTATTTTCATTAACTCTGATAGCTGAGTTATGGAATCATTGCTACGGAAATTAGAGACACAATAAATCGTCTAAAATAACTCAAAACACATACATCTTCACATTTTTATATATCTTTTTCAACACACAATAACTTTAAAATTGAAGTAAATAAAAAAAGACAATCTTTTTGACTGGATCATTGTAACTCTATTTTTATTTCCATTGTAATCTCATATAAAGCACTTCATAGAATTATTTTTTATTGACTCATTGAATCTGTCATCTAAGTCAGGAATAATTCACCCAAAACTACGAATCTTCTCACATTTTTATTGTGCATACATAAACAAACTTTCCCAAGTTGAAAAATATAACTTGAAAGGAAACTACTATCATAAGAAGCCATAACATTACATCCACACGAATCACTACTAATTGCGCCCTTAATTTTTTGCATCTTTTAAATTATTCGCATATCCTCAACCTTCAATAAAATTGGATAGGCTCTATCTCCAAATAGAAAGGAATTTCTATTTTCCTTCATTAACTAATTAATGCATTGATATTCCGTAAGAATAAATTAAAGCCTTCCAAAATTAAGCGCCTAATTACGTTTCTTTATCTACCAGCCAATCATTATTTAGCTCATCAATTCCGCCAATAATCAAAAATTGAATTCTCCACTCTATAAATACGCATCAGAATCCGTACATGTTTCCTCACATCATTACTTACCCTTTTCCATTATTTGCATTTTTTCTTCAACTTTCTCTTCGTATCTCTATCGTTCCTTCCCCTGCCTCGCTCAAATGGCCGACGCTACATCTCACGCGGTTGCCATTAACGGGGCAGAGGAAGGCCACGCCGCCGCACTCGCCAGGAAATCATCGACCACAATGGACCCCGCGGCTGCATTGGCGAGCGTGCGTCACGAATTCGGCGAGCACGGTGGCGTGAACATGTCAATCGAGGCGTCTGCGACGTTCACGGTGATGGAGCCAGAGACAATGAAGAGAATGTTCGCTGGCGAGCTCGGTCCTGAGCGTGACTTCTTCATCTACAGCCGTCACTTCAACCCAACGGTGTTGAATCTGAGCCGTCAGATGGCGGCGCTCGAAGGGACAGAGGCGGCGTATTGCACATCAAGCGGAATGTCGGCGATCTCGTCCGTACTGATGCAGCTTTGCAAGACCGGAGATCACGTGGTGGCTTCTAGCGCACTGTACGGTGGGACCCACGCGCTGCTCTCGACTTTCTTGCGGAGGACGTGTAACATAAACACGACGTTCGTGGACATAATGGATGTGGACGCGGTGAGGGATGCGATCGTGGAAGGGAGGACGAAGGTGTTGTATTTTGAGTCTGTGTCTAATCCGACGCTCCGGGTCGCGAACATTCCGGAATTGTGCAGGGTGGGGCATGAGAAAGGTGTGACGGTGGTGGTGGACAACACGTTCACTCCTATGGTCATCTCTCCGGCTCGTCTTGGCGCAGACGTTGTGGTTCATAGTGTCTCCAAGTTCATCAGTGGTGGGGCTGATATCATTGCGGTATGTTGTTGTTGGTTAATTTTTTCTGTTCTGTTATGTTATATTATAGTTGTCATTTAATTCAATTTGAGTTATGTTATCCCCCATATACAAATTTTGGGACAAAAATATCTCAGTCCATTAAAAATTAACAACTTGAAAATAATTTTTTTTTGCTAAAAGTTATCCAATAGGTCCATTGGTTGATTGTTCGATGTTCACCAAACATTTCTCATTTAATTTTAACGTCCATACTTTAAAAATTTTGGTATACAATTAAAAAAATAGCTAAAATAGTTAATAAATACTCCCTCCGTCCATTTTTATTTGTCGTTCAATGAAACATTTACAATCTTTTTCCAATTTTATCTATACATACACTCTTTTTTTATCTCTTGCAATTATTATTGCACAAAAAACTATAAGGATAATTTTGTCATTGTATATTTACTTCTATAGAAATTTTTTGTATTTTCATCACCTTCTTAATAAGTATGCAATATATAATAAATATTATGGACTCGGAGGGAGTAGTTAACATGTTATTTACAACATATATTAGATAGAGTCATGCTAAATATATAATAAAAAATTAGACAAATAAATTATATTCTGAATTATAATTACTCCATCAATTACAATTATAATAATTATTTGGACAAAAAAACAAAGTCAATTATCTATTTATGATTTAACATTATTGTATTATATATATATATATCATATATTACATGCTATATACATTATTTATCATATACTGTGTATGCGGCGTGTTTCGTGTGAAAGATAATATCTAACATATTGTGTATTAACTCATTTTTTATTGTGTATTAAAATTTTCTCATTTTTACATAAGAGACTTATCATAATATTTCGAATTGTTACAGGGGCTGTATGCGGGCCAGCAAGCCTGTTGAATTCAATGATGCATCTATTGGAAGGAAGCTTAATGTTGTTAGGCCCAACAATGAATCCAAAGGTAGCATTTGAGCTATCAGAGAGAATCCCTCACTTGAGCCTTCGCATGAAGGAGCATTGCCACCGTGCACTGGTGTTCGCCACAAGGCTCAAGAGCTTAGGAGTCAAGGTTATCTACCCTGGCCTTGAAGACCACCCACAGCACGAGCTGCTGAAGTCAATAGCCAACAAGGACTACGGCTACGGCGGGCTCCTCTGTATCGACATAGGTACAGAGGAGAGGGCCAACAAGCTGCTTCACCACTTACAGAACTACGCTCAGTTCGGCCTTATGGCTGTGAGCTTGGGGTACTATGAGACACTGATGTCCTGCTCTGGGAGCAGCACAAGCAGTGAGATGAATGAAGAGGAACAGAGACTTGCTGGGATCTCACCGGGAATGATAAGGTTGTCTGTTGGCTACATTGGGACGGTTGAGCAGAAGTGGAGTCAGTTGGAAAAGGCACTCACTAAATATAATGATAATGAGAATGAGAATGATAATGGAGGACTCACCAACTAGAATTAATTAGTGATGATGATCAATATCACTTGTTTGTCATTAGCTTCTTTAATTTCTTCGACTTTATAATTAATTAGTGTTGTTTCATGCTTAATTAATTGTTATTATGAGGCTTGGTAGAAGAAGAGCATGTAAAAGCCAGCCAGCCAACTTCGTAAAATCAATAAACACTTGAAATCACTATTTTAAGTTTGAATTCACTGTCCTTCAAATTATATGATTCCTATGGCACTGTTTTGCAGAGGTAAAAATGGAGTGCTATTGCTATCTAATATAGTTCTTTTCTATTCATTTTTTCACTCGATCAAATGTTGGTTACTTTGATGAATATGTTAACAAACTGCAATCATATTTATCAAAGTTGTCAATATTTGAAGATATACTATATACATTCAGTATTTTTCAGGAAAAATTGAGTGAAAAGAAATGGAGGAGAAAAAAAAATTGAGTGAAAAGAAAATGAGATAACAAAGTTAAATTGTTGTTTGAAAAATATTGACCATGAATTAATAAAATTTAATAAAAATGGTAGTGGATAAGGTTCATCCAACGAAAGAAAAACAGTGCATCATGTAACATGAAAAAAAAAAACAAAATAACATTTCCTTACCAATTAATTATCAATAATATTAGATATATAATTAAAAATTATCTAATACTCACTCTATGTATACTTTTATTATTGAATTTTAGTATAATTACTTTTATATTTAAATTTTTAAAATTTAATAATAAAAACATATATTAAATAAACAATAATATTTGATGTATAATCGAAATAGTTTCAACTGATATTCAATATGGAGCATTGTTAGAGGTACAACAAAAAAATCAGTCAAAACAGTTATACTCATGATTAAAATACTATTTGGACCATAAAATGTTAAATAGACTTTGTTGACGGTTATGACTGGTTTTTTGTTGTTCCCCAAGCATTTGTGATTTTACATAATAGATAAAGTGTATCATACGTATAACACATGTATATATGACATATTACGTACTATATATAACACACATCAAATACTAGTCGGACGTATTTCTATTATATAATAAATATTATGGTTAAATTAGTGAATGATAATAAATTTTTATTCTCTTTATATCAGAGATTTTTATCTACTTATTATAAGGATTGTAATAGCAGAACGTGTGGTGTATAACAAGACAAGTAAACTCAAGCCAACCAACAAGAAAAGAAGAAACGCAAGCCAACCAATACACCGATTCACCTATGAATTTTTTCAGGACTGAATTTGCTTCCCATTGATTTATTATCTATGATCATATTTAATTACTAGCAAGCTAGGGACTGAGATTTAGTTATGATATTGCGTTAGTGGTGTTAGAATTCAATCAATTCATTAATTGATTCTGAGAATAAAAAGGGGAATAATTAGCGATGGTGGTTCTAAGCTTCCATCAGCAGGTAGTGCTGCTAAGGCCTCTTCCGCAACGGCATTCGGTGAAATTAGGTCGAAATCGGAGTGGGATTCGGTGTGGCATAGCGGAGCCATCGGGCGAGCCTGCTCCGTTGGGGCAGAAAACGCGCTACAACGACGGCGTTTTGGAGAAGGCGTTCATGAGTCTGTTCGCGCGGAAGATGGAGAAGTTCGCAGATCCTGTAGCGAAGAAAGAGAAGAAGGGTTTGTGGGATTATGATTATGAGAGCTTCGTGGATGTGTCACGCAGGGTCATGCTGCGATGCAGGTCCCGCGCGCAGCAGCAGCAAGTGGTTCGACAGGTTCTCCTCTCCATGCTTCCTCCTGGTGCGCCTGCTCAGGTAGGTCAGCTCCATCATTTTAGTTCCCGGTATAAATTATCTATAGCTCGAGTTCCGTAAAATTGTGGCTCTTCAAGAGTTGATTAGCTTTTTGACTCTGAAGAAACTATTTTTAGACAGTATCATACCTTAAATCAGTATCAAAATTGCTCTTAACAAGTAGAAATCATCATATTTTTGTTTGATAAAATAATGTAAAAATTGCTCTCAAGATATAAAATGACATAATAGATATAATATTAAAAGAGATAATTATTTCATTCGACTGTTTAGTTAGGTGACTACTGTTAATTTAGTAACAAGAATAATATACAAGTAACTTCGGTAAAAAATGATAACATATTTCACTTATGACTAATGCTATATGAAAAGTGTACGTTGACACGGGATACGAGGATATGGATGTTCAATTAGTACTATTGTTCCTATTCATCCCAATTTGAGGGGGAAATAAAGAAAAAATTAAGTATCTAAAATTAAATAATAGAATAGTCTTTACCGTTCAACTTTAGTAGGGATTGATTCTTACCTCCAAACTCTTAAAATTAAAGAGTGGAGATAAATATTATATAACTTATATTGTACACCAACCATTTTGTGAGTCATGAAGTGCGATTGAAATCATAAAAAGAGAAAATGAATTGATTTTTTAATAAATTTTATTGTTTGAAATGTAAGATAAAGGAAATTAATTGATTTGTAATTATCATAGGATTAATAATTGCATACTTTTAAATTCTATGGTTTTTTAGAGGGTGTTCATGAAAATGATTTATAATTTTCAATTAATTTTATTTTATTTTGATATCGTTCTAAACACACCCAAATATTATTTTTTTCTTTTTGGTGTGCATATGTCTGTTAATACAAAGGGCTATGGGGGAATGTATATATTTTAAGAAGTCTAATATTCTAACTTTTCAAAAAGTACTTTTTAAAATATTTTAAAAACATATTTTTATTATTTTAGATTTAAATATAAAATAAGTTATTTATTAATTACTTTTTAGAAACTACCTCTGAATGAAGACTTATTATCCAAAGTTCCAAATAAACTATCTTTAAGTTGTTTATGTGTTAAGTTGGTTTAGTTAGAAGTTATTATGTTACTGCAGTTCAGGAAATTGTTTCCACCTACAAAATGGGCTGCAGAGTTTAATGCTGCATTGACTGTGCCTTTCTTCCATTGGTTGGTTGGGCCTTCTGAGGTAATTTAGTTTCTAAATTCTATTTATACAATTAATCTTGTTTTTGTACTTCAATTTTACATTTTTACCACTAAAATAGTTCCCATAGGCTCTGCAATTCTAGGTTTTGGATCAACTATAAGTGCTTGTTTCTATGCATGTTTGTTGTGAAAGCCAAATGAATCATCTTATGTTTCATATCTATAGTGCTTATAGCTATCTTAATTTATATATTTAGGTTACCTAAATGGTTATGATATCATGCATAACGAGACTTCTTCGTGTTATTAAGCAATCATCTCACCTAAAAGCTTAAACCATAGTTTTCAGAACCGGTTCGGACCGGCCGGGTCGGACCAGAAATCGGCGAACCGGCCACCTAACCGGTCTGGTTCTCCAATTAATTGGATCGGTTAATCAGTTGACCCGGTCAACTTTGGTCAAATCCAGGGAAAACCGGAGTGAACCGGCCGAGTGCAATCGAACCGACCCAGGGTAAGTTCCGTCCAGGGGAGTTGAACCCCGTTCAACACGGAATTGGAAGGGTGGCCAACCACTTGGCTATTGTTGCTCTTGTGATATATCATGTAAACAATTATATATGTTATAAACTTAATATATATATTATATTATTGAATTGAGTTCAAATTACACCGGTACACCACTTATAACTTCATATAAAATAATTTTTTTGTCGATCAAACCATTGAATTAGAATAACTAATTGTAAAGATCATTCATGTCAAATTTCATTAAAATTGAACATCATTAAGAATGTATTCATATATCTCTTATTCTTGTTTATTTTGAACAAATATATTACGTTGATTTTTATATCCATCAAAACTATGTCAAATGATTTTATATTGTTTTGAAAATTTATAGGTATGATCTATATGATATGAACCTCTAATCCAACGGTTAATTTAATAAAAATTTAATCCAATAAAAAGTTATTGAACGGTGTAACAATTGCTTAAAGTTACACCGGTGTCATTTGAACCCAACTCATATTTATTTAATGAATAATTTAACCGATTCAAGTATTGGATTGTGTTATATTTCTTAATAAATATATATATTATATATATTTAGTGACTGAGTCAATTATCCGCCGGTTCAACCAGTGACCCACCGATTGAACCAGTGACTCAGTGTCTCGACCGGTTTGATTCCCGAGTCGAGTCTGATAACTATGGCTTAAACTGTTAGATTGAGATTCATTAATAATTTTATATTCTATCGCATGTTTCAGAAAGATTGGAGGTGCTCCCATTTTTGTGAATAATTTTTTCCTGCTATATTAATTGGCTCTGCTATTGATATTTGGATCCTTGAGATGCACTAGGTTGTGGAAGTAGAGATAAATGGGGTGAAGCAAAAAAGCGGCGTCCATATAAAGAAATGCAGGTAGATTTCGTGCCTCTGTTACTGGTAATTGAACATATATTGGCATGAGTTATCTTTGCTTCCATCCAATAATGTATAGCTCTATGTTAAGGTTATCAAATAATTGAAGCTTGAAGGCTATGAAAAAGATGACTAGTTTCTATTTTGTTTGAAAAATGTTAAATTTTATGTAATTAGAGTCCACTGGTAATTTTTTTCTGTTTTCTTGATATTTTTTATTTCAAAGGTACCTGGAGAACAGTGGCTGTGTAGGAATGTGTGTGAATATGTGCAAGATCCCTACCCAAGATTTTTTCACTAACGAATTTGGACTTCCATTGACTATGATTCCGAGTATGTCTTCTAGCTTTTGATCTCTGGCAAAAAAGAAAAAAAGTTATGTGTACGAAAAATATCTTGATAATGCTTTCATATCAAACCGTTAGATGAAGTGTGAGTCCTACTTGAATGTGATTTAATGGTAGATATGAAATCGTCGGCCACGAAGACTAAGATTTTTTCGTACACGTAACATTAAAAATGGTTTGACATTCTCTACAATAATGACATAGATGACTTTTCCAAAAAAATTCTGTGGGATTGTTTGATTTTCAACCATGTAAAGCAATTTCGCTTCAAACTTTTCTTCTCAGATTTTGAAGACATGAGTTGTGATATGGTGTATGGACAAACTCCACCTCCATTTGAAGAGGACCTGGCTTCCAAACAACCTTGCTATGCTGAAATATGTAAGCACTATATATCCTCTTGTTCAATAGGTAGGTTTGATATTATGGCGAAAAAAATAGGAATACAAAGAGAATATTAAAGTAGATAAGATATTGTGTTATCTTTTATATGTATTGTTGCCTGTCTATAGGTCAAGAGTAAATACGAATCAAATCAAAATATAATACTAATATCTACCTAAATCAATTCATATTATTCTAAATTAATATAAAATAAATATAAACATTATTATTTTATTCTTTACACTGCCAAATGATTTTCTTATATGTTCTGACAAGCTTAGAACTACTTGCAGGTTCTGTGGCAAATCCAAGTTCAAGCGTATGTCCTAAACTACAATAATCATGAGTGGACAATTCATGTAGATTTAATTTTATCTTACATTAATTAATTAATTACTACTTCAGAAAATTTCATTGATCATGTATGTAAGAATAGCAAACTTGTATACTTGCTCTTAGCTATATATTCTTCTTTGCTATCATGCAGTAACATAAACATACATGGCTTAAAATCGCCAACAGAAAGTATATTTGTAAATATTGTAAGTATAATATAATGCAGATAGGATAAAGTTAATTTATATCAGCGTCTATTCTTTCCAGGCTAGTTGGCTGAAGAACTTTGAATTAACCTTAATTAGAATTTAATTAAATTAAATTATATAACTTGTTTGTGCTTTGTGTGGATATGCATGAGTAATGACTTCTTTTACAATAATGCTATATGTACACTCTCCCATCAGCCACCCTTCACTTTTTTATAGTGGACCCCATCAGAATGAAAAAATAATATTTGATAAAATTGATAGAGTGGCTGATGGTGACTGCAAAATGGTGTACACGAAGCATTATTAGGAAATCGATAAATTGAGTTTTATATATGTTGTCATGTGAATATTTAATTTAGATGATTTTGTGTCCTCTTGTAAATTGATAAATTGAGTGAAATAAATAGAAATTAAAATGTTTGTGCAAGTATGGAAATTAATCCTAATAAGTTATCCAACTATTAGGAAATCTAAACCCTATTCCACTCGCACAAAACCGTAGCTCACATAATTTCTTCACCAACACCATCAATCAATTGGCTTATGGCAAGAATAAGGATTCAGGGAATGAGGATGCAAATATTTCTAATTCATCTATGATTTTGGTACTATTTAGCATTCTACTAGACTTGAAAATCAGAGCTGTACAAATCATATCATAGTTCAGATACATTTACAATGAGTTAAGCTACACGTAATTGCTCTTTTCCCCTGAAATGAGGATCGAGACTAATGGTTTACAATAGCTTACAATATAAAACAACATATGTATGATTCACCGTGAATCTGAGTCTATTATTCATTCATTATAAAGTTAGTTCATGCATTATTATTTTCAGCATCTGCCGTATGTCTAGAAGAGCCAATACTTTTTCCGAGGTACTCTAGAAGGAACATCTGCAAACAATGAAACAATTTTGAGACAAGCTTATAGTCCTATTGCATTTCGGAAGCCACATAAAGAAAAAAAAAATAATTATGATGCACCGTCAATGTAAAAAGTTTTACATTGTCAGTCAATCACATCCATTAATCTGTATGACCTTTTAGTTAGTAAGCAGTTAAGTTAAAGTCTTTTACTGATGTGTAAATCTATGATTAGATATTTGTGTAAAATTACTTTACACTGACAATGAATTAAAATTAATTAAACTCAAAGAAAAATCAGTTACAAGAAAATTTATTAAGTTATCAGGTACATCACCTCCACTTGTGTACAATGAATTGTAGTGCACTTCACTCCAGAAACTGAGCCATAACTCTAAAATTCAAAAGTAAACCATAGTCATATAACATCACAAAATTGAAATATAAAAGCTGCGAGTGACCAAATCTTTACCTAGATCTCCCATTTTTTCCCCCTCCCTTTTGCTAATAGATAAAAGCTACCTAGATGACTATAAAAGCCATCATGGCCATATCCTTATGGAATGGAGGACATAACAAGACTAAACATCCAGTGTGTGATGTTTGCAAGATAAGACATTTGTCAATAAATAAACCAGCATCAATCATAGGATAAGCTTTGATACTATCTTAAAATTGTGGGTTTAACCCCACCCTCAAAAGCCAGCTCATGGAGGGAGGACCATCTAAATAATTGTAAAGACTATATTGGTCATATCCAAAAGCAATATGACTTAACAAAAGCAAATTGTTAAGCAAATACACATATACATTTTACAATTATACTTACCTCTAGTTGGATTTCTGTCTGTCGGAAGGATTTCGATATAGCAAGTGTCTCTGAAAGAGGTGACTACACAGATTTTTGCATCAAACTGAAAATAAAATTAAAAACAAAAAGAAAAAGGGGGAAAGGAATAAGTACTCAGAAGAAACCAATTTTAACAACAAACAGAGAACAAGACTAAGTATTGAAACAGCACATAAACAAATTTAGAAACTACAAATATGAGAATAGCAAGATAAGACAAAAGGGTGCACCCTTTCTTACTTTATTACTGCTCCTTTTCATCAGAAGAATAAATTTCATTAGAAAAAGAGGTGGATAGTTACAAGTTACAACTTAAAACAACCAAGGAAGATACCATTCTAAAAATATATTGTAAGCCTAAAAGGCTAAAAAGTTACAAAAAAGCTTTCAAAATCTCTTCGTACTACAGATTATATAGAAACTTGCTAAAAGTGAGCATGCACAGAACACAAATGATGTTATTACATAACCTTTTTCATTTATGTATGGAGGAAAAGAATTAACAGTTACAATGGTAGCCACATGCTCATCCAAAAAGTATTTCTTAGATTCCAACAAACAAGAAAACACATACAAGAAATTTTATTAAGGATGAAAAGTCATAAATTTCAGAAAGCAAGCAAGTAAAGTACTATATTTATGGTAATCCCTTCCCAATCAACCTGTTAATACTAGGAAAACAGATAGATGATGTGTTCCTTGGATGATCAAGAAAAAAAGTATCACAGCCAACAGAAATTTGAATGTAACATCAATGAATGAAACAAAACTGACAATATGTTAAACTGGTACGAAGATATAGGGATGAAAAAGAAGTGCCTGACCAACAAAAAGTACAGAAAGTTGTGTATATGTGTATGCTTGTGGCTTGTACACTGATATCAGGTTGATCAAGGTGACCAGACCCAGAAAACAAAACAGGGTAAATGCATGAAGAATGGAGAGGAATTCGAGTGTCCCTGCCACTTTCCTCACTAGTATTTTTCTCACTAATTTCATAACTAACCCCTCTCCCATTTTCCTCATTCTTACTCCATTTTTAACGGTTTAGAGACCCATACCCACAAGCCATACCTGCATTTGATTTTCCTGACTCTGCTCTGGAGTCAGAGTCAAAAAGTCAGTAAAAAAATGACTCTGTCAAGTGTTTAGTGTGAGGGTCACAGTGCAGATGGAAACAGAGTCACAGTGACTCAGTAAACAAATTTGTCAGTGTATCAAAATTAAACTCAGAGAGAATTTGATAGAACCTTGATATCTCTAGGATGTATTTATTGATTACCAATGGGGATTCTTGGTAACTCACCAAGAATCCCTAGAATGATTCAAGGGGTGAGGAAGAGTAAGAGCTCCTCTACTCTCTACAAATCTAATACTTTCTGATTAATTCTCTAAAAGACTCCCAAACTAATCCCAATTTCCCTTATTTATAGCTAATCAAATCCCTAACTAACCAACTCCTCCAACTAACTAACTAATCTATTACTAATGTGATCCTATCAGAATTACATCCTTGATTCCTTGTTGCCCCAATTCTTCTAAATAAAGTGGGCATATGCATTATCTATGATTCAAGCCCAAAAGATTCTCTCTAAGAGAGCATGTTAAGATACAAAGTCATCTATGTGCCTCTTCCCAACAATTTAAACTTATGGGGGAGAAGATTCATGACAACAATAATGTATAATTCACAAATAAACAAGATGAAACTTGAAAAGAGTTTAGAAAACAGTAGAGATTACAGAATTTAGATAACTCACACGGTCTGCAGCTGCTTGCAGAGTAACATGATCTCCCCACTCTCCTGATCTATTGACAGACAACATGCAAATATTGAATTAGTGGATGCACAGAACTACATGATCTCTAACCTTTTGGGAAGAAAAGTAAAATTGATCAGCACTGATATCTAACTTTTTCATTCTCTTCAGGTAGCTTTTGTACTTCATTGGTACATAACCTTCATATAACTTTTTGTGATGCTTTAGCTGGGAAAAACAAAAGAAACCACAAAAAATAATATTAGTACTGAATATAAACTTTAACATCTCTTTTTTAGAAAACATAATAGTATAAACACTGTTTAATTCCAATTCATATTAATAGCAGATTAAGAAGGAAAAGATGAGGACCGTGAAAAGTAGAGGGCTATTAGAAGTTTAGAACTCCAAATTTTACAATCAAATACTCAAAACAAGTGGAACAGGAAGAGATTGAACAACATCAATAGCAAGAAAACCAATGTAAAGGAGAAAAACATTTCTTCTACAATTACATATCTAATGGAATCCATGTCATAATAATAAAAATGGTTTGATTAATACTATTTCATTGAATTATTTTAAGGGTAGCCAAAGAAGTAACTGTACACCTGCTTCATAACCTGCCTCCTCACATGCTTATGGTAATCAGGGTTGTGGAACAACTGATCTGCTAAAGCTCGAAACTGTCCAATAACACTTCATAGTTAATTTATATTAACACAAGATCTCAAATGAAAAGGAACATATAATTTCCTCAGTAAAGGCATAAAAAAAGTTCAAAAAGGAAAAAACCTGGCAATTCCCATCACCCTCCATCAGCAGTTCGGCCAAACCATATGTAACTAATCTGCAGAAAATAGTGGAGCATAATTATCAAATAAAAAAAATTCAAAATGATTTTATAAACTTCCTTTTTGAAAAAATGCAAAGGCATTTGTGAAAACCTCATGGAAGTTGCAAAATAAAAAGGTATGACAAATTATCACAAAGCATAATGACATTAGCAAGGTTAAGGATACTGAACATGTTTGCTTTCCTAATTATGATAAACTGATCAAATAAATTTCATTCAAGAGAATTATATGGAATAACTCAACTGAGACGGGTGGCTTATTGTGAGAGTAAGAGAAGTAAATCTTGACCATTGATTTTTTTTAAGCAATTATGTGATCATTGATTACCATTAATTAAATCAATCTTGGTCATCCATATACGGTTGTACAGCCTAGATTTGCTCCTCTAACTCTCATAATAAACCACCCTTCTCACTAGATCGAGTCATTCATATGTACGCACACACAAACACACATTTTTTTATAGAAAAAAAAAATTATTGGAAGAGAAGAGAATTCGCAAAGAGGATGAGACGTCCTCAAATAGTTTGTTGAGATAGAAAGAGGGAGAAAAAGAACATGAAAATTTGTGGCTCTAAGCTACACAGTAGATAATGTATTACACAAACACTATGTCTAATACAAATATATTATTTCCCTAACTAGTAGTGATATTTAAAAATTCTAACATATATAGAAAACAGCTAATTGTAACTGCACATCAAGTTATATGCAACCTTTCAGAAAGCCTCTCGTGGTCTAGTGTTGCATCATTTACATCGGGAATCTCTCCATTAACACGGGGAGTGTGCTGCAATATACCATATCAGTTTTCTCATACCAATGCAGATAAGATAGCACAAACACAACAAAGGGTTGACAAGAGTAGTTAGCATGTAAAGTAAAACAGGTATTTTAAGACATTGGGTAGAACTCCAAATTGATCCTTAAGAAATATCGTGCGGGACAAATTGGTCCTTAAGAAATTGAAATTCCAATTTTGGTCCCTGAGATTTAATAGACGAGGACAAATTAGTCCTCCGTTCAATGACCACCTGCCGACGTTTATGATTTAGGCTGAATTTGTTTGATCTTTTTAGGGACTTTGTAGAGGATAATGATACGATTCCAACAAGTCAAGAATCATTCAATTTCGTCAAGAAAAAAGTGAGAAAACCACAAGATATTTTTCGAGTAAATTCAAAATATTTACATCACTAGATATCGCAATACTATATAAGTTTTGTAGAGCGTTCAGAGATGAACACATTGACATTAATAATGTATTGAACGGTGACGGGGAGAGAAATTCTATCTTTTCTTTTTGCTCCTTGGACATAGGACTAATTTGTCCTCATTTGTGCAAATCTCAGTGATCAAAAGTGGATTTTCAATTTCTCATAAACCAATTTGTCCCGCGTGGTATTTCTGATGGACTAATTTGGGGTTTTAGTCTAAGACATTAGTGTATCATGGGAAATTGGATACATGGATTGGAGCATTGACTACGTTGATGATTAAATTTCATCAAGTTTTCAAATATGCAAAAAACAGCATCCTATATTTATTCCTGACTTGTACATCATAAACCAAAACAGAAAGTCGCAAATTAATAATGAACAGTGATCATATTTGTACGAAAATTATTTTGGCTGCCACCACAACGATGATTTCATATCAAGTATTACATGGAGTGTGAGACCTCAACTCAAGTAAGATCCATACTCCATGTAACACTTGATGCAAAATTATCAGCCCAGCGGCCGAGAAATTTTTCAGACAACAATATTTTCAATAATGAATGAAGAATTTCATACCGGAATGGAATCTAAATGAGAAAGTCGCTTCCCGAGCTTATTGTCTGCCCTGAAATTGTCCTCTTCTGCTAATATCCTTGCAATTGTTTGATCATCCTCTGTATCCCGAAAGCTACTATTCAAACTTGAGCTATTAGAACCAGCACTTACATTCCCCAGGTTTTCACTCATGCTTTCTTTAACCTCCTACAAACCCATAAACCGCACGTTCTATCAGAAAGAGCCTAAGCCGAAATCAGCTCCAATTCCAAAACCTCATTTCATGCAAAATTGAACAATAAAATAACAACACGAACAACTCATGAGCTATTAAAAATTAGACCTCTAAAAATACATGACGAGTCAAATTAGTCCATCAGAATTTGAAAGTCTTTCAAGAAAAGGGACAAATTCGTCCTTTCATACATATTTATTCGTACCGATGTGAAGGTCGAATTTGTCTTGTTTCTTGAATGTGAAAGTCCTAAATTCTAAGAGACTCATTTGTGTCGTGATGTATTTCTAAAGAACCATTTTGGATATTTAGTTTCAAAATTATTAGAATCGAAATAAAATGCAAAAACTTACGAGCTTCTCAAATAAGTTGTCCGATTATAGATTTAGCAAATACCTATGTTCTACAGCAATGGATAAAACAGAACAGAATGGAAAGATAGAAACCAAAGAAGATGAAAAAATGAGAGGAAAAGATAGTAAATAAATAATTGATGAGAAGATTAACAAAAATTACAAGACAAGAAGATGAATCATATGTTGGGAAGAGGAGTGAAGGAAAGAAAAGTGGGAAGGAAGGAAGGAAGGAAACAGTTGGTTTGGGATGAGCTCGCTGCGGTTGCGAAGGTGTCAACGTAACTATTGAGACGACGCCGTTTGCGCGTGTGACCCACTGACCCTGCGCAGTCGCCTATTTGGATTTTTTCTTTAATTTAGATTTTGAAAGAAGACACTTTTCCCCGACTGCTGCTATACATATATATGATATCATGGAGGAGTGTGGTTGACCGGTAGAGATTCATCCTTTTTTAATTAAATGTTGAGTATTCGATCCTCACTAAGTATGGAAAAACTTTAAAATTTCGAGCCTGTTGTCCCACCCTTCGACGTGCCTACAAGCCAACGAGGGATTAGTCATTATGGTCGATAGTGGATACTCGGTCATGCACCAAAAATATATGATACCATGTAAAATTGGAGAGTCAAACAAATCAAAATGAAAGATTTGATTTTCATCCATTTCACTAGTAGTGTATAACATTTTTATATAATCATTCAGTTATGTGCTGTCATATTAATTATGATTGTAATTTTTTACTCTCATTATCTGAAATGTCATACAGATGTTTTGATTAAATGACAGTGTAAAATACGTTTATATTATTAGTGCATCAAAATTGAACTCATAAATAAAATTTTAGGTTATAATTACTTAGTCCATCACAATCTCAATGATTATTTGAATCAAAAATAAATTCAAAAAGGATTTATTAGTTGTACTGACTAGTTTATTATTATACACTAATATTATTAGTTTTTCTCCCTACTTGTTCATATTTATGAAAGTTTAAAAATATAAAATATTCGAAGAGTTTAATTTTGATACACTGACATTGTTATCCAATCAAAACATTCTGTTTGTATGACTTTTCAAGTAGTGGAAAAGATAAAACACAATCATAACTGATGTGACAGCACATGATTGGATGAATGTGTAAAAAAGTTTTACACTATCAGTGGATGAAAATTAAATCAATATTTGAATGGGGAGCAGGACCTCCTGTCCATTCCGGGTGGGGTGGAAGTCGATTTTCTCTATAGAAAAATTCTAGATCACATTTTATGTGTGATCCAAAAACATTTATAATCACATATTTTTTTGTTTTTATATAAATTTTTAGTGTTATAAATCAAAACATGTGATTATGAATATTCTTTTATTATGTATTAAATATGGTCCTGGACCACCTAAGAAATTCTCTTCTCTATGTTTATTATTGTTCACATAACTCCTACTCTTTTATCATTGGTTTACTAATTAATGATCTTTTATATAACAAGTTAACATATGTAATATTTTGTAAGTTTTAGAAAATTCGAATTCATATATTAAGGGCTTGTTTAGATAGAAGTGTTTTTGATTTTTTTTTTAAACTTATGATTTACTGTAGGTTATATTTGTCATATTTAACTATATAACTTATTACTTCTTCCTAAGCTATTTCATTATTTTTGGAGAAATAAAACAATTTGACGGAACACATTTTAAAATAATTGAAATAAATTTTTTTATTATTTTATACACATATATAAAATAAATTATTCATAAGTTACTTTTCAAAAATTATTTTTATATAAGAATTTAAATAAATTATTTATCCAAATTGACTCTAAATTGCACAAACCTATATATCTTAGGAGTAATTGTCTTTAACCCTTTAGATTTTAATTTTAATATACTAATAGTTTAAAAATGTTTATATTTTCAATTAGGAGTTTAATTTCAATCTGCTGTCACTGTAAATTAATTTTATCCAATCATAAATTAATATATCAACAAAAAATTTTAACTTAATTACCCACTACCTATGAAGTCACACATATCAATGAATATAATTAACTGAAAATATAAAATTTTTTATACTATCAGTGCATGATAATTAAACTCTTTAATTAGTTATGTATTGTCATGTTAGTATAATGTTTTTACTCACTACTTTCTAATTAGAAAGTCTTATAAACGAATACATGTCATTAATTAACATACTCTCTAATTTAATATAATCGCCTAATTGGAATTACTCAAACTTCACTGTTTGACTGCAATTGGGTGGAAAAAAATTGTTATATTTGCTTACCATTTTGTTTACAGACTAGTTGGAAGCACGTGGAATGCGATAATGTATTTATGAAGTAAATTATGAGTAATGACAAGTGTAACTACTTTAATCATCATTCGCAGTAAAAAAATATAATTAAATAAATAAAAATATTCAAATAAAATCAATTTAATAATAATAAAAAATCGATTAAATAATATATTTTATCTATTTTTAATGTTAATATATTGTTTTAATGATAAAAGTGTTATTTTTAGTAATAAAAATATTATTTTTAAGAGAAAAATAATATATTTAATATTATTTTTTATTTTTATCATATTTTTGTAATTTTTTTATTATTTTATAAATTTTTAGTTGTCATTTGTTCACACCTCGGATTGTGGCCCAATCCGGCGGCCCAGCTTGGGATTTCAATGATTAGTCCAAAAAAGGGCCCAAGAGAGTGAACCCAGATAAGGCCCAAGGTCGGACCTTGGACCCCATGATGGGCGAGTCCAGATCGAGGCCCATTATACCTTCAAGGCCCAATAACCGTCAGTGGCCCAAAGGACTTGGATCCAGAGCAGGACCCGGGAACCGGCCCATGACCCGACCTGAGGTCGGATAAGATCAGGCCCCCGATTAGGGCGGCGATTAGAAGCGAGCGGATAGCGACGCCGAAAAACCTGGAGCCACGATTGACACTACGCGGGACGGCTCTGCACGCCGCGGAAAGCGGGAAGACCGTTATCCCGAGTAGTGCGGAGTGAGCGGCACGGAAATGGCTCCAAATCCCCCTCTATAAATAGGGTGTCCCATCGCAGTATCAGGTACACTTTCAGTTGAGTTCTCATACTTACACTGATATTGACTTAAGTTTCGGAGTCCTTTCAGGGAAAACACCCCCAGCGCCTTGGAGAGTAGCTGTGCGAGGAGTCAGATTCCGGCGACAGTTCATACCTCAGTCAAAGGTACGGAACATTGGCGCCGTTGCCGGGGACCCACCACAACACTTTTTCGAGGTCGGTTTACCTTCTAAGGGACCGAAGCAAAAGCAAGAAACTGGCTAGAACAAAGACTACCGTCCGCCTCGTCCACCCAGGAGAACCAGGAAACCGAATGGAAGGTACGCAGGACGGACACTGTGAAACGATCCACGAGACCGAGCAGTCTCAACCTCAGCCCCCCCCCCCCCGAATCAGAATGAACTGAACCTCGGAGGAACGGGGGGAGCTGAAGCTGAACGACAACCCAGCACTGTTGCTGGGAACAATGAGGTCGGACCCTCTGTTGATCCCGATGTGCGCCAGACAATGCAGCTCATCCGGGATCAGCAGGAGAGGCTCCGACTGTTGGAGCAAGAAATGGTGAAGCGACTTCCTTTGGAGGATCAACTCCGGAGGGAGGTACGCCGAAACTAGAAGGTGGAAGAAAAGCTCCTCCACGAGCGAGAAAAGGTTAAGGACCTAGCCCAGCGCCTCCGAAGGCTTGAGCTGGAGCAAAAAGACCCGGCTAGAAATGGTCGGAATGAGCACTCTCGGGAGAAGAAGCAGGAGCGGCCGAGATTCGATGAGCAACGTCGATCTCGGGAACGCGATGATCGCCAAGAAAGGTCGAGACGATCCCGGGAGAAAGAAAGGGACAGGCAGTCCCAGAATTACCATGAAGAGCGCGAACGCTCCTTTACCTACACCGAATACCGAAGTACGGGCGGTGGAAAGGGGGGAGGGTTCACGTTCCTTTACATATCCTGAAATATAAGATGCCCCTAGGTCGGACCCCACCGGGACTTAAATACGATGGGACCACTGACCCCGAGGAGCATCTGGAGGCTTTCAAATCCAGAATGGATTATGATGGTGCGGAGGATGAGGAACGATGCCGAGCGTTCCCGATCACCTTGCTGAAGACGGCGTTGAAATGGTATAACCGCCTTCCGCCAAGGTCTATCCATTACTTTGCAGACCTCGCCGCTCAATTCCTGGCTCATTTCGCAACCAGGAAAACAAAGCCGAGGTCCGCTGTAAGCCTCATGAACATAAAACAGAAGCAGGGGGAGACGCTGAGGGTCTATTTCGAAAGGTTCAATGCTGAAGCGCTCCTAGTAAGGGATTTGCATGTCTCCAATGCAATCACCCTTTTAATCAACGGACTCCGCTGGTCTCCTTTTGCCGAGTCCCTCTCCAGGTCGGAGCCAACGACCATGGAGGAAATCTAGGATAGAGCGGCCGAGTTCATTCGGGCCGAGGAGGCCATGATGGCCAAAATGGAAAGAGAATCGGCGGAAGATAAGAACGAGGAAATAAGAGCTGAAAAGTCCCGACCTCAGAAGCCTAGGGAGGAAAGGCAGAGGTCGGAGAAGCATGGTCGGGCCCCTGCAAGGGGAAAATTCTCCAACTACACCCCCTTATCACGATCGATAAGTGAGGTGTACAAGGAGATACAATAGACCGAGCGATTGCCCAGGCCTAGGCCGGTCAGAACAAGGACAAACACAAACCGAGGTCTGTACTGTAGCTACCATGAGCAACACGGGCATCAGACGGAGGATTGTTACGACCTCCGAGATGCAATTGAAGAATTAACCCGAGCTGGCAAGCTCGCGAAGAATGTACTTGAGCAGAGGGGCCCGAAGAGGAAGAGAGAGAAGTCCCGACGATGAGGGACGAAATCCAAGAAGCAAGAGAAACAAGCCGGAAGACGAGGCTGAACCCGAAAACAGCTCCGAGGTGGTGAAGACAATTCACACCATCGCGGGGGGGTTTTGCGGGAGGTGGAGCAAGCGCTGCGGCGAGAAAGAGGGCGCTCAAAGAAATAATGAGCGTAGACAAGAAGGAGTTGGCATCGAAGGCGCAGAAGAAAGCCCCGGTGCCAATCACCTTCTCGGACCTCGACAATCCCGGGGTAGTTGCTTATTACGCAGATCCCTTAGTTGTATCGGTTATAGCCCGCAACATGGAGATTCAGAGGGTTCTAATCGACACAGGGAGTTCTGCCGAGCTGTTAACAAGGAAGGCGTTTGATGAGATGGGCCTAAAAGATTCCGACCTAAAGGCCTACGACGAAGATCTCGTGGGGTTTTCAGGGTACGACGTAATTAAGCCTGACGGCTACATCACGTTGTACCTCACAATGGGCACTAAGCCATTGATGAAGACGGTGGAGGTCGACTTTATAGTAGCAAGAATCAACTCCGCCTACAACATGATCATGGGGAGGCCCACGTTGTGCAAACTCGGGGCAGTGGTCTCAGTACCCCACCTGGTCATGAAATTCCCTACGGACGATGGCAAGGTCATAACGGTGAGAGGATGTCAAGTAACGGCTCGAAAGTGTTATATCAACAGCCTTAAGGTCAGTGAAAGGACCAAGGGCGGAGATGAGGAGAAAAAAGAAAAAGAAAAAGAAAAAATTGAAAAAGAAAGCAAGGAACAAGAGAAGAAAAGGCCGAGAATCGAGGTCAACAATGTTGAACTCGATGTGAGATCTCGGAATCCAGTTCGACCCGAGCCAGAGGGCCAGCTGGAGGAAGTCCAAATCGGGGACAGCCCCGAGAAAATAACTCGGGTCAGTGCTAACCTAAGTCCTGTCGGCAAAGGGGCACTGATCCAGTTTCTCAAGAAAAGTGCCGACCTCTTCGCATGGGAAGCAAAGGACATGCCCAGAATCAGCCCCGAGGTCATGAGCCATCATCTGTCTGTTTACCCTTGCACTAAGCCGGTGCAGCAGAAAAAGAGGAGAATGTCGGAAGAGAAGGCCCAAGCAGTAATTGAGCAAGTCGACGCACTGCTGAAGGCCGGTTTCATCAGGGAGGTCTAGTACCCGACGTGGCTGTCCAACGTTGTAATGGTACCAAAAACAAATGGGAAGCTCAGGATGTGTGTAGACTACACCTACTTGAACAAAGCATGTCCCAAGGACCCATTCCCGCTCCCAAGCATCGATAGCTTGGTTGATGCTGCATCAGGATTCTGATTCTTGTCCTTCATGGACGCTTACTCGGGATACAACCAGATCCCTATGAATCCTGATGACGAAGAAAAGACGGCGTTCATCACACCCAGGGCAAACTATTGCTACAAAGTTATGCCGTTTGGTTTGAAGAATGCCGGATCCACTTACCAGCGACTCATGAATAGGGTCTTCAAGGCGGAAATCGGTACCAGGATGGAAGTCTACATAGACGACATGCTGGTAAAAATGAGAAACGAAGAGGACACGATCTCCGATCTGGAAATCGTGTTCGGAAAGCTCAGAAGCCATGGAATGAGGTTGAATCCTCTGAAGTGTGCCTTCGCTGTTGAGGCCGGCAAGTTCCTGGGTTTTATGTTAACCCAGAGAGGTATGGAAGCGAACCCAGAAAAGTGCAAAGCCATTATGGACATGAAAAGCCCGACCTCCGTGAAAGAAGTTCAGAGGTTAACGGGTCGGTTGGCTTCATTATCAAGATTCCTCCCGCTGTCAGCTCGGAAATCCCTGCCGCTTCTCGAATTGTTGAAGAAAAAGGCGGATTTCAGTTGGACCTCGGATTGCGAGGAAGCTTCCCAAGGCTTCAAGCTATATCTGATGGCTCCCCCGATCCTATCTAAACCGGAGGTCGGAGAGGTGTTATACCTTTACCTTTCGGTAGGAGAGCTGGCGGTAGGAGCGGCGCTGGTAAGGAAAGAAGACAGAGTGCAGAAACTTATCTACTTCGTAAGTAAGTGTAACACCCCGCTACTTAGGGGTGTCCGTGCGAAAGGCTTTATCCCATCGAACACGCTACTAAGGCATAAAATAAGGGCCAAACAACATGCATAAACTATTAATTAAACTGAATAACCGAAAATAACTGAAATAACTGTTTAACTGATAATTGTATATAACTGAATCAATCTGAAACATACATACTAGTTCTGTATACTGAGGCATAACTTAACTTATAAAGGAATCCTACCTCTAAAGTCTGGAGCAAAACTATACATGATTGATCTGACTGTAAAAATATAAACTAAGCATAAACTAAATATAGACTGCTAAGACTCCACGGAAGATGCGGAGCTCACCAAGGAAAGCAACTGCAACCAACCTCTACTGGATCAACGGTCCCTCGTTTGCCTCCTGATCGAACACTGAAACAAAATGCGGGGAGTGAGTCGCAAGCTCAGTGATGGGGTATCATGCATGTCATGCAACACATACTATCATGTTATTAATCACATATACTTGTCCTATCTACTTAGTTGCACCTCTCTGACGACGGACGCGTACCGCCGGAGATATCCGCACTCGAGCCCCCATGCTAAACTGATAACTGATAAATGACGGAACACGAGCCGCCTTGCTGTAACTAATAACTGTGACTTGCTACCACGAGGGTGCGGTCATATGACGGAACACGAGCCGCCCTGCTATAACTGATAACTGAGACTCGCTACCACTAGGGTGCGGCCATATGACGGAACACGAGCCGCCCTGTGATCTGGACCTCTACAACCACGCAGGTGAGGCCAGTCATACTGTATCTGTATCTGGGGTGGGACTCGAGGCGCTTTGTGGCAGTATGTCATAGCTAAACTCGACCGGGAGCTACATCCGGGCTATAGCGTCTACATACTACGACGGTTCGCAGACTACGTAAACAGTCATCAAACAATACTACAACCACTCTACTCATACACTGCATGTTATCATACTGATCATCTATCATAGGGTTCTAGCATACATGTTCCATATCATGGCATAACATAGCATAAATCATTCAGCCTATAGGCATAATCATAACGCATATAATAAATGTAGTCATAACGTATAACATTCTAATGCTGTAATGTAAATACCAAGGGACCTAGAAGCCATTCACTCTTTCCTGTTATGTTATCTATTAGGGAACTTATCTATCTGAGCATATCCTCTACTAAGACCTGTTATCCTTTAGGGAACGTTTCTACTAAGGTACGTTATCTTACTAAGGTTTGTTATCTGTCTAAGGCGTGTCGTCTTACTAGGGCTTACTATCTTACTAGGTCACGTTATTCTACTAAGTTATGGTATCTTAATGAGTCATGTTATCTTATTATGTTATATCATCCTAATAAGTTACGATGTGTTTACTAGGTTACATTATCTCACTCGGTTGTATTAATTACTAGGTTATATTAACTCCTAGATTATATTAATTACTAAATTATATTAATTACTAGATTATATTATCTTACTATATCAGATTATCTTACTATGTGGTGTTATCTTGCTAGGTTATGTTGTCTTACTATGATATATATATTATCTGACTGTGTATATTACCCTACTAGATTATTTATCCATGCCTATGCTCTATCTAGGTATGTTATCTTCCTAATCATATTATTTGCCTAAGCATGTTATCTACCTATTATATTATTTACCTAAGCATGTAAACATAAATATAAACATGAAAATAAACATAAATATAAACATATAAACATAAACATAAACATATAAACATAAACATAAACATAAATATAAACATATACAAATGCTACTATGTGGCAGCCACGACACATCCACCCTAAAACCTCCACTCACCTGGAAAGTCCTGAGACTGGAAGGCACCGCTAGCTCCGGCTCCAGCTATCGGCACCGCGTTTGCACCTGACGTGCAAAAGACCCATCAGGACCGCACAAAAGAAAAGAAAAACTTGAACTAGGTTGCGCACTGAACCTTCGCTAGCGAGAAATACCTTCTCGCTAGCGATGGCACTCCCGCCAGCGAGCTCTCATAGCTCGCTAGCGACCAGCACGCTGACAGGGGCAAAAACGTCTTTTTACTCACCGTCGGGAACTTGCTCGGACCGAGATATCCCCAAGGTGTCAGACTCACACTCCACCAGAGTTCCTCTTAATATAAAGGACGCCTAAAACACTGCTTTGATAAGGCGGGAGTATGAGGTGTGAGGGAAAAGCTATACTAACCACTCATATATATAGGGGGATGGGGGAAGCTGAAATGCTGTTTTGATCAATGTGGGACTTGACTGCTCGCTAGGCGCCATCATCTGCTCGCTAGCCGCCACCTGTTGACAGCATCAGTGCTTTCTTCATTTTACACGTTTTAACATCATTTCTAACCCTTCTTAGACATACTTAGACCATATTAAAGCACTTTCTAAGGGGTACTATGATACGGGGTATCACAGTAAGGCATTGCAGGGTCCCGAGATCCGATACCCGAAGTTAGAAAAGGTTGCATTCGCGTTGATCACAACCGCGAGAAGGCTGAGGCAATACTTCCAGACCCATATGGTGGTAGTAAGAACAAATCACCCTATGAGGCAAATTCTACAGAAGCCCGACCTAGAAGGACGAATGGTGTCGTGGGCAGTAGAACTTTCCGAGTTCGACCTGATATTCGAACCTCGGAACGCTGTAAAATCGCAAGCCTTAGCAGATTTCGTGAGAGAAATGGTGGATGAAGAAGAAGAAGAGGTCCAGTGGACCCTATTTGTTGATGGATCGTTAAACCTAAAAGGCAGCGGAGCTGGCATCATCCTAGAAAATAATCTAGGAATCCAAGTGGAGATGTCGGTGAAGTTTGAGTTCCGAGCTTCCAACAATCAAGCGGAATATGAAGCCCTGATTGCTGGGTTGAAGTTAGCAGATGACCTTGGAGCTCAAGAACTCACTATCTGTAGCGATTCGCAGATTGTGGTCTCTCAGATCAGGGGCGAATACCAGGCCCGAGATGAGCAACTAAAAAAGTATCTGCAGATAGTAACCGAGTTGCTAAAGCCGCTGCGAAAAGCCGAGGTAAAGTATATACCTCGAGAAGAAAATGCCCGAGCTGACATGTTGTCAAAGCTCGCAAGCACCAGGCCTACAGGGACGAGTGTAACACCCCAATTTTCAGTTACGTCCTAATTAAGGGCAATTAGTGATAGTACATATTGATTAGGACCTATTTGACTTATATATGTATGGAATGTTGTGTGTACTATATGCATTGTTTGATATATATATGCAACTGATATGAGTATTTATATGAAAATATGCTTTAAGTATTAGAAAATGTATTTTGGATGGAAATAAAATGTATTTGACAGTGAAAGAAAATGATTTTGAGGGACATTTACAAGTTTTGAAAAATTTCACTTAGGCCCCTCCCTCAAAATAGCAATTTGGCCCCCGGACTTTCAAAAATTGCAAAACAGCCCCTCTTTTACCCTTATAACCCCATCAACCCCCTCTAAACACAAACACTCCATTTTTCATCCCAAACCCTACTCCAAGAACCCTAATCCCGTATACCTTCTCCCTCCCCCAATTTCTTCACCAAATCAAACCAAACCACCACTTTAATCACCAAACTTCACCACCCATACTTATTACTATCACCATAGGTTCATTTCCCTCAAGTTGCAGCCCCAAAACACTCAAGAAACTCATCATTTAACCCCCTCAAAGAGGCTACCCGAGATTGAGAGAGAGTTGAAGAATTTGTTGAAGTTTTGTTCAATCTTGAGGCAATTTGAGGTAGGGGTTTTAAATGCATAATATTTCATACTTATGATATTAACATGTTTATATGAGTGTAAGTATATGTTATTGATAATTTTCTGATGGTATAATGAGATTTAAAATTTATTTGATGATAAGAAGTTCATATTACTAAAATTTTAGGAGAAAACTTGAATAGACATGTTTTGCAAAATAATTCGGTTCTTTTTACACATATATGATTTTTCGTTGGTTTTAATTTTCCCTGTAAGTTAACTCAATTATGAAGGGTTTCCAACAGAAATCACTTAATTTGACTTTATATTTTGGAAGTTATGAATTTTTGAAGTTGACTCACAGAATCAGGCTCTTAAACTAAGCAGTCAGTGTTCAAAACTAAGCGCCAGGTGGGCTTGATGACGGAGGCTTCTGAGTATCCGCTAGTTGTTTTAGTTTCGCTTGTTTATGCATGTTATGTCGAGACCAGACCTATGTTAGCCGGAACTACTTATGTTGATGTATTAATTATGGTATTACTATGGATATTTGTGATGGTGTGATGTGGGAGACTTATTTGTAATATGTTAAAACTGCATGTACTTTATTATATAATATTGATGCATGACGTATTATGACGACTATATGTATGACGTTGCCCCTATTTTTAAAATAAGATATTTGCGAAATTTATTCCCACATATTTTCATAGTAATTATTTTAAAAAGGTATCACATGCTATGATGTTCAAGAGTGACACTTGAGTAATTAGTCCGAAATGACTATAGCATGGAGGATTAATTATTAGGGTGTTTCAACGAGCAAAACACTTATTCAAGAAACCCTAGAGAGGCCGTCAATTGCAGAAGCACAAGAAGTCGCGGCCATTATAACGTCGCCGAGTTGGATTTCCGAGCTCCTCCAGTATCTCAGGCTCGGGATCCTTCCGGATGATGAAAAAGCCGCGGCAGTGGTAAAGAGAAGAGCCCCATACTACACAATGGTTGAGGGGCAGTTATACAAAAGAGGATTCAGCCAGCCACTATTAAAGTGCCTAAATGAAGACCAAGCAAGGTACGTCCTCGAGGAAGTCCACGAAGGGGCAGGGGGCAGCCACCTTGGAGGCCAACCCCTAGCGCTCAAAGTTATCCGAGCTGGATACTTTTGGCCAACGCTCAAGAAGGACGCGGCAGAGTACGTGAAGAAGTGTGTGAAATGCCAAGAGCACAGTCACCACTATAGCGCACCTCCCGAGGAGATGACCCCGATCTTGGCATCATGACCCTTTGATAAGTGGGGCATAGACCTGCTCGGACCTTTCCCAACGGCTCCGGGCTTGGTGAAGTATTTGGTAGTGGCTATCGATTACTTCACCAAGTGGATTGAGGCAGAACCTCTCAGCATAATAACGACGGCTCAATGTCGGAAATTCGTCTGGAGGAACATCATAACTCGTTTCGGGGTCCCAAAGGTTATAATCTCGGACAACAGAACACAGTTCACTGACAAAAATTTCCGAGATTTCCTACAAGGATAAAACATTGAGCAAAGGTTCACTAGCGTGGAGCACCCCCAAGCTAATGGGCAGTGAGAAGCAGCTAACAAAGTGATCGTAAGAGGGTTGAAGAAAAGGCTCGACGAGGCAAAAGGATCTTGGGCAGAGGAGCTCGGGAGTGTCCTATGGGCCTACAGAATGACGCCGCACTCTACCACGGGAGAAAGCCCTTTCAGACTCTCCTATGGTAGTGAAGCCATGATTCTAGTCGAGCTCGGGGAACAAAGTTTCCGAGTCATAAGTTTCAAAGAAGCTCATAACTCGGAGGCAAGAAGGGTGGAGCTCGACACAATTGAAGAAGATCGGGATGCTGCAAAAATCCGAGAAGAAGCCCTCAAGCAAAGAGTGGCAAGAAGGTACAACCAGGGAGTAATCCCGAGAAGATTCAGGAAGGGCGACTTCGTCTTGAGAAGAGCCAACATCGGAGCACCAAACACAGGAGAAGGGAAATTGGCCGCCAACTGGGAAGGGCCATACAAGGTCAAAGAGTCTCTAGGAAAAGGAGCCTACAAGCTAGAAACCCTAGAGGAAAAAGAAGTTCCGAGGTCGTGGAATGCCACGAACCTTAGGAAATTTTATATTTAATTTTCTTAAATGTAATTTGTGATACCTCAGTTCGCACTCTTTCCTACCACGGGATTTTGCCCTAAGGAGGGTTTTGCCCGGAGGTTTTAATGAGGCGAGCTTGAGAAGACATTAATAAAGTGTTCCTTTTAATATGAACTGTGTTATTTTGATCTAAAAGTTCGAGGGAGTGACCTAACGTAAAATAAAAAACCCAAGTTGGTTAAGACCCCGAGATGGTCAAAAACCCGAGCTGGTTAAATTGATTAAATTGAAAAACCCAAGTTGGTTAAGACCCCGAGATGGTAAAAAACCTGAGCTGGTTAATAGTTGATTAAAATTAAAACCCAAGATGGTTAAGACCCCGAGATGGTCAAAAACCCGAGCTGGTTAAAATGATTAAATTGAAAAACCCAAGTTGGTTAAGGCCGCGAGATGGTCAAAAACCCGAGCTGGTTAAATTGATTAAATTGAAAAACCCAAGTTGGTTAAGACCCCGAGATGGTCAAAAACCCGAGTTGGTTAATAGTTGATTAAAATTAAAATCCAAGTTGATAAAGATCCCGAGGCGGTTAGAACCCGAGATGATTAATAATCGAGCGAACCCACGATGGTTACCGCAATTAAAAAGAAGTGTAAGGCTAAGTTAAATAAAGCTAAAAGCACGAATTAAATTTCTACATATATTAATGCAAGAAAAAGTATTGCAAGCCGGCACGAATCCCAAGAAGGGGAACCCAGAAAATATACTGAGTACAAAAATCGGCACGAACCCACAAAGGGGAACCCAGATAAAGTAATTAAAAAGTAAGCAAAAAAGCAAGTCATTTACAAGGAAATAAAAATCGAGCGTCAGGAACGTCGGCGACCTCGGCATCTGGGCTGGTTGTTTCAGGGGAGACCTTCACAGGAGGGACCTCGGGGTCGGCTGGAGGGGCTGGCTGAGTTTCCTCCGGAGAGTTCGGATCAACAACGATTAGCTTCCAATCCTCAATCTTGGTGTACATACCAACCTGCCCAAGATCGAGGTCGGGAGCGATGATCCGAACCTGGTCTTTGATAAACTCCGCCACAGCCAAGGTGGAGTCAACCAGGGTAGCCTGCAACCCCTCCACCTCACTCTCAAGCTTGGAGATGTCCTGGGTTGAAGAAAGGCGGAGGTCGTCCAACTCGCCTGTCAGCTCGACGATCTTCCTCTTCCCTTCATTCAGCTCCGAGACTAGACTCCTCCGACCTTCCTCCGAAGCTTTCAGCTCGCCCAGAGTGAAGGAGAGCTCCTCCTCGGAGGCCTTCAACTTTTCCTCCGTCTCCTTGAGACGAACTTCAAGGGCCTCTATCTTCTTATTGCTCGCGTCCTGAGCTTCCCAAAGGGCATCAAGCTCCACCTCGACACCCTAACCCAGCACCACTAAGGGCTCCACGTGATGAAGAACAGAGATTGTCTTCACCAGAGCCTTCTCACTCCATTGAAGGAAGGTGCGGAGGTCAGTGGCTTTATTGAGCTCGGCAGCCGCGACGGGGTTATGGATTTCCCGGGCTATCATCTTCGGGAAATTATAGTCCTTGTCAAAAGGAGAGAGGCCGGAGGAGCTGCTGGGCTCGTGCTTCCTCTTCTTCCGAGCTTCCAGAGGCCTAGAATGGCCCAGTTTGAGACCCTCGTCGAGCGCAAGATCCTTGCGTTTGGCGCCAGGAGGAGGAGGAGCAGAGGTGGCCACCACAATTGACCCCGAGGCAGGGGCAGCCGAGGTGGCGGCGGAAGAAGGAGCCTTGGTACCCGAGCTTCCCGCAGCAACTTTCTTCTTTTTCTGCGAGAGGCATAGAGCTCGAAGAGCATCCAGATTAGCCGCGCCCGACATGGTATCTACAACAAAAAAGGAGCTACAGTTATAAAGTTATTTCGAACAAAAAGAAGGACGGAAAGGGAGAAACATCGTTACCAAGTTCCTTCTGGAAGTCGGAGTCGCTCCCCCGAATTAACTTCTTTAAGGGGAGGTTTTTCTCCCTATGGGATTCAAGAAACAACTGGATGATGCCAACCTCAGCCTCGGTCAGATCAGTGTCCTTGATGTCTACGGTATAGACGTTTTTGTTCCATTAAAGGGGAAACCGAGGTTCACCCCTGTCGGAGATGTGGTTGTATGTGTGTTTAATGTCACAGGTTTTGATAATGTCAAAAAGGGATTAAATGTTGTTATCTTGAAAAGCAAAGTAATCAAGTCACGTGATGTTGATTTTGATTGATCTCGAAGATATTGAAGATATTTTGAAGATCAATTAGTAAGGTCATTTAGATTCAATTATGTACATCTCAAGATAGATAAAATGAATTGCCACAATTTTTTATGAAATAGGTTTTCAAAATGATTTTATTAAATGATTTCATGAAAATAATTAAAGTTTCAAAACTATGCGTTAAAACGTGTTGGAAAATATCCTTGATAAGTTTTAAAATATTAGATAATTATTTTAATATGTTTGGAAATTATTTTGACTCTTAAAGATTTCAAATTTGAATGAAAAGACATGATGTAATTGATTACAAGAGTCTTGATAGCAAGAGGTGTAATTGATTACAAATGTTAAATTGGTTTTATTTGAAGAGTCACATTGGTTCATGCATGCAATGGTTGAAACTCTATAAATACCAATGGTTTCTAATTCCAAACAATGAGAATTATGAGAGACATATTCTAAAAGTGTTTTAACATCTTTCTCTCACTTTTTCTAATCTCATGTGGTCAAATTCTTTCTATTCATTTTGAGATAATAGGATTGAGTTATCAAATTGTATATTTACTCTTTGAGAGAGTTTTTGTAAGAGAGATTTCTTTTTCTTCACAAATTGTAAGATTGAAATAAAGTGATTGGGTGATAATCACTTTGGTTTAAGTTTGCTTGATTGGAAGGGTGGGGTATCCCTTTGGAACAATCAAGTGTTGTAATCTTGGTGAAGATTATAGTGGACTATCCAAGTGGGAGACTTGGAACTGGATGTAGGCAGAAGGTTGTGGCCGAGCCAGTATAAATCTCTTGTGTCAGTTTTCTCTTCCCTTACTCTTATTATTTTCGCATTTATCATATACATTTTATATTACATTATCACATTATCCATCAACAAATAAAAGGAGTTCGAAAAGTTTTTAATTATCATTTCTACTCAATTCACCCCCCCTCTTGAGTATATTAGAGGCCATTCAACCAACAAGTGGTATCAGAGCTTATTTAGATTCAATTATGTTTTTGGTTTATGCGTGATTATGATGGTGATATTGTCTATTTGAATTTTGCTTATGTTATCATGATAAATTGATTGGACATTAAAATTGTCCATTTATGCTTGGTTCTTGGATTTTGTTTATGATATTATTATGTTCTCTTATGATGATTCTTTTGCTTGGTTGATATTTTGTGATTATAATGTTACTCTATTAACATTCGATATTATCTCCTATGTTATTCTTTTTTATTATGTCAAAAAGGGGGAGAAATATACATGAGTGTTAGAGTTATTATCTTTAGGGGGAGATAAATAAAGTTTTATTATGATTATGATTACTTTGAACAATAATGTTTTTTTTATCAAAAACCTATATTTGAAATGCAATCACTAAGGGGGAGTATTTTTTTTATTGTTTATTATATGCTCTAACCCTCCTTCAAGATGAGTTTTTGACATCATCAAAAAGGGGGAGACTGTGGTTGTATGTGTGTTTAATGTCACAGGTTTTGATAATGCCAAAACGGGATTAAATGTTGTTATCTTGAAAAGCAAAGTAATCAAGTCACGTGATGTTGATTTGGATTGATCTCGAAGATATTGAAGATATTTTGAAGATCAATTAGTAAGGTCATTTAGATTCAATTATGTACATCTCAAGATAGATAAAATGAATGACCACAATTTTTTATGAAATAGGTTTTCAAAATGATTTTATTAAATGATTTCATGAAAATAATTAAAGTTTCAAAACTATGCGTTAAAACGTGTTGGAAAATATCCTTGATAAGTTTTGAAATATTAGATAATTATTTTAATATGTTTGGAAATTATTTTGACTCTTAAAGATTTCAAATTTGAATGAAAAGGCATGATGTAATTGATTACAAGAGTCTTGATAGCAAGAGGTGTAATTGATTACAAAGTGTTAAATTGGTTTTATTTGAAGAGTCACATTGGTTCATGAGTGCAATGGTTGAAACTCTATAAATACAAATAGTTTCTAATTCCAAACAATGAGAATTATGAGAGACATATTCTAAAAGTGTTTTAGCATCTTTCTCTCACTTTTTCTAATCTCATGTGGTCAAATTCTTTCTATTCATTTTGAGATAATAGAATTGAGTTATCAAATTGTATATTTACTCTTTGAGAGAGTTTTTGTAAGAGAGATTTCTTTTTCTTCACAAATTGTAAGATTGAAATAAAGTGATTAGGTGATAATCACTTTGGTTTAAGTTTGCTTGATTGGAAGGGTGGGGTATCCCTTTGGAACAATCAAGTGTTGTAATTTTGGTGAAGATTATAGTGGACTATCCAAGTGGGAGACTTGGAACTGGATGTAGGCACAAGGTTGTGGCCGAACCAGTATAAATCTCTTGTGTCAGTTTTCTCTTCCCTTACTCTTATTATTTTCGCATTTATCATATACATTTTATATTACATTATCACATTATCCATCAACAAATAAAAGGAGTTCGAAAAGTTTTTAATTGTCATTTCTACTCAATTCACCCCCCCTCTTGAGTATATTAGAGGCCACTCGACCAAGAGGAGGGCCAGAAAGGGACGGTGTTTTCCGCAGCACGAACTTGGAAATATACCTCCTTGAAGTTATGTACAGAATCCTCAAAGAGGGTAAAAACCTTCCGGCCTGAGTGAGCTCGGAAGGAAACCCACCCTTCGGTTCTGTGGGGAATGGTGACGGCAAAAAGATAGAAGAACACCCTCAAGGAAGGAGGAACCTCGAGGTGTTCGCAGACTCTCTCGAACCCTCGAACCATGGCCCAAGAGTTGGGGTGAAGCTGAGAAGGGGCGGCCCAGACAGTTCTAAGCACCCGTATTTGAAAGTCGGTAAAAGGGATGCGAACCCTGATCCGAGTTAGAAGAATGTCGTACATATAGAAGAAGTCCCCTGGCTCCTGACCGTTGTTAAAGGGGACCCTTTCATCAGCTGATGGGGCCTCAACAATGTAATGACCAAAAGCTCCTTCGGCGAATATTTGCTCGTGGGAGTTGACGGCGGTAGCATAAGCCTCGTCAACCACCGAAACTATGTCGAGGGCTTCTTCCCCGGCCCAGTCGTATTGGTCGTTGAGTAGGAGCGGACGTTGGAGCTCTGGCTTCGGACGCTTACTCATTACCTACAAAGGAAACCATTCAAAACAGTTTAAAAAACTGTTCTTGGAAATCGGGGTTTGACGTTTTAAATGGTTTCCAATGAAAGGAAAGAGGGGGCATATCGGATCCCAGTTAAGGGAGGCCGAGCTCCGACGTCACCGCTCCGAACAAATAAAACAAATAAAATGCGAAGGTAGAAGACCCTCACTAAAGGGGAGGAGTATCCTCTGGGTTGAACCCGAGATGGAGCCCCGAGCAGGGGCATCCGAGGTCCGAAGTCACACATCCAGAAACTTGGCAAAAATAAGGGCGAAAACGCTCTATCGCAACCTATGCCAGAAACAACAGCAAGAGGAGGAAGAAATTCATGCAAAATTAACGCAGGCCTAAAAGAAGTTCCAAAACCCAGGAAAAGGCAAAAACCCAGAAAATGGGTAGGCATAGGCGCAACAGAGAGGGCGAGAAAACGCCATAAAATCTCAAAGAAAGCTTGAAAATGCAAGAAAAGTTACAAAAGAAGAAAACTTACCAAGTTGGAAGAAGAGGAATCGCTCAATCTTGAAGAAGACGACGAGGAATAGTAAGCTCCTCACGGCGGCACGGCCACAGGACAGGAGGTAGTGCACGGGGGGAAGGAGGTTGCAGACGGGAGAATCACAAAAGCAAAGGAGAAGAGAATCGTGAGAGTGGAAATTGAAATGAAGAAGAAGCACAGTGACCCCCTAGGCGGTATTTATACCGCCAAAAGGGCAGGGGCAGAAGTGTCATTTCACGTCCCCGAGCAGGGGCATTTTCGACATTTCACAAGCAAAAGCAAGGGCAGTTTTAGAAGACGCAAAACTCATCTCGGAAACGCTTCGTATCCAGCCGACACGTGTCACGCATCAAGCGGCACGATGGGACGTGAAAAGACATGCGTCAGAGACAGAGTGGCGTGGATTTCGAGGCGCCTCTTGGTGTTTCAGCTTGAACCTCGGGCTACGCCCGAGCTTCGAGCTGGGGGCAATGTTCACACCTCGGATTGTGGCCCAATCCGGCGGCCCAGCTTGGGATTTCAATGATTAGCCCAAAAAAGGGCCCAAGAGAGTGAACCCAGATAAGGCCCAAGGTCGGACCTCGAACCCCATGATGAGCGAGTCCAGATCGAGGCCCATTATACCTTCAAGGCCCAATAACCGTCAGTGGCCCAAAGGACTTGGATCCGGAGCAGGACCCGGGAACCGGCCCATGACCCGACCCAAGGTCGGATAAGATCAGGCCCCTGATTAGGGCGGCGATTAGAAGCGAGCGAATATCGACGCCGAAAAACCCGGAGCCACGATCGACACTACGCGGGACGGCTCTGCACGCTGCGGAAAGCGGGAAGGCCGTTATCCCGAGTAGTGCGGAGTGAGCGGCACAGAAATGGCTCCAAATCCCCCTCTATAAATAGGGTGTCCCATCGCAGTATCAGGTACGCTTTCAGTTGAGTTCTCATACTTACACTGATATTGACTTAAGCTTCGGAGTCCTTTCAGGGAAAACACCCCCAGCGCCTTGGAGAGTAGCTGTGCGAGGAGTCAGATTCCGGCGACAGTTCATACCTCAGTCAAAGGTACGGAACATCATTAAATTATTTTTTATTATTTATTTAATTAGATTATTTTATTTATTTATTATTATTATAAAAAGAATTTTTAAAAAATTGATTACTCTTTAGTCTCTACAAATAAAATAAATAAAAATTAAAAAATAACTATTGTTTATAATTTTTACTTTAAATTCTATATCTTTCTTTCATTCATCTATAGTATTAATATTTTAATAAATTAAAATAAAATTTGAAAGGACTTAAAATTATTTTAAATAATATTATTTTATAAAATATTTATTAAAAAATAAATAAAAAACGACCTAACATATACGGTCGAGTAGCTAGTTTGATTATTATTATTATTATTTTGCAGTGGCCGAATAAAATGATCTGTAAGTGCGGCGGCCAAATTTATGATTGAAAGAGCTGAGATGAGATGAATTCCTAACATTTTTCCGACACTTGAATTCATAACTGTTGTTGTGGTTGTTGCTGCTCTTCCATGTCAACCAGAAAGACGGCGAGAGGTAGAGACCACCGTAACAATCGTGCACCTCACAAGGACGACGACTCCTTCACAGCAAAGGCTCTACACCCATCCACCACCACTCCACGGTGGACCAGCAACCAAGCGCAACACCATAATCAACACCCCAAATTCCGCTTCGTCAAGAAATCTGACCCGCCTTCTCCTTCTCCTGATTCTGCTGATAAGGCCACTCCAACGCCGCCACATGAGAATCTCCGAGAAGACAACAACCGTGGCTCCGAATCGAACGCTTTTGTTGGTGATGATATTGAAATAGTGCTGGAGGAGAAGATCGATCACGGGGATAGTTCGAGAAACACCGAGGAAGATCATGATGATGGCGGTGATGTTGTGGGTAGACTTGATAGGTTGCTCTCTAGTTTGGAAGAGCCTGAATTGTCTCAAGAGCAACTTAGAATCAATGACCAGTTGCAGGAAGATGAGGTAATTACAGTGTTCTGTGAAAAAAGGATGGAATACTATATAGTGTTAGGGGTAGAAACTCTGGTTTATTTCGTAATTTTTTCTGTGAATTTGTTAATAAGCTTGAGTTATGCATGGGTTTATAGTTTTTGAACAACTTTTTCTGAATTGTTTTTTATGTGTGGAAATATTTTAAGAAGAAGAAGCTGCTTCAATTGTTGTTTTTACCGTGTGGAAGACTCCAGACCCTACCTGGTGGGAGCCTCTCATGTACTGTGCTGCTTTTTTTTTTTTTAGTAGAACTAGAAAAGCCATTTAAATTTAATTGGCAAATTCCAGTAGTTGTACGCGGCCTTATCCTCGTTTTGCGAAGAGGTTGTTTCCTGGATTCGAACCGTGACCTCCAGGTCATAAGGCAGCAACTTACTGTTGCGCCAAGACCCACCCTCTTTTTCTAGCTCTACTACGGAGAAAAATTGAAGTTAGGCATGGCATACTCATTACCTTCTATTATCTCCATCTTCTTAGTTCTTCTTTCAGGGTACTTTCTGTTGCATTGTTGCATTGCCTAATGTCATATTTCATTTTGTGACAAGTGAAGTGGGCTTCCTTTCTGGTTTGTTCACAAGAAAACATGAGTTGTCTATGATTTCTTTGATATCCATAAGACCATAAATGATGTTTTGACTTATGGTCTGGCATATTGTTAGATACCAACTGTAAGTAGATAATAGAAAGGAAGGTAGGTTTATTAATGGATAGAATGACACAGAATACACAGGGAATGGAGCACTAAGCAGCTCCTCTCTCTAACCTGTTTCATAAAAACCAGCCTATCTCCTAATGCTAAGCTTATTCAATTTAAAGTCTACCAATAACAGAAAATCTAAACAAACTCCTAAAGATGCTCCCTATCCTAATGCTTAGCAAATATTCAAAATACTCGGGTAGTTATAACAATCTACCCTTTATTTGCTACCAATCTCATCTTATCTCTATATTTTCTCCTTCTATAAACCTTAATACCTTCAGGGAAACGGTTTCTAACAATACCCCCTCCATCAGCAACCACCTTGTCCTCAAGGTGAAAATCAGGGAAAGCCAATTTAATGTCTTCAACCATTTCCCACGAATCCTCAAAGTGAGGCATGTCCTTCCATCGGATGAGCACTTCTTTATTTCCCTCAGCTGAATCACGAATGGCCAGTACTTCCATAGGTTGTAACATCATTTCCCATTCATCAGATAGTCCTCCAGGTAGTGGTTGAGCTTGCACCTCAGCAGCCAAACAGCGTTTGAGTAAGGATACGTGAAAAACCGGGTGGATCAGCGATTCTGGTGGTAGTTCCAACTTGTAAGCAACCTGTCCTATTTTTTGCAGCACCTTAAAAGGCCCAAAATACCTTGGGCTGAGCTTCTGGTTGATCCGTGTTGCCAAGCACCTCATCCTATAGGGCTGGATTTTGAGATACACCATGTCACCCACTTGAAACTCCTCATCTCTTCTTTTCTTATTAGCTTGGACTCGCATTTTGTCTTGAGCCTTGTGAAGCTGCCATTTGAGTTCTTCTAAAATCAAATTCCTTTCCTCCATTGCTCGGGTCACATCTTCTATAGCAAATTCTCGAACGTCTCCTCTAAAAAAAACAGGTGGCTCTCTTCCATATAAAATCTTAAACGGACAGGTCCCTGCTGAAGAATTATAATTAGTGTTAAACCACAATTCCGCCCAAGGAAGCCATTTAGTCCATTGCCTAGGCTTCATCCCCACAAAGCACCTGAGATATGTTTCTAGGCAACGGTTGGCTACTTCCGTCTGGCCATCTGTTTGAGGGTGGTAGCTAGTGCTGAATCTGAGTTTTGTCCCTGATAACCGCAGTAGTTCTGACCAAAACCCACTCATGAAGATTCTGTCCCTGTCAGAGACAATGGTGAGAGGAAAGCCATGAAGTTTGACCACCCCTTTTATGAAAACAGCAGCTACTTCCTTGGCTGTATAAGGATGCTGAAGTTCCAAAAAATGAGCATACTTAGAAAGCCGATCCACCACAACCAATATGGTATCAGCTCCGTGAGCCTTGGGTAAGCCACTAATGAAATCCATTGATATATCTTCCCAAACCCGGGAAGGAATTGGTAAAGGTTGAAGTAGTCCAGCTGGAGAGAGAGTTTGGTACTTGTTTCTGTTGCATGTATCACAAACCTTGATGTAGTCCATGATTGTTTTTCGCATTCCTTCCCACCATATTATACCTGAAATGCGCTTATATGTTCTGAAAAAACCTGAATGGCCACCCAAGGAGGAGTCATGAAACTCATGTAGAATGAGGGGAATTCGGGAAGAATTCCTGGGAAGCACCACTCTCCCTTTATAGAACAGCCTTCCTTGTTTTAACTCATAACCAGCTTGCCCTTCGCCTATCAGCAGCTGCTGCACCAATTTCCGTAACTTTTCATCCTGCTGCACCTCCTCCTCCAAGCCAACCCAATCATGAAAAGAGACTGCAGAAATTGCTTTAACAGCAATTCTTCTAGATAAAGCATCTGCCACTCTATTGTCTTTTCCTTCCTTATATTTTATCTCAAAATCAAAGCCCAGCAACTTCATTAACCACTTCTGTTGGCTTTCTCCAGTCATCCTTTGATCCACTAAAAACTTCAAACTCTTCTGATCTGTGTGGATAATGAATTTTCTGCCAAGAAGGTAGTGACGCCATTTCTGCACTGCCATAACTATTGCCATTAATTCCCTCTCATATACCGATTTCGACTGGCCTGTGGGGGAGAGTTTTTGACTCAAGTAAGCCACTGGTCTACCTTCTTGAAGTAAAACAGCACCCAGACCTCTTCCTGATGCATCAGTTTCAATTGAAAAAGGTTTGGAAAAATCAGGAACACGCAGCACAGGGACCGAAACCATAGCAGATTTGAGGCAGTCAAAAGCTAGTTGAGCTTCTTCATTCCAACAAAATCCATCCTTCCTTAATAGTTGAGTTAATGGCCAAGCTATCTTCCCATAGTTTTTAACGAAGCGTCGATAATACCCCGTCAATCCAAGGAATCCCCTTAAGCTCTTTAAATCTACCGGAGTAGGCCACTTAGTCATTACTTCCAATTTTTTTGGATCAGCTGCCACGCCTCCCCCTGAAATGATGTGGCCTAAATATTCCACTTCTGTTTTCACAAAACTGCACTTCTTGCTGTTGATGAATAGGGAATGATGCCTTAATACTTCCAAAATATTCCTTAGATGCACAAGATGGTCTTCCTCATTTTTGCTGAACACTAGAATATCATCAAAAAATACCAGCACTGATTTCCTCAACCATGGCTTCAATATCTGATTCATGAGAGCTTGGAAAGTCGACGGCGCATTGGTAAGGCCAAAAGGCATGACCAAGAATTCGTAGTGGCCTTCGTGCGTCCGAAAAGCCGTCTTTTCGACATCACAATCCCTCATTCGAATCTGGTGGTACCCGGATTTCAGGTCCAATTTAGAAAAAACAGCCGCATTACCCAATTCATCCAACAACTCATCAATAATAGGGATCGGAAATTTGTCAGGGACTGTTATTTTATTTAAAGCGCGGTAATCAACGCAAAATCTCCAGCCCCCATCTTTCTTTCTCACTAAAATAACTGGACTAGAGAAAGGGCTCGTACTAGAGCGGATTATACCCGAAGCCAACATCTCTTCTATTATTTTCTCTATTTCTTCTTTCTGATAGTGTGGGTAACGGTAAGGGCGGATGTGAGGAATCTGGGAGCCCTCTTTTAATATGATGGCATGATCATGAAATCTGGGAGGTGGCAACTCTTGTGGCAGATTGCAGACATCCTCGAATTCACTCAATAATGCTTGGAACACTACTGGCAATTCAGCAACTGAATTCTCGGGTTCAACCTCTGAATCTGGGGTGATAAGATAGCTCTCCTCTTCCGCACGAATAGCCTTTAAGGTTGTCTTCCACGAGGATTTAGTGGTGCTCAAAGAAGGGTCCCCCTTAATGCTGCACAGCTTGTCTCCTTCTCTCCAAGTAATGAAATGCTTCTGAAAATTGGCCCTTATATCTCCCAAACTAGCTATCCACCCATAGCCTAGAATGATATCCACTGAACCCAAGTCTAGAAGAAAGAAAGGTTGAGAAATACAGTTCCCCTGAATTGATAAAGTTACCTGGTCACAAATTCCACTTCTCCTAGACTCCTGTCCCGTAGCCACCTCGACAATAAAAGGAGACTCTTTGATTGATAACTGAAGGTTTTGAGCCAATTTGCGAGACAGGAAATTCACCTCCGCTCCCGTATCAATCAACACGGTAACCTCTGCATTACCCACCATACCATGGACTTTGAAGGATTTGTTTGCAGTAGTGAAACCGCATAAACTATTAACTGATACTTTCAAAGTCTGTAGCAATACAGTGGGTCCCTCCTAAATTGGTTCGTTCCCTTCCTCTGTCTCTGAATGCTCTTCCTCGGAAATTTCCTCCAATAATATCCGAAAATTTTTCAGGCGGCAAACATGGTCAAGACCCCACCGCTCGCCGCATTTGAAGCAAAGGCCGCGGCGGCTTCGCTCGCGGAGTTCCTCCTGAGATAGCTGCCGCGGTGGAGGTTTCGGAAGAGGTGGATTTTCGCGAGACTGAGAGGAAGAAGAAGAAGAATAACGATGTGGTTCCTGAACTGGTTGTTTAGTGGGCAGAGATGGCTGTCTGTGAGGAGCCCAACCCTTAGTTGTCGGCCCAAACAATGATTTGCTCTTCCACTTACTGTTTCTTTCTTCAAGCAAAAAGGCCCGGTCTTTTACTTCAGAGAGAGTTTGTAAATCTAAACTCTTAAGCTCAATCCTCAATTCATCATTTAGCTCATTAAGAAATATTCCCTTCATCATTTCCTTATCCACATGGCGCATTGGGCCTGATACTTTCTCAAACTCTTCAATAAAATCCAGCACCGACCCAGATTGTTTGACCCGAAGGAGTGGGCCATAAGGGTCTCTATCTACCCCTGGTTGAAAGCGGCGCAAAAGAGCTTTCTTGAAACGAAGCCACGATGGAAAAGACGCAAGCTCCTCCCATGACTGGTACCAATGGAGAGCGCGACCTTCCAACGCCAGCAGTACCACCTCCATTCGTTCCTCACCATCTATCCCCTGGACATCGAAATACCGTTCGATTTTCACCACCCAACTCAAAACATCATTGCCACTAAAAATGGGAAGTTCCATCCTGCGGTCGCGGTTCCCCCGTCGAGGGGAGCGGCTATCACGAGAAGGCGAAGAGTGGCAGCTCGCGCGCGACACATGGTCTTCGTGGTCGCTGCTATCATCGCGATGATAACGGGTGCGAGAGGAGTGGCGTTTGTCACGGTCCTTGGAAGCCGACACATGACGCTCGGTCCGATGGGGAGGGGTGGTAGCGTGACCACGATGCCAGCGGTCACTCGGACTCACACGTTGCGTGTCACGACGCGGCAACGAGGAGCGCCCTCGACGCCGCGGTCGCTGCGTCTCCTGCAGCAGACGCACCACCACATCCAACTTTTTCCCTAATTCCTCCATAGAATCACTCATCGCAGCAGAACAAAAGGCACCCACACACCCAGGATCGCGTCTCTGATACCAAATGTTAGATACCAACTGTAAGTAGATAATAGAAAGGAAGGTAGGTTTATTAATGGATAGAATGGCACAAAATACACAGGGAATGGAGCACTAAGCAGCTCCTCTCTCTAACCTGTTTCATAAAAACTAGCCTATCTCCTAATGCTAAGCTTATTCAATTTAAAGTCTACCAATAACAGAAAATCTAAACAAACTCCTAAAGATGCTCCCTATCCTAATGCTTAGCAAATATTCAAAATACTCGGGTAGTTATAACAATCTACCCTTTATTTGCTACCAATCCCATCTTATCTCTATATTTTCTCCTTCTATAAGCCTTAATACCTTCAGGGAAACGGTTTCTAACACATACTTTGAGTTAAAGTTGCTGTAGAATCATGATCTTGAATCCCTTTGTTTCCTTGATTCACAACCAGGCACAATGACGTTATTTGATCCATGTAGCCGACCCCACATATTGGAATAAAACTTGTTGTATTGATGTGGAACTGATGTAGAAATGTTGTTGACATTAGTGGACACTGCCCTGTTTCTCTTGCTGTATTGCTGAAGTTTCTCTTTTACAGTTACTTGTGGTGGAGTCAATTTACGGAGAAAATGTTACCAAGCTTGAGAGATGGAAAGGCCTGCGATGTTTTCAGGTCTCGAAATAATCCGATAACATAGTTTTGGCAATCTCCTTTTTTCACTTATTACAATGCAAATTATCTGACACCTAAACTTGAATATTTTTTCCTATCCCTCAGATACAAGTACACATTGAAGTCTTGGATGGAATTCCCATTACTGCTAATCTGAACTCTTCCAATGAAATTGAGTCCGTAAGCGACAACTCGGATGAGTTCTTATACTCTTTCGAAGTCCAATATCTTCCACCGATTGTTTTGACATGTTTATTGCCAAAGTCATACCCAAGCCACCAACCACCTATATTTACAATCTCTGTTCAGTGGTTGGAATCCTTAAATATTTCAAGTCTATGCTCTCAGTTGGACTCTATATGGGCAGAGCAGCAAGGGATGGAAGTAATCTACCAATGGGTAGAATGGTTACATGGTTCTTCTCTTTCCCATATGGGATTTGATAAGGAAATTACACTTGGTATTAATGGCTTGAATCATGTTGAAGATGAGCGTGTTGTTCCAGGAACTATATCCCTTGATGCTGTTATTCCGTTTTTGCGAAGTTACAACAATGAGAGACACAATGAAAACTTCCTCAAAGAATTACATGATTGTTGCATTTGCTACAGTGAATATCCAGGTGATTTCCATTTTATGATTGATATGATGTACATACATCAATAAATTTCTTTTAGGGATAGTGTTTTGTGGTTCATAAACATTAATTATAGGAATTGCTTCTAGAATATTGAGTAGGCTATTTGAACATAATTGAAGATTTTCTTCTTGCCTTCTTAAGTTCATGGTATTTTAATATTGATTTTGCTTTTGATGGATCATGAATATTATCAGATCTCTTTACATTCTCAGCCATAATTGCTGAAATGGATCCCTACTCCCTGGCTATTTCTATCTTTCTTTGCCCTTTCTTATGGGTGTTCCTTTATGTAAAAGATGGTGTGATACACCTTTAACGAATGCTTCAAAAGTTCGTACCTCTTCCCATTTATGTGCGGAGATAATTTTAATTGCTTGGTTATTTTGTTAAGTAGTTCTCTTTTCAGCATTAGTTCTCTTTAGATGCTGAACCTATTTCTCATGTCTGCCACTTTATCTACCAAAATTGAGAAGTAATAACCTTCTTCCTCATCTAATAGGTACTGAGTTTGTCCAGTTACCATGTAAGCATTATTTTTGCTTGAAATGCTTGCAGACGTTTACTCAGATGCATGTAAAAGAAGGCACCATTAGTAACCTTCAATGTCCTGATACAAAATGTACGGTTATGATTCCACCTGGTCTTTTAAAACACTTGCTTGGCGATGAAGAGTATGAACGCTGGGAATCCATGATGCTCGAGAGAACACTTGCATCAATGTCTGATGTTTTTTATTGCCCAAGGTGTGAAACACCTTGTGTAGAGGATGAAGACCAGCATGCTCAATGCTCAAAATGCTTTTTTAGCTTTTGTACCCTTTGTAGGGAACGGCGCCATGTTGGCATATCATGCATGTCACTAGATATGAAGCTTCAAATTTTGCAGGTATGATGTCTAGAATAATTTTTGGTGATTTAGTTTAGTTGGTTGTTTTAGACTTTTAATCTTGCTATTTTATTTCCTTTTGGTTTTGAAAATCCATAGGAGCTGCTTCTTTTTAGAGGAAGCTAGAATGCCAGCATTTTGACTACTGGCTAAATCTTTATCCTCTGATTCCTTCATTTGCTGCAAAACAAAAAAAATAATCTAACTTCTTTTAACCCATATATGAAACATGCCCTTATAACCAATGGTATCTTTCAATTCAATAAGAGTTCTATGCTTTTCTTCATGCATTAATTAGAATGATCAAGTGGCCATACATTTGGGAGTGTTTATCATTATCCACAGATGTAATAAATATTCGACGAAATGCTGCTAGTTTCTTGTCATCAAACTCGTAACGTTCTGTATCTTGTCTGATGTTTCGATTAGGATTTCGCAATAGTTGTACTTGTAGGATTTTATTGTTGATTGTTATCTAAACTAAACAAATCTTATAAATTTCTGATTTTGCCCTTTATACAGGACCGTCAAAATTCATCTCACTTAAAGGAAGATCAAAAGCAAAGGGAGCGGGAAAAGATCAATGAAATGCTCAGTATGAAAGAAATTCATCGTGATTCTAAGTTGTGCCCTTCTTGTGCCATGGCAATCAATCGTATTGAAGGTTGTAATAAGATGAAGTGTAGTAATTGTGGACAGTATTTTTGTTACCGCTGCAACAAAGCAATTGATGCATCAGATCCATATGGACATTTCAGGTACTTGGTTTTTTTATAGCGTTTGTAAACGTACAGGACAGAAAATGCAATACAGAATATAGAATGACATGTTTGTTTACTGTAGAAACATAGACAGACTGTATCTGTACAAATTTTGTCTGTATTTTGTGTCCACACTCAGAGTAGATACACAAGATACAAATGCTGATACAGAAATTTGAATGAAATTTTTTTTTCTAGCCTACCCTTATTATTTTTCCATAATTCCATCATTTGTTCTTCTAATTCTTTATCAAAGTATCAAAATAAAATTTTGTACAAATTTATTCTGTACACACTAAAACAAATACAAAACAAAATATACAAAATTCACTATATTGTATTGTATTATACCTATATTTCTGTATTTTATTGTATCAATTCTGAAACAAACACTACCTTTAAAAGCACTGTTAATATTTCTTCTTAATATAGAGAGTTTCGATTTCAAAGAAATTTTAGAACTTATGTTTTCTTCTCCATTCAAGGGACGGGTCGTGCGAATTGTTCCCGCAAGAAATGGTTGAGAACTGGCAAGAGCGCATAAACCATCGCCAGGTGGTAGGACAATTGCAGGCTGAACTCTTTCCTCAACGTGGCCTTCCATGCCCTAACTGTCGGCAATTCAATGCAAAGGTATGCAATCCGCAATTGAGCAAACTCCATACTTTGGAGATCTAAAAGTAATGTTTGTTTTTAATGACCGTGAGGTCAGAGTCAAGGGAGTCATGGAGTCAGTGTCACAGGAGTCAGAATCACAAAGACTCTTAAGTTGAACACACCCTCTCATATTTATGTCTTTCTTTCAGCACACGACTCCCTTCTAATACACAGCAACTCTAAAATTGGAGACAATTTTGTTCACTGAGTCACTGTACTCTGTCCCCATCTGCACAGTGACCCTCGCACCAAACAGCTGACAAAATTTATTTTTCACTTACTCCCTAACTCTAACTCCAAAGTCAGAAAAAACAAACGCAGCCAAATAGTCTGAATCGAATCGAATTTTCTGTTGTAAGACCAACAACTTTCTTTATCCCCTTTTTTGAATTCATCAACAGATTGGAAACAATAATCACATGTTTTGCTGGGCGTGCCAAAGCCATTACTGCTACTTGTGCAACCAGATCGTGAGGCGCGGCACAAAGCATTATGGACCAAAGGGTTGCAAACAGCATTCTGAGGGATGATTTTTGTTGGCATTGTGAGAAGCAAAAGGATGAAATAGGTGAATCCAGATTGATGAAGTTGTGCCATCAGTAAATGTAAAGGTAGAAACCACCTGCTAAATTAAATGTTTGCAGTGAGTTTCAAATGTTTTCTGTTGTTAGTCTCTTTCTGAGTGAGTTGAAGAGGACCGCAAAAGTTGTAACGTGATGTAAATTCAACAATTCATGAGGAGGATTATATTTGTTTTTAATGTCACAATAATTTATATTCAATTATTTTGTTACTGATATGATTTTGTTTTTAATGGTCGTCACCATGAGAAGTCAAAACAATGCCAATGACAATAATGGCAACATCAACAATTTTGTCGATGCCAACGACTCTCATCAGACGATCGAGATCCATGCCACGTCATCAATCAGAATAACCAAATCTAGGAGAAGAATCAGCCATTAGTTTAAGAAAACAAGAAGCTGGTAGGCTCTCACAATTTCATGCTCATTACAATTTATTTGTTAAAATAGTGACCCTCTCAGACCTCACAGTGTTGACAACTTATCAATATATTTATCAAAGTTGTCAACATTTGAATGAAGTGGAAAATGGATGAAGGATACTATACTATGTACCAATAGTACTCCCCTAAATAGAAAATAGGACCCATTGTTGGATTCAAACAGTGCATGAGTACAAATTTGGTGATAATGTATTTCCCAATTTTAATAGAAAAAGAAGCCTAAAAAGACCGAGCAAATTACATTCACCTCCTCATATTATCGTCAATACTTTTCCTCTAGTTGTATGACCTATATTGGAACTTTTCGATAAAAATAAAATCACTAGAAAAAGAAAGAAAAAAAAAACTCTTTAGAAGCTATAATTTTCATCAAGTGTTCCCTTTTCTTTTTTTCAGAGCTTGAATCTCAAATTTACTTCACATATTGGTCTGAAACCCAAAGGAATTCGATTAAGTGCCTAAATCTAATCAGGCACAAAGGCTGAGTAAGATATATACCCATGTAGCCACCAGATGGTGTCAAAGGGGACACTTTCTTCTCCTCATTGACCTAATACACAGAGCAGAAAATGAGTGGCAATCGTGATGAGAAATTCAAAGTATACCAGAAATGCCAACTTGTGCAACCAATAATATTTCACAGGCAATCTTATCCCAACAAAGAAAATTAGAGGTAGACTGGAACAACAGGCAACAATTTGACGCAAATCAATGAGAAAAACAAGAACCAATACTTGAATTCTGGAGATATGATTTACAGAGCAATCAGATAACAACCAAACTTTTAAATATAACATAATAATATTCAAAATTAATTCTTCAAAGTACCCAACTGAAAATATGAAATGTCACTATAGGCTGTGTTTGTTTACACAATACAGAACAGGACACAAAATAAGGTTGTTTGGTAAGTGAGACAGATACAATACAACTTATATCAATACACAAAAAACTGTATTTTGTGTCATAAAAAAAATAGACACAAATATAAAAACTTTAATAATCTTTTCATACCAATTCTACCCCTACCTTTTTACAATAAAGAAAAAGTTTGTGTACTGTATTGTCTTGTCTTGTGTTTGTGTATTGTACTATCTTGTCGTGTATTTGTGTATTGTACTGTATGTAGATACAAAACAAGTACAGCCTATCATAACCCAAACATCTAAATTGCCGACTTCTATTCTTACCATCAACATGACATTGAATAAAGGTTCCACGACCTTTCACTACAGGAAACAAACCATGCATTGAAAAGGCCATGAATCTTACTTGCTCATATACAACACCACATTACAATAACAATTAAGTTTTGTCTCACTAAATGAGGTCGGGTACATGGATCAAACGATGCCATAGAGCTCTATCATATATCATACTTATGTTGGATTCATTAAACATTTAAATCCCTAACGTTACAAACAATTCTGCATAGATCAAAAGACAATACTCAAACATGAGAACAGACATTACAATTAAATTCTTCTAACCCTAACATTCAAGGTAAATCATAGAGATTAGCTTTGATGAATAGAGGAAACAAACAGAACCAAAGCAAATATTTTAAGGTTTCCCTGAAGAGGAACACAAACAAGGAAGATAAACAAAAAAACCCGTTATACTAATCCTGTGAACTTGAGAGGAATTGAGTCTGGCCTCTGATAATTCTGTGGTAAAACATGAGTCCTTCCCAACGTCTTAGCTTCTTCACCATACATTCCTAGTCTCTTCACTCTCTTGTCTTCACATCATTCTGTCTGAAACTGTGGATTTCAAAGATTCTTAGGATCCTAAGATTTAGTTCTCCAACTTATTAACAAACCTGCACAATCACTACCCTATTTTTATTTTTACATGGGATAAGCTGAGGGAGTCAGGGGCATTATTAGTATTGCTAAATCTAAATATAAATATGCAAATTCAAATTTCTAGTGCTAAAAGTTAGAAACATTGTAATTACTAATAACAGGTATAAATTTTTAAGTCAATTCATAATTCTAGCCCTCATTGTTGGACATATTCCAGTGCAAGTTAACATTTTTTTAGCAGCATAACCTCAAAGCCGAAAGATAACCAGAACTAATCCATGTTCATAACTGAAAGAGTACTTGCAAATGTATGGGTAGTATGAATACTCTCAGAAGTAATATATGATTCACAGAATTACACAAGACTTTACGGTCTAAAGACACTAACTCATCGAAGAACTGGAACGAGTCCAGAGCACAGAAAAACTACACAGCACAATGATTTGATTTATCAATACTGACTATACCCACAAAATGTAACATGAAATTTTCCTACTTCTCGTTGAGATCATGAAACCTGAACTTTTGCCGCGCATCATCATGTCAACAACTTCTTCTTCTTCAGCCACCTAGCTCAGGTAAACCTTATTTGTTCCTTTTCAGTGAATCACAATTCGAATTCATCCTCAAGCTTCAACGCCTCGGCCGCGGCCTCTTCCTCCTCATCATCAATGACGAAATACGGGTTGTGAACCTCAGGCTTGAACTTGTAACCAGTAAAGACATAGAAAGCAAGCGTGGCTAACTCTGCCGCAACCACACTGGTCCATGAGTATCGATACGAGGTAATGGTCTCCAATGCATAAACCACCACCCTGGTGAAGTAAATGTAACATATCACAACCACATAGTAGTGTCTAAACAGAGTCAGCTTCATCAAATTCACGGCGGCCTTGCCGTCCGTCCTCGCCGCCTCCCGGAGATTCTTGATTGACCAGACAATGGGGAAGAGCACAGCGCAGCAGCACACAACATCAACGAGCAAGAACACCTGTTTCCACGTGACCCAATCATGGCCGTAAGGTCCACTCTCATCAATCACAACCTGAGCAATATTGGCAATGACCTGAAGAGGAATAACGATCATGAGAACCTTCTTCTCTTTATCCTGAAGAAAAGGCTTGAGGAAAGACCATCCTGTGCCGATCAAGACGATCAGAGTGAAGAGCGAGATCCCCTTGAGGAAGCTGAAGATGTAGAACAGCACATCCCAGCCATGGGCGCTCCCAGTGCGCTTGATGTAGGATTTGTCCTCAGCCTCACACAAGAGATTCAGAGCCTTCATGATGATAACCGCAAGCATGAAGTAATGGATTCGGAATGCGGTTAATCGCTTCCTGTAGAGAACGCTGATCCAAACAGATGCAAGGACGAAATAGATCAAGGAGAAGATGAAGTAAACCCTAGGGAGGATTGTTCTGCCGGCGGAGAGGTAATCGCGGACGTTACTCTTGCTCCCGTCAAGGTTGTACATGGCGGATCGGACATCCATGGAGACTCTGAGCTGCTGAGGTTGGCAGTTGGCGAAGACGAGGTTGTACTGGTCGGCGTCGGTCTCGTTGAAGAGGGTGGCGAAGGAGTCGCGGCCGTTGAGGGAGTTGAAGGTGAAGACGGACTTGACGAGATCGGACTGGAGGGCGCAGCGGATCTCGCCGTCCTCGAGCTGCTGGAGGACGCGGAGCCATGAGTCGAGGGTGCAGAGGAAGAAGCCGACGGAGGAGAGGTCGAGGTTGGAGTTGGAGAGGGAGATTCTGGAGACGTTGAGTTCGAGGCGACCCCTGTGTGTGAACCCGAACTGGTCGAAGGGGATGATGGCGCGGTCGTCGTCTCGGATCTCGGAGAACCGGATCTCCGCCGCGGAGGGGGAACAAAGAAGGAGAAGAAGAGGGAGGAGCACCACCGTGAAGGGAGGTGAGCGAAGCCCCATCGCCGCCGCCGTCGTCGTCGTGGTTGGGTTTCAGTTTCAGATCTGTGATTAGATCTGCGATTGAATGGAGCCCAATATGGGACGGAGGAGACGAGAGTACCAGAGACTAGGCCAGTCAACTTGAAATTGTCAGCACAATACTAAAGATGATGATGAGATGAGATGAGATGAGCCTCTATTCTATTTCTAACACTTAAATACACTTGTGCTACAACATGTACCACAATGTACCATATTAATATTACAAATGATTGGCAAAAAAAAAAAAAAAAAAAAAAAAAACCAGCCAAAACATTCCGCTTATTTAATATTTTATGATCTAAATAATTTTTTTAATCATGGGTATACTTTTAATGGACTGAGTAATTGTGATCCAAATTCTTGACTGTTTTTGCTGGTATTTTATTATGCCCTAACAATGCTCTATTAGTATATTACTACGCTTTATTTATTTATTTTTTTGTTGATAATCGGGGATTACTACGCTTTATTTATCGTATATGAAATAAGTCCATTTGGCCCAAGAATGCTTTTCAATGTCTTCATCCAAAAAAAAAATGCACACTAAAAACCACTCCTGCATTTCTTTATCTCCAACTTTCTTTCCTCGCGAGAATATAATGAGAAAAAGCAAAATCGTTCCTTAAAAAAGAAAAAAACTATCATAAAATCGTCATAAAAACCACTCTATAGTTCTCCATTTCGAGTTCTAGTGAGAAATTATACTCAACAACCACGACATTGATGGAAAAATATGAGGAAAAAAAGGTTTGTTTCTTTATGCGGAAGGAAAATAACGCAACATTATAATTTAGTTTTGATTATAGTATGTGATAAACAGAAAGGTAATGAGAAATAGAACCTGGATTGAATTAACTTGAAGCGATTGACTTGTTTCTCGTTCATTGTTGCTCCTCACACCCCAAACATTCTGGTGTCTGAAAACAAAGAATAGAGAACACAGAGAGAGGAAAGTGTGTACTAGAGAGTCAAGAGACAGCTTACGTTAGGCTAGGCTAAGCAGCCTATTTATATTAATTTATTCCTAATAGGACGGAATAAATACTGTCAACTGGTCAACAGTAGGGACTCTCCAAGGTTAGATAATGATAGGTCCAACCCACCTATCATCAGCTGGCCCAAACATAATTTACTTCACATTTTCACAATAATATATTAATGTAGCCCAATAACAATAATATTAATAAATATAATAATTGCTACATAATATTTAATAAATGAATTGATCTGGATAAATACTAATTTATGCTAGTCCACCAAATAATTATCCAACAATCTCCCACTTGGACACCATAAATTAGAACACGAGATTAATATCAATCAAGATCAATTCATAAAATATTTTGGCAATAAAATTAATCTGTACTATTTGCTAATTTGTGTAATTCCACAAAATAAAGTTCCAATATTCTCCCACTTGAACAACACAAATTAGAGTAAAAGAAGTCAGACTAGTTCAGATTAATTCACACAATGTCTCAACAGAAGATATTCTTCTAATTTGTTTTCTTTATTTCAAATTCAGTTTTTGAATTTGTTAGTTTTACTCAGTTAGTTAGTTTCCTGTTTTATCTCAACAAACTCTACATGTATATATATCTTCATCCTCTATGTGCAAAGTATCAAGAAAATCAATATACAAAAATTCATCATCCAGAATGTTAGTTCTTTTTTCTCTATGTTTTCATCTCTTTCTTTTCTTATTTCCAAGTTTAACAGAACTGAACCTTTAATATGGTATCAGTTTAAAGATCCTTCTCCTCGCTTCCACCTTTATTTCCCTTAGTTTCTTTCTTTCTTTCTTATCACATCCATGGCAAACTCATCTCTCAATCCCTCTAGTCCTTATTACATACATCCAAATGAGAACACTGGTATCTCCATTACGTCTACAACCCTTCTTGGTCAGTCAAACTATCACATCTGGTCTAGAGAGCTCTACATGGCTCTTGAACTCAAAAATAAATCTCAATTCATTGATGGCTCCATTCCTCATCAAGATTCTGCAGATCCCATCTATGATGATGGGTCCCTTTGTTATGCTTCTACATTGGTCTCTACAAGAAAAAAATTTGATCCTCGAGCCAATCAATGCATATTTTTAGGAATCAAACCAGGGACAAAAGGATCAGTTCTGTTTGATCTCAAAACAAGAGAAATTCTTGTTTCAAGGAATGTAATATTCCATGAAACCATCTTCCCCTATAAAGCATTAACTGAATTCTCTGTCCCTCAGTTTCGCAATTTTCCATTAGCTGCCACTTCACCAATTTTTGACAATTTCACACCCCTCTAACCCTTATCTAACCCTCCAACCAATACACATACGAGTACTTCAATTGACTTTGACCATGTTCTCATTCTCCCTACTCCCACCACACCACCACCCACTACACCTCAGGAGCTTCTTACTACACCAGCCTCTTCTCCTCACTCATCAACTACTCCAAATCAACCTTTCACCCCTAACACCAATACAGACCTGCCCAACAATTTCCTACCATTTAATCTTCATAAAACTGATCTTCTAACATCAACAGCACCACAAGACACATTTTCCAATCCCCATACTTCCACACCACCTACCACTCAAACAGCTACACCTTCATCAACCATAAACCCTCATCATTCTCCCCCACCACAGCCTCAACTTCACAGATCCACTAGAATTAAACACCCTCCTTCCTACCTAAAGGATTATCACTGCTCCCAACTCAGTTCTATCACTACTTCAGACTCTCCCCATACACCTTATCCTCTCTCTTATGTGTTGTCCTTTAAAAAAATTAGCCCCTCCCACAAAAAATTTGTCCTAGCTATTAGTTCACCTACAGAACCCTCAACTTACAAACAAGCTGTCACTCATGATTGTTGGAAACATGCTATGAATGCTGAGTTAGAAGCCCTTCAAATAAATAACACATGGATCCTCACTGACCTTCCCCCTAATAAACACCCGATTGGGTGCAAATGGATTTATAAAATAAAGTACAAAGCTGATGGTGCTATCGAGAGACACAAGGCAAGGCTTGTTGCAAAAGGGTACACCCAAACTGAAGGTCTAGATTATCTAGAAACATTCAGTCCAATTGCCAAAATGACAACAATCAGACTTGTTCTAGCATTAGCAGCAGCTCAAGGTTGGCACCTTCAATAGTGTGATGTCAACACTGCTTTTCTTCATGGAGACTTAACTGAGGAAATCTACATGACTCCACCTCCAGGACTTCAAGGTGTCACCAAAGGACAAGTATGCAAGCTTCAGAAATCCTTATATGGTTTAAAACAATCCAGCCGCCAATGGAATCACAAACTCACCACCACCTTGCAGCAAAATGGTTATCATCAATCCAAAGCAGATTATTCCTTGTTCACAAATCATTCTTCTACCTTTTTCACTGTCATTTTAGTCTATGTCGATGATCTCATTCTCAATGGGAATAATATTCAAGAGATCAACCACATCAAACAAATCCTTCATGACTCTTTTAAGATCAAGGACCTTGGCAATCTGAAATATTTTCTAGGAATGGAGGTGGCAAGATCTTCCCAAGGTATTGCTCTTTACCAACGCAAATATGCTCTTGAGCTCTTAGAGGATGTTGGTCTTCTGGCTTGTAAATCAGCCTCTACACCATTAGATTATTCTCTCAAATTGTCGAAGACTGGCTTCTCACCTATAGTAGATCCTACCACTTATAGGCGACTAATTGGCAGGTTAGTGTATCTCACAAACACTAGACCAGATATTTCATTTGCCATTAGTCAATTAAGTCAGTTTTTGTCAAATCCAATGGTGGAGCATCAAGCTGCTGCCCATCATGTCCTGCGATATCTCAAGTCTTCCCCTGCTAAAGGATTATTCTTCCCTACCTCATCTGATTTAAGAGTCAAAGCTTTCACTGATTCTGACTAGGCATCCTGCAAAGACACTTGCAGATCCATCTCTGGTTTTTGTTTTTTTATTGGAAATGCACTCATTTCTTGGAAGAGCAAAAAGCAACCAACTGTGGCCAGAAGCTCTTCTGAAGCTGAGTATAGATCCATGGCTCATGCTTGCTATGAAGCACAATGACTTAAGTACCTTCTCCATGATCTCCAAATTCCTCATTCTTCTCCCATTAACATGTATTGTGACAATAATTCAGCCATTCGTATTGCCAATAACCCAGTGTTCCATGAGCGGACAAAACACATTGAAATTGATTGTCACATTGTCCGAGAAAAGATTCAACAAAAGCTGATCCACCTTCTACCCATCAACACAAAAGATCAACTTGCAGACATCTTCACCAAGTCTTTATCTCCATCTCCGTTTGAACACTTAGTTTCCAAGCTTGGTCTGCTAGATTTGTACAGTCCAGCTTGAGGGGGGGTCTCAACAGAAGATATTCTTCTAATTTGTTTTCTTTATTTTAAATTCAGTTTTTGAATTTGTTAGTTTTACTTAGTTAGTTAGTTTCCTGTTTTATCTCAACAAACTCTGCATATATATATCTTCATCCTCTATGTGCAATGTATCAAGAAAATCAATATACAAAAATTCATCATCCAGAATGTTAGTTCTTTTCTCTCTATGTTTTCATCTCTTTCTTTTCTTATTTCCAAGTTTAACAGAACTGAACCTTTAACATAATGTGTGATCACAACAAAATGCCAAACATCACAATATAGTTAACCATAAGGTCCAAAATGAAATGTAGTATCTCATCTCTGTAGAAAATCTCACCCCAAAGAGCAAAGATATCATACAGAAATAAAACACTCACATCTCGGTGACCTTTTAAAAAAAATGTGAAATACAATAGTCCCTAACATCCGCCCAAGATGCAATATGAGATTAAGACAAATAATCTCGTTACAATATCAACATGAGACTGGGTCCAAAATGTCTCTATGAACAAAGGAATAAATAACTATAATTGTCGAAAACCACATTAAACAAAAATACGGCAATACATGAAGATTGTCATCATAACAATAAATAAATGTTGGCCTTAAGATGACAATATTAAACATGAGGTTCAAACAATGTGTGAGACAGACTCCCACTAAACCAATATATCATAAAACCTCATTATATACATTGTGTTGGATAAAGACAAACTGAGCTTGCCCATACAAGCCAAACCAACACAGACCACCACATATCCTTAATTGAGAGTGTTTACAATATCACAATAATTAATCAAACGGTATACATTAATCTGATATTCAACAATAACTAAAATTGATTTATGTAGTCCACAACAATAGCAAGACCAACAATTCTCCCACTTGGACTACATAAATCAATTATCAGATTATCAATAATATGTATACATTATACATGACCACAATAATATACCAAAACACTCTCAATAAACAACAAAATTAGGATACGAGCAGTAATTAAGGATTGCATAACAATAACATCATATAACATAAAAGCAATCCTTAAATCAACTTGACAAACAACATGTCAAGACATTTAACAATACAATAGAATATTATAAGATGACCTCAAGGGTTTGCACAATATGTCATCATTGACAATTATTTGATTTATGTCAGTCCACAACAATAAGGGTATCATTTCTCCCACTTGGACTACACAAATCAAAACATTACAAAATATCTCATAATAAGCAGAGTCATAACAATAGTTACAAAATGACTCCCACTAACTCAATGCACTAAACAATTTACAATTTCTTACTTGTAAGCTCCAGAACCCTTCTGAGAGAATTAGGCATAATTCTCTTAGAATTATGAAAGTTTTAATGATAACAAGGTAAGCCATAAGTATAAAATTTTACTTAAGGTTTTGCTAATATGTGCGCTAAGTGTCTCAGAAAGCTTTAAGCTAGTGCAATACCATGAGCAAAGACCAAGACAAAACATCAAGTAGCCTCGAGATCAATTGATAAAATCATAGCGCCAAAGATATCAGAAAGGATATCTCAGAAGCGCAGAAGGTGAAAACATGTTTCTGAGGAAAGAACACTGTCGCCTCAGAAGGGTCTCAGAAGACCTTGCGACTAGTAGTTCTCAGAAGGGTCTTCCCTCAGAAGGTTCGCCTCAGAAGTCCGTACAACTCTCAGTAAGTTGGACTCAAAAGCAACCAAGTGTCTGGACTCAAGGGATCGCAAGCAGTCTCAGAAAGCTCGCTACAACTAGCTAAGGAAGTGGGAACACGCGCACTGTGCAGTTCTGAAAAGTTCCTCATTTCGCGCTGACTGTAGCAGGGAGCCGTTCTGAAAAGGACACAGCCACATAAGCAAAGTGAAAGCTTCTAATTTCGCGGCTCTTTGATGCCTATATATATGAGTTCAATTCCAGAGCATTGTGACGAAACTCTTGCGCTAAAAACTCTTGATTAAACGTGCAAAAACTCTGTTGAATTGAAAATCATTTTGCGAAAAACTTAGAACTTTCTCAGAAAGACAATTTTTACGAAATTGTTCTTCTAACTTTGTAAAATCTTCTAGTTCTGAATTGGTGTAAATTCTTACATTTGTAAGTTAAATCTAGAAGTCTACTAAGGGTCAAATTAAGTTTGTAACTTAATCTTAGTAGTTGGTTTTCGAAGTAAAAACAACTTTCTGAAAAACGCTAAGTCCTTCGTTGTTTGAAGGCAGTTTTAAGTCCTCTGGTGTTGGAGGCAAAGTTCAAAGTCCTTAATTGTTTAAGGCAAGGAAGTCCTCTAGTGTTGGAGGCAAGGAAGTCCTCTAGTGTTGGAGGCAAGGAAGTCCTCTAGTGTGAGGCAAGGAAATCCACTTCGGGTTGCGAAGTGGTGGAAGTCCTTTACTTGGTAAAGGCAGTGTTGTCTGGGAAGGCACATCAAGAAAAATATCTAAGAACTCTCAACTGAAGGTTGAGGACTGGAGTAGGTTAGTTATAACCGAACCAGTATAAAATTCTTTGTGTTAAGCTTTTCTCCCTTGCTCTTTACTTGCATAAATCTTTGAGAAAAACTCTACCACGAATCTAATTAAGAGGTCTCGTGAAAACCTTATTGATCTAAACCAGAAAGCTTTTAAGAAACTCAAACCTTAAGTCATTTTCTTAAAATTCCTCAGAAAGGAACTTTCTCAGAAAGACTAAGTTCTCAGAAACTTAATCTTCTCAGAAAGCAATTTCCGCTGCTTACTCTCAATCCTACCTTCTGAGTAAAAACAGCTTTCTAAGTAAAAGTTTTAAGAAGTAATTTTTAAAACTTGCACGATTCAACCCCCCCTTCTCGTGCACACATACACTTTCAATTGGCATCAGAGCTCGGTCCTTAAGGGGTTGAGCACTTCGCAGTGTCAAGGAAAAGATCCACAAAGGGAAAATATGAATTCACCAGTTGCATTCATATCAGATGGGGCTTCGATAAACAGACCTCCTATGTTTCTCGGAGACAGCTTCGACTACTGGCGTGACAGGATGACGCTATTCATCAAGCACACCAGTCTAGACTTATGGGATAGGATCGAGAATGGAGACTATCAGCCTCTGCAGACAATTACAGAGGACGCTGTGGTTGCAACAGATGCTGAGCTAGGAGTGGCACCTCCAGCACTCAGAACCTATACAAGACGAGTCCCTAAGGATGAATGGACTCAAGAAATGAAGGAGAAGATACAACTCAACTTCAAAGCCAAGTACATTTTCCTCTGTGCTTTACCCAAGGTAGAATATGACAAAATTGTGTCATGTGATACTGCACAAGAGATCTGGGAGAGATTACACATGCTGCATGAAGGAAATGATGAAGTCAAGGAAACCAAGATATCAATGCTCGTACATAAGTACGAGTCCTTCTGCATGCAACCTGAGGAAACCATTGACAACATGTCAATAAGGTTTCTCCACATCATAAATCAGCTAAAGGTCTTGGGAAAGACCTACTCCAACGCTGAGATGGTGAGGAAAATTCTCAGAAGCCTCTCTGCCAAGTGGCGCCCAAAGGTGACAGCGATCCAAGAAGCAAAGGATCTAAATCAGCTAGGTTTAGATGTATTGTTTGGCTCACTCAGAACTCATGAGATTGAGCTTGAAGGACTGCTTGGAGGACCATCTTCATCCTCAAGACCTCAGAAAGCTCTGGCTCTGAAAAGTCAGATCAAAAAGACTTCAAAAGTCCTAAAGGCTGAAGAAATATCTGAGTCTGAAAACGATCAAAACTCAGAATCCGATGAAGATGACATCTCTCTTCTAGTAAGGAAAATGAAGAAAGCTTGGAAGAGAAGACCAAGCAAAGACAAAGAGATCACCCCCAGAAAAGGAAAGTCAAAGCCTTCTGATGCCACATGTTTTGGCTGTGGAGAAAAGGGCCACTTCAGAACGGAGTGCCCTCAGAACAAGGGAAAGAAGAAGTTCATTCCCAAGAAGAAAAAGAAGGCAATGGCTGCTACATGGAGTGACTCAGAAGAGGAAGGCTCTGAGTCAGCAAGTGAAGAGGAAGCTAATGTTTGCTTCATGGCCGGTACTGACTATATTCTGGAAACAGAATCTGAGTCAGAAGAGGTACCAAACTCTCCTCCTCTCTCATACTCATACAATGAGATCTCAGAACTCTATGAAGAGCTTCTGAGAGACTCAAACGAATTAGCTAACAATTTCAGCAAACTAAGAAAGTCTTTCAAACACTTAGAAGCTGAAAATGCTAGACTAATTCAAGAAGTAGAGAACCTAAGGCTTGAAAGAGATGACTTTAAAAATAGATATCTTGAAGGTCACAACCTCTATCAAGCTTTAGAAACAATGTCTTCTGTAACTGTTGAAAAAGCCGAACTGGCTTTGATAGAATTACAAAAGACAAATGAGCTTCTCACTTCTGACTTAGTTAAGATGGTCAAGGGTGAAAAAATGATGACACTCTTGCTTGGTGGTCAAAGACCTTACAAGGACAAGAGTGGACTTGGTTATGAAGAAATCTTCGAACCAAATGATATTGATCCATCCTTAACTAAATCACCTCGCACATGCATCGCATGTTTTAAAAATGGCCATGGTTCTGAAAAAATGCCCTATGTTGGAAAAAGGAAAAATCTCTAAGCCTCAGAAGGCTCAAAAGAAAACTCAGAAGGCAAAGCCTTCTAAGAAGACTAACCCCTCTCAAAAGGGTAAAACTTCTCAGAAAGCAAGTGCTTCTGAAAAGGGCAAACAAAAGGTCTCTGACTCTCAAAACCATGACCCTTCTAAGAAAAGAAGGCAAAAAGTCCAAGAAAGCTAACAAGCAAGGACCCAACAAAGAATGGGTACCTAAATCTGTTAACTTTGTGACTGCAGGTACATCATCAAGCGCTGCTCCACCACCACGATGAGCAGTGGTACCTTGACAGTGGCTGCTCAAGGCACATGACTGGAAGCAAGCACTGGTTCAGAAGCCTCAAGCCCAAAAAGGGCGGAACAGTGCAATTCGGTGATGGAGCTAAGGGAAGAGTCACTGCAATCGGAGATGTTGGTAAGGATTCATCTCACCAAATCTCATATGTACTTTTGGTCGATGGCTTAACTCACAATCTATTAAGCATTAGTCAATTTTGTGACAAAGGCTTAAAGGTTGAGTTTTATGCCAAGTACTGTCATGTGATTAATCTCACAAATGACAAGATCGTTCTGGAAGGAAAACGTGTTGGTAACATCTATGTTATCCCATCTGGATGATCTAAAGGATCAAAATGTGGAATGCCTTGTCTCTGTCCAAGAAGACAAATGGCTATGGCATAAGAAACTTGGTCATGCCCATATGAGACTTCTTTCTGAACTCTCTCAGAAAGGACTTGTAAAGGGCCTTCCCGGAATTAAGTATCAGAAGGACGCAACCTGCGACTTCTGTGAAAAAGGGAAACAGACCAAGGCTTCCTTTCCCAGTAAAAGTGGTATTTCTACTCAGAAACCACTGGAACTGCTCCACATGGATCTCTTCGGACCAACCAGAACAGCTTCCCTTTCTGGAAAACGCTATGGTCTTGTCATAGTGGATGATTACTCCAGATTCACTTGGGTTTTCTTTCTAGCTTCTAAGGAAGAAACTTTTGAGAAGTTCAAAGCATTTGCGAAAAGAGTTTCAACTGAAAAGGATTCGCACATTCATGCCATTAGATCAGATCATGGTGGTGAATTTGAGAATCATGCTTTTGAAAAGCTTTGTGAAAATCTGGGCATTGCTCACGAGTTCTCATCTCCCAGAACTCCTCAACAAAATGGAGTAGCTGAGAGAAAGAATCGAAGCCTTCAAGAGATGGCAAAGAACAATGCTCTTAGAAGTGGACTTTCAAAAGGTTTCTGGGCTGAAGCAGTTAATACTTCATGCTACATTCAGAATCGAGTCTTTCTGAGACCAATTCTAAAAAGACACCTTACGAGCTATGGAAGAATAAAATACCAAACATTTCCTATTCCATATATTTGGTTCTTCTTGTTTTATCCTCAACACAAAGGACAAACTCTCTAAGTTTGATCCTAAGTCCCGATGATGGATACTTCCTAGGATACTCCTCAGTCTCTAAAGCTTTACAGAGTAATATAACAAAAAGGAGTAAATGTGTTGAAGAGACAATCCATATTAAGTTTCAAAAGAACTTAGTAAGGACATGTCTCAGAAAGATGCTAACTTAGAAGATGATTTTGAGAAACTCAACATCTCTTTCTGAGAAAGACAAAAGGAAAATTCTCATAGATGATGAGACTGACTTCCAACCCCATGGAAAAATCATCTCCATCTAAGGATAAATCTAGTAACATCATCGAAAGCTCCAGAACCTAGAGAAATCTTACTTCTCCAAATGAAATGGAATTTAGATTCCAGAAGGTCAAGCCCTCTGATGACTCAGAAAGAGAACCTTCTGTGTCTCCTTCTCAGAACCCTACTCCTAAAGGATAAGAGGTTCAAGAGACTTGAAGAACGTCTCTCAGAATGAAGTCTTGGGTGAATCCAGAACGTGGCGTAAGAAACCAGAAGGAACTATACAAATCTTGCTATGGTTTCTGAACTTGAACCAGACTCCATAGAAGAGGCGTTAGGATGATCCTAGCTGGGTAAATGTCATGCAGGATGACACTTGACCAATTCGAGAGAAATCAGGTTTGGAAACTAACTTAGAAGCCCAAAAGGCAAGAGTAATCATTGGGACTAAATGGGTGTTTCGAAAACAAACTTGATGAAAACGGTCAAGTCGGGAGAACCAAGGCCAGATTGGTTGCTCAAGGGTACAACCAACAAGAAGGGATAGACTACGATGAAACTTTCGCTCCAGTCGCAAGATTGGAAGCTATCAGAATGTTGCTAGCTTTTGCTGCACACAAAGGTTTCAAACTCTATCAGATGGACGTTAAGTCTGCCTTCTTGAATGGATATCTTTCTGAGGAAGTTTATGTAAAACAACCTCCTGGTTTTGTGAATGATGCATTCCCGGATCACGTATTTAAGCTTACAAAGGCTCTCTATGGACTGAAACAAGCTCCAAGAGCTTGGTACGATAGATTGAGCTCTTTCCTGCTTAAAAACGGATTCTCAAGAGGGAAAGTGGACACAACTCTCTTTACACTCTCAGAAGACTCTGGCTTCTTGATTGTCCAGATTTATGTTGATGACATAATATTTGGCGCAACCAATGAATGCCTTTGCAAAGAATTCTCCAAGCTTATGCAAGGTGAATTCGAGATGAGCATGATGGGAGAATTAAAATTCTTCCTAGGATTGCAAATCAAGCAAGAGTCAGAAGGGACAGTTATCCACCAAGAGAAGTATACCAAAGAACTTCTGAAGAAGTTTCTGATGGATAAAGCCAAGCCCATGAGCACTCCCATGCATCCCTCTCAAGTAATTGACTTGGATGAAGATGGTGAGAAAGTCTCAGAGAGCAACTATCGAGGAATGATTGGCTCACTTCTCTACTTAACTGCCTCCATACCAGATATCCAACTTAGTGTTGGGATCTGTGCTAGATTCCAGTCTAAACCTAAGCAATCACATTTAACTGCAGTTAAACGAATCTTACGATATTTAAGTGGAACTACTAATCTTGGTCTTTGGTACGAGAAAAGGTGTTCTTCTGATGTTGTAGGATATTGTGATGCTGACTACGCTGGAGATAGGATCGATCGCAAAAGCACAAGTGGCTGCTGCTGCTTCTTTGGAGAATGCTTGATCACATGGTCTTGCAAGAAGCAAAATACGATCGCCCTATCAACTGCTGAAGCTGAATACGTGTCTGTTGCGAACTGCTGTTCTCAGATGCTATGGATTAAGAATCAGCTACTTGATTATCAATTAAGGTACACCAAAATTCCTATCCTTTGTGCTATCAACTTAGCTAAGAATCCTATTCAGCATTCTCGATCCAAGCACATTGATATAAAACATCATTTTATTCGGGATCATGTGCAAAAAGGCGACATTGAACTCAAATTTGTGAATACTGAGGATCAAATCTCAGATATATTTACAAAGCCTTTACCCGAGGATCGTTTCAATGTTCTGAAAGGACTTCTTAATCTAAGACGTTTCTAAGAACTTTGAAATTAAAACTCTTTCCTAGAAACCCCCCTTAGTCCTAGTTTAGACTCTGAGACAAACAATAGAACTAAGCTTCTGAGCTAGAAGTAGGAAAACACAGAAAAACTCTATCTGAGAAAATTTGTTCTCAGAAGACTCATCTCAGAAAGGAGATCTTCTGAAACATTTCTCAGAAGGAGGGTTTCTCAGAAGGACCACTTTCTCTCAGAAAGGTACCTTCCGAGAAACAAGTTACCAACGGTAACTTTTGGATAAGTGTCAGGAAACGGCTAGTTACAAGCCATTTCTATAAATACTCATGGCATTGTTTCATTTGAGCACTTTACGCTTAAAACTTACCAAAACTCTGCCAAATCCTCTCCTCGCTTTCCAATCTTCATCTGTTCTCTCTCTCTCTACTATCTCTCTCTCTTGTTCTTCTCTATCTCTTCTCAAAACTTAAACCTTTCTTCCAAATGGCCTTCTCTGGAGAGATCAAGGGCTTAATGAGAAACAATCTCAATGAAATATCCGAAGAATATCTCTACGACAATGAGGAGATGCAGTCCCTATTCCACAAGACTTATCTTCCAAGAAATCTTGCTATGGGAAGGGTACTACCTCTCAACGTATACAATCAAGTGGATGAACTTCAATTCACCTTCCTCAAGCAACCTGGATGGCCAGCCATGATGAGCTCCGAGGACGTGTGCTACCCAAATGTGGTGAGAGCATTCTATTCGCAAATAGAAAGGTTCACCAACAAAGGGTCAAGAGCACGATTGCTGATCAGCCAATCCGCTTCTCCTCCTCTGACATCAACAAAATTTTCAAGACCTTGAATGGAGGTGCTGTCATCGCCGACGACCCAGAATGGGTCAAGGAGGTAGATGACTCAGAAGAAGAAGTGGTGACACTTCTGACTGGAGCAACAGTCTACCACTCAAGGGCGTAAAGGTGCCTCATCTTACACAAGAGGCCAGAATCATCTTCTCAGTTATCCAACATACCCTTCTCCCTCGGATTGGAGACATGGGGAATGTCACCACCATGGACGCATGTCTACTTTACATCTGCTGAAGAAAGAGAGGGTTGATTTTGGGAGGATGGTGCTAACTACATGATGCACCAAGCACATCCTAAGAGGGCTTCACAGTCTACCTTATGGAAGCCTTTGACCAGAATCCTCACCATTTCTCTTTCCCTTGAAGACTATGAATATGTCTTCAACCACAGCAAATTCACCATGGTCACCTTCAACAACATCAAGAAGAAGAAGGTACCAGAGACGGGGGCACCTAAGAAGAAGGAGGAAGCAAAGCCTTCAAGGGAGCTGCTGCCCAAACAGCCCTCTAAGGCTGAGAAAGGAAAGGAAAAGGTTCTGACCTCAGAAAGGAAGAAGAAGCAGCCAAAGGTGACTCACCCCTCTCCAACAAGGGTGACAAGGAGTATGGCTTCTGAGGAAGCTCAGAAGACTCCTCAGAAGGAACCTGAGGTTGTTGAGGCTGCTGAAGACTCAGAAGAAACAACTTCTGAGCAACCCTGACCAGAAAGAGGAAAGCACCTCCAACTCTCCAAGTCCCAGACGTGCCACCAGAAGGGAAAAAGAAACGTGGTCGTTTGGTAAAAGCTTACTCTAAAACTCCACCTTCCTTTCTTAAATCTTCTTCTACTTCAATTCCTGTTTCTGATTCTGTTGCTGGTTTTAAACCCACCAAATTTAAAACTAAACTCCTGCATTCCTTGAATTATCAGGGAAAGTCTCACAAAGGAGTGGGGATAAAAACCACTAAGAAACAGAGCCGCCGAAGCCGACGGGTAAAGAAATTGTAGCAGTTGCTGCTACTGCTGCCACCACCGCTACTGCTACTGCTGCTGCTGTTGAAGAAGAAGCAGAAGCTTCTCATCACTCCTCCCCATCTGGGAATGTCTCCCCTACCAGAGAAGACATTCAGGGGCACAGGAAATGTTGCTGATTCCTCTTCTGAGGAAGAAGATGCGGCAAGCTTCCGCATTGAGCATCGCACTCCAGATGCTGGAAGCTCCAAGAAAGAGCCCCAGAAGAAGCCATCTGAGGTTTCTATGGTGGAACTTTCTGAGGCAACCACAACTGAGGCTGCTACTGTGAATGCTGAGTCATTGGCTCAGACGATGCTTGAGGTCCAGAAGGAACTGGATCAACCTTCTGAGACTCCAGAAGCTGCTCAAATGCAACCAGAACAACAACTACAGCATGAGGAAAGCCTTACTTGAACCAACTTCTGAGGTTGGTCCTATCTTTCTGAGATCCCTTCGGAACATGAGGAAACTCATGTCTCAACACATGAAGTAGTGCCAGGGACCACCAGCACTGGGCTCAGCTCAGAGGTGGGCGCTGACGCTACCATGGCTGCCGGAGTTGCAGCAGTTGAGGCATTTGTTGCCCACAGTTCCTTAGAAGGAACTCTATCTGAGAAGGACTCTCAGAAGGAACCAGAGGTTCCTCCTCTAGATATCACAGAG
>CM024265.1:19612525-19627042 GCA_013621005.1 Aeschynomene evenia
TGAGACTTCTGAACCAGTGCTTGCTTCCAGTCATGTGCCTCGAGCAGCCACTGTCAAGGTACCACTGCTCATCGTGGTGGTGGAGCAGTGCTTGATGATGTACCTGCAGTCACAAAGTTAACAGATTTAGGTACCCATTCTTTGTTGGGTCCTTGTTTGTTAGCTTTCTTGGACTTTAGCCTTCTTTTCTTAGAAGGGTCATGGTTTTGAGAGTCAGAGACCTTTTGTTTGCCCTTTTCAGAAGCACTTGCTTTCTGAGAAGTTTTACCCTTCTGAGAGGGGTTAGTCTTCTTAGAAGGCTTTGCTTTCTAAGTTTTCTTTTGAGCCTTCTGAGGCTTAGAGATTTTTCCTTTTTTCAACATAGGACATTTTTCAGAACCATGACCACTCTTAAAACATGCAATGCACATGCGGGGTGATTTAGTTAAGAGTGGATCAAGATTATGTGGTTCAAAGACTTCTTCATATCCAAGACCGCTTTTGTCTTTATAGGGTCTTTGACCCCCAAGCAAAAGACTTAGCATCTTTTCACCATTTACCATCTTAACTAAGTCAGAGGTTAGAAGTTCATTTGTCTTTTGCAGTTCGATCATGGCCTTTTCAGCCTTTTCTACTGTGATTGAAGACAAACTTTCTAATGCTTGATACAGGTCATGACTTTCAAGGTATCTACCTTTGAAGTCGTCTCTTTCAAGCCTTAGGTTCTGAACTTCTTGAGTTAGTCTTACATTTTCAGCTTCTGTGTTTTTAAAAGATTTTTTGAGGTCGCTGAAACTGTTAGCTAACTCGTTTGAGTCTTTCAGAAGATCATAATAGAGTTCTGAGAGCTCATCGTATGAGTATGAAAGAGGAGGGGAATTTGTACCTCTTCTGACTCAGATTCTGTTTCCAGAATGTAGTCAGTTCCTGCCATGAAGCAAACATTAGCTTCTTCTTCCTCACTTGCTGCTTCAGAAGCTTCGTCTTCTGAATCACTCCAGGTTGCAGCCATTGCCTTCTTTTTCTTTCTGGGAATGAATTTGTTCTTCCCTTTGTTTTGTGAACACTCCGTCTTGAAGTGGCCTTTTTCTCCACATCCAAAGCATGTGGCATCTGAAGGCTTTGACTTTCCTTTCTTAGGAGTGAATTCCTTGCTTTTGTTTGGCCTCTTTCTCCAGGCTTTCTTCATTTTCTTTACTAGGAGAGAGATGTCGTCTTCGTCGGATTCTGAGCCTTCATCATTGTCAGACTCAGAAGCTTCTTCAGCTTTGAAAGCTTTGGAAGACTTTCTGACTTGACTGTTCAGAGCCAATCCTTTCTGAGGTCTGGAGGAAGCGGATGGTCCTCCGAGCAACCCTTCCAGTTCGATCTCATGCGTTCTGAGCGAACCAAATAGTACATCCAAACCCAGCTGGTTTAGATCCTTGGCTTCCTGGATTGCTGTGACCTTAGGACGCCATTTTGCAGAAAGGCTTCTGAGGATTTTTCTTACCATCTCAGCGTTTGAATAAGTCTTTCCCAAGACTTTCAGCTGATTGATGATATGGAGAAATCTTATTGACATGCTGTCAATAGTTTCCTCAAGCTGCATGCTAAAGGACTCGTATTTGTGTACGAGCATTGAGATTTTTGTTTCCTTGACTTCGTCATTACCTTCGTGCAGCATATGAAGTCTTTCCCAAATCTCTTGTGCAGTATCACATGACACAATTTTGTCATATTCTACCTTGGGTAAAGCACAGAGGAGAATATACTTGGCTTTGAAGTTGAGTTGTATCTTCTCCTTCATCTCTTGAGTCCATTCGTCCTTAGGGACCCGTCTTGTATAGGTTCTGAGTGCTGGAGGTGCCACTCCTGGCTCAGCGTCTGTTGCAACTACAGCATCCTCTGTAATTGTCTGCAGAGGCTGATAGTCTCCATTCTCGATCCTATCCCATAAGTCCAGACTGGTGTGCTTGATGAACAACGTCATCCTGTCACGCCAGTAGTCGAAGCTGTCTCCGAGAAACATCGGAGGTCTGTTTATTGAAGCCCCATCTGATATGAATGCAGCTGGTGAATTCATATTTCCCTTCGTGGATCTTTTTCCTTGACACTGCGAAGTGCTCAACCCCTTAAGGACCGAGCTCTGATGCCAATTGAAAGTGTATGTGTGCACGAGAAGGGGGGGTTGAATCGTGCAAGTTTTAAAAAATTACTTCTTAAAACTTTTACTTAGAAAGTTGTTTTTACTCAGAAGGTAGATTTAAGAGTTTGCAGCGGAAATTGCTTTCTGAGAAGATTAAGTTTCTGAGAACTTAGTCTTTCTGAGAAAGTCCCTTTCTGAGGAATTTTAAGAAAATGACTTAAAGTTAGAGTTTCTTAAAAGTTTTCTGATTTTGATCAATAAGGTTTTCACGAGACCTCTTAATTAGAATCGTGGTAGAGTTTTTCTCAAAGATTTATGCAAGTAAAGAGCAAGGGAGAAAAGCTTGACACAAAGAATTTTATACTGGTTCGGTTATAACCAACCTACTCCAGTCCTCAACCTTCAGTTGAGAGTTCTTAGATATTCTTCTTAAAGTGCCTTCCCAGACAACACTGCCTTTACCAAGTAAAGGACTTCCACCACTTCACAACCCGAAGTGGATTTCCTTGCCTCACACTAGAGGACTTCCTTGCCTCCAACACTAGAGGACTTCTTTGCCTCACAACAGAGGACTTCCTTGCCTTAAACAATTAAGGACTTTGAACTTTGCCTCAAACACTAGATGACTTAAAACTGCCTTCAAACAACGAAGGACTTAGCGTTTTTCAGAAAGTTGTTTTTGCTTCGAAAATCAACTACTAAGATTAAGTTACAAACTTAATTTGACCCTTAGTAGATTTCTAGATTTAGCTTACAAATGTAAGAATTTACACCGATTCAGAACTAAAAGATTTTGCAAAGTTAGAAGAACAATTTCGTAAAAATTGTCTTTCTGAGAAAGTTCTAAGTTTTCGCAAAATGATTTTCAATTCAACAGAGTTTTGGCACGTTTAATCAAGAGTTTTTGCGCAGGAGTTTCGTCACATTACACTGGAATTGAACTCATATATATAGGCATCAAAGAGCCGCGAAATTAGAAGCTTTCACTTTGCTTATGTGGCTGTGTCCTTTTTCAGAACGGCTCCCTGCTACAGTCAGCGCGAAATGAGGAACTTTTCAGAACTGCACAGTGCGCGTGTTCCCACTTCCTTGGCTAGTTGTAGCGAGCTTTCTGAGACTGCTTGCGCTCCCTTGAGTCCAGACACTTGGTTGCTTCTGAGTCCAACCTTCTAAGAGTTGTACGGACTTCTGAGGCGAACCTTCTGAGGGAAGACCCTTCTGAGAACTGCTAGTCGCAGGGTCTTTTGAGACCCTTTTGAGGCGACAGTGTTCTTTCCTCAGAAACATGTTTTCACCTTCTGCGCTTCTGAGACATCCTTTCTGATATCTTTGGCGCTATGATTTTATCAATTGTTCTCGAGGCTACTTGATGTTTTGTCTTGGTCTTTGCTCATGGTATTGCAATAGTTTAAAGCTTTCTGAGACACTTAGCGCACATATTAGCAAAACCTTAAGTAAAATTTTATACTTATGGCTTACCTTGTTATCATTAAAACTTTCATAACTCTAAGAGAATTATGCCTAATTCTCTCAGAAGGGTTCTGGAGCTTACAATCTCCCCCTTTTTGATGATAACAACTTAAGTCTTAAGATAATAATTTTGCTTAAGTTCATAAGTGTTTCTGAGTAAGTTCACAACTTATTCAGAATGCACTTTTGCCTTCTTAGAAACTAACTTAGCTTTCTGATAGAAGACTTAGTTATTTTCTTAGAAGACTGTGATAATCAACAGTTCAAGTATGCAATGTATGATCACTGTTTGAGATTATCAATTACATAGCGTGTATTTCATGATAAATGTAAGTATGAAATTCAGAAATACCAAGCTAAGTAAATCAAGAGATGCCAAATAATAAATAATAAAAGATAAGCATAAAATAAGTAAAAACATGAGATGCCAAAATAATGATTTTTCATTTATAGTTTTGTAAAGATACAAAATATTTGGCTCCCCCTAAGTTGTTGCTCCCCCTAAGTTCTAGCCTAGTGTTTACGATAGCCAATGTACAAAAATTTTATCATTTTTATCTACTCCCCCTTTGTTACATCAAAAAGGGTGGCTAAGACATAAACGCCATCATTGACTTAGAACTACTGCTTTCTGGCAATGTAGCGTAGCAGCTGGCATATCTCCATGAGAATCTCGCTCTGAGTCGCATTCGGAGCGCATTCTGGAGGTAGGTCAGAGGCAGTGGAAGGCTGTTGAGAAGTTGAGGGTTGAGATGAAGGAGGACGAGAGACTTCAGCCTCAAGTACTTCATCGATGATATCCCTCGTTTGATATTCAGGAAGTTCTTCTTCTTGGACAGCTTTGCCTTCAATAGCAGCAAGTTCAATGGAAGGCTGCCTTTGAGTGTCCTCAGAAACTAGAGCAAGGTCTAGATCAGAAGATTGCCTAGCTGATGGTTGCTCCATGGCACCAGAAGTCTGAGCATCTTCGGAGAGGCTGAAAGTTGAGATCTGACTGTGGATGGCTTCACTGCCTTTCAACTTCTCAATTCGACCAAAGAAGGGCCGAAATTGTACAGAGGGTGGGGTGACTACCATCCTTCCCAGCTGAAAGCCGGAACCAATCATTGAGTCTGTAATCGAGAAGGTGGGACCTTGTTGATCAAAGGATGTAGGAGGAACCTCTGTTATATCTAGAGGAGGAACCTCTGGTTCCTTCTGAGAGTCCTTCTCAGATAGAGTTCCTTCTAAGGAATTGTGGGCAACAAATGCCTCAACTGCTGCAAACTCCGGCAGCCATGGTAGCGTCAGCGCCACCTCTGAGCTGAGCCCAGTGCTGGTGGTCCCTGGCACTACTTCATGTGTTGAGACATGAGTTTCCTCATGTTCCAAAGGGATCTCAGAAGAGATGAGACCAACCTCAGAAGTTGGTTCAATTAAGGCTTCCTCATGCTGTAGTTGTTGTTGTGGTTGCATCTGAGCACTTCTGGAGTCTCAGAAGGTTGATCCAGTGCCTTCTGGACGTCAAGCATCGTCTGAGCCAATGACTCAGCATTCACAGTGGCAACTTCAGTTGTGGTTGCCTCAGAAAGTTCCACCATAGAAACCTCAGATGGCTTCTTCTGGGGCTCTTTCTTGGAGCTTCCAGCATCTGGAGTGTGATGCTCAATGCGAAAGCTTGCTGCATCCTCTTCTTCTGACGAAGAATCAGCAACATTTCCTCCATGCCCTTGAATGTCTTCTCTGGTAGGGGAGACATCCCAGAGGGGGAGGAGTGATGAGAAGCTTCTGCTTCTTCTTCAACAGCAGCAGCAGTAGCGTGGTGGCAGCAGTAGCAGCAACTGCTACAATTTCTTACCCGTCGGCTTCGGCGGGCTCTGTTCTTAGTGGTTTTATCCCCACTCCTTTGTGGGTCTTTCCCTGATATTTCAAGGAATGTAGGAGTTTAGTTTTAAATTTGGTGGGTTTAAAACCAGCACAGAATCAGAAACAGGAATTGAAGTAGAAGAAGATTTAAGACAGGAAGGTGGAGTTTTAGAGTAAGCGTTACCAAACGACCACGTTCTTTTTCCCTTCTGGTGGCACGTCTGGGACTTGGAGAGTTGGAGGTGCTTTCCTCTTTCTGGTCAGGAGTTGCTCAGAATTGTTTCTTCGGAGTCTTCAGCGGCCTCAGCAACCTCAGGTTTCTTTTGAGGAGTCTTTTGAGCTTCCTCAGAAGCCATACTCCTGGTCACCCTTGTTGGAGAAGGATGAGTCACCTTTTGCTTCTTCTTCTTCTTTTCTGAAGGATCGGAAACCTTTTCCTTTCCTTTTTCAGTCTTAGAGGGCTGGTTAGGACCAGCAGCTCCCTTGTAAGGCTTTGCTTCCTCCTTCTTCTTAGGTGCCCCCGTCTCTGGTACCTTCTTCTTCTTGATGTTGTTGAAGGTGACCATGGTGAATTTGCTGTGGTTGAGGACATATTCATAGTCTTCAAGGGGGAAGGAGAAATGGTCGAGGATTCTGGTCAGAAGGCTTCCGTAAGGTAGACTTGTGAGAGCCCTCTTAGGATGAGCCTGGTGCATCATGTAATTGAGCACCATCCTCCCAAAATCTACTCTTTCCTTCTTCAGCAGGTGATACAGTAGGCAGGCATCCATGGTGGTAACGTTCCCCATGTCTCCAATCCGAGGGAGAAGGGTGTGTTGAACAACGGAGAAGATGATTCTGGCCTCTTGCGTAAGATGAGGCACCTTTACCCCCTTGAGTGGTAGGCTGTTGCTACCAGTCAGAAGTGTCACTACTTCTTCTTCTGAGTCATCTACCTCCTTGACCCATTCTGGGTCGTCGGCGATGACTGCACCACCATTCAAGGTCTTGAAGACTTTGTTGATGTCAGAGGAGGAGAAGCGGATCTGTTGGTCACCAATCGTGCTCTTGACCCCTTTGTTGGTGAACCTTTCTATTTGCGAATAGAATGCTCTCACCACATTTGGGTAGCACACGTCCTCGGAACTCATCATGGCTGGCCATCCAGGTTGCTTGAGGAAGGTGAATTGAAGTTCATCCACTTGATTGTATACTTGAGAGGTAGTACCCTTCCCATTGCAAGATTTCTTGGAAGATAAGTCTTGTGGAATAGGGACTGCATTTCCTCATTGTCATAGAGAATATCTTCGGATATTTCATTGAGGTTGTTTCTCATTAAGCCCTTGATCTCTCATTTTATTATTTTCAATTTATTCCAATTTAATTACCTTGCACACAAAAACCCCCAATTGTGACAAACCGTCAGACAACTAGTCTTGTGTATTACTTTCTTAGCCATTCCTTGTGAGAGACGACCCTGGTTTCCACTAAACTATATTAGGGGAACTTGGTTTTAAAAATAATTAAATTTATGGTTGACACGACACAACCATCAGTGATTTTATAATTTATTATTTTTTATGTGTCTTCTCATTATAATATGTGAGCAAACTATCATAATAGTGAAACTTAAATTGTTTGTAGACCATCATTTGACTTGGGTATTGAATTTCACATTCTACCGCTTGAGACAATGATGTACGTTGCATTTTATTGTTGAGTTATATATTGATTTTATTTGTGCTAAAATCATGTAAGCTATATATTATAAAACAGTGAGCAATTTGTCCAGTATATGAGAGCAAAATATTATTTTTTGATATATTGTTTTGTCAATAACTAATGCAAATAATGTTAAATAACATGAAATAGAGATGAAGAAAAAGACATGGAACAACTTGATGGTGATGATTTTTATCATGATCGTGAGTTTGAGAAGGCTTTTGCATCATCCTCTGAAGAAACAAACAACATGCAAATTGTTCTGTTTGAAGAACAACAACATGCAGAAGTAGATGATGATCATTCAGTGCCAATAGTTAATGAAGAACCAAAGTTGCCTGAAAAGATGATCAAACAACTTGTACGTTGGGCATGAGACTTAAAGAATGGTAAACACACAACACTTGGAAAGATTGTCAACAAACAAAACGTGATCATAGCAAGAGATTCATTGCTAAATCTAAAACCAAGACAATATATTTAAAGCAGTGTGAGTAATTTACTTATTTTATTTAGACTATATATATACTATTAATTTGATTTTTTTGAACTAGTACTAATGTTTGCATTGTTCTACAGTTTGTTGACTACATGTGTTTTGTATATAACTACTCTGGGTTGCCAAGGTTTCAAAGGGACATATATTGCATGTCCGCATCTCTACTGGTATGAAATTTGCATATTTTCATTTGAGCAATTAATTTTTTTAACATTTGATTATTGAGTTATTTTGTGGGTGTCATGTAGACAAGCATGATGCTATATCACAAAAAAAAGTGGATGGCGAACAATTAATACACAGCCCCTGAAAACCTTGAATCTAATGCCCACTATGATAGAGAAGCAATTGCATCACATAAATGGGTATGGTTGTTGCACTATAACTTCAATCTCTGTTTTTGTTTTGCTTTAGTAACTATACTAAATTTTTTTATTTATTTTCTTTCTTTATTTTTGTCAGCATTCAGCTTTTATTCCCAATAGTGGATAGAGATTCATCACACTGGTGGATGTATGCTCTCAATGTTGAGAATAGGAAATTGTATGTTTTGGACCCATTATATACAGAAAGTCCAGGCACAAATCATGATAAAATGAATCAATATTCTGTAAGTTTTATATTGTCATATAATATTAACTTGTCTTTTTAATATTTATTGTGTCATCAAATAAACATGATTAACATGTATATAAATGTTTGATAAAGAGTTGCGAGAATAAACATGATTAACATGTATATAAATGCTTGATAAACATCAAATAATACTGTGACCAGTTTTATCTATTTCTCTAAGCAACTTTGTCTAATTCTGTGAGCAAATTTATCTTATTCTGTGAGCAATTTACTTGATTCTGTTAGCTATCTATGAGCAATTTTTAACATTCAATCTTTTAAACAATATTAGGCAATGCTTATTGAGCATTATGTCAACCATACAATATCCTCATTCGAGAAAAAAGGTCTGGAATGTCAATATCTTAATGTGTCCGGCCAACCAAACAAGTAAGTGATTTTATATCTATTTATATGCAATACAATAATGTCAAATATCTTACAATATGAAATATATGCAATTTTGATTGTGGGATTTATGTCTTAAAATGGTTGGAGCTATGGAATCCTCTGAGTGTTGACAACCCAAAATATCAACTGCCAGTGTGGAAAAATGTAAGTTGTATTAATTAATGTATTCAAATTTCAAAGTATTTGTTTTTTAATTATTTTCATTGGCTGATTAATTGTACAATGTTCAGGATGAGCTTGCCCGTTTTAGGAAGAAACTATTGGTAAAGTCATTAGTCAATTGTAGCAATGAATTTAGATCACAAGCACTTGAAAAAGCCGAAGTTGTTGCTGCCAAGAAAAAAAAATCTGTTTGCACTGAACAACCACTCCTACAACCACTCATAGGGCATGAGAAAAAGGCAAGAAAAGTTGGGCCATCACAGGTCTCACCATACATGGCTATGAAAAACACGAGGAGAGGAAAGCAAGCAACAAGGAGGGGCAAAATGACATAAACTTCCTTTAGATTTTATTTAGCTTTAAATGTAATTTACTTTTAATCAGTTTACCATACATATTCAGGAACTTTTTAGACTAATTTTGAACTCATTTTCATATGTCAGTGCACATATCATGAATTTAAAAGGAGACATATATTGTTATATTAAGGAGTGTAATGAGCAAAATAGCCAAATACTTAGAACGTACTTAAAGGAATTTATAGAAACTACAGAATTTATCATGTGTGAGTAAGTTTAGAACATTTTAAAATAAAGTTTCTAATACCAACTTGTATTACATCATGATTTTTGAGAAAATAAAAAATACTAAAATAAACTTCTATATACTATTACAAGTTGTTAGTTCTAGTGGTCAAGAATATTTAAGCATCACTTGGAGGGTCATGTGGTACTGGTAACTATGTAGGTGCAAAGGAATATAATAATGTTGTAAATGAACCAACACCAACTTGTGAAGGCGGATGTAGTGGAGTGGGTGTCATGTTGTCAACTGAAGAATCCTCAAATTGCTATCAAATACATATCATACATTTTTTTGCATTAATAACTATAATTAAAATACCATAATTTAAAAATGAGATTTTTATGCATTAATAACTAGAATACCTCCAAAGTCAAAGAACACTCCACTAAGTTTGATGTTGAGTAATATTGCAATGGTTGTATTTCACATGATACCTGCACATACTTTAGAAGTGTGAGCAAAACAAGAGATAATGAGAGTTATATTTCAAATATGTGTGAGCAAGACTGATATTCTCTTAAAATCACATGTTCAACTATCTTTTTTTCTTTCTCTTGTCTGCCTTGCTCTTTGGTTAAGATCTCATCAAAAACTGATGTTTCCTTTTGTTGGATGGTCTTCCACGTGTAGTAGCAAATGGAGGAGCATGTATGTTCTCAAACCCAGAAACTTCATTTTCTTTTCTTATTTCATGGCAATCACCTACTTTTTCAGCAAAATGTGAACCAATTTCAACCACCGCAGCATCCAACACACGGTGCATAATGCCAGCAGCCTCGTCAGAATCAATAAATGCTTCAGCCACATTGTAAAAGTGTGAGCACAGATCATTATATCGCATCTTGCTTGGCTCCGAGCGGCTTAAGTCATGACTACACTTTATATTTGAGTGCTTACGTTGTACATTTTGCTCCATCGTTCCAAAATGTATTTATCTGGCACTTTTCAACAGATTCTTGCCCCAGAACACAAAGTGAATGGCGACACATAATACCACGTGATTCAAACATTAAACATTGACATTGAATGTCAATTGAAACAGAATCATACACTACTTCATACTCCTTTCTCTTAGCAATGCCGTTAAACTTGTTGAGATCAACAACCTTGTATGATGCATTTGACCCTTCTATTTTTATGAAGTAGGTGTAACCATTAATCATTGATCTAAATTCACTTTGTAACTCACCAAACTTGGAGTGTGTATACATCTTGAAATTGCTTCTCAATGGATGATGTTGTGACACAAGGAATAATAGTCTTGAAAGAGAATATGTCTGCTTCTAACTCTTTTTGAGCCTTATCCGCAAGAGTATTATCATATTGTCTAACAAACAAGCACAAACTACTCTTCTTTGTCAAATACTTGTCAAAAAAAGCATGCATGCTCTCACTTCTTTGGGTACTCCGCATGCCTGCCCAAAACTCATGCTCAAGAAAAATAGGGACCCATCTATTCCTTTCATTGTACAATGCTGAAATTTGAAAATTATAAATTTGGTGAACATAAATTATCTAAAGTGTGAGCAAAGACAGCCAAAACAGTGAGCAAAGTGCATATATTTGGTGAGCAAAAATGTTGTAACAGTACTGTCAGCAATACAGAATATGCAGTTTATAACAGTGAGCAATGTATTTTAAAAAGTATGAGCATAGTTATAACAAAGTGTACCTTTAGCCACTCATTTGATTCAAGTTGATTCTTGTCTATAAAATTGATCCATGATGATTCAAATGACTCTTTAGATTGAGACTCCCACACAATACATTTCATCTCTTCTTTTATTTCTTTGTATAGAGAGTATCCCCGTAATTTTTCGGGAATCTTCTTCATTATATGCCATATGCACCACCTATGACATGTCACAGGTAGTGCAATTTCAATGGCGTTCTTCATTGCCATAGCTTGATCAGTCAACATTGCAGCTGGAGCTCTCCCATTCATACATTCAACCCAAGCCTTGAAGAGCCAAACAAATGTTTCTTTATCCTCACACCTCACCAAACCACAACCAAGCAAGATAGAATTGCCATGGTGATTAACACCAACAAACGAGCCAAATGTCATCCCATATTTATTGGTGTTATATGTTGTGTCAAATGACACAACATCACCAAAATATTCATATGCAGCTTTACTCCTAGCATCAGCCCAAAATAAATTCTTCAATCGAGTATTTTCATCGACATCAATTTTAAAGAAGAAATTTCTATTTTTCTCTTTCATCCTTGTGAAATAATCCAACACAGCCATTACATCACCATCTTCTACAGGATTTTTACGTAATCTCCTATTGATATAATTACGTACATCCTTCTCAATAAATGGCAATTCAGAGTAACCACCAATTCCATGGACCAGAGTTTGAAAAGTTTTATTTGGCCTTACCCCTGCTTCATCATTTATTTCAATAACTTGCTTTGCATGCATGCTCAAGTGTCGATTTTCCTTGAAGATTTTGACCTTCTCTTCAGACAACTCATGCGTGTGATCCAACTCCACAACTATAACAACCCACGTACAATCTCTGTCAAGTCTGACCACCATCATTGCCTTGCAATTTGCTGCTGATATGGGTTTGTTCTTCTCCAAACTGGCGGCAACAGACCCCCTTGTACCCGCTCTACCACATGTATATGTTTTTTGTTTAACGATTCCATCAACATCTTTCTTGGAGGAACGTATTCTAGAAGAAAATCCAACTTTCTTTGCATAGTTTGAATAAAAAAAATTTGCATCGTGATCTGAAATGAATCGCATTCCCATCTGTGGATACTCTCCCTTCTGAATTGAACAGGTATTATGGACCTGTGTAAGAAAATATTTTGTGAGCAAAGTATCAGTGTTAATATGAGTAGAAAGTAGAAAATATGTGAGCAAAAAATTCAGTTATTGTGAGCAAACGTAACAGTGTTTCAGAGTCTGAGAAATCAGTCTACAACACAAAGCTGATAAAAATAAGATCGAGTACCTCAAACATCTTTTCGCTAACAATCTGATCAAATAAATCAACATTTTCCTCCATTGAAATTTCCCCATTTGAATTTTCATCCATTACAACAAAAATGACGTTTGTGAAAAAAAAAGGAATGGAAATAAGAACCGAATATAAATGAGAACTCGAAAAGAGAAAGAAATCGTAAATGAGAAATGAGAAATGAAGCTCCAGATGAGATTGTGTGATGTGGAGAATCGAAGAAATCACAGCTCGAAAAAACGGTTACGTGGGGATTGAAGATGATAGTTGTGGGATTCTTGAACCGAAAGTTTTTGGGTTGGGCATTGTGGATTCGTGTTTCTCTGGGCTGGGTGCTGACTGATTGGGTTGGGCGCGTGGATTTATTGTGTATTTATGGAGAAAGTACGGAGTAAATACCAGAGTACAGTATTTACGGAGTACGTTGGGATTTATTGTATACATATATACATGGACGTAATATATATATACATATATATATATAGACACATACATTAAATTAAAGTATATACAATATACATACATATTTAGATATATTTATAAGTGTATAAATATTGCACAAATAAAATATACATTCACACAATTATATATTTATATATACAAATATACATACTTATAATATATAAAAATAAACATGTAATTGCATCATTCATCGTTGTTAACTTCTCCTTGATTACAATTTTGTGCCAAAATAATTAGTTCCTAAGAGAATAAAATATCAAATTCAACATTTCACAATTAGGAACTCAATCAATGTCACAAAATGGGCACAATTATGTGATAATCATTTTAATGAATCAAATGAGAAGTTAATTGAAAAATTAGTTAAATGCACAAAAGTTATTGATATTTTGAATGCAATAAGATAAATATAAGGGGTAAAAATACACAGAATTTCGTACTTATCAGTCCCGATATTGCGAGATTCTTGCTCGATTTTAAAACGTGATTCAAAATAAGAAATTTAAAATGTGTGTATCATAATCATATATAAAAAAAGCTGGTAAACGAATATTCTTTTAATCTTCCATCTCTAATTCAAACACAATCTTTTTTTATTCTCCTCTTTTTTGTGTAAAACCAAAAATACACTGCACCCAAAAAATTGAATACTCACTCTAAACGGGAAAAAAATAAAAACCTAGAAGCTCCAAGAAAGGTGATTCAAACAGAGATTCTTTCCCCCAGGTATTTCATCTTCTCCACCTATTTTTCTTCTAATTTTCTTTGTTCTCTTTCCTTCTGATTCATTGTGGACGTTGTTTCCCATCTAAATGAAAATAATTAAATTCTCAATATCAAAACATGTATATTAATTAGTCAATTTAATGCGTGTAAATCCTTTGATATTAGTGTGTAATTTGACGTATAATGTGTGTAAACAACACTAAATTGTGTAGTTTTTATAACATTTAAAACACTACATACCGTTTACAAGCATTCAATAGTTTCTTCTGCATTACTTGAATCAACTTGTGCACTGCACTGCAACTTTAAAAACAAATAAAAAATAATATTACACTAAATTGTTAATTGCCCCCCACATAAAAAACACAAGCGATTTGCATTACAATTTCGCGTAGGCGTGATTTGATATGCGTGTAAACATTTCTATTTTGAGTGTAATATAACATTTAATGCGTGTAAATCCTTTGATATTAGTGTGTAATTTGACGTATAATGTGTGTAAACAACACTAAATTGTGTGTGAATTTTTGTAACATTTGAAATAATACATACTGTTTGCAAGCAGTCAATAGTTTCTACTGCATTACTTGAATCAACTTGTGTATTGAACTACAACTTAAAAACAAATAAAAAAAAATTTTACACCAAATTGTTAATTGCCCCCCTCATAAAAAAAAACAAGCAATCATGTGTGCATTACAATTTCGTGTAGACGTGATTTGATATGCGTGTAAACCTTTCTATTTTGAGTGTAATATAACATTTAATGAGTGTAAATACAAAATTCATTATGTTATAATGTAGCTTGTCCTTTTTCCTAATTGAGGCTTCTACTTTCCTTGAGTCACAGCGTGTAGTGTCCTGCAACTGAGATTAAGAAAGAAAAAATTCATGTTAACTTCTACCTTCCATGAAACGTTTAACGGAAAAAAAAAATCATGCTACACCTTGCACGA
>CM024265.1:19628463-19679599 GCA_013621005.1 Aeschynomene evenia
TTTTTGTTGGTGTTTGTCTTTTTTGTTATGTAGTTTCATATTAAGATGCATAAGAGAATTACACATTATGGTGAATTTTTGTTTATGTTGTTTTCTTTTAATTTAGGTTTTTTATTTTTGTTTTTACCCAAATGTTGTTTAATGTGATATTTTGAATTCTTATGTTTTTACCAAAATATTTTTATTTTTGTTTATGTTTTTTTCTTATAAATTATTGAGATTTGACCCAATATTTTTCTGACGTATAAATGTTCATACACTCAATTGAAATTATAAGTTAAACCAAATACTTAATGAATATTCGTATTAGTGTTTGGGCATGCCCAACACTGTAAATTGTATCTAAGCCCATTTGCTTTTAGCAATAACACAGTGTAACTTTGTGTAGATGGTTTATTTGACAATTACTCAAAATGTTTCCTCCCAAAAAATGAAACTCAAAAGCTAGATATAATATTTAAATAATTTACTCCTTTTAGTTTTTGTTATAAAGATGGTCATTTCCACACAATCATAATATATGTCAGTAAATTGAATACAAAACACAAAGTCTTTCAAATTAAATCAGGCGTATCAACTACTTGATCATTGAGACAAGAGCACAATATTCTTGCCAACTTAAAATTACTTTTTGTAGTTTCATAATATCCTTGTACTCTTTGTCGCTTATTTTATTGTATGGTATCATGTTAGCATTTGCTACAATATGACATTGATTTGAAGTGGGTTCCATAAAGGATAAAGCTTTGTTGAATATATCTTACACTCCTCTTTTATCCTATATGGCTTTGTTTGCTCATATTATGTTACTATATGTTGGTAAACATTTTGTTAATAATACAAGACCTGAAGGTTAACAAACATTGGTAATCACCACTTCAACATAAACTACTACATTGGTAATCATCACTTCAACATAAACTACTTCTATATTTGTTCTTTTTTTTTTATAATTAATTTTCATTTAACAAAAAAAATTCAATCTTCTTATTACATAGTATATACTAGTTAGATTATTCTAATTCCCCGAATTTAAGTTTATTAAGGTTTACTCATTTTTTAATCTAATTATAGCATGAGTGACCTACTTCATATAGCCAAATAAATTGTCACATTAACAAATTAACGCAATTAGAAAAATAAAGTTAAGTAAATTGAAATAGTCAAAAAAGGCAGCGTAACAAAGCAAACAAAGTCCATAAACAACTAGTAGGGAAAAACTAATGGCCCAAAACAACACAAAATAAATAAACAAACATCACCCATAGGGCAAAATAAAGCAATCAGATTTAGGATCGTTTGAAGAGGGATGTGTTCAAGTATTCACTAAGCGATTGTGTTTATCCATAATTTCCTTGAAATTGTACTTTGCACGGTGGATTGTCTCGTCTCTTGCTTTGTTGTATGGTTTCATGACCAAATCAAGGGCTAGCCTTATCCGTGTGGAATCAAAGACCTAAGTGACATTATTTAATTATGATGACATAAGGAATAAAATCCCATATACAGTGATTAAGTTAGTAGAGCTAGTGTGAAATTACCTGAATTTCATAATTGTCAGTCCAACGACAATACCTCATCCAAGAACACACCCAAACTCCACAATCATTAATACAATGAACAATTTGACAAAATTAAATTCATGCATTAATCATAAGCAAATACAAAATATGTTGAAATGCATTAATTTTAAATGTAAAAACTTACGATCCTTCTCTCTTAAGTGCGATTGCAGAGTTTTGAACTATCCTAAATTCAGTTATCAAGGGTCTTGTTGTCAAGGAATAGTTATAGAATGATGCATCGCACAACATCTCTTCTAGATCAATTGCCTAGGCAAGTAATACACAACATAAGATTAACATATGTGGAATAATATAACAACATTATTATTTACAAAAAAAATGTTTGTACGTACCAATAAGTTCTTCAAAAAAAGTATAGTATCAACAACTACAACTAATTTCTATACACCGAATAAAAAATTGATCAAAGGTTGAGTTATTTAAACTTTTAGTAATTATCAGTCGTAGTACATTTCTCTTCCTCCTTTGGTTGATGTGTGGAACTGGATGCGAGTCCAATATCACAAGCTCCCTTTTATGCAAGTCAACGACAAGCAAATACCAATGAGCATTGTCCTCATTTATTGGGATAAATATCTTTAACGCAAATGTTATCCAAAAAAAAAAGAAAAAAATTAGCGTTATTTAATCACGATTGATGTAAATTATAGGAGGTGCTGGTCAAACCTTAAGCAAACCTTCAACTGTGCCCATAAAATCTTTCTGATAAAAATTTTGAAGATCAACGTTATCATATTTGGATTTGCTGGTCAACAGATATTGATGGTTTAAAAAACATTAAATTAATATAAATATAAAAAAAAATTATAAAGTATAATTAATAGAAAAAAATGCAATCTAAACAACAATTATTTTGATAATTTTCATGTTCATATGCTTGATAAAACCTACATTATATATATGAGAGTGGAGTGATTGAATGAGACAAAAAATGGAAAAAAGTTAACAAGCAATGCATATTATAAAGGAAAATAAATGAAATTTTACAGAGAACATAGTTGGAAGGAACCAATGTAGTGCAGATTCAGACATTTTCTGCCCTTCCTCGGTTTACATGCAAGCCAGTAAATTAATCACCTACAATAACCATTGAGTTCATTGACTATAACTGGACTACCAATGTAGACTAACCAATACTGTAAAGAAAATTTACATAAAACATCATGAGAGGGGGAGGGGGATAAAAGTAAAATAATGAAACAAAGCAATTGTCATGAGAAATTATATATGGAAACAACAGAAAACAGTACCAGTAAGCACTAATAACTCATCACACTAATTAATTAAGAAAACAGCAAATAATAGTAATAATTAAATCAAATATAGATGAGATGGAGGAATATTAACTAGCAGATATTGTACGTATCTTTAGGAGCATGAAAAGAAATGAAAGGGTGCATTTGAGATGGATGGAATAATGATACACTTTATTAAAGAGAAACTAACATAGCTCTGTTGGCAGTATGCCGACCTCCCTATCCCAATCTCTTACTTTGTAAATAAATTAAAGGTCAAATCTATTAAAAATTAATTGTAGTCTTACATCTTGTTCTACTTCCTCCTTCGGTATCATAGTGAGAAATGTATCTCTATAACCAGCACAGAAAGTTGTGTCCACAAGGAGTTCTTTCCTACATTGTTAATATTAATGGTCATATACTCATATGTTGTGAGAAAAATATAACAAAAACTATATTTACAGCGGAAAAAAAAAAGTATAATGCACTCTCACCAACTCGAAAATGTAAAGTTCCATCTTTTACCTAAATTTTTCGTCAGCCTTATTTTCTCCATAAATATATGCAGCAACAGCAATTTCATCATCATTTAATGTCATGTCCTCTGGAAGTCTAAAGAGCATTATCATCCACTAAAGTGCAAACCCAAGATAAGAAAAAACTTTATCAACTAATATCATTGAATAATTATATTCTAATAGTAAGAAAGATTATAAAACAATTGTAGTAATATATGAAAATAACCTGTGGCATGACATCAACAACAAGCCTTCTAGTAATTTGTTGAATAGAAGATGGAGACACATTGTTGATGTAGAAGTCTTGTGAAGAGGCAATAGATGTTATTGATATCTCTTTACGATCTCCATTGTCTAATTTTTTTTCTCTGAAAAGTTTCCTCCAGTGTTTTCCGAATTTAATTTCATGGTACTGGATGATGGATTTTTTGAACCATTGACTTTGAGAGAAATTTTTTATTGAAGTTTTCCTATAATAACTTCATTTTGGTTGTCACTGTTGATGATAAAATTTGAAATTTTTGGTGTGGGTGGTGGTGGAAGAATAAAGGGCAGCATGTGAACCCCATTTTCAGGGGTGGTCATTTGATGATGGTATATTGGTTGGGACACATGGTTATATAAAGGGTAAAAAGGGGTTAGAGGTGCATTATAAGTTTAGTAAGTTCTGTTACTGTTGGTATCATTTGTTGAATGACATTTGTCATTCCAATTTCATTCCCAACATTACTAGCACTTTTGTTATCCATCCCCGATGTTTGGCCTTTGACTGCTTGCACCAATACTATAAAGGTGACAAAAAAATAATCTCTTAACTATAAATCTAACATTAACACAAAATAAAAACCAAATGTCTAAAAACATACAGATTTATAATACCACACATATATATATATATATATATATATATATATATATATACTTGGAAGTAATTTTTGTAACAGCATGGTCTATTGTCCTATCTCTATCTCACTTGGAACTTGTCTCACTACAACAAATCTTGCCTCTAGCAACGGCTGAAAACCGTTGCTGTATATAGGAAAACCGTTGCCTTTGGAATAGGCAATGGTTTTCTGGTCGTGGAGTATGCAGTCGTTACCTATTTTTTGTGGCAACGGTTTTTGCACTTATGGCAACAGTACGAAAATAACTGTTGCCTATTTGAATACAATAAACAACGATTTTGTATCGATTATAAAGCAACGGTTTTGATTGTTGCCTTATTAGTTGTAGCACTTTTGAAACCGTTGCCATTTTTAATTAATATAGGGAACGATTTTTATTACCGAAATAGAGAAAGATTTTTTATTTGTTGCCTATTATAATAGAGAACGCTTTTTTGTTTGTTGCTACAATAATAGAGAACACTTTATTATATGTTGTCTACCATAATAGAGAACAGTTTTTTATATATTGCCTATGACAACAGAGTATGATTTTTTATTTGTTGCCTACCAGAATTGAGAACGGTTTTCTATACGTTGCATACCACAATAGAGAACGATTTTTTTATATATTGCATGTTTCAATAAGTTAATAGGTTTTTCCTATTATTTTTTTAGCAATACATTTATTTTAATAAGATCAAATTTAATTGTTCAAGTCATAAGATCCATATACACATAAATTAATAACCTTTAATATAAGTGGCATCATATAAGTATTAACCACTACAAAGTACTACATCAAAACAACATAGATATGAAGAGATTCTAAATCTTTGCATACAAGTCTTAGTAATAATGAGATAGTTACTAAGTATTCATTAAAAACTAAAAAAGTCTTCATCTCCAAGTGTTGATCTATTTTAATAAGAATCAAAAAGTTATTTATCATCTTCAAGTGTTGATCTATTTTACTCTTCATTTACTATTTGGTCTTCATGTTCCATGTCATTGAGACATTTCTCTCTTTCAACCTTAATTTCCTACAAAAGGTCATGAAAAATGGAAAATTTTACTCAATATGAATGTTGAATCAATCTATATTTAGAACAATACAAATGATCATGAAAATTGAAAAAAAATATTCATTATGAAATTTACACAATCATTATGAGTTGGGACTTATTGAATCAAGCTAATAAATAACCAATATACATGCTTAAAAACATGTTTTGAATATATTTCCTTTTTTTTTTAATCAAGAGAACATCCAACATAAACAAGCAAAAACTTTGAATGATTCTGTAAGATATTTCTAACAAGTATATGAGAGTATAGAGAAGGGAGAGAGATTTGAGAGAATGAGGGAAGACAATATAGGATTAGTGCATTAACAGCCAACAACCTCACAAAGAGCAGAGAGCAGTAATATAAAATTAGTGCATTAATAACTAATAACCCCACAAATATATAGAATTACACACCTACAAATTTCACACCTATTATTTCCACATAGAGCAACAATATAGAATTAGTGCATTAACAACCAACAACCCTACAAATATATAGAATTCCACACCTATAAATTCCACAGAGAGCAACAATATAGAATTAGTGCATTAACAACCAACAATCCCACAAATATATAGAATTCCACACCTATAAATTTCACAGAGAGCAATTAACAATATAGAATTAGTGCATTAACAACCAATAACCCCACAAATATATAGAATTCCACACTTATAAATTCCACAGAGAGCAGCAATATAGAATTATTACATTAACAACCAACAACCCGACAAATATTCCACTCATCTAGAATCAAAACACAACTAACACAGAGAGCAACAATATAAATTCAACACAGAGACCAGTAATATAAATTCCACAATATAAATTAACACTTATTAAAGTTGTAGGCAGCAAATGTAAAAAAGAATGTTAACAAACAATATCATAAATTTTAAACCTTTTCATTGTTTAAACCGCTTGAAGTGCAACCGAGTCGAGCAGCCAAGGTAGGGATGGCAATGGGTATCCGAAAATGGGGAAATCCGCGGAGAAAACCGAAGTTGGGGATCCGATGTCAGGGAATTTATCTCCGCGGGAATGGGGATGGGGAATAAAGTCCCCCCGCGGAGATTTTTAGGATGGAGACGGGGACTAGTCCCCCCGCCCCGAGGGCATATTTGTAATTTTCATAGGAGGGGTATTTTTGTTATTTCCATTACAAAGAGTATTTAAACTCAATTCAAAATTCCTAACCCTAATTTACTAAGAGGCACCGCCGCACACACATTCACACATGACACACCACACCACCTTTCACTCTCTCTCTCTTTCTCAATCACTCACATCACTCACAGTCTCACACTCTCTCGGTCACACTCTCCCGCCACTCCGCCTCGCCTCGACTCGCCTCGCCGACGTCGTTGGTTGCAATCTCTCAGCCCCTCTCCCGTGAGCACCGCACCTTCAACCTTCATCACTCTCCCTCTCAACACACATCGGTAGCGCATGTGTCACTCTCCCTTTCGCTGTCCCGCAATATCGCCTTTCACTTCGATGTCGACGGTGGTGGTGGGCTGGTGGCTGCAGGCTGCTCCAGGAAGGAGGACGCAACCACGACTCGCCACTTCTGCTGCTAGCTCGTGAATGCAACCGTGGAAGGAGACTGCCTTTGTTGTTGCTGTTGAAGGCTTTGTCGTTGCGAGAGGAAGAAGAAAGGGTCGCCGCCGCTGCTATACTCCACGGTGGCTCTGCAACTACGGTGGCGGAACGAGTTTCGACCGATGATGGTGATGATATGTAATTTTTTCATCTCAGATCTTGATTCTTTTTGTACTCTGTTTTTTATTTTTTATTTTTTATTTTTCTTTGGTATAGGTGGTGATGAATAATGAGAGTGGTGGTGATGCTGGTTGTTGAGGTTGAAGATGATGATATTGTCTAATCTTGCTCTTTCTCTGTTATTTTTTTTAATTATTCAACATTTCTTTCACTGTTGAATTCTAGACTTATGTAGTTGTGTTAGATTGAGATCTTGTTTTGTGTGTATGAAATGGCTTCAAAACAGGGATGATTAAAGCTGTTGAAATATTGATTAATTTGAAAAAATAGAATTTTTTTTTAATTTTGTGCTAAACAGATCCTTTTGAATTTCTTTTCTTACTCTCTGTTCAGGGATCCGTGGGTATTCGGGGATCTGCGGGGATCGGAGTTGGGGGGGAACTTTCCTCCACGGCGGAGATCGAGGTTGGGGTCGGGGATGCTTTCCTATGTTCGGGGCGGGGTCGGGGACACAACTCCCCGGTTGGTCTCCGCCCTGTTGCCATCCCTAAGCCAAGGCCTCCATATCCAATCCCCCACTATTTTGTTGTAGTAAGATTTTTACAAGAGACTTTAATTCATCCACTTCTTGTTGCATTGTATCAACTTTACCTTCTAAGGAAGTCTTTTCATTAGCATGTTGTCGTTTAAGGGCGTCTATTTCTTCACTTCTTTTTAGCATAGTTGGAGTGGTAACTCTCCAATAGCAACGCATCCGTTCCACGCTTTTCTTCCCCAAATAAGATTTGGAAGGCTTTAATGACAGATTCTCTAGACTTTTGATTCTCATTGAGAAGATGTGTCTAATGTGAAGAAATGTAATTAATATTGCAACTAGAATTAGACAAATATTGAATCATAATAAGATAAATATATAATTATTGAGAAACTTACGATTACATCCAATGTATCTTCATCCAATTGTTTGTCCTTTGTGCCTTTGCGAGTTTCAATGAACATTTCTGCTTGACTTGGTTGCTCATTATTCTCCTTTTTAGCACACTATACATAATTCAAATATCATTAAACAAATTGTTAACATACGTATATTTAATTAAAGAAGCATAAGAAAATATACGCAAATGTAATCATAACTATTATATAAACATGATACCAATGGTCTTGCACGTATTCTTGCAAAGTTTATTGGTCCCATTCGATGCCTAAACTTTTGTTGAGCCCTATTTCTTGCATTCTGCTGGCACATTTTCTAAAATACAATAGAGTTAAGCATTATTTTTTAAAAACATTAGAAATGAATGAGGAATTATGAATGATGTAAATAATTATTGTGCTAGCTCTTAAACATCTTACCTTAACATCTTCATTTTTCCAATAAGCAATCAAGTTTCGAATGTGACTCTGGTATGCCTTTTGGGCGATCTTTCAGCATTTGACTCATATTTTTGTACTTTAGAAACTGCTTCTTCCTAATATCAGCCTTATATCGTCTCCAAGCATCATTGATACGAGCAAGTACCACTTTTTTGCCTTTATCAGGAATTATGAATTTAGACTACAAAATACAAATACTATGACATTAGAGATAATCAATAATGAATTTGAAAAAGCTGGAATGTTTTAAATGCACTTACAGAGACAAATTCCCAAATGGAATTCTTGTCCGAAATAGCTTTTCAATTTGTATAAGTCAAAGGACAAAAATCACAGTTCCTTGCTATTGTGCCTAATAAGAAGCTTAAGTCGGAAACTACTTTATCAGTAGGCCCAATTGGATCCCCATCATCATCAAAGATAACTTCTACTCGATCTTCAATTGACCTTGCATGAATGTCCAAGCATTGTGTCTTCCCTCGAGTCTTCTTCACCTTGTAACACCCCGCTACTTAGGGGTGTCCGTGCGAAGGGTCGTGTCCCAACGAACACGCTAACATATGCATAAACTTCTTAAATAACATAGATCAACTGAAAATAACTGTAAACTGATATCTATGTATAATTGTAAATATTGTAAGCTCCAGAACCCTTCTGAGAGAATTAGGCATAATTCTCTTAAAGTTATGAAAGTTTTAATGATAACAAGGTAAGCCATAAGTATAAAATTTTACTTAAGGTTTTGCTAATATGTGCGCTAAGTGTCTCAGAAAGCTTTAAATTATTGCAATACCATGAGCAAAGACCAAGACAAAACATCAAGTAGCCTCGAGATCAATTGATAAAATCATAGCGCCAAAAGATATCAGAAAGGATGTCTCAGAAGCGCAGAAGGTGAAAACATGTTTCTGAGGAAAGAACACTGTCGCCTCAGAAGGGTCTCAGAAGACCTTGCGACTAGCAGTTCTCAGAAGGGTCTTCCCTCAGAAGGTTCGCCTCAGAAGTCCGTACAACTCTCAGAAAGTTGGACTCAGAAGCAACCAAGTGTCTGGACTCAAGGGAGCGCAAGCAGTCTCAGAAAGCTCGCTACAACTAGCCAAGGAAGTGGGAACACGCGCACTGTGCAGTTCTGAAAAGTTCCTCATTTCGCGCTGACTGTAGCAGGGAGCCGTTCTGAAAAAGACACAGCCACATAAGCAAAGTGAAAGCTTCTAATTTCGCGGCTCTTTGATGCCTATATATATGAGTTCAATTCCAGAGCATTGTGACGAAACTCTTGCGCTAAAACTCTTGATTAAACGTGTCAAAACTCTGTTGAATTGAAAATCATTTTGCGAAAACTTAGAACTTTCTCAGAAAGACAATTTTTACGAAATTGTTCTTCTAACTTTGCAAAATCTTCTAGTTCTGAATTGGTGTAAATTCTTACATTTGTAAGTTAAATCTAGAAGTCTACTAAGGGTCAAATTAAGTTTGCAACTTAATCTTAGTAGTTGGTTTTCGAAGCAAAAACTACTTTCCGAAAAACGCTAAGTCCTTCTTTGTGTGAAGGCAGGTTTAAGTCCTCTGGTGTTTGAGGCAAAGTTCAAAGTCCTTAATTGATTAAGGCAAGGAAGTCCTCGGTTGTGAGGCAAGGAAGTCCTTAAGTGATTAAGGCAAGGAAGTCCTCTAGTGTTGGAGGCAAGGAAATCCACTTCGGGTTGTGAAGTGGTGGAAGTCCTTTACTTGGTAAAGGCAGTGTTGTCTGGGAAGGCACTTTAAGAAGAATATCCAAGAACTCTCAACTGAAGGTTGAGGACTGGAGTAGGTTGGTTATAACCGAACCAGTATAAAATTCTTTGTGTTAAGCTTTTCTCCCATACTCTTTACTTGCATAAATCTTTGAGGAAAACTTTGCCACAATTTTAATTAAGAAGTCTCGTGAAAACTTTATTGATTAAAATCAGAAAGCGTTTAAGAAATTCTAACGTAAAGTCATTTTCTTAAAATTGCTCAGAAAGGAACTTTCTCAGAAAGACTAAGTTCTCAGAAACTTAATCTTCTAAGAAAGTAATTTCCGCTACAAACTCTTAATTCTACCTTCTGAGTAAAAACAGCTTTCTAAGTAAAAGTTTTAAGAAGTAATTTTTAAAACTTGCACGATTCAACCCCCACTTCTCGTGCACACATACACTTTCAAATATAACTGGTATAACGGTAAAACTGTGTAACTGTAACTGTATAACTGCTGAAAATATCTGAAACGTAAAAGAAAGGTAACCTGCCTCTAAAGTCTGGAGCAACTATTACAACTGGAACTGAAAAGTCTCATATAACTAATGACCGAAATAAATGCAAAAATAATAACTAAAGGGCTCCATGAATCGAAGCGGAGCTCACCCAGGATATCAGCTTGCACAACCTCTAGTGGATCAACGGCTCCTCGTCGTCGGCGGGATCGTACTCTGAAATATGGTTGATGAGGGGTGAGTCATCGACTCAGTGATGGGGAATATGCATGCAATGCAACATTCATAACACATATATCACGAACTAGCATGTTATCAATCACACAAACAATATCCTGTCTAGCTATCACACTAAAGCCTGCATACCAAGCCTCTGTACTGTATACTCTATCTGTAGTCTGTCACCCAGCGCTCAGCATGGGAAGTGCTCAATCTGACTCAGCGCGCGGCATGAGTTTAACTCATATCTGACCCTCGTGGGGTGTATCTGGATCTGTAACCAAGCCGTCCGATAACTAGGATCGAAACATACTTGGCGGGCTCGGGCGACTCACCGCTAATTAGTAAACCATACTAAGATACCGGGACTGACCACCCGCCATAGCTTCTGACGTATACTAATCAGGGGTGGCGTAACTATTCTAGTCAGTCAGCACATAACTCGCTCAAACCATCATACATGTCATAAATTCTGCTATTAGTCTGTTTATCTGTCTTATATCGCATGTTATATCATAAAGCAGTAAACAGCCAACCAATCATCAATTCGCATACATAGCATGAAAACATAAGTCTTTCCTATTCTACTCTAACCACCTAACATGTTACTAATTCTACTACTACTCTACATACAAACACATGCATAATAACTGTATTAATATCTTTCCTAATTATCTAATTATCAAACATAAATATATGCTATAAGTGCTGAACTACATGCAAGACCTCCACTCACCTAGATAATCCTGACTCTGAGAAGCACCGTCAGCTCCGGCTCCAGCCAGCGGCACTGCGTGCGCACCTGAAGTGCAAAAAGGACCCATTAGGACCCCTGAAGAAAAGAAAAGCGAAAACTTGAACTGCTGTTGCGTCACGCCATCGCTAGCGAGGTACTGCCTCTCGCTAGCTAGGGGTCGGTCGCTTGCGAGCTCCTCATGCTCACTGGCAACCCTCACGCAGAAAAGGGACAAAACTGACTTTTCACTCACCGTCGGGAAATTGCTCAAGCAGAGTATCCCCAAGACGTCGAAACCTCACTACGACAGAGTTCCTTTACCGAAAAAGGAACGCCCAAAAGCACTGCTCTTAAAAGGCGTGAGAATGAGGTGTGAAGAAAAGGACTCAACTACTACTCATATATATAGGTGAGGGGGACAGGCTGACATCATGCTGTGTCCGATGTGGGACATGTAGCTCAGTTATTTGCATTTCAACGTTATTCGTCCAGCCCTCTTTGGGTTTTGTAAGTTACTCTTTTATCATTAATTCAGTTATTCGTTTTTCCATCTTGCCAACTTGCATTTAATTTCTTGCTTTGTTCTTTATTGCTTCCTTTATTCCAATTTATTTCTTGCCTTTTAATTTCTTGCCATGAGTAGCTAAATTTCTTGGTGGTTTGTGAGGGTGTGAACATCATTGGGGTAAATTGAGGCTTTGTTCTTAATCTTGCATAAGTTTTCATTATCAACCCTTAGCATGTAATTTGAGATCTTAAATTATGTGTTTAACCCTTTGTTTGGGCTTACTCGATTGAGTTGGCTAATTCATTGGCATATGTTTATGTGTTAGTTGATTAATTGATGCATGGCATATTAGGAATTGGTAATGAGTAATTAATTGGCTGATTAGTCTCTTTAATTAGATTAATGTGATTGGCTTTAATAATTGTTGAGAGTGGAACTAAAGGTGAGATCTCACTAATTAATCCCATTCTAGGCAATTAATCATTAGAATCACAACAAAGGAGTTAGATCTAACTCCGGCGTAATTAATCAACTCATGCATCCCTTTGTAGCCAATGATTGACACCCTAATGAATGTTCCACCCCCATAAACCGCTGCTTTTATTATTTTCAATTTATTCCAATTTAATTACCTTGCACACAAAAACCCCCCAATTGTGACAAACCGTCAGACAACTAGTCTTATGTATTACTTTCTTAGCCATTCCTTGTGAGAGACGACCCTAGTTTCCACTAAACTATATTAGGGGAACTTGGTTTTAGTAATAATTACATTTATGGTTGACACGACACAACCATCAAATTTTTGGCGCCGTTGCCGGGGAATGGCGATGAAAGTTTTCACTAGTTGTTTGATTTGTGAATAGTGTACATAATCGTTTTCTTTTATTTTTCTTTGTTTCTTTCAAAAATAAAAACAACAAAAAGATTTTCTTTTTATTTTGCATTTTATTTTCGTTTTATCTTTATTCTCGTCTGCAACTGATACTCGCGCCCCAGCGCGTAAACAGCGCTCCAGCGCAGACTGCGAACTGAAAAGTTGCAGTTCTGCATACTGCGTTGCTGTCCACTGGTCCTGAACCTTCTTATCTATTTGTTAGTGTTTCAGGTTTGAGTTCAAACCATGGGAGACCATCAGCTTACCTTGAAAGAACTCGCAGCTCCGGATCTCACTCAACAACCTCTGGGGATAGCCTACCCAAGGTTGGATGCCGAATTCGAGCTTACGGGAGCGATTCTTCATTTGCTTCCTAAGTTCCACGGTTTGGCCTGAGAGGATCCACACCAGCACCTCAAGGAATTCCATGTGGTGGGTGAGACTCTCAAGCCAAGAGGAGTCAACGAGGAACATGTGAAGCTTCCGGCTTTTCCGTTCTCTCTGGACGGTCAGGCGAAGCAATGGTTCCTAAACCTGCCAAATGGAGCTGTCAACACCTGGATTGGCATGAAGAAGATCTTTCTGGAGAAATTCTTCCCAGCCTCAAGGGCAGTTGCCATAAGAAAGGACATCAGTGGCATCCGCCAACTCCAGGGTGAGTCTCTCTACGAATATTGGGAGAGATTCAATAAATTAGTGGCAAGCTGTCCTACCCATCAGATCTCAGAACAACTCTTGATCCAATATTATTATGAGGGTCTGACGGGTATGGACCGGTGCATGATTGATGCCGCTAGTGGTGGTGCCTTGATGGACAAGACTCCGGCGGAAGCTAGGCTCCTATTTGAGAACATGGCTGTGAACTCACAGCAGTTTGGCACAAGGGCAACTTCCGTGACCAAAGGGGTGAATTGTTGGTGTATGCCCTAGAGGGCCAATCATAATTGCATTTTTATTATGATGTTATGACATTTTATATATATTTATATATATATATATATATATGAGGCATTTCATTCATTAATTGTTTATTTATTTTAATGAACATTATGAAGTCCTTAGAATGGAATTATTTAAATATTAAATATTAGGTACATGACCTAATAGTGAGAATTCATTCTTAAATGTCCCTAGTCGAGTATTACTGAACCAACAGGACAACAGTAATGCATTGAGGCTAGTATGTGTATGGACTGATAACCTTTTCTCACAGATTATGGATATATGATATCAAGTCTACACATAGGTATAATTGTAGTATACTGGATTGACCCGCCTTGAGAACACTACATGGATTGTAATGTGAATGTCATAAGTGATTCTCATAGTGATGATGGTACATGTAGTCCTTTGACTTGAAGTTACTACGATCCGCTGCATGAGGAGTTATGTGCTTTAATACCGTCAAACGTTATCCGTAACAGGGTAATTATAAAGGCGGTCATTAGGCATATAATGAGTGATGTGGGCGGTGCGAGTAACGTAGATAGAATTTGTCTCTCTCACATTACGAGAGATATATCTGTGGGCCCCTTCATGAGTAGGACTGGGTAAATGCATGGCCGTGCTGAAATGAATTAATGTGTGACATTAATCTCATTTAATTTTATCAGTCTGCTCGGTAATCAAGAAACTAACGATTTAACTATACAAGATGACTAATTCCATGCTTGTGTTAAATCTAGATATTTGGACAAAGGGATTGAATTGTACAATAACATTGATCACGGAAAGGTTATGTCAAACCGTTGACTTTCTTATAACTTGGGTAGCAGTGATGTGTTGCTAGATACCGCTCACTGTTTATATTATTAAATAGTATTTAATAATATTGCCAACGTTATGAGAACCTATAGGGTCACACACTAAAGCAGTTTTAAATTGATGCTTAATTAGATTAAATTAGTGTGACTAATTTAATTGCATTGGGCTAACATCAGATGGGCCCAAGAAGGCACAAACTAGGTTTAAGTTTTCTATGGGATGAGAGTGGAGTGTTGGCTATAAATAGCAACACATATGAGCCTAGCCTCATACACAAGAATCTTGAATTCTCACACTCTCACTCAGAGAAAGCTAATCCTTGTTTTCTCTGAAATTCACTACTAGCATAGAGAGTCTCAGAGGAGCATCAAGGTGGACGTGTGACGACCACAACTGCTGTGTGGACTTCTAAAGGCCGTCGCTGCTACTGCGTCGGAAGGATTGACATAACTTATTTCGTGTAGCTGTCACGCTTCAACAGGTATATCAAATATGATTTATGATATTTCACAAGGGTCTATGGGAGGGAATTGCAAGTAAAATTTTTGTTTTCCGCTGCTTCTATATGCATCATTTCCCAACATGAATGAGGTAGCTCAACTGGAAGGTGGTGGCCTACACCAGAAGCTGGAAGAGATTGCCATCTTCATGAAGCAGTTGGCCATTAACCAAACCAACACGGGAACCCCAAGCCAACCTATGTTGTGTGGGGTATGTTCTCTGGGCTCCCATGCACCTGACCAGTGCCTACAATCTCAAGAAGGAACAACAATGGTGGCAACCACAAGCATGACTCCGGGAAGGTCCCAATTTCAACAGCAGCAAGTCTGGTATCAACCTCCCCATCAAGGGCAATTTCAAGCCCCAGTGCCTATATCTCCACCAACCCCACTATTACCTTTACTTGCACCTCCCATATCTGTTGAGCCATCCCTTAGTGATGTGATGCAACTACTCATGGAGCAGCAGAATATGATGATGAATCTGCAGAAGGAGGTAAACCAAATGAGAGGGGGCGGGAGAATCTATGATAGCCAGGGGAATGTACTTGTTGTTCAGTTGAGATCGGGAAGAGCACTAAAAGACCTCAAATCATCTCAACCTACGAGGGAGAACGAACTGCTTGAAACGGAGGATACTGCCGTTGATCCACCTGTGGAAGAGGTCACTTCCGAATTAGTCCATGAGGAGCCAACCATAGTCTCCCCTTCCATTCCATTCCTCAAGCCACTTTGACAGAAAGAAGAAAAGGGAAGTGAATTGGATAAGGAGTTATTGGATATCTTCAGGGTGTAGAAGTAAACATTCCCTTGCTTGACGCTATCAAGCAATTCCGAATATGCCAAGTTCTTAATGAGATATGCACCAATAAAAGGAACTTAAAGGAATGAAAAGGTAAAATTTGGGGTGAATGCTTCCTCAATAATCACCCCAATCTTCCACAAAAATCAAAGATCCACTTTCACCATTCCATGCACAATTGGAACATGCAATTCCGAGAAGCCATGGCTGATTTGGGTGCAGCCATAATGTCATGCCAAGATCGGTATACCAAGCTTAAATATTGGAACACTCAAACCACCGGCGTGATCATTCAATTGGCTAACGCACCATACAACAACCGGATGGACTCCTGGAAGATGTGTTGGTTAAGGTAAATGATTAATATTTCCAGCTATTTGTATGTATTGGAAATGGCACAAGATGGAGAGTGTAATCAGCAAACATTAATTCTTGGTAGGCCTTTCTGAAAATTGCTAAGCCAAGATTGATGTCCATGCTGGTAGCCTCTCTATGGAATGTGGGGAATTCAAAGTCCAATTAATTTGAAAATGTCATGAAATTTCCATCCGAGAACCACTCTGTTTTTGCACTAGATATCATGGAAACTTTACTTGAAAACAAAATTGATGGTATCTCAAATGGCTTTGACTCATGCTAGACTTTGACTTTGAATTCAACTGTTCAGTTGTGGAATGTGAGGATCTTTGTGAAACTGTTTGCAATGGATCTATCTCTTGGGATACCCAAGAATACTCAATTTTAGCTGAAATTCGAGTATGGGTGAACCTACTGTGTTGGGACGATGACACTGCTGCTGGATTCTGCAGCAGGACGCGCCCGAGCGGCCCCTGGGCGCTGGAGCGCACGCTCGCAGCACAAAAATTCAAATGCTGCTGTTATCTGCGATCTGACCAAATCCTTTCAACTCCAAACTCAATTTCGAGATATAATGCTTATTCTTCTGCCAAAGTGTTCTCAATTTCAGGTGACTCAAGGGAGAGGAACAAATACACCCAAGGAGGAGCTGAAACCACTTCCCCCACACCTCAAGTATGCCTTTTGGGGAAGGACAAAACCAACGGTAAACATTGCCAATGACCTTTCATCTGAGCAGAAGAGAGGCTCGTCACTGTATTGAAGGGTCATAAGGAAGCAATTGGTTGGACATTGCAGATATTAGGAATTAGTCCTTCTACATGCACTCATCGCATCTTTTTGGAAGATGACGCCAAACCTGTAAGGCAACCCAGAGGAGACTAAACCTTTGATCCTTGACGTGGTGAAGAAAGAGGTCACAAATTGCTGGCCGCAGGGATCATCTACCCCATTTCCGACAGCCAATGGGTCAGCCCGTGCAAGTAGTGCCCAAAAAGCAGGATAACTGTGGTGCGCAATGAGAACAACGAACTCATCCCTACCAGAATCAAAATAGTTGGAGGGTGTGCATTGACTACGGAGACTTAATCAAGCCACCCGGAAGGATCATTTCCTCTACCTTCATTGATCAAATGCTGGAGAGACTAGCGGCCAGTCACATTACTGTTTACTGACGGATTCTCCGGATACTTCCAGATCCACATTGCTCCCGAAGATCAGGAGAAGACCACTTTCACATGCCCTTTGGAACATACGCCTACCGCCGCATGCCGTTTGGGTTGTGCAACGCACCAGTACTTTCCAAAGATGTATGGTAAGCATCTTCTCCGATTTCTTGAAAATTGCATGGAAGTATTTATGGATGATTTCACTGTTTTTGGATCCTTTTGATGACTGCCTGCATAGTCTGGAAGAAGTTTTAAAAGATGTATCATCTGCCCGCCTTGTTTGAACTTTGAAAAATGTCACTTTATGGTCAAACAAGGTTGGTACTTGGGCATGTCATCTCTAAAGCTGGAATCTCGGTAGACAAGCTAAAATAGATGTTATTTCCTCTCTGCCTTACCCCGCCAGTGTGCGGGAGGTTCGTTCTTTTTTGGGTCATGCAAATTTTATCGGAGATTCATCAAGGACTTCAGTAAGATTGCACTACCATGACCAGCTACTACAGAAGGAGTAGAATTCCAGTTCGATGATGCATGCAAGAAAGCATTTGACGAATTGAAGGAGCACCTCACCACCGCACTTGTAATTCAACCACCGGACTGGACGCTGCCCTTTGAACTCATGTGTGACGCTTCCAATTACGCATTGGGCGCTGTACTAGCCCAATCGATGGTAGGTTTCTCATGTCCTCTATTATGCTTCTCGCACTTTAGATGCTGCACAATCCAATTATACCACTACTGAAAAAGAACTTTTAGCCATTGTTTTTGCATTGGATAAATTTCGGTCATATCTGCTAGGTTCCAAGGTAGTGGTATACTCCGATCATGCAGCTCTAAAATATCTTTTAAAGAAACCTGAAGCTAAGCCAAGGTTAATTAGGTATACTCCGATCATGCTACTCTTACAAGAGTTTGATTTAGAAATACGGGATCGGAGTGGTGCTCTCAATTTGGTTGCTGACCATCTGAGTAGAGTTGAGCACATTCCCAAAGATCCCCTTCCACTTAATGACTCTTTTCCTGAAGAGCACTTGCTTAAGGTTGATATTAGTCCATGGTATGCACCGATTGCCAATTATTGGCAGGCGAGTTATCCCATCAAAACTTTCAAAATCCAAGTAGAGAAATTCAAAAGTGATTGCAAATACTACTTGTGGGATGCACCTTATTTGTGGAGACTCGGGTCTGATCAAGTAATTAGACGTTGTGTGGATGACATGGAATTCCAATCAATCTTAACTTTCTGTCATTATGGGCCTAGTGGAGGCCACTTTGGACTCACGCACTGCTAGGAAAATCCTTGACTGTGGATTTTACTGGCCTTCCATTAAGAAAGACTCTTATGAGTTCTGTAAATCATGTGAACAATGCCAAAGAGCTGGAAATAACTCATGGAAAAATGAAATGCCTCAACACCTTTACTATTTTGCGAAATCTTTGATGTGTGGGTAATTGATTTCATGGGACCACTTCCTAGCTCTCGTGGTTTTGTTTACATCCTTCTCGCTGTGGGTTATGTCTCAAAATGGGTAGAAGCAATTGCCACCAGAACTAATGATTCCGCAGTTGTAGTTGCTTTTGTTAGGTCCATATTATCTGCAGGTTGGAACGCCAAGGGCCATCATTAGTGACAGAGGAACTCATTTTGGAATAGGAGCATGGATGTCCTACTCCGTAAGTATGGGGTTGTTCATAGGATCTCCACTGCCTATCACCCCCAAACTAACGGGCAAGCAGAAGTCTCCAACCGTGAAATCAAAAGAGTCTTGGAGAAGGTGGTAAACCCCAACAGGAAGGATTGGAGTCTAAGGCTAGATGATGAAAGTGTATGTGTGCACGAGAACGGGGGGTTGAATCATGCAAGTTTTAAAAATTACTTCTTAAAACTTTTACTTAGAAAGTTGTTTTTACTCAGAAGGTAGATTTAAGAGTTTGCAGCGGAAATTGCTTTCTGAGAAGATTAAGTTTCTGAGAACTTAGTCTTTTGAGAAAGTCCCTTTCTGAGGAATTTTAAGAAAATGACTTAAAGTTAGAGTTTCTTAAAGCTTTCTGATTTTGATCAATAAGGTTTTCACGAGACCTCTTAATTAGAATCGTGGTAGGTTTTTCTCAAAGATTTATGCAAGTAAAGAGCAAGGGAGAAAGCTTGACACAAAGAATTTTATACTGGTTCGGTTATAACCAACCTACTCCAGTCCTCACCTTCAGTTGAGAGTTCTTAGATTTCTTCTTAAAGTGCCTTCCCAGACAACACTGCCTTTACCAAGTAAAGGACTTCCACCACTTCACAACCCGAAGTGGATTTCCTTGCCTCACACTAGAGGACTTCCTTGCCTCCAACACTAGAGGACTTCTTTGCCTCACAACAGAGGACTTCCTTGCCTTAAACAATTAAGGACTTTGAACTTTGCCTCAAACACTAGAGGACTTAAAACTGCCTTCAACAACGAAGGACTTAGCGTTTTTCAGAAAGTTGTTTTTGCTTCGAAAATCAACTACTAAGATTAAGTTACAAACTTAATTTGACCCTTAGTAGACTTCTAGATTTAACTTACAAATGTAGAATTTACACCGATTCAGAACTAGAGATTTTGCAAGTTAGAAGAACAATTTCGTAAAAATTGTCTTTCTGAGAAAGTTCTAAGTTTTCGCAAAATGATTTTCATTCAACAGAGTTTTGGCACGTTTAATCAAGAGTTTTTGCGCAGGAGTTTCGTCACATTACACTGGAATTGAACTCATATATATAGGCATCAAAGAGCCGCGAAATTAGAAGCTTTCACTTTGCTTATGTGGCTGTGTCCTTTTCAGAACGGCTCCCTGCTACAGTCAGCGCGAAATGAGGAACTTTCAGAACTGCACAGTGCGCGTGTTCCCACTTCCTTGGCTAGTTGTAGCGAGCTTTCTGAGACTGCTTGCGCTCCCTTGAGTCCAGACACTTGGTTGCTTCTGAGTCCAACCTTCTAAGAGTTGTACGGACTTCTGAGGCGAACCTTCTGAGGGAAGACCCTTCTGAGAACTGCTAGTCGCAGGTCTTCTGAGACCCTTTTGAGGCGACAGTGTTCTTTCCTCAGAAACATGTTTTCACCTTCTGCGCTTCTGAGACATCCTTTCTGATATCTTTGGCGCTATGATTTTATCAATTGTTCTCGAGGCTACTTGATGTTTTGTCTTGGTCTTTGCTCATGGTATTGCAATAGTTTAAAGCTTTCTGAGACACTTAGCGCACATATTAGCAAAACCTTAAGTAAAATTTTATACTTATGGCTTACCTTGTTATCATTAAAACTTTCATAACTCTAAGAGAATTATGCCTAATTCTCTCAGAAGGGTTCTGGAGCTTACAATCTCCCCCTTTTTGATGATAACAACTTAAGTCTTAAGATAATATTTTGCTTAAGTTCATAAGTGTTTCTGAGTAAGTTCACAACTTATTCAGAATGCACTTTTGCCTTCTTAGAAACTAACTTAGCTTTCTGATAGAAGACTTAGTTATTTTCTTAGAAGACTGTGATAATCAACAGTTCAAGTATGCAATGTATGATCACTGTTTGAGATTATCAATTACATAGCGTGTATTTCATGATAAATGTAAGTATGAAATTCAGAAATACCAAGCTAAGTAAATCAAGAGATGCCAAATAATAAATAATAAAGATAAGCATAAAATAAGTAAAACATGAGATGCCAAAATAATGATTTTTCATTTATAGTTTTGTAAAGATACAAAATATTTGGCTCCCCTAAGTTGTTGCTCCCCTAAGTTCTAGCCTAGTGTTTACGATAGCCAATGTACAAAAATTTTATCATTTTTATCTACTCCCCTTTGTTACATCAAAAAGGGTGGCTAAGACATAACGCCATCATTGACTTAGAACTACTGCTTTCTGGCAATGTAGCGTAGCAGCTGGCATATCTCCATGAGAATCTCGCTCTGAGTCGCATTCGGAGCGCATTCTGGAGGTAGGTCAGAGGCAGTGGAAGGCTGTGAGAAGTTGAGGGTTGAGATGAAGGAGGACGAGAGACTTCAGCCTCAAGTACTTCATCGATGATATCCCTCGTTTGATATTCAGGAAGTTCTTCTTCTTGGACAGCTTTGCCTTCAATAGCAGGCAAGTTCAATGGAAGGCTGCCTTTGAGTGTCCTCAGAAACTAGAGCAAGGTCTAGATCAGAAGATTGCCTAGCTGATGGTTGCTCCATGGCACCAGAAGTCTGAGCATCTTCGGAGAGGCTGAAAGTTGAGATCTGACTGTGGATGGCTTCACTGCCTTTCAACTTCTCAATTCGACCAAAGAAGGGCCGAAATTGTACAGAGGGTGGGGTGACTACCATCCTTCCCAGCTGAAAGCCGGAACCAATCATTGAGTCCGTAATCGAGAAGGTGGGACCTTGTTGATCAAAGGATGTAGGAGGAACCTCTGTTATATCTAGAGGAGGAACCTCTGGTTCCTTCTGAGAGTCCTTCTCAGATAGAGTTCCTTCTAAGGAATTGTGGGCAACAAATGCCTCAACTGCTGCAACTCCGGCAGCCATGGTAGCGTCAACGCCCACCTCTGAGCTGAGCCCAGTGCTGGTGGTCCCTGGCACTACTTCATGTGTTGAGACATGAGTTTCCTCATGTTCCAAAGGGATCTCAGAAGAGATGAGACCAACCTCAGAAGTTGGTTCAATTAAGGCTTCCTCATGCTGTAGTTGTTGTTGTGGTTGCATCTGAGCAGCTTCTGGAGTCTCAGAAGGTTGATCCAGTGCCTTCTGGACGTCAAGCATCGTCTGAGCCAATGACTCAGCATTCACAGTGGCAACTTCAGTTGTGGTTGCCTCAGAAAGTTCCACCATAGAAACCTCAGATGGCTTCTTCTGGGGCTCTTTCTTGGAGCTTCCAGCATCTGGAGTGCGATGCTCAATGCGAAAGCTTGCTGCATCCTCTTCTTCTGACGAAGAATCAGCAACATTTCCTCCATGCCCTTGAATGTCTTCTCTGGTAGGGGAGACATTCCAGAGGGGAGGAGTGATGAGAAGCTTCTGCTTCTTCTTCAACAGCAGCAGCAGTAGCGGTGGTGGTAGCAGTAGCAGCAACTGCTTCAATTTCTTTACCCGTCGGCTTCGGCGGGCTCTGTTTCTTAGTGGTTTTTATCCCCACTCCTTTGTGAGTCTTTCCCTGATATTTCAAGGAGTGTAGGAGTTTAGTTTTAAATTTGGTGGGTTTAAAACCAGCAACAGAATCAGAAACAGGAATTGAAGTAGAAGAAGATTTAAGACAGGAAGGTGGAGTTTTAGAGTAAGCGTTTACCAAACGACCACGTTTCTTTTTCCCTTCTGGTGGCACGTCTGGGACTTGGAGAGTTGGAGGTGCTTTCCTCTTTCTGGTCAGGAGTTGCTCAGAAGTTGTTCTTCGGAGTCTTCAGCGGCCTCAGGCAACCTCAGGTTTCTTCTGAAGAGTCTTCTGAGCTTCCTCAGAAGCCATACTCCTGGTCACCCTTGTTGGAGAAGGATGAGTCACCTTTTGCTTCTTCTTCTTCTTTTCTGAAGGATCGGAAACCTTTCCTTTCCTTTTTCAGTCTTAGAGGGCTGGTTAGGACCAGCAGCTCCCTTGTAAGGCTTTGTTTCCTCCTTCTTCTTAGGTGCCCCCGTCTCTGGTACCTTCTTCTTCTTGATGTTGTTGAAGGTGACCATGGTGAATTTGCTGTGGTTGAGGACATATTCATAGTCTTCAAGGGGGAAGGAGAAATGGTCGAGGATTCTGGTCAGAAGGCTTCCGTAAGGTAGACTTGTGAGAGCCCTCTTAGGATGAGCCTGGTGCATCATGTAATTGAGCACCATCCTCCCAAAATCTACTCTTTCCTTCTTCAGCAGGTGATACAGTAGGCAGGCATCCATGGTGGTAACGTTCCCCATGTCTCCAATCCGAGGGAGAAGGGTGTGTTGAACAACGGAGAAGATGATTCTGGCCTCTTGCGTAAGATGAGGCACCTTTACCCCTTGAGTGGTAGGCTGTTGCTACCAGTCAGAAGTGTCACTACTTCTTCTTCTGAGTCATCTACCTCCTTGACCCATTCTGGGTCGTCGGCGATGACTGCACCACCATTCAAGGTCTTGAAGACTTTGTTGATGTCAGAGGAGGAGAAGCGGATCTGTTGGTCACCAATCGTGCTCTTGACCCCTTTGTTGGTGAACCTTTCTATTTGCGAATAGAATGCTCTCACCACATTTGGGTAGCACACGTCCTCGGAACTCATCATGGCTGGCCATCCAGGTTGCTTGAGGAAGGTGAATTGAAGTTCATCCACTTGATTGTATACGTTGAGAGGTAGTACCCTTCCCATTGCAAGATTTCTTGGAAGATAAGTCTTGTGGAATAGGGACTGCATTTCCTCATTGTCATAGAGAATATCTTCGGATATTTCATTGAGGTTGTTTCTCATTAAGCCCTTGATCTCTCCAGAGAAGGCCATTTGAAAGAAGGGTTTAAGTTTGAGAAGAAGTGAGAGGAGATAGAGAAGAACACGAGAGAGAGATAGCAGAGAGAGAGTGAGAACAGATGAAGATTAGAAAGCGAGGAGAGGATTTGGCAGAGTTTTGGTAAGTTTTAAGCGCAAAGTGCTCAAATGAAACAATGCCATGAGTATTTATAGAAATGGCTTGTAACTAGCCGTTTCTGACACTTATCCAAAAGTTACCGTTGGTAACTTGTTTCTCGGAAGGTACCTTTCTGAGAGAAGTGGTCCTTCTGAGAAACCCTCCTTCTGAGAAAAGTTTCAGAAGATCTCCTTTCTGAGGGATGAGTCTTCTGAGAACAAATTTTCTCAGATAGAGTTTTTCTGTGTTTTCCTACTTCTAGGTCAGAAGCTTAGTTCTATTGTTTGTCTTAGAGTCTAAACTAGGACTAAGGGGGGTTTCTAGGAAAGATTTTTAATTTCACAGTTCTTAGAAACGTCTTATATTAAGAAGTCCTTTCAGAATATTGAAACGATCCTCGGGTAAAGGCTTTGTAAATATATCTAAGATTTGATCCTCAGTATTCACAAATTTAAGTTCAATGTCGCCTTTTTGCACATGATCCCGAATAAAATGATGTTTTATATCAATGTGCTTGGATCGAGAGTGCTGAATAGGATTCTTAGCTAAGTTGATAGCACTTGTATTATCACAGAGGATAGGGATTTTGGTGTACCTTAATTGATAATCAAGTAGCTGATTCTTAATCCAGAGCATCTGAGAACAACAGTTCGCAGCAGATACATATTCAGCTTCTGCAGTTGATAGGGCGATCGTATTTTGCTTCTTGCAGGACCAAGTGATCAAGCATTTTCCAAAGAAGCAACAACAGTCACTTGTGCTTTTGCGATCGATCCTATCTCCAGCGTAGTCAGCATCACAGTATCCTACAACATCAGAAGAACAACCTTTCTCGTACCAAAGACCAAGATTAGTAGTTCCACTTAAATATCGTAAAATTCGTTTAACTGCAGTTAAGTGCGATTGCTTAGGCTTAGACTGGAATCTAGCACAGATCCCAACACTGAGTTGGATATCTGGTCTGGAGGCAGTTAAGTAGAGAAGTGAGCCAATCATCCCTCGATAGTTGCTTTCTGAGACTTTCTCACCATCTTCATCCAAATCAATTACTTGAGAGGGATGCATGGGAGTGCTCATGGGTTTGGCCTTATCCATCAGAAACTTCCTCAGAAGTTCTTTGGTATACTTCTCTTGATGAATAACTGTCCCTTCTGACTCTTGCTTGATTTGCAATCCTAGGAAGAATTTTAATTCTCCCATCATGCTCATCTCGAATTCACCTTGCATAAGCTTGGAGAATTCTTTGCAAAGGCATTCATTGGTTGCGCCAAAGATTATGTCATCAACAAAATCTGGACATCAAGAAGTCAGAGTCTTCTGAGAGTGTAAAGAGAGTTGTGTCCACTTTCCCTCTTGAGAATCCGTTTTTAAGCAGGAAAGAGCTCAATCTATGTACCAAGCTCTTGGAGCTTGTTTCAGACCATAGAGAGCCTTTGTAAGCTTAAATACATGGTCAGGGAATGCATCATTCACAAACCAGGGGGTTGTTTTACATAAACTTCCTCAGAAAGGTATCCATTCAAGAAGGCAGACTTAACGTCCATCTGATAGAGTTTGAAACCTTTGTGTGCAGCAAAAGCTAGCAACATTCTGATTGCTTCCAATCTTGCGACTGGAGCGAAAGTTTCATCGTAGTCTNGAACAGCAGTTCGCAGCAGACACATATTCAGCTTCAGCAGTTGATAGGGCGATCGTATTTTGCTTCTTGCAAGACCAAGTGATCAAGCACTTTCCAAAGAAGCAGCAGCACCCACTTGTGCTTTTGCGATCTATCCTATCTCCAGCGTAGTCGGCATCGCAGTAACCTACAACATCAGAAGAACAAGCTTTCTCGTACCAAAGACCAAGATTAGTAGTTCCACTTAAATATCGTAAAATTCGTTTAACTGCAGTCAAGTGTGATTGCTTGGGCTTAGACTGGAATCTAGCGCAGATCCCAACACTGAGTTGGATATCAGGTCTGGAGGCGGTTAAGTAGAGAAGTGAGCCAATTATCCCTCGATAGTTGCTTTCTGAGACTTTCTCACCATCTTCATCCAAGTCAATTACTTGAGAGGGATGCATGGGAGTGCTCATGGGTTTGGCCTTATCCATCAGATACTTCCTCAGAAGTTCCTTGGTATACTTCTCTTGATGAATGACTGTCCCTTCCGACTCTTGCTTGATTTGCAATCCTAGGAAGAATTTTAATTCTCCCATCATGCTCATCTCGAATTCACCTTGCATAAGCTTGGAGAATTCTTTGCAAAGGCATTCATTGGTTGCGCCAAATATTATGTCATCAACATAAATCTGGACAATCAAGAAGCCAGAGTCTTCTGAGAGCGTAAAAAGAGTTGTGTCCACTTTCCCTCTTGAGAATCCGTTTTTAAGCAAGAAAAGCTCAATCTATCGTACCAAGCTCTTGGAGCTTGTTTCAAACCATAGAGAGCCTTTGTAAGCTTGAATACATGATTCGGGAATGCATCATTCACAAAACCAGGAGGTTGTTTTACATAAACTTCCTCAGAAAGGTATCCATTCAAGAAGGCGGACTTAACGTCCATCTGATAGAGTTTGAAACCTTTATGTGCAGCAAAAGCTAGCAACATTCTGATAGCTTCCAATCTTGCGACTGGGGCAAAAGTTTCATCATAATCTATCCCTTCTTGTTGGTTGTACCCTTGAGCAACCAATCTTGCCTTGTTTCTCACGACTTGACCGTTTTCATCAAGTTTGTTTCGAAACACCCATTTAGTCCCAATGACACTCTTGCCTTGGGTTTCTGAGTCAGTTTCCAAACTTGATTTCTCTCAAATTGGTCAAGTTCATCCTGCATGGCATTTACCCAGCTAGGATCATCTAACGCCTCTTCTATGGAATCTGGTTCAAGTTCAGAGACCATAGCAAGATTTGTATAGTTCCTTCTGGTTCTCACGCCACTTTCTGGATTGCCCAAGACTTCATTCTGAGAGATGTTCTTCAAGTCTCTTGAGCCTCTGATCCCTTTAGGAGTAGGGTTCTGAGAACGAGACACAGAAGGTTCTCTTTCTGAGTCATCAGAAGCTTGTCCTTCTGAGAATCTAGGTTTCCATTGTATTTGGAAAAGTAGATTCTCTAGGTTCTGGAGCTTTGATGATGTTACTAGATTTTTCTTTAGATGAAGATGATTGTTCCATGGGTTGGAAGTCAGTCTCATCATCTATAAGAATTTTCCTTTTGGCTTTCTCAGAAGAGATGTTGAGTTTCTCAAATTCATCTTCTAAGTCAGCACCTTTCTGAGACAGTCCTTTACAGTCTTTGAACTTAATATGGATTGTCTCTTCAACACATTTACTCCTTTGTTATATACTCTGTAAGCTTTAAGCTGAGGAGTATCCTAGGAAGTATCATCATCGACTTAGGATCAAACTGGAGAGTTTTCCTTTGTGTTGAGATAAAACAAGAAGACCAATATGGAATAAGAAATGTTTGGTATTTTATCTTCCATAGCTCGTAAGGTGTCTTTTAAGATTGGTCTTAGAAAGACTCGATTCTGAATGTAGCATGAAGTATTTACTGCTTCAGCCAGAAACCTTTGAAAGTCCACTTTCTAAGAGCATTGTTCTTGCCATCTCTGAAGGCTTCGGTTCTTTCTCTCAGCTACTCCATTTTGTTGAGATTCTGGGAGAAGAGAACTCATGAGCAATGCCCAGATTTCACAAGTTTCAAAAGCATGATTCTCAATTCACCCATGATCTGATTAATGTATGAATGTGCGAATCCTTTTCTGTTGAACTCTTTCGCAATGCTTTGAATTCTCAAAGGTTTCTTCTTAGAACAAAAGAAACCCAGATGATCTGGAGTAATCATCCACTATGACAAGACATAGCGTTTTCCAGAAAGGAAGCTGTTCTGTTGGTCCGAAGAATCCATGTGGAGCAGTTCAGTGGTTCTGAGTAGAAATACACATTTTACTGGAAAGAAGCTTGGTCTGTTTCCCTTTTTCACAAAGTCGAGTTGCATCCTTCTGATACTTAATTCTGGGAAGGCCTTTACAGTTCTTTCTGAGAGAGTTCAGAAAGAAGTCTCATATGGCATGACAAGTTTCTTATGCCATAGCCATTTGTCTTCTTGGACAGAGACAAGCATTTCCACGTTTTGATCCTTTAGATCATCCAGATGATAACATAGATGTTACCCACACGTTTTCCTTCCAGACGATCTTGTCAGTTGTGAGATTAATCACATGAAATATTGCATAAAACTACCTTAAGCCTTTATCACAAATTGACTAATGCTTAATAGATTGTGAGTTAAGCCATCGACCAAAAGAATCTGGATTTGGTAGAGGAGTCCTTACAACATCTCCGATGCAGTGACTCTCCTTTAGCCATCACGAATCGCACTGTCCGCCTTTCTTGGCTTGAGACTTCTGAACCAGTGCTTCTTCCAGTCATGTGCCTGAGCAGCCACTGTCAAGGTACACTGCTCATCGTGTGGTGGAGCAGCGCTTGATGAGCACTGCAGTCACAAAGTTAACAGATTTAGTACCATTCTTTGTTGGGTCTTGCTTGTTAGCTTCTTGACTTTGCCTTCTTTTCTAGAGAGTCATGGTTTGAGAGTCAAGACCTTTGTTTGCCCTTTTCAGAAGCACTGCTTTCTGAGAAGTTTTCCTCTGAGAGGGATAGTCTCTTAGAAGGCTTAGCTTCTGAGTTTCTTTTGAGCTTCTGAGCTTAGAGATTTCTTTTTCCATCATAGGACATTTTCAGAACCATGGCACTCTTAAAAAGCTATGCACGTTGCGAGTGATTTAGTAAGATGGATCAATATCATTTGGTTCGAAGTTTCTTCATAAACCGAGTCACTCTTATCCTTGTAAGGTCTTTGACCACAAGCAAGAGTGTCATCATTTTTCACCTTGACCATCTTAACCAAGTCAGAAGTGAGAAGCTCATTTGTCTTTGTAATTCTATCAAGCCAGTTCGCTTTTCAACAGTACAAAGACATTGTTCTAAGCTTGATAGAGTTGTGGCTTCAAGATATCTGTTTTTAAAGTCATCTCTTTCAAGCCTTAGTTCTCTACTTCTTGAATTAGTCTAGCATTTTCAGCTTCTAAGATTTAAAGACTTCTTAGTTTGCTGAAATTGTTAGCTAATTCGTTTGAGTCTCTCAGAAGCTCTTCATAGAGTTCTGAGATCTCATGTATGAGTATGAGAGAGGAGAGTGTTTGGTACCTCTTTGACTCAGATTCTGTTTCCAGAATATAGTCAGTACGGCATGAAGCAGACATTAGTCCTCTTCACTTTCTGACTCAAGTCTCCTTCTGAGTCACTCCATGTAGCAGCATTGCCTTCTTTCTTCTTGGGAATGAATTCTTCTTTCCCTGTTTTGAGACACTCCGTTCTGAAGTGGCCTTTTCTCCACAGCCAAACATGTGCATCAGAAACTTGACTTCCTTTCTAGTGTATTCTTTGTCTTGCTTGGTCTTCTCTTCCAACTTTCTTCATTTCCTTACTAGAAGAGAGATGTCATCTCATCGGAATCTGAGTTTGATCGTTTTCAGATTCAGATATTTCTTCAGCTTTAAGGCTTTAAGTCTTTTTGATCTGACTTTCAGAGCCAAGCTTTCTGAGGTCTTGAGGATGAAGATGGTCCTCCAAGTAGTCTTCAGCTCAATCTCATGTTTTGAGTGAGCCAAAAATACATCTAAACCCAGCTGATTAGATCCTTTGCTTCTTGGATTGCTGTCACCTTTGGGCCACTTGGCAGAGAGGCTTCTGAGAATTTTCCTCACCATCTCAGCGTTGGTAGGTCTTTCCAAGACTTAGCTATTTTGATGTGGAGAAATCTTATTGACATGTTGTCATAGTTCCTCAGTTGCATGCAGAAGGACTCGTATTATGTACGGCATTGATACCTTAGTTTCCTTGACTTCATCATTTCTTGTGCAGCATGTGTAATCTCTCCCAAATTTCTTGAGCGTATCAACGACAAATCTTGTCGTATTCTACCTTGGGCAAGGGCAGAGAAGAATGTATTTAGTTTGAAGTTTGAGTTGTATCTTCTCTTTATCTCTTGAGTCATTCATCCTTAGGGACTCGTCTTGTATAGGTTCTGAGTGTTGGAGGTGCCGCTCCTGCTCAGCGTCTGTTGCAACTACAGCATCTCTGTATTGTCTGCAGAGGCTGATAGTCTCCATTTCGATCCTATCCATAAGTCAAACTGTGTGCTTGATGAACAGCGTCATCCTGTACGCCAGTAGTCGAAGCTGTCTCCGAAAACATCGGAGGTCTGTTATTGAGGCCCATCTGATATGAATGCAGCTGGTGAGTCATATTTCCTTCGGTGATCTTTTTCTTGACACTGCGAAGTGCTCAACCCCTTAAGGACGAGCTCTGATGCCAATTGAAAGTGTATGTGTGCACGAGAAGGGGGGGGTTGAATCGTGCAAGTTTTAAAATTGCTTGTTAAACTTTTACTTAGAAAGCTGTTTGTACTCAGAAGGTATGATTAAGAGTTGCAGCGGAAATGCTTCTGAGAAGATTAAGTTTCTGAGACTTAGTCTTCTAAGAAAGTTCCTTTCTGAGAGATTTTTAAGAAACGACTTAAGATTTAAGTTCTTAAAGCTTTCTGATTTGATCAATAAGGTTTTCAAAAGACCTCTGATTAAAGTTGTGATAGAATTTTTCTCAAAGATTTGGACCGTAATGAGTTAGAGAGAAAAGCTAAACAAGGGATTTTATACTGGTTCGGTTATAACCAACCTACTCCAGTCCTCAACCTTTAGTTGAGAGTTTTAGATATTCTTCTTAATGCCTTCCCAGACAACATGCTTACCACGTAAGGACTTTCACCACTTCACACCCGAATGGATTTCCTTGCCTCACACTAGAGGACTTCCTTGCCTTAACAATTAAGGACTTCCTTGCTCACAACAGAGGACTTCTTGCCTCAACACAGAGGACTTCCTTGCCTCAAACACTAGAGGACTTAAAACTGCTTCAAACACGAGGACTTAGCGTTTTTCAGAAAGTTTGTTTTGATCGAACAACTACCAGGACTAATTACAAACTAGTTTTACACTTAGTAGACTTCTAGATTAACTTACAAATGTAAGAATTTACACCAATTCAAACTAGAAGATTTGCAAGTTAGAAAACAATTCGTAAAATTGTCTTTCTGAGAAAGTTTAAGTTTTCGCAAAATGATTTTCAATTCACAGAGTTTGGCACGTTTAATCAAGAGTTTAGTGCAAGAGTTTCGTCACATTGCTCTGGAATTGAACTCATATATATAGGCATCAAAGAGCCGCGAAATTAGAGGCTTTCACTTGCTTATGTGCTGTGTCCTTTCAAACGGCTCCCTGCTACAGTCAGCGCAAAATGAGGAACTTTTCAGAACTGCACAGTGCGCGTGTTCCCACTTCCTTGGCTAGTTGTAGCGAGCTTTCTGAGTCGTTGCACTCCTTGAGTCCAGACACTTGGTTGCTTCTGAGTCCAACCTTCTAAGAGTTGTACGGACTTCTGAGGCTAACTTCTGAGGGAAGACCTTCTGAGAACTCTAGTCGCGAGGTCTTCTGAGACCTTTCTGAGGCGACAGTGTTCTTTCTCAAACATGTTTTCACCTTCTGCGTTCTGAATATCTTTCTGATATCTTGGCGCTATGCTTTTATCAATTCATCTCGAGTTACTTGATGTTTGTCTTGGTCTTTGCTCATGCATTGCAATAATTTATAGCTTTCTGAGACACTTAGCGCACATATTAGCAAAACCTTAAGTAAATTTATACTTATGGCTTATCTTGTTATCATTAAAACTTTCATGACTCTAAGAGAATTTATGCTTAATTCTCTCAGAAGGGTTCTGGAGCTTACACCATCCTCCAAAATCTACTCTTTCTCTTCAGCAGGTGGTATAGCAGGCAGGCATCCATGGTGGTAACGTTCCCATGTCTCCAATCCGAGGGAGAAGGGTGGTTGCACAACAGAGAGATGATTCTAGCCTCTTGCGTGAGATGAGGCACCTTTACCCCTAGTGGTAGGCTGTTGCTACCAGTCAGAAGTGTCACGACTTCTTCTTCTGAGTCATCTACCTCCTTGACCCATTCTGGGTCGTCGGCGATGACAGCACCACATTCAAGTCTGAAGACTTTGTTGATGTCAGAGGAGGAGAAGCGGATCTGTTGGTCACCAATCTTGCTCTTGACCCTTTGTTGGTGAACCTTTCTATTTGCGATAGAAAGCTCTCACCACATTGGTAGCCACGTACTCGAACTCATCATGCTGGCATCCAGGTTGCTTGAGGAAGGTGAATTGAATTTCGTCCACTGATTGTAGACATTGAGAGGCAATACCCTTCCCATGGCTAGATTCGTGGGAGATAAGTCTTGTGGAATAGGACTGCATTTCTCATTGTCATAGAGAATATCTTCGGATATCTCATGAGATTGTTTCTCATTAAGCCTTGATTTCTCCAGAGATGGCCATTTGGAAGAAGAGTTTGAGTTTTGAGAAGAGATAGAGAAGAACAAGAGAGAGAGAGAGAGATGAAGATTGGAAAGCGAGGAGAGGTTTTGGCAGAGTTTTGGTAAGTTTTGAGCGTAAAGTGCTCAAATGAAACATGCTATGAGTATTTATAGACATGGCTTGTAACTAGCCGTTTCCTGCCACTTATCCAAAAGTTACCGTTGGAACTTGTTTCTCGGAAAGGTACCTTTCTGGAGAGGTGGTCCTTCTGAGAAACCTCCTTCTGAGATATGTTTTCAGAAAGATCTCCTTTCTGGAGATGAGTCTTCTGAGAACAATTTTTCTCAGATAGAGTTTTTCTGGTTTTCCTACTTCAAGCTCAGAAGCTTAGTTCTATTGTTCGTCTCAGAGTCTAAACTAGACTAAGGGGGGTTTCTAAGAGAGAGTTTTTAAATTTCAAAGCACTTAGAAACGTCTTAGATTGAGAAATTCTTTCAGAACATTGAAACGATCCTCGGGTAAAGGCTTTGTAAATATATCTGAGATTTGATCCTCAGTATTTACAAATTTGAGTTCAATGTCGCCTTTTTGCACATGATCCCGAATAAAATGATGTTTTATATCAATGTGCTTGGATCGAGAATGCTGAATAGGATTCTTAGCTAAGTTGATAGCACTTGTATTATCACAGAGGATAGGGATTTTGGTGTACCTTATTTGATAATCAAGTAGCTGATTCTTAATCCAGAGCATCTGAGAATAGCAGTTCGCAGCAGATACATATTCAGCTTCAGCAGTTGATAGGGCGATCGTATTTTGCTTCTTGCAAGACAAGTGATCAAGCATTTTCCAAAGAAGCACCAGCAGCCACTTGTGCTTTTGCGATCTATCCTATCTCCAGCGTAGTCGGCATCACAGTAACCTACAACATCAGAAGAACAACCTTTCTCGTACCAAAGACCAAGATTAGTAGTTCCACTTAAATATCGTAAAATTCGTTTAACTGCAGTTAAATGTGATTGCTTAGGCTTAGACTGGAATCTAGCACAGATCCCAACACTCAGTTGGATATCCGGTCTGGAGGCAGTTAGGTAGAGAAGTGAGCCAATCATTCTTCGATAGTTGCTTTCTGAGACTTTCTCACCATCCTCATCCAAGTCAATTACTTGAGAGGGATGCATGGGAGTGCTCATGGGTTTGGCCTTATCCATCAGAAACTTCCTCAGAAGTTCCTTGGTATACTTCTCTTGATGAATAACTGTCCCTTCTGACTCTTGCTTGATTTGCAATCCTAGGAAGAATTTTAATTCTCCCATCATGCTCATCTCGAATTCACCTTGCATAAACTTGGAGAATTCTTTGCATAGGCATTCATTGGTTGCGCCAAATATTATGTCATCAACATAAATCTGGACAATCAAGAAGCCAGAGTCTTCTGAGAGTGTAAAGAGAGTTGTGTCCACTTTCCCTCTTGAGAATCCGTTTTTAAGCAGGATCATCTAACGCCTCTTCTATGGAATCTGGTTCAAGTTCAGAGACCATAGCAAGATTTGTATAGTTCCTTATGGTTCTTACGCCACTTTCTGGATTGCCCAAGACTTCATTCTGAGAGACGTTCTTCAAGTCTCTTGAACCTCTGATCCCTTTAGGAGTAGGGTTCTGAGAAGGAGACACAGAAGGTTCTCTTTCTGAGTCATCAGAAGCTTGTCCTTTTGAGAATCTAGGTTCCATTGGATTTGGAGAAGTAGGTTCTCTAGGTTCTGGAGCCTCGATGATGTTACTAGATTTTTCTTTAGATGAAGATGATTGTTCCATGGGTTGGAAGTCAGTCTCATCATCTATAAGAATTTTCCTTTTGGCTTTCTCAGAAGAGATGTTGAGTTTCTCAAACTCATCTTCTAAGTTAGCATCTTTCTGAGACATGTCCTTACTAAGTTCTTTGAACTTAATATGGATTGTCTCTTCAACACATTTACTCCTTTTGTTATATACTCTGTAGGCTTTAGAGACTGAGGAGTATCCTAGGAAGTATCCATCATCGGACTTAGGATCAAACTTAGAGAGTTTGTCCTTTGTGTTGAGAATAAAACAAGAAGAACCAAATACATGGAAATAAGAAATGTTTGGTATTTTATTCTTCCACAGCTCGTAAGGTGTCTTTTTCAGAATTGGTCTCAGAAAGACTCGATTCTGAATGTAGCATGAAGTATTAACTGCTTCAGCCCAGAAACCTTTTGAAAGTCCACTTTCTAAGAGCATTGTTCTTGCCATCTCTTGAAGGCTTCGATTCTTCCTCTCAGCTACTCCATTTTGTTGAGGAGTTCTGGGAGATGAGAATTCGTGAGCAATGCCCAGATTTTCACAAAGCTTTTCAAAAGCATGATTCTCAAATTCACCACCATGATCTGATCTAATGGCATGAATGTGCGAATCCTTTTCAGTTGAAACTCTTTTCGCAAATGCTTTGAACTTCTCAAAAGTTTCTTCCTTAGAATCTAGAAAGAAAACCCAAGTGAATCTGGAGTAATCATCCACTATGACAAGACCATAGCGTTTTCCAGAAAGGGAAGCCGTTCTGGTTGGTCCGAAGAGATCCATGTGGAGCAGTTCCAGTGGTTTCTGAGTAGAAATACCACTTTTACTGGGAAAGGAAGCCTTGGTCTGTTTCCCTTTTTCACAGAAGTCGCAGGTTGCATCCTTCTGATACTTAATTCTGGGAAGGCCCTTTACAAGTCCTTTCTGAGAGAGTTCAGAAAGAAGTCTCATATGGGCATGACCAAGTTTCTTATGCCATAGCCATTTGTCTTCTTGGACAGAGACAAGGCATTCCACATTTTGATCCTTTAGATCATCCAGATGGATAACATAGATGTTACCAACACGTTTTCCTTCCAGAACGATCTTGTCATTTGTGAGATTAATCACATGACAATACTTGGCATAAAACTCAACCTTTAAGCCTTTGTCACAAAATTAACTGATGCTTAATAGATTGTGAGTTAAGCCATCGACCAAAAGTACATCTGAGATTTGATGAGAGGAATCCTTACCAACATCTCCGATTGCAGTGACTCTTCCCTTAGCGCCATCACCGAATCGCACTGTTCCGCCTTTCTTGGGCTTGAGACTTCTGAACCAGTGCTTGCTTCCAGTCATGTGCCTCGAGCAGCCACTGTCAAGGTACCACTGCTCATCGTGGAGGTGGAGCAGCGCTTGATGATGTTCCTGCAGTCACAAAGTTAATAGATTTAGGTACCCATTCTTTGTTGGGTCCTTGCTTGTTAGCTTTCTTGGATTTTTGCCTTCTTTTCTTAGAAGGGTTATGGTTTTGAGAGTCAGAGACCTTTTGTTTGCCCTTTTCAGAAGCACTTGCTTTCTGAGAAGTTTTACCCTTCTGAGAGGGGTCAGTCTTCTTAGAAGATTTTGCTTTCTGAGTTTTCTTCTTAGCCTTCTGAGGCTTAGAGATTTTTCCTTTTTTCATCATAGGGCATTTTTCAGAACCATGACCACTCTTAAAACATGCAATGTACATGCGGGGTGATTTAGTTAAGAGTGGATCAAGATTATGTGGTTCAAAGACTTCTTCATATCCAAGACCGCTTTTATCTTTATAGGGTCTTTGACCCCCAAGCAAAAGACTTAGCATCTTTTCACCATTTACCATCTTAACTAAGTCAGAGGTTAGAAGTGTAAGCTCCAGAACCATTCTGAGAGAATTAAGCATAATTCTCTTAGAGTTATGAAAGTTTTAATGATAACAAGGTAAGCCATAAGTATAAAATTTTACTTAAGGTTTTGCTAATATGTGCGCTAAGTGTCTCAAAAAGCTATAAATTATTGCAATGCCATGAGCAAAGACCAAGACAAAACATCAAGTAGCCTTGAAATCAATTGATAAAATCATAGCGCCAAAGATATCAGAAAGGATGTCTCAGAAGCGCTGAAGGTGAAAACATGTTTCTGAAGAAAGAACACTGTTGCCTCAGAAAGGTCTCAGAAGACCTTGCGACCAGTAGTTCTCAGAAGGGTCTTCCTTCAGAAGGTTTGCCTCAGAAGTCCGTACAACTCTTAGAAGGTTGGACTCATAAGCAACCAAGTGTCTGAACTCAAGGAAGCACAAAAAGTCTCAGAAAGCTCGCTACAACTAGCCAAAGAAGTGGGAACACGCGCACTGTGCAGTTCTGAAAAGTTCCTCTTTTTGCGCTGACTGTAGCAGGGAGCCGTTCTGAAAAGGACACAGCCACATAAGCAAAGTGAAAGCTTCTAATTTCGCGGCTCTTTGATGCCTATATATATGAGTTCAATTCCAGAGCAATGTGACGAAACTCTTGCGCTAAAAATCTTGATTAAACGTGCCAAAACTCTGTTGAATTGAAAATCATTTGCGAAAACTTAGAACTTTCTCAGAAAGACAATTTTTACGAAATTGTTTCTCTAACTTTGCAAAATCTTCTAGTTCTGAATTGGTGTAAATTCTTACATTTGTAAGTTAATTCTAGAAGTCTACTAAGTGTAAAACTAGGTTTGTAACTTAGTCTTGGTAGTTATTTTCGATCAAATCAAACCTTCGAAAAATGCTAAGTCCTTCTTTGTGTGAAGGCAAGTTTAAGTCCTCTGGTGTTTGAGGCAAAGTTCGAAGTCCTTAAGTGTTTAAGGCAAGGATGTCCTCTGTTGTGAGGCAAGGAAGTCCTTAAGTGTTTAAGGCAAGGAAGTCCTCTAGTGTGAGGCAAGGAAATCCACTTCGGGTTGTGAAGTGGTGGAAGTCATTTACTTGGTAAAGGCAGTGTTGTCTGAGAAGGCACATTAAGAAGAATATCTAAGAACTCTCAACTGAAGGTTGAGGACTGGAGTAGGTTGGTTATAACCGAACCAGTATAAAATTCTTTTGTGTTAAGCTTTTCTCCCTTGCTTTTTACTTGCATAAATTTTGAGAGGTATCGTGAAAACCTTATTGATCAAAATCAGAAAGCTTTTAAGAAACTCAAACCTTAAGTCTTTTTCTTAAAATCTCTCAGAAAGGAACTTTCTCAGAAAGAATAAGTTCTCAGAAACTTAATCTTCTCAGAAAGCATTTTCCGCTGCAAACTCTTAATCATACCTTCTGAGTAAAAACAACTTTCTAAGTAAAAGTTTTAACAAGCAATTTTTAAAACTTGCACGACTCAACCCCCCCCCCTTCTCGTGCACACATACACTTTCAATTGGCATCAGAGCTCGGTCCTTAAGGGGTTGAGCACTTCGCAGTGTCAAGGAAAAAGATCCACGAAGGGAAATATGAACTCACCAGCTGCATTCATATCAGATGGGGCTTCAATAAACAGACCTCCGATGTTTCTCGGAGACAGCTTCGACTACTGGCGTGACAGGATGACGCTGTTCATCAAGCACACCAGTTTGGACTTATGGGATAGGATCGAGAATGGAGACTATCAGCCTCTGCAGACAATTACAGAGGATGCTGTAGTTGCAACAGACGCCGAGCCAGGAGTGGCACCTCCAGCACTCAGAACCTATACAAGACGAGTCCCTAAGGACGAATGGACCCAAGAGATGAAGGAGAAGATACAACTCAACTTCAAAGCTAAATACATTCTTCTCTGCGCCTTGCCCAAGGTAGAATACGACAAGATTGTGTCCTGTGATACCACTCAAGAAATTTGGGAGAGATTACACATGCTGCACGAAGGAAATGATGAAGTCAAGGAAACCAAGGTATCAATGCTCGTACATAAATACGAGTCCTTCTGCATGCAACCTGAGGAAACTATTGACAACATGTCAATAAGATTTCTCCACATCATAAATCAGCTAAAGGTCTTGGGAAAGACCTACTCCAACGCTGAGATGGTGAGGAAAATTCTCAGAAGCCTCTCTGCCAAGTGGCGCCCAAAGGTGACAGCAATCCAAGAAGCAAAGGATCTAAATCAGCTGGGTTTAGATGTATTGTTTGGCTCACTCAGAACTCACGAGATTGAGCTTGAAGGACTACTTGGAGGACCATCTTCATCCTCAAGACCTCAGAAAGCTCTGGCTCTGAAAAGTCAGATCAAAAAGACTTCAAAAGCCCTAAAGGCTGAAGAAATATCTGAGTCTGAAGACGATCAAAACTCAGATTCCGATGAAGATGACATCTCTCTTCTAGTAAGGAAAATGAAGAAAGCTTGGAAGAGAAGACCAAGCAAAGACAAAGAGATCACCCCTAGAAAAGGAAAGTCAAAGCCTTCTGATGCCACATGTTTCGGCTGTGGAGAAAAGGGCCACTTCAGAACGGAGTGCCCTCAGAACAAGGGAAAGAAGAAGTTCATTCCCAAGAAGAAGAAGAAGGCAATGGCTGCTACATGGAGTGACTCAGAAGAGGAAAACTCTGAGTCAGAAAGTGAAGAGGAAGCTAATGTCTGCTTCATGGCCGGTACTGACTATGTTCTGGAAATAGAATCTGAGTCAGAAGAGGTACCAAACTCTCCTCCTCTCTCATACTCATACAATGAGATCTCAGAACTCTATGAAGAGCTTCTGAGAGACTCAAACGAATTAGCTAACAATTTCAGCAAACTAAGAAAGTCTTTTAAATCCTTAGAAGCTGAAAATGCTAGACTAATTCAAGAAGTAGAGAACCTAAGGCTTGAAAGGAATGACTTTAAAAATAGATATCTTGAAAGTCACAACCTCTATCAAGCTTTAGAAACAATGTCTTCTGTAACTGTTGAAAAAGCCGAACTGGCTTTGATAGAACTACAAAAGACAAATGAGCTTCTCACTTCTGACTTAGTTAAGATGGTCAAGGGTGAAAAAATGATGACACTCTTGCTTGGTGGTCAAAGACCTTACAAGGATAAGAGTGGACTTGGTTATGAAGAAATCTTCGAACCAAATGATATTGATCCATCCTTAACTAAATCACCTCGCACGTGCATCGCATGTTTCAAGAGTGGACATGGTTCTGAAAAATGTCCTATGTTGGAAAAAGGAAAAATCTCTAAGCCTCAGAAGGCTCAAAAGAAAACTCAGAAAGCAAAGCCTTCTAAGAAGACTAACCCCTCTCAGAAGGGAAAAACTTCTCAGAAAGCAAGTGCTTCTGAAAAGGGCAAACAAAAGGTCTCTGAATCTCAAAACCATGACCCCTCTAAGAAAAGAAGGCAAAAGTCCAAGAAAGCTAACAAGCAAGGACCCAACAAAGAATGGGTACCTAAATCTGTTAACTTTGTGACTGCAGGTACAACATCAAGCACTGCTCCACCACCACGATGAGCAGTGGTACCTTGACAGTGGCTGCTCGAGGCACATGACTGGAAGCAAGCACTGGTTCAGAAGCTCAAGCCCAAAAAGGGCGGAACAGTGCGATTCGGTGATGGAGCTAAGGGAAGAGTCACTGCAATAGGAGATGTTGGTAAGGATTCCTCTCACCAAATCTCAGATGTACTTTTGGTCGATGGTTTAACTCACAATCTATTAAGCATTAGTCAATTTTGTGACAAAGGCTTAAAGGTTGAGTTTTATGCCAAATATTGTCATGTGATTAATCTCACAAATGACAAGGTCGTTCTGGAAGGAAAACGTGTTGGTAACATTTATGTTATCCATCTGGATGATCTAAAGGATCAAAACGTGGAATGCCTTGTCTCTGTCCAAGAAGACAAATGGCTATGGCATAAGAAACTTGGTCATGCCCATATGAGACTTCTTTCTGAACTCTCTCAGAAAGGACTTGTAAAGGGCCTTCCCAGAATTAAGTATCAGAAGGATGCAACCTGCGACTTCTGTGAAAAAGGGAAACAGACCAAGGCTTCCTTTCCCAGTAAAAGTGGTATTTCTACTCAGAAACCACTGGAACTGCTCCACATGGATCTCTTCGGACCAACCAGAACGCTTCCCTTTCTGGAAAACGCTATGGTCTTGTCATAGTGGATGATTACTCCAGATTCACTTGGGTTTTCTTTCTAGCTTCTAAGGAAGAAACTTTTGAGAAGTTCAAAGCATTTGCAAAAGAGTTTCAACTGAAAAGGATTCGCACATTCATGCCATTAGATCAGATCATGGTGGTGAATTTGAGAATCATGCTTTGAAAAGCTTTGTGAAAATCTGGGCATTGCTCACGAATTCTCATCTCCCAGAACTCCTCAACAAAATGGAGTAGCTGAGAGAAAGAATCGAAGCCTTCAAGAGATGGCAAGAACAATGCTCTTAGAAAGTGGACTTTCAAAAGGTTTCTGGGCTGAAGCAGTTAATACTTCATGCTACATTCAGAATCGAGTCTTTCTGAGACCAATTCTGAAAAAGACACCTTACGAGCTGTGGAAGAATAAAATACCAAACATTTCTTATTTCCATGTATTTGGTTCTTCTTGTTTCATTCTCAACACAAAGGACAAACTCTCTAAGTTTGATCCTAAGTCCGATGATGGATACTTCCTAGGATACTCCTCAGTCTCTAAAGCTTACAGAGTATATAACAAAAGGAGTAAAGTGTTGAAGAGACAATCCATATTAAGTTCAAAGAACTTAGTAAGGACATGTCTCAGAAAGATGCTAACTTAGAAGATGAGTTTGAGAAACTCAACATCTCTTCTGAGAAAGCCAAAAGGAAAATTCTTATAGATGATGAGACTGACTTCCAACCCATGGAACAATCATCTCCATCTAAAGAAAAATCTAGTAACATCATCGAAGCTCCAGAACCTAGAGAATCTACTTCTCCAAATACAATGGAACCTAGATTCTCAGAAGGACAAGCTTCTGATGACTCAGAAAGAGAACCTTCTGTGTCTCCTTCTCAGAACCCTACTCCTAAGGGATTAGAGGCTCAAGAGACTTGAAGAACGTCTCTCAGAACGAAGTCTTGGGCAATCCAGAACGTGGCGTAAGAACCAGAAGGAACTATACAAATCTTGCTATGGTTTCTGAGCTTGAACCAGACTCCATAGAAGAGGCGTTAGATGATCCTAACTGGGTAAATGCCATGCAGGATGAACTTGACCAATTCGAGAGAAATCAAGTTTGGAAACTGACTCAGAAACCCAAAGGCAAGAGTGTCATTGGGACTAAATGGGTGTTTCGAAACAAACTTGATGAAAACGGTCAAGTCGTGAGAAACAAGGCCAGATTGGTTGCACAAGGGTACAACCAACAAGAAGGGATAGACTATGATGAAACTTTCGCTCCAGTCGCAAGATTGGAAGCTATCAGAATGTTGCTAGCTTTTGCTGCACACAAAGGTTTCAAACTCTATCAGATGGACGTTAAGTCTGCCTTCTTGAATGGATACCTTTCTGAGGAAGTTTATGTAAAACAACCTCCTGGTTTTGTGAATGATGCATTCCCGGATCATGTATTCAAGCTTACAAAGGCTCTCTATGGTCTGAAACAAGCTCCAAGAGCTTGGTACGATAGATTGAGCTCTTTCCTGCTTAAAAACGGATTCTCAAGAGGAAAGTGGACACAACTCTTTTTACACTCTCAGAAGACTCTGGCTTCTTGATTGTCCAGATTTATGTTGATGACATAATATTTGGCGCAACCAATGAATGCCTTTGCAAAGAATTCTCCAAGCTTATGCAAGGTGAATTCGAGATGAGCATGATGGGAGAATTAAAATTTTTCCTAGGATTGCAAATCAAGCAAGAGTCAGAAGGGACAATTATTCATCAAGAGAAGTATACCAAGGAACTTCTGAGGAAGTTTCTGATGGATAAGGCCAAACCCATGAGCACTCCCATGCATCCCTCTCAAGTAATTGACTTGGATGAAGATGGTGAGAAAGTCTCAGAAAGCAACTATCGAGGGATGATTGGCTCACTTCTCTACTTAACTGCCTCCAGACCAGATATCCAACTCAGTGTTGGGATCTGTGCTAGATTCCAGTCTAAGCCTAAGCAATCACATTTAACTGCAGTTAAACGAATTTTACGATATTTAAGTGGAACTACTAATCTTGGTCTTTGGTACGAGAAAGGTTGTTCTTCTGATGTTGTAGGTTACTGTGATGCCGACTACGCTGGAGATAGGATAGATCGCAAAAGCACAAGTGGCTGCTGCTGCTTCTTTGGAAAATGCTTGATCACTTGGTCTTGCAAGAAGCAAAATACGATCGCCCTATCAACTGCTGAAGCTGAATATGTATCTGCTGCGAACTGCTGTTCTCATATGCTCTGGATTAAGAATCAGCTACTTGATTATCAAATAAGGTACACCAAAATCCCTATCCTCTGTGATAATACAAGTGCTATCAACTTAGCTAAGAATCCTATTCAGCATTCTCGATCCAAGCACATTGATATAAAACATCATTTTATTCGGGATCATGTGCAAAAAGGCGACATTGAACTCAAATTTGTAAATACTGAGGATCAAATCTCAGATATATTTACAAAGCCTTTACCCGAGGATCGTTTCAATGATCTGAAAGGATTTCTCAATCTAAGACGTTTCTAAGTGCTTTGAAATTTAAAAACTCTCTCTTAGAAACCCCCCTTAGTCCTAGTTTAAACTCTGAGACGAACAATAGAACTAAGCTTCTGAGCTAGAAGTAGGAAAACACAGAAAAACTCTATCTGAGAAAATTTGTTCTCAGAAGACTCATCTCTCAGAAAGGAGATCTTCTGAAACATCTCTCAGAAGGAGGGTTTCTCAGAAGGACCACCTCTCTCAGAAAGGTACCTTCCGAGAAACAAGTTACCAACGGTAACTTTTGGATAAGTGGCAGGAAACGGCTAGTTACAAGCCATGTCTATAAATACTCATAGCATTGTTTCATTTGAGCACTTTACGCTCAAACTTACCAAAACTCTGCCAAAACCTCTCCTCGCTTTCCAATCTTCATCTGCTCTCTCTCTCTCTCTCTCTCTCTGTTCTTCTCTATCTCTTCTCAAAACTTAAACCTTTCTTCCAAATGGCCGTCTCTGGAGAAATCAAGGGCTTAATGAGAAACAATCTCAATGAGATATCCGAAGATATTCTCTATGACAATGAGGAAATGCAGTCCCTATTCCACAAGACTTATCTCCCACGGAATCTAGCCATGGGAAGGGTATTGCCTCTCAATGTCTACAATCAGGTGGACGAACTTCAATTCACCTTCCTCAAGCAACCTGGATGGCCAGCCATGATGAGTTCCGAGGACGTGTGCTACCCAAATGTGGTGAGAGCTTTCTATTCGCAAATAGAAAGGTTCACCAACAAAGGGTCAAGAGCAAGATTGGTGACCAACAGATCCGCTTCTCCTCCTCTGACATCAACAAAGTCTTCAAGACCTTGAATGGTGGTGCTGTCATCGCCGACGACCCAGAATGGGTCAAGGAGGTAGATGACTCAGAAGAAGAAGTCGTGACACTTCTGACTGTAGCAACAGCCTACCACTCAAGGGGGTAAAGGTGCCTCATCTCACGCAAGAGGCCAGAATCATCTTCTCCGTTGTGCAACACACCCTTCTCCCTCGGATTGGAGACATGGGAACGTTACCACCATGGATGCCTGCCTGCTGTACCACCTGCTGAAGAAGGAAAGAGTAGATTTTGGGAGGATGGTGCTCAACTACATGATGCACCAGGCTCATCCGAAGAGGGCTCTCACAAGTCTACCTTACGGAAGCCTTCTGACCAGAATCCTCGACCATTTCTCCTTCCCACTTGAAGACTATGAATACGTCTTCAACCACAGCAAATTCTCCATGGTCACCTTCAACAACATCAAGAAGAAGAAGGTACCAGAGACGGGGCACCTAAGAAGAAGGAGGAAGCAAAGCCTTCTAAGGAGCTGCTGGTCCCAACCAGCCCTCTAAGGCTGAGAAGGAAAGGAAAAGGTTTCCGATCCTTCAGAAAAGAAGAAGAAGAAGCAAAAGGTGACTCATCCTTCTCCAACAAGGGTGACAAGGAGTATGGCTTCTGAGGAAGCTCAGAAGACTCCTCAGAAGGAACCTACGGTTGTTGAGGCTGCTGAAGACTCAGAAGAAACAACATCTGAGCAACCCATGACCAGAAAAAGGAAAGCACCTCCAACTCTCCAAGTCCCAGACGTGCCACCAGAAGGGAAAAAGAAACGTGGTCGTTTGGTAAAAGCTTACTCTAAAACTCCACCTTTTTTTCTTAAATCTTCTTCTACTTCAATTCCTGTTTCTGATTCTGTTACTGGTTTTAAACCCACCAAATTTAAAACTAAACTCCTGCATTCCTTGAAATATCAGGGAAAGTCTCACAAAGGAGTGGGGATAAAAACCACTCAGAAACAGAGCCCGCCGAAGCCGACGGGTAAAGAAATTGTAGCAGTTACTGCTACTGCTGCCACCACCGCTGCTGCTACTGCTGCTGCTGTTGAAGAAGAAGCAGAAGCTTCTCATCACTCCTCCCCATCTGGGAATTTCTCCCCCACCAGAGAAGACATTCAGGGGCATGGAGGAAATGTTGCTGATTCCTCTTCCGAGGAAGAAGATGCGGCAAGCTTTCGCATTGAGCATCGCACTCCAGATGCTGGAAGCTCCAAGAAAGAGCCCCAGAAGAAGCCATCTGAGGTTTCTATGGTGGAACTTTCTGAGGCAACCACAACTGAAGTTGCCACTGTGAATGCTGAGTCATTGGCTCAGACGATGCTTGACGTCCAGAAGGCACTGGATCAACCTTCTGAGACTCCAGAAGCTGCTCAGATGCAACCACAACAACAACTACAGCATGAGGAAGCCTTAATTGAACCAACTTCTGAGGTTGGTCTCCTCTCTTCTGAGATCCCTTTGGAACATGAGGAAACTCATGTCTCAACACATGAAGTAGTGCCAGGGACCACCAGCACTGGGCTCAGCTCAGAGGTGGGCGCTGACGCTACCATGGCTGCCGGAGTTGCAGCAGTTGAGGCATTTGTTGCCCACAGTTCCTTAGAAGGAACTCTATCTGAGAAGGACTCTCAGAAGGAACCAGAGGTTCCTCCTCTAGATATCACAGAGGTTCCTCCTACATCCTTTGATCAACAAGGTCCCACCTTCTCGATTACGGACTCAATGATCGGTTCCGGCTTTCAGCTGGGAAGGATGGTAGTCACCCCACCCTCTGTGCAATTTCGGCCTTTCTTTGGTCAAACTGAGAAGTTTAAGTGCATTGAAGCTATGCATAGCCAGATCTCAACCTTCAACCTCTCCGACGATGCTCAGACTTCTGGTGCTATGGAGCAACCATCAGCTAGGCAACCCTCTGATCTAGACCTTGCTCTAGTTTCTGAGGACACTCAAAGGCAGCCTTCCATTGAACTTGCTGCTATTGAAGGTAAAGCTGTCCAAGAAGAAGAACCTCCTGAATATCAAACAAGGGATATAATCGATGAAGTACTTGAGGCTGAAGTCTCTCGTCCTCCTTCATCTCAACCCTCATCTTCTCAACAGCCTTCCACTGCCTCTGAACTCCCTCCAGAATGCGCTCAGAATGCGACTCAGAGCGAGATTCTCATGGAGATATGCCAGCTGCTACGCTACATTGCCAGAAGGCAGTAGTTCTAAGTCAATAATGGCGTTTATGTCTTAGCCACCCTTTTTGATGTAACAAAGGGGGAGTAGGATAAATTGATAAAATTTTTGTACATTGGCTATCGTAAACACTAGGCTAGAACTTAGGGGGAGCAACAACTTAGGGGGAGCCAAATATTTTGTATCTTTACAAAACCATAAATGAAAAATCATTATTTTGGCATCTCATGTTTTACCTATTTTATGCTTATCTTTTATTATTTATTTTTTTTTGGCATCTCTTGATTTACTTAGCTTGGTTTTTCTGAATTTCATACATACATTTATCATGAAATACATGCTATGTAATTGATAATCTCAAACAGTGATCATACATTGCAAACTTGAATTGTTGATTATCACAGCCTTCTAAGAAAATAACGAAGCCTTCTCTCAGAAAGCTAAGTTAGTTTCTAAGAAAGCAAAAGTGCATTCTGAATAAGTTATGAACTTACTCAGAAACACTTCTGAACTTAAGCAAAATTATTATCTTAAGACTTAAGTTGTTATCATCAAAAAGGGGGAGATTGTAAGCTCCAAAACCCTTATGAGAGAATTAAGCATAATTCTCTTAGAGTTATGAAAGTTTTAATGATAACAAGGTAAGCCATAAGTATAAAATTTTACTTAAGGTTTGCTAATATGTGCGCTAAGTGTCTCAGAAAGCTTTAAATTATTGCAATGCCATGAGCAAAGACCAAGACAAAACATCAAGTAGCCTTGAAATCAATTGAAAGAATCATAGCGTCAAAGATATCAGAAAGGATGTCTCAGAAGCGCAGAAGGTGAAAACATGTTTCTGAGGAAAGAACACTGTCGCCTCAGAAGGGTCTCAGAAGACCTCGCGACTAGTAGTTCTCAGAAGGGTCTTCCCTCAGAAGGTTTAGGCTCAGAAGTCCGTACAACTCTTAGAAGGTTGGACTCAGAAGCAACCAAGTGTCTGGACTCAAGGGAGTGCAAACAGTCTCAGAAAGCTCGCTACAACTAGCCAAGGAAGTGGGAACACGCGCACTGTTGCAGTTCTGAAAAGTTCCTCATTTTGCGCTGACTGTAGCAGGAGCCGTTCTGAAAAGGACACAGCCACATAAGCAAAGTGAAAGCTTCTAATTTCGCGGCTCTTTGATGCCTATATATATGAGTTCAATTCCAGAGCAATGTGACGAAACTCTTGCGCTAAAAACTCTTGATTAAACGTGCAAAAACTCTGTTGAATTGAAAATCATTTTGCGAAAACTTAGAACTTTCTCAGAAAGACAATTTTTACGAAATTGTTCTTCTAACTTTGCAAAATCTTCTAGTCCTGAATTGGTGTAAATTCTTACATTTGTAAGTTAATTCTAGAAGTCTACTAAGTGTAAAACTAGGTTTGTAACTTAGTCTTGGTAGTTGTTTTCGATCAAAACAAACCTTCGAAAAACGCTAAGTCCTTCTTTGTGTGAAGGCAGTTTTAAGTCCTCTAGTGTTTGAGCAAAGTTCAAAGTCCTTAATTGTTTAAGGCAAGAAGTCTCTGTGTGAGGCAAGGAAGTCCTTAAGTGTTTAGGCAAAGAAGTCCTCTAGTGTGAGGCAAGGAAATCCACTTCTGGTTGTGAAGTGGTGGAAGTCCTTTACTTGGTAAAGGCAGTGTTGTCTGAGAAGGCACATTAAGAAGAATATCTAAGAACTCTCAACTGAAGGTTGAGGACTGGAGTAGGTTGGTTATAACCGAACCAGTATAAAATTCTTTGTGTTAAGCTTTTCTCCCTTGCTTTTTACTTGCATAAATCTTTGAGAAAAACTCTACCACGATTCTAATTGAGAGGTCTCGTGAAAACCTTACTAATCAAAATCAGAAAGCTTTTAAGAAACTCAAACCTTAAGTCATTTTCTTAAAATCTCTCAGAAAGGAACTTTCTCAGAAAGACTAAGTTCTCAGAAACTTAATCTTCTCAGAAAGCATTTTCCGCTGCAAACTCTTAATCCTACCTTCTGAGTAAAAACAGCTTTCTAAGTAAAAGTTTTAACAAGCAATTTTTAAAACTTGCACGATTCAACCCCCCCTTCTCGTGCACACATACGCTTTCAGTGTATGCCCTAGAGGGTCAATCATAGTTGCGTTTTATTATAATATTATGAAATTTTATATTATATGTTTATATATATATATATATGAGGCATTTTATTCATTAATTATTTATTTATTTTAATGAACATTATGAAGTCCTTAGAATGAAATTATTTAATATTAGGTACATGACCTAATAGTGAGACTTCATTCTTAAATGTCCCTAGTCGAGTATTACTGAAAGAACAAGACAACAGTAATGCGTTGAGACTAGTATGTGTAACACCCCGCTACTTAGGGGTGTCCGTGCGAAGGGCACTATCCCAACGAACACGCTAAACGTATGCATAAACTCTTAAATAAACTGAATTAACTGAAAATAACTGTTAAACTGATAACTGTAATTAACTTATATAACTGGTATAACTGGAATAACTGTTTAACTGCTGAGAATACTGAAAATAACTGAACGTAACTGGGAAGGTAACCTGCCTCTAAAGTCTGGAGCAAACTATTACAACTGAAACTGAAATGTCTTATAAACTAATAACTGGAATAAACATAAAACAAAATCTTAAGACTCCACGATCGAAGCGGAGCTCACCCAAGATAACAGCTGAACGACCTCTAGTGGTTCAACGACTCCTCGTCGGCTGCGGGATCGTACTCTGAAATATGGTTGATGAGGGGTGAGTCATCGACTCAGTGATGGGGAATATGCATGCAATGCAACATTCATAACACATATATCACAAACTGGCATGTTATCAACCACACAATCAATATCATGTCGAGCTGTCACACTAAAGCCTGCATACCAAGCCCCATTACTGTACATTGTATCTGTGATCTGTCACCCAGCACTCAGCATAGGCATAATCAAATCTGACTCAGCGCGCGGCATGAGTTTACTCATAACTGACCCTCGTGGGGTATATCTGTATCGGCAACCAAGCCGTTCGATAACCGGATCGGAACGTACTTGGCGGGCTCGGGCGACTCACCGCTAATTAGTAAACCATACTAAGATACCGGGACTGATCACCGGCCATAGCGTCTGACTTGTACTAATCAGGGGCGACGTAACTACTCTAGACAGTCAGCACATAACTCACTCTAGCAATCATACATATCATGAATTCTATTTATAGTCTACTTATCTGTCTTATATCACATGTTATATCATAAAGCAGTAAACAGCCAGCCACTCAGCAATTCACATACACAGCATGAAAACATAAGTCTCTACTATTCTATTCTAACCACCAAACATGTTACTAATTGTACTACTACTCTACATACAAACACATGCATAATAACTATTATTATCTTTCCTAATTATCTAATTATCAAACATAAATATATGCCATAAATGCTAAACTACATGCAAGACCTCCACTCACCTGGATATTCCTGACACTGAGAAGCACCGTCAGCTCCGGCTCCAGCCAGCGGCACTGCGTTCGCACCTGAACTGCAAAAAGGACCCATTAGGACCCTGAAGAAGAGAAAACAAAACTTGAACTACTGCTGCGGATCACGTCGTCGCTAGCGAGGTACTGCCTCTCGCTAGCGAAGGGTCGATCGCTGGCGAGCTCCTCCTGCTCGCTGGCGACCATCACGCAGAAAAAGGGCAAAAACAACTTTTTACTCACCGTCGGGAATTTGCTCAAGCAGAGTATCCCCAAGACGTCGAAACCTCACTCCGATAGAGTTCCTTTACTAAAAAAGAACGCCCAAAAGCACTACTCTTGAAAAAGGCGGGAGAGTGAGGTGTGAAGGAAAAGAACTCCACTACTACTCATATATATAGGTGAGGGGGGACAGGCTGACATCATGCTGCGTCCGATGTGGGACTTTGGTCCGGTCGCTAGCGACCAGCTCTTCGCCGGCGAGCACGGGTTGCTCGCGAGCGAGCGTCTTCTGACAGCAACGCGTTGACGTTCGTTCCGTACGATGTGGGACTAGAGCCCCTCGCTAGCGACTCTCATGTGGTCGCTGGCGACCAACTGCTCGCTAGCGAACACTGATTGCTCGCTAGCGAGTCCCCTCTGTCAGCAACTTGCTGACGTGTTCTGACGTGTCCCAAAGAGAATCCTTCCTAAGGGATACCGTGATACAGGGTATCACAATCTCCTCTCCTTTTAAGGATTTGGTCCCCAAATCCAAACTAAGCATAAAAGAAAAAGCATACTAGAAATATACTGAGGCTTACCTCGTGGATCAAAAAGATACGGGTACTTCTCTTTCATCGACTGCTCCGTCTCCCATGTGGCTTCGTCTCCAGAGTGATTCTCCAGATGACCTTGACTAGAGGTACCTCCTTCGAACGAAGCTTCCTGATCTGATGGTCAACGATGGCCACTGACTCCTCCTCATAGCCCAAACTCTAGTCTATCTGTACCGGCTGTGAACTCAGAACGTGAGACTCATCAGGAACGTAATTCCTCAGCATGGACACATGGAAGACTGGGTGAACCTGCTAACTCTGCTGGAAGAGCTAACCAATAAGCAACCCCGGCCAACTCTCTCCAGAATCTCATATGGTCCGATGTAGCGTGGATTCAGCTTTCCTCGCTTACTGAACCGTACCACCCCCTTCATCGGGGATACTCGCAGAAACACCTGATCCTCGACCGCGTCTCCTCTTGTCTGCATATGCCTTCTGACGAGAATGAGCTGCTGCCAAGCGTTCCCTGATAACCTTCACCTTCTTCAGAGCCTCCTGAACCATGTCTGGACCCACTGACTGAACCACACCTGTCTCAAACCAGCCTATAGGCGAACGACAACGCCTACCGTACAACGCCTCAAACGGTGCCATCTGGATGCTAGCCTGGTAACTTTTGTTGTATGCAAACTCAACCAACGGTAACTGCTCATCCCAGGAACCGCCAAAGTCCAAGGTGCATGCTCTCAACATATCCTCCAACGTCTGGATCGTGCGCTCGGACTGACCCTCAGTCTGTGGGTGGAAAGCTGTACTGAGATCCAACCTCGTACCTAAAGCCTGATGTAAAGCACGCCAACACCTGGACGTGAACTGTGACCCTCTATCTGATA
>CM024265.1:19680045-19783177 GCA_013621005.1 Aeschynomene evenia
TGCTTTGGCAGACCCACACTACATCGATAACTGTCTTGACGAGTGCCAGGCATCGGAAGACTATCATGACTTAATATTTCATAATGAGGGGTTTTCATAAATAGATCTCACCATATAATGTTAAACTATTTAACATATATAATTCATACATGTATCTCATACATATATATAAAACATGCAAATGCAACATACATGTAAAAATAGAATAAAATAAATAAAGCATATGAGAACTTATATACATGCATCCCATGACATGATAAAAGAAATACTTTATGTCATTTTAATCAATCACAAACACGCGCTCGGAATAGATAGCACGAGGTTCTCGAATTTTAATTAAACATATTAATTAAAAGATCTCAAATTTGAAATGCAAATATATCATATATATATATAGGTGTTCTGTTTTAACTAATCTTATTAATTAAAAGGATTTCAAAATTTGAAATATAGATACTCCATATATATAGATGTTCTGTTTTTAATTAATCTCATTAACTAAAATATTTCAAAATTTGAAATATAGATACTCCATATATATAGGTGTTCTGTTTTTAATCAATCTCATTAATTAAAATATTTCAAAATTTGAAATATAGACATTCCACATATATAGGTGTTCTGTTTTAATCAATCTCATTAATTAAAATGATTTCAAAATTTGAAATATATATATATATATAATGGAATAGAAAACGCACGCTTACTATATATAAGCAGCGGCCATTGGAAGTTCTATTTGCAACATACTCTTCTCAGGTATGGCCTATATACCAGGCGAAGCATAGCAAGATTCACGGAACTTCACGGAACCATTTGAAATATATATACAAGGCGCAAGAATAGATACTGACTATAATCGTGACGTGCATTTGACTTCAGATTTTAGCTTTAAAATTTTTTTTTTGAATTTCAAAATAACCATACTTCAAAACCGAATTATCTTGATATGGATACAAGAATTTCAAAATACAAGAAAAGCCAATCTTAGCCATTCTTGGCCAAGATTTCGAAAAAGAAATAAATTTTGAAATTTGACATAGCCACATGGATTCATAAATATTAATTCATCATCATGAAAATAGCCATATGAATTTAAAATAAATCTAATTCATCATCAAGAAATCAAAATTTTTTTTGAAAATAATGATTGAACACATATGAATTCAACTCTTGAATTTATGTGTCTCACATGTTTATGAAAATCAAGTTTATACAAGAGTTTTTCTCAAACCACATATATCAAAATCGAATTTTGACAGAAACACATCAATATATAAAATGAGTTACAGAGTCATCTCATAACACTATCAATAGAAACATGCTTTTATGAATCCTTATTGACAAAAACAAAACCATGTTATCACATAACATATGAATTTCAAAATTATCATATAATCATATGAATAAAACATATTCATACAGAAAATACAAAACCGTGTTTATCACATAAACAAAAAGAAAAACATAACAAAACCGTATTTATCATATAAATTACAGGTAATGCCATCAAACAGAAGTACATTTTCACAAGTGGCTCTGATACCACTGTTGGGAAATCATGCATATAGAAGCAACGGAAAACAAAAATTTTACATGCAATTCCCTCCCATAGACCCTTGTGAAATATCATAAATCATATTTGATTTACCTGTTGAAGCGTGACAGCTACACGAAATGAGCTATGTCAATCCTTCCGACGCAGTAGCAGCGGCGGCCTTTAGAAGTCCACACAGCAGCTGTGGCCGTCACACGTCCACCTTGATGCTCCTCTGAGACTCTCTATGCTAGTAGTGAATTTCAGAGAAAACAATGATTAGCTTTCTCTGAGTGAGAGTGTGTGAATTCAAAATTCTTGTGTGTGAGGCTAGGCTCATATGTGTTGCAATTTATAGCCAACACTCCACTCTCATCTCATAGAAAACCTAAACCTAGTTTGTGTCTTATTGGGCCCATCTGATGTTAGCCCAATGCAATTAAATTAGTCACACTAATTTAATCTAATTAAGCATCAATTTAAAACTGATTTAGTGTGTGACCCTATAGGTTCTCATAACGTTGGCAATATTATTAAATACTATTTAATAATATAAACAGTGAGCGGTATCTAGCAACACATCACTGTTACCCAAGTTTATAAGAAAGTCAATGGTTTGACATAACCTTTACGTGATCGATGTTATTGTACAATTCAATCCCTTTGTCCAAATATCTAGATTTAACACAAGCATGGAATTAGTCATCTTGTATAGTTAAATCGTTAGTTTCTTGATTACCGAGTAGACTGATAAAATTAAATGAGATTAATGTCACACATTAATTCATTTCAGCACGGCCATGCATTTACTCAGTCCTACTCATCAAGGGGCCCACAGATATATCTCTCGTAATGTGAGAGGGACAAATCCTATCTACGTTACTCACATCTGCATACATGATTCGCGATATATCCAATAATCGACTTTATAGTTATCCTGTTACGGATAACGTTTGACGATATTAAAACATACAGTTTCTCATGTAGCGGATTGCAATAACTTCAAGTCGAAGGATCACATGTACATCATCACTATGAGAATCATCTATGACATTCACGTTACGATCCATGTGATGTTCTCATGGCGGGTCAATCCAGTATACTACAATTATACCTATGTGTAGACTTGATATCACATATCCATAACCTGTGAGAAAATGTTATCAGTCCATACACATACTAGCCTCAATGCATTACTATTGTCCTTTTTGTTCAGTAATACTCGACTAGGGACATTTAAGAATGGATTCTCACTATTAGGTCATGTACCTAATATTTAATATTTAAATAATTCAATTCTAAGGACTTCATAATGTTCATTAAAATAAATAAACAATTAATGAATGAAATGCCTCATATATATATATATATATATATATATATATATATATATATATAAAATAAAATGTCATAACATCATAATAAAAACGCAATTATGATTGGCCCTCTAGGGCATACACCAACAAATACTACCATTATTCTCATTACTCCTTTCAATAAATAGCAATAGCAAGAACACTAAACCACACACCATCACTTTAAAAAAAAATCAATTGAATAATTTCTTCTTCCTTAAGTAATTTAAAAATATGAAAATTAAATATTTGTTTTCCTTATTATGATATGAGTTCCAATATTTGTCAATTCTTCAAAATAAAAAAATTAAAAATAAGTATGGATACATTTTTAATTAATAATACTTAATTTGTAACCTTACTTAATTATTACAAATTAAGAATTATTAATTAAAAATGCAACCATTAATAATTTTTATTTTTATTTTTTGAAAAATTAAAAAATATTGGAACCAACATTGTAACAAGAAAAACAAATATTTAATTTTAATATTTCTAAATTATTTAAGGAAGAAGAAATTATTTTATTGATTTCTTTTTAAAGTGATGATGCGTGGTTTAATGTTCTTGATATTTACTGGAAGGAATACTGAGAACAATGATAATATTTAAATTATTGTAATAGTTTTTAGTGACTCTTTGAGTGACCTACATCATCTTTTGTTATCTCCAATGACCAGATCCATAATGAAAAATAAATAATGATAAAACTGACCTATTATAAAGTGGCTAGTAATTCATCTCTATTATCTGATTAATATATATATAAAACGTTGATAATTTTTTTAAATAGTTTTTAAATCGTGTTATGTGTGTTAATATTAGAGACATTGATTCATTTCTAACACTTTGATAAGATTTACTCATTTGTGGTTAAATAAAGATGACAAGTTATTATTAATTAAAATTGTAGTCATACTTAATAATTTTTTTTATTTTGAAAAATTAAAAAACATTAGAACTCACATCGTAATAAAGAAAACAAATATTTAATTTTAATATTTTTAAATTCTTTAAGGAAGAAGAAATTATTCAGTTGATTTCTTTTCAAAGTGATGGCGTGTGGTTTAGTGTTCTTGCTATTTATTTAAAGGAGTAATGAGAATAATGATAGTATTTAAATTATTATTGTAATTATTTTTAGTGATCCTGTGGGTGACCTACATGACTACATCATCTCTTGTTATCTTAAATAACCAGATCCATAATGAAAAAGAAATAGTGATGAAACTAATTTATTATAAAGTGTCTGGTAATTCGTCTCTATTTGTTGGTAAGTAAATATAAAAAACGTTGGTAATTTTGTAAAACAACTGGTAAGTCGTGTTATGTGTGTTTGTAATGAAGACATTGATTCCTTGCTAAAACTTTGATAAGATTTACTCTTTCATGGTTGAATAAAGATGACATGTTATTATTAATTAAAAATGTAACCATACTTAATTTTTTATTTTTTTATTTTAAAAAAATAAAATATTGAAACGTAACCCACATCGTAATAAGGAAAACAAATATTTAATTTTAACATTTTTAAAATATTTAAAAAAAATTATTCAATTAATTTATTTTAAATTAAAATAATTATTTTTTTATTATTTTCTTGTGATTTAAATTACATAGTTTTTTTATAAAATATAAAAAATGCGAAAAATATGAGTTGAGGAAAGAAAAGGGAAAAAATAAAATATTAAATTAATTGTTATTTGATAAAGATTGCACAATGTAAAACTTAGAAAGCACAGTAGAGAAAAGCTCAAAAAACAAGGCAATCGTCGCCTTAGTTCGTCCCGTGTCTTCGTACAAATATCATTTCCGATTCTTATTCTACGGAGATACGACCAACCTTTCCCTATTATTGGGCATGAGTAACTAGTGGAGATGGTCATTATTGTTGGCTGATGATTTGTAGTAATTTATTTTGATTAAAAATTTGGTGGTTATAACATAAGGCTGCAGTAGTTCCACTTGTTAGTACATTAGTATGCACTTGTTAAGGACATCTTTTTTCCATTTCTGCCTTGAATTTTGATTTAATTTTGTTGAGAAAGTCTGCACTTGTTAAAAGATTTGCATTTTTACAAAACCATGCTTCATTTTGGGGTTTTGCCCAATAAGCTTACTTACCCTTTTGTGCTTAACGCATGTTCTGGGGTTGGGGATTTGAAATTAGGGGAAATGGTTCATGGTTCAGTGGTGACGTTTGGTACTCTCGGTTTCACGTTCCCCACCTAGAAAACGGAACCCGCAGACTGCATATCAAACTTCTGCAGCAACACGAAAAGGGGCAACACCCCTAGTGGGCTTATGTTGCGAGGCCAAATGCCGATTTTGCCAAAAGAGCAGTAACCAACAATGGGGTTCGTTCTCAGAAGAGCGTCGAATCTAACATTATTTAAGAACAGAACAAACCCTTCATACTAAAAAACATTGGAAGACTATACTGTCTATACAGGACTCACCTGAAAAGAGAAATAACAGAGGCACCAAAAATAAAAGCCACGGAGGGACCTCTTTGTAATTAAAGACAAAGGCACAAACTTGCGTTCAAACATATATGGGCGCAATTTATCACTACCCTTCTCTCATGTACTTCTTTCTCCTGCTTTCTCTTCTTCCCTTTTTTCTTTTTTCTCCTCTTTTATTCTTTTTCTCTCTTTCCCTTTCTCTCTGGTCTGTCTTCTCTTCTTCTCCTTCTCCTCCCCTCTACCTTTACCTTGACTCCTTCTCCTTTTCTTTTTTCCCATTTCCCTCTTTTATATTGGTCTCTCTCTCTTATTATTATTATTATTATTATTATTATTATTTGAAGGTAGTGAAACGTGAAAAGGGGGTTGAATCACGTTCCAACTATAAATCCTGTTTCTGAAAATTACTTAAAAATAAAGATCAAGTATAAACTTGTCTTGCACAGCGGAAACAATTGTTAGTAAATAAACATAAACTTAGCCTATAGACAAGACTATAATAGATCTTGAAAATATATTTACTTTCAAGGTCTTCTAAATGATAAAAGGTTAAAACTTTAACCTTCAACACTTAGACAATGATGATGATGATTTGCGCAACTTATGTATGTGTGTGTATGCAATGATAAATTGTTAAAACAATAATAATAAAAGCGTAGGGAAGAAAGAAAGCACACACATAAATTTTATACTGGTTCGGCAACGTGCCTACTCCAGTCCCCAGGATACACCTGAGAGTTCACTATCACCACCACAACTAGGTGGACTTTCTTGCCTCTGCTACACCACAAAGGACTTCAACCTGCACCTTCACCAACCAAGGTGACTCACTGCCTTTGAAAACCACAAAGGACTTCACTTGCACCACAACTAGGTGACTAACTGCCTCTGGCAACTCCAAAGGACTTCAATCCTTGCCTTCAACACTGAAGGACTTTCTACCCTTGCCTTAGACCCTCTAAGGACTTCTTGCCTTACAAAAATAAGGACTTTGTATAAAAGATGTGGTTTTTACCAATCAAGAACTTAGATGCAACTAAGTTGGAACCTTGATTGATTTTTCTCTCAAAGAATAACTAGCAAAGCTAGGATAAACAACAAAAGCTCACTCTTTTAAGAATTACAACCTTTACCCAAATAAAAATAAGAACTTGAGGTTTAGAGGTTGAAGATGAAGAGAAATTAGGATTCAATTCAACAGAGTTTTAGCACTTGTAAGCTTGGGTAGTCTCTTGAATTCTTGGGCATTGAGGTCTTCTATTTATAGAGAAAAAAGAGCCTCAATTTCGAAAATCATAGGCTTAATCTCCACCCTTGATTTGAATTTGTAATCTCTTGATCCAATGGTGAGAATTCCTTGATATGATTTGAAATTTGATCTTCCAAAAACAGAAAAATCAAATAAGAGGAAGTTTCATCTTGGCCATTGATTCAAATAATTCCCTTTAATCCAAAGGTTATTATTTGATCTTAAATATGGAAACTTTGTAACCAAGAATTAGAAAAGAGGAAACTTCATCTTGGCCCTTGAATTTGAATTGTGCCTTGATCTTGTGGTGTGCATTGCTTCAACATTTTTTCACACAATCTTGCTAAATCAAGCAAGTTGTATGTGCCACTTTTGGAGAGAGAATGACTAGGGTTTTTAGCTTTTCTTGCTCCACAAGTGTGCCTCCATGTTGGTACGAATTAGGATTTCACAATTTCTCATTTTTTGAAAATCCTAAAACACCAAACATGGTCTTCCAGGGAATCTTTTGAAGGTTGATTCTTGAATCTTGAAAATTCTTGAATCTTGTATCTTGAGGCTTGGGATTCTTATGAATCTTGAGATTCTTCGGGATCTTGATAGAATCTTCGGGAGTCTTCTGGAATCTTCACAGAATCTTCGGGAATCTTCTAGACTTGAAATTCTTGACAGAATCTTCTGAGGTCTTCTAACTTCGTGTAGAATCTTCAACAGAATCTTCTGGTCCCGCATGGAATCTTCCGGGAATCTTGTAGATTCATATAGAATCTTTAGGAGGCTCACAAAATCTTTTTAAAGTGTCCTAAAAAATATTCTGTTACTTAAATGCAAAATATATTCTACAATAAATTCTAGATAATTATTTTTAAATCTTTTGCATTTAATTCTCCATACAAGATCTTTCTAGATTTCCCCCATATATAAATAATTTCGAAATCTTGAAAGATAATATGTAAAATAGAGATTTGATTTTGATTCCCTATTTTAATTCTTATATTTCGAAAATATATATTATATATATATTAAGATACATGAATGATTAAATAGAGATTTTCTATTTAAATCCATGCACTTTCCATAAATAGATTTTTGGGAAATCATAGAGTCTTCCTACCAAACTTTCCTTAATTAGAAAAACTTTGATTTGGTTTTCAAAAAATTAGAATTGCTTGTCTTCCAAGTCTTTTATGTTACGCCACTTTTGATGGTCCATGGTGGTCAAGATGTGTCTTTTTATTTTATCAAATAAATTAAATCCTAAAACACACTTAACAAACCATTAGTCCAATCAAATTAAAATTTTTATTTTAATTAAGAATTTTATCATTCAAAACCTTCAATGATGAGGTAAAGGGTTCTTGGAGCTAACAATCTCCCCCTTTTTGATGATAACAATTCCAATTGAAATAAAGGGTTTGATTTGATTAAAGATGAAAATATTTTCTTAAGACAAGAAGTCTTAGGAAATTATTTTCTATAAAAAAAATATAAAGTTAGAAAATAACAAAGAAATAACAAAGTGCAAGAACTTTAAAAACTAAAATCAAAGTTTTAAAAACAAGAAATTTTAAGCTCCCCCTAGAGCAAGTGAATGTGTTCTTGAAAAAGTCTTGAACTTGAGTCTTCAATATCTTCAATCTTGTGAACCTTTATCTTCAATTACTTCTTCCCCTTTGTTACATAAAAAAGGCTTAAGCTTACTTCCTGAGAATTTGAAGAATATAACGGAACTTTTCAATAGTCACGTTCTCTTGAGATTGAACATAAGACTCTTCAAGTTTGAAGAACTTGAGCATCCTCTTCAAGATTTCTGTAGGAATTAAATTCCCTTCAACTTGAAATGCATGAAAAATTCTTTTGAAGAGTATCTTGATCAAGTAGCATAGGCTCCCCCTGAGAAGTACTTTCTTCATGGTTGATTGAAGATTAAAAGGATGTGTTTCAGGTTGTGTATGGGTTGGTGTATGTGTATGTGGTTTGCACAAGGTGAGGGAAAGAAATAGGAGTAGAAAAGAAAGCTTTGTTGTGTTTGATGGTTGAGGGATGAAAGAATATATAGATGGTGTATGGAGGGGGGGCATGAATTGCGAGATTAATGATGCAAAAAGAGGGAAAATCTCAAAAAAATTGCAAGGATTTTCCATGTGAATATCTCTCAAAATACTCTTAGAAATAGGCATTGTAAATCAAGAAAGAATAAACAATATTTCTCAATATTATCATTTAATTTAAATGACAATAATTTAAGAAAATAAAATTTATTTTTCAAGAAAGAGAGAGAGAGAAATTCGAACCATATATATATATGTGGGTAAATAAAAAAGATATAGTGTGGAAAATAAAGATATGTAATGATTTTCATAAAAGATTTCTTCCACCAAATCTAGATTTACTCTAGATAATATCCATTTAAATTCAAATAAGAATAATCTTAATTTTCAATACCATTATTTAATAATAAATAACAATATTTGAAAAATTAAAATATATTCACCATTAATGCAATATGTGGGGCTCAATTTTTGAGCTATATGGGTCATCTTGGATTTTAATTTTTCTTCCATGAGGCCCATGTAGAGACATGAGAGGCCCATTGATTTTATCAAAGCCCATAAATATTTTTGAAGCCCAATAATCTAGATACAAGCCTTTACAGCTTGTCTGAGGCCCAAAGCCCATCAGTAGTTCGAGGCCCAGTTAAGGCCCAAAACCTGTATGAGGCCCAAGACCCATATGAAAGCCCATCAACTTTTCTTCAATACGGGTGGTCTTAATATAGTAATTAGCAATACTGTACACCCGGTTTCTTCAAAAGATCTTCAGAAGGTCTTCAAATGAGGTTCAGAAAAATTTTCCGAAACTTATATGTCTTCAAAAATAGACTTTAAAAAATCTTCAAACTCTTGAGACAGAACTCAAGGCTTTCAAAAAGTCTTCAAAAAAAAACTTGAGACAAAACTCAAGGTCTTCAAAAAGTCTTGAAATTTGGCCCATCATGAAGAAAAGGGGTGCAAAATGCAGTCTTCATTGGTGTTCAGTTGACTTTTCGTTGACTTCAGTAGTTGACTTTTCTGTTAACTTCTGAATGTTGGCATGTTGATTTTTCTTCATCTTCTTGAATGCTTACTAACTTTTGGGGTAAACTTAAAACTTTTTAATTTTCAAAAAGATTTTAGAAAAGAGTTTTTAAAAGCTCTTTAGGTTATGTAAACCTTTCAGCGTGCTAAAACGATCTTCAGCTAAAGGTTTTGTAAATATGTCAGACACTTGGTCTTCCGTACTCACAAACTTTAACTCAATATTGCCTTTCTGCACATGGTCTCTTATGAAATGATGTTTAACATCAATATGCTTAGACCTAGAGTGCTGAATGAGATTCTTAGCCAAAGCTATTGCACTTGTGTTATCACACATAACAGGAATTTTATCATACCTGAGATTGTAGTCAAGTAGTTGATTTCTTACCCATAAAATTTGTGTAACACATCCAGCAGCAAACATGTATTCTGCTTCTGCGGTTGATAGTGCAATGATATTTTGTTTTCTGCAACTCCATGTGATGAGTGCATCCCCAAAGAACACACAACATCCACTGGTGCTTTTTTTGTCAACCCGGTCTCCGGCGTAATCAGCATCACAGAAACCTGTAACCATAGAGGAGATATCTTTCTTGTACCAAAGGCCAAGATTAGTAGTACCTGCCAAGTATCTAAGAATACGCTTGACTGCAGTTAGGTGAGACTGTTTTGGACAAGATTGAAATCTTGCACAAACGCCAACACTTAACTATATGTCAGGCCTAGATGCAGTTAAATAAAGCAGGGACCCGATCATACCTCTGTAGGTGCTTTCAGACACCTTTTATCCTTCTTCATCCTTGTCAATGACTTGTGATGGATGCATCAGAGTTTTCATGGGACTACACTTGTCCATTAAGAATCTTTTGAGAAGTTCTTTGGTGTACTTTTCTTGATGTATGAAGGTTCCATCAGCTTGTTGCTTGATTTGAAGTCCTAGGAAGAACTTCAATTCTCCCATCATACTCATTTCGAACTCCCCCTGCATTAGATCTGCAAACTTTCTACATAGAGATTCGTTAGTAGCACCGAATACTATATCATCAACATAAATTTGCACAATTAATAAATCAGAGTTATCAGATAGAGTGAAAAGAGTTGTGTCCACTTTTCCACGAGTGAATCCATTCGTAGTCAAGAAGCTACTAAGTCTATCATACCAAGCTCTAGGAGCTTGTTTAAGACCGTATAACGCTTTAGACAAACGATAGACGTGCTCGGGATAGGTTTCACTGATAAAACCTGGAGGTTGCTTGACGTAGACTTCCTCACTGAGGACACCATTGAGGAATGCGGACTTCACATCCATTTGATATAGCTTTATTCCTTTGTGTACATCGAATGCAAGTAGCATCCTTTTGGCTTCTAGTCTTGCAACTGGCGCGAAGGTTTCGTCGTAGTCGATTCCTTCTTGCTGGTTGTATCCTTGTGCCACAGTCTAGCTTTGTTCCTAGTGACCTTTCCAGATTCGTCTAACTTGTTTCGGAATACCCACTTTATGCCGATAATTGTTTTGCCCTTGGGTTTCTGAACAAGCTTCCAGACTTCATTCTTTTCGAATTGTTCGAGTTCGTCTTCCATGGCTTCCACCCAACTGGGTTCATCCAATGTTTCTTGAACTGTCTCAGGTTCGATTTCTGAAACAAGTGCAACATTAGATTGAAATCTCAGGGATCTTCTTGTTCTTATCCCATGAGATGGATCGCCAAGAACTTTGTTATCTCTGACAGATTTGAGATCGTTTATTCCGATCTTTCTTCTTAGAACGGGTTCTTGAACTTCAATAGACTCAACCCCTTGAGGAGTAGAGGGTTCTTGAGCTACAATGATTCTTGGTTCATCTCCCCATGAATCGGGTGATTCCTTCATAACTTGATGATCATCTTCTACAATAGGTGTTTGATCATGACTTTCGCAACCTTTAGTTGAGATAGTTAGATCCTTCAATCTTTCTTCGATGTCATCTAGATTATGTTGGATGTCTTGCTTTAGTTCCTTGAACTTGATATGGATGGTTTCTTCGACTATCTTCCTTTGTTTATTATACACCCTGTAAGCTTTAGAAACAACAAAATATCCTAGAAACACTCCGTCATCGGATTTGGAATCAAACTTTGACAGCTTGTCCCTTGTGTTCAGGATAAAGCAAGGTGAACCAAAAATATGAAAATAAGATATATTGGATATTCTTCCTTTCCAAAGCTCATATGGAGTTTTATTGAGACTTTGCCTTAAGAAAACACAATTTTGAATGTAGCAAGCTGTATTAACAGCTTCTGCCCAAAAACCTTTTGATAAACCGCTTTCCCAAAGCATTGTTCTCACCATCTCAATGAGGCTTCGATTCTTTCTCTCAGCTACTCCATTTTGCTGTGGAGTTCTAGGAGAGGAAAATTCGTGAACAATACCAAGATCCTCACAAAGATTTTCAAAAGCATGATTTTCAAACTCACCTCCATGATCAGAACGAATGGTGGTGATGCGAGAACCTTTTTCGTTAGAAACCATTTTCGCAAATGTTTTAAATTTTGAAAACGTCTCATCCTTAGAAGGCAAGAAAATTACCCAAGTGTATCTACTGTAGTCGTCAACTATGACAAGGCAATAATATTTGCCCGCAAGAGAAGCCTGTCTTGTAGGACCAAAGAGATCCATATGTATTAGCTCAAGTGGTCTAGTAGTAGAGACTACTTTCTTACTTTGGAAAGAAGCTTTGGTCTGCTTTCCCTTCTCACAGAAATCACAGGTTGTATCCCTGTCATAGCGGATCTTGGGAAGCCCCTTGACCAAACCTTTCTGAGATAACTCGGAAAGTAACTTCATGTGGGAATGACCCAACTTCTTGTGCCAAAGCCACTTGTCATCCTCAAAGGATGCTAAGCATTTCACATCTTGATCCAAAAGGTCCTCAAGATAGATGACATAGGTGTTGCCCAGTCTTCTTCCCTCGAGAATAACTTTACTTGTCTTTAGATCAATGACACTACAATATTTGGCTAGAAACTCAACCTTTAAGCCTTTGTCACAAAACTGACTAATGCTTAAAAGATTGTGAGTCAAACCATCAACAAGCAATACCTCAGATATTTGATGATCATCGGACTTACCAACATTTCCCTTGCCGACGATCTTGCCCTTAGCTCAATCACCGAAACGCACTGTTCCTTTCTTCTTCGGTTTAACATCTTTGAACCAGTGCTTGCTTCCGGTCATGTGCCTTGAGCACCCGCTATCCAGGTACCACTTTTCATCCAGCCACTGGTGTTGCGGCTCTTGATGGTTGATTTGCGCTTGAAGTTCCTACATTCACAGATGAAGGATTTTTAGGTACCCATACCTTCTTGGGTCATTTCCTGTTAGCCTTCCCAGCATCTGGTTTCGGCTTTTGAGACTTCCACGTCTTTTTAGGTTTTCCCTTCCACGTGCCACCCTTGGCTTTGGAGGTAGTTCCCTTTTTAGGAAGTGGACATTTCTCTCTGCCGTGTCCATGTTTAAAACAGAAAAGACAAGTAGGAATTGGCTCTCTGTCTGTTGGGGGTATCAAAGTATCCTCATGAAAGACTGGAACATATCCAAGACCTGTATGATCTTTGTAAGGTTTTTGACCTCCTAACAATAGATCGAGCATCTTAGATCCGTTAACCATTCTTTCAAGATCCTTTAGGAGAAGCGCATTAGTCTTCTGTGCATGGTACATGGCTTCCTCAGCCTTCTTCACAAGCACAGAAGCTTCTGTCTCTAGAGATTTCCAACCCTCATACAGTTTATCTTTACTGTCCTTGAGTTCTTGACATTCTCTCTCTAGTTCCTCCTTTTGAGATCTTAATGACTTATTTTCTGATTCAAGATTTTTCAAAGCTTTTTTATTTATCAGAAAATGAGTCGTCAGATTCTTTAAATCCTCTAACAGTTCATCATAGAGGTCCGAAAGTTCCTCATACGATGGTGCCGAGTTTTCAATACACACCTCAGATTCATCTTTATCAGATTCTGAGTCTGTATCATACGAAACTCCTGCCATGAAGCAGAGGTTCGCTTCTTCTTCTGTTTCTTCATTTTTGGATTCATCAGAATCAGAGTTGTCACTCCATGTGGCTGCAAGAGCCTTCTTCTTCTTGAAGAACTTCTTTTTCGACTGCCTATTTTTAGGACAATCGGTCTTGAAGTGGCCTTTTTCGCCACATCCGAAACACGTTGTGTTATCGGTCTTCGTCTTGTTCTTCTTATCCTTCTTAAAGGAGGTTTCTTTATTATTCTTAGATCTGTTCTTCCAAGCCCTTGACATTTTACGCACGAGCATGCTCATGTTTTCTTCGTCAAGGTCTTCGTCTTCAGATTCTTCATCTGTTTCTTCGTCTTCATCTTCTTCAACCTTTAGCGCTTTCTTCTTAGTCTTCAAAGTCTTCTTGGTTGTAGATGTCTTGAGCGCTAAAGGTCTTGATCTTGATGTTGTTGGTTCTTCTTGAGCTTCAAGTTCGATTTCATGAGTCTTAAGAAACCCAATCAATTCATCCAAACCTAACTTAGTTAGGTCCTTGGCTTCTTGAATAGCGGTGACCTTAGGTCTCCACTTGGTAGTAAGACTCCGAAGAATCTTTCTAACCATTTCAGCATTTGAATACGTCTTGCCAAGAACTTTCAATTGATTAACAATATGTAAGAATCTTGTAGCAAGAGTATCAATGTCTTCGTCTTGATTCATCTTGAATGACTCGTACTTATGTACAAGCATGGAGATCTTCGTTTCTTTGACTTGATATGTGCCTTCATGCAGGGTCGCTAAGCGATCCCATATTTGCTTTGCAGTTTCACATGACACAATTTTATCATATTCAGCTTTAGGTAAAGCGCACAAAAGAATATACTTAGCTTTCTTGTTTTGTTGCACTTGAGCCTTTTGTTCTTCAGTCCGTAGTTTCTTTGGGCTGAAGGGTGTAGGATTGTCACCGACTTCAACGATGTCCCAAAGATCGAGACTTGTGAATTGAATGAACAATGTCATTCGATCTCTCCAATATGCGTAGTCATCACCATTGAACATGGGTGGTCTATTTGTGGAGGCTCCATCAGCAATATACGCGTTGTTGTTTTCTGCCATGGTCCTTTGAATCTTTCCTTGACACTGTTAAGTGCTCAACCCCAAGGCCGAGCTCTGATGCCAATTGAAGGTAGTGAAACGTGAGAAGGGGGGTTGAATCACGTTCCAATTATAAATCCTGTTTCTGAAAATAACTTAAAAATAAAGATCAAGTATAAACTTGTCTTGCACAGCGGAAACAATTGTTAGTAAATAAACAGAAACTTAGCCTATAGACAAGGCTATAATAGATCTTGAAAATATATTTACTTTCAAGGTCTTCTAAATGATAAAGGTTAAAACTTTAACCTTCAACACTTAGACAATGATGATGATGATTTGCGCAACTTATGTATGTGTGTGTATGCAATGATAAATTGTAAAAACAATAATAATAAAAGCGTAGGGAAGAAAGAAAGCACACACAGAAATTTTATACTGGTTCGGCAACGTGCCTACTCCAGTCCCCAGGATACACCTGAGAGTTCACTATCACCACCACAACTAGGTGAACTTTCTTGCCTCTGCTACACCACAAAGGACTTCAACCTGCACCTTCACCAAGGTGACTCACTGCCTTTGAAAACCACAAAGGACTTCACTTGCACCACAACTAGGTGACTAACTGCCTCTGGCAACTCCAAAGGACTTCAATCATTGCCTTCAACACTGAAGGACTTTCTACCCTTGCCTTAGACCCTCTAAGGACTTCTTGCCTTACATGTAACACCCCGATTTTCATTAAGTCCTAATCGAGGGAAATTAAGGGGAATTGACCTTGGTTAGAATTTAATTAAGTTTGGGTGGATAAGCTTCTTCTAGTAAACCATTATGTGTTTTGTGATCTAAGTGTATGTATAAGTGTTATACGATCTATGTGTGTTTTTTTTCATGTTATGCGTATGGATATGTGTATGCATTGTATGTTATGTGATTTATGTGTTTATGTGTATGTTTTTTATGATGGTTGAGGTTAGGGGTGATATCTAGAGGTTATAGCACGAGTCGGGATGTTTTAGAAGCGTTTTGGGGCTATTTTGCAGCCCAGTAATCGATTACAGAAGGCTGGTAATCGATTACACTGCACAGACTTTCGAATCTGTGCATTTTGACAGGCTGTAATCGATTACAGATTCGTGGTAATCGATTACAGACTGCGCAGTAAGGGTTTTTAGTGCGTTTTAAGTTACGTATGGGCCCCACGATGACTCTAAACTATATATAACCGAGCCACCACGTGAGAAACCCTAATCCTCACTTTAGAAACACTCCAAACACTCTCTCAAATCCTTGTGCCTCCATTGTTCTTCCTCTCTCTCAAGAACTCAAAGCCATAACCATTCCATACCACGAAACTCACATCAAACCTTGCCCGTTCACGAAACCGATCACATATTTGTAATCCTCACACCAAGATACACCCTTCTACCGATTGCAATTCAGCAATAGGATTCGTATTCATCACCGTACCATTCGTGGGTCTAGAGAGAGAAAGCTAGAACGAGGGTTTCACCGGGAAAGGATTGTCTCTACGCTTTTATTTGAATTTCTTCAAGAGGTAGGGGTTTTAGGCATTCTTTATTCTCTGTAATTTCATGCTTGATGATGTGTTTTTGATGAGATTATTGTTGTTGTTCGTTTTTCCCGTTAGGGTTCATGAAAGGGTTGTCTTACGAAATTAATTTCAAAGGAAATGGGTTTTATCAATTGAAAAGTGTTTCTAATCATGTTTTATTAATGAGTTTTCATGAACCTATGTTTTCTATTGATTGGGATGATTCTATATTAAAGTTTTAGCCATTGGCTTGTGAAAAACGTGTTTTAGAAACTCTAGAATCTGAGTTTTCGCGTTCGTAATCGATTACAAGAGGTTCGTAATCGATTACGAGCTGAGAATTTCCAATCGCGAGAAAACATGGCTCTCTGGTAATCGATTACAAGGTCTGTGTAATCGATTACAGCCCCGTTGTAATCGATTACAGCATTGCAGATTTTACGAAAATTAACTGTTTTGACCCTTTATGTACCCTAATGCGTTCTACGACTTGTATAAATGTTATATATGATTTATGCATGATTTATACATGATAATATGAGCTATAAAATATGTTTATATGTATTTATAATATAAAAGTATGGTTATATGATGATGCATGTTATATATGATTCATGTATGTTCATTATGTAATGTTACTAGTTGTATGTATATTTAATTGCTATGATGTATATATAATTATTGTATGAGATGTTTACGATGAATGATTACATGATGTGTATGCTAGGTAATGATATATATATTGTGATGAAATGCTCTAAATGAATTAACTCTGTCATCCGGTAACGGTTAAAAGATGTTCTGAAAGATACTCTGATGCTCTGAAATATCTCTGTTAACTCTGAAGGATTTGTGATAATTAAAAGACGTTCTGAAAGATCTCTGATACTCTGAAAGATTAAAATACCCTGTAGCCTTCAGCTTGTGATGAGTGTTGTAGGGAGGGGTGGCATCCTCGGCTGCAACTCCTTCACTTGAGGAAGGTGAACTGTACCACCTCTTCCCCGTATGTTTTAGGATGAGCTCATACCTAGGGGCCGGATTGTAGGAGTAAGGATGGGAGGGAGGCTTTGCCTTGTCTGACAGCTTCAAAGTAAAAGTTAATGATAAGATGCTCTGAAAGAAAGTTCTGATATATGTTCTGATATGTTCTATTGATGTTTAGAAGCACATAGCGCACTACACAAAGACCTCTAATAATTGTATGTTATATGAATTAATAAAATGGACAAGATGCACTTAGGTAAGACGTTCCGGGGAAAGATTGATTTTCAACTTATATCCGAATCAAATTCATTCATGCTTCACTTATTTTATAATTAAACCCGGGGCGGCTTCCTCTACTGAGTCACTTCCCAGTGCTCACCCTATGTTTTTCCCACCTTTTAGAGGAGCAGACAGAGCAGGATGTCGGAGCACACGAGGAGCCCGTGCAGACTTAGTTTATGATATAGTTCCCTAGATATCAGAGACATGTTTTACTTCCTTATCAGATGTTATGACTTTTATGCTTCCGCTACGTTTATTTATTTATTACGTTTTCCGAGTCCGGACCTTTGTTAGCCGGCAGCTATTTACTTACTCATATTTATGGTGGAATCTCATAGGTCACAGTTTTTGGCTTATGGGGTGAGACCTAGTATTTATTTCATGTTTGTTACTTGATGGGAGTTACTTATATGATGAAGTATTTTAGTAGATGTTTGTATCGCTTATTATTATCGTTGTATTTATGCGCAAGACCCTTATTTTCTATACCGCAAATGATTTTCGAAAATTTACTCCCGCCTATTTTCCGCGTATTATATTTTAAATATAAAGATAAAACATGATAACAGGAGGTAACCCTTATGAAATGGCCTAAAACGACTTAAGCGTTAAGGGCTACCTAGTAGGGTGTTACATTTTGGTATCAGAGCAGGTCTATCCTTCAGGGCTTGGGGTAATGGACCTGTTATGCTATTATGGCATGTACGGTAGTTATGTCATGCATATAACCTCTTATGTGTCTTAGTTATGTGTTGAGGTGCATGATCGTTTTGCTGGACTGTCAGAGTAATTGTGCATACTTAGCGTTGATATGGAGCTTGATCAACTCGATGTTCATTGTTTTGTGTGCACAGGGACATGGCACCTAGCAGGCGTAATAGGGACGATGCTGACGATCATGAGGAGAATGGGCAAGGAAGCGGGGTTTCGTCAGAGGCATTCATGGAGATGGCCAGGGCCATGAACCGCATGGTGGACCACATGACTCAGCAGCGCGCAACGCCACCACTTGCGGGTAATGGCAGTTCCTACTTCGCTGACTTCAAGAGGGCCAATCCCTCTCCTTTTCCTGGCACTACGGATCCTTTAGTGGCTGAGGATTGGCTGAGGGGTATCGAGGAAATCTTTACAGTGGTCCAGTGTACAGAGGTGCAGAAGGCACAACTGGCCACCTTCATGCTGCAGATGGAAGCACGTTCTTGGTGGAACGATGCTCGTCGAGCTTCTGACGCGGCGGGTGTAGCTATCACATGGGACATGTTTAAGGACATGTTCTATGAGAAGTACTTCCCGGAGACTGTTCGCCAGGACAAGGAAATGGTGTTCCTTGATCTCCGTCAAGGCACCATGACCATACCTGAGTACATCGCCAAGTTCGAGGAGCTCATTCGATTTTCAGAGATCTACCAGGCGAACCCGAAGGAGAGCTGGAAGTGCATGAAATTCTGTGCTGGGCTGAACCAAGACATCAAGAGGATGGTTAAGCACATGAAGATCAGAGACTACAGGGAGATGGTGGACACCTGCAGGATTGTAGAGAAGACCAGCCGCCCAGTTGCACCGCAGAGGGTTGAGACTCAGAGGAGGAGTGCGGCACCTCAGCAGACCAGCCACACCGCCTCTGCTCGCTTTCAACCATATGGTCAGCCACCTAGGACTCAGTCTCAGCCTCGACTTCTACATCAGCAGCAGCAGCAGCGCCCAGCCTCAGCAGCACCTCAGGTGTTACCCGCCCTACTATCATGTGCCACATGCGGCAAGCCTCATGGCGGTGTCTGTCGCCTTGGTTAGAATACATGTTTTCGCCTTGGTCTGATATATGTTCTGATATGTTCTATTGATGTTTAGAAGCACATAGCGCACTACACAAAGACCTCTAATAATTGTATGTTATATGAATTAATAAAATGGACAAGATGCACTTAGGTAAGACGTTCCGGGGAAAGATTGATTTTCAACTTATATCCGAATCAAATTCATTCATTCTTCACTTATTTTATAATTAAACCCGGGGCGGCTTCCTCTACTGAGTCACTTCCCAGTGCTCACCCTATGTTTTTCCCACCTTTTAGAGGAGCAGACAGAGCAGGATGTCGGAGCACACGAGGAGCTCGTGCAGACTTAGTTTATGATATAGTTCCCTAGATATCGGAGACATGTTTTACTTCCTTATCAGATGTTATGACTTTTATGTAAGCTCCAGAACCCTTCTGAGAGAAATTAATGTATTTCTCTTAGAGAGATAGAAGGTTTTAATGATAACAAAGTAAGCCATAAGTATAAAAATTTTACTTAAGGTTTTGCTAACATGTGTGCTAAGTGTCTCAGAAAGCTTAAAGTTTTGCAAATTCCATGAGTAAAAATCAAGACAAGCAATGAGTAACCTTATGAATTACAAGAAGAAATCATGGCGTGAAAAGACATCAGAAAGGATAGTCAGAAAGCGCAAAGGTGAAAGTGCAGTTCTGAGAGAAGAACACTGTCGCCTCAGAAAGGTCTCAGAAGACCTTGCGACTAGTGGTTCTCAGAAGGGTCTTTCCTCAGAAGGGTCCTCCCTCAGAAGGTTCGCCTCAGAAGTCCGTACAACTCTCAGAAAGTTGGACTCAGAAGCAACCAAGTGTCAAGACTCAATGGATGAAGCATCAACTCTCAGAAAGCTCGAAACAGCAAGCAAGAGGAAGTGGGAACACACGCACTGTACAAGTCAGAAAGTTCCTCATTTCGCGCTGACTGTTGCAGGGAGCCGTTCTGAGCCAGAGACAGCCATATCAACAAAGTGAAAGCTTCTAAATTCGCGGCTCTTTGATGCCTATATATGAGTTCGATTCCAGAGCATGGTGACGAAATTCTAGAGCAAAAATTCTTGATCAATCGTGCCAAAACTCTGTTGAATTGAAAATCATTATTTGCGAAAATTTAGAACTTTCTCAGAAAGACATTTTTTCGAAACTGTTTTTCTAACTTTGCGAAAAATCTTCTAGCTTTGTATTGGTGTAAATTCTTACGTCTGTAAGTTAAATCTAGAAGTCTACTAAGAGAAAACAAAGTCTGTATCTTAATCTTAGTAGTTGTTTTCGAAACAAAAACTCTATTCGAAAAACGCTAAGTCCTTCGTGTGTGAAGGCAGTTTTAAGTCCTCGATTGTTTGAGGCAAACAAAAGTCCTTAAGTGTTTAAGGCAATCAAAGTCCTCTATTGTCAGGCAAGGAAAAGTCCTTAATTAAGTTAAGGCAAGGAAAGTCCTCTAGTGTTGGAGGCAAAGAAAATCCACCTCGGTTTGTGAAGTGGTGAAAGTCCTTTACGTGGTAAAGGCAGTGTTGTCTGAGAAGGCACTACAAGAAGAATATCTAAAGAACTCTCAACGGAAGGTTGAGGACTGGAGTAGGTTGGTTAAAACCGAACCAGTATAAAAATCTCTTTGTGTTAAGCTTTTCTTCCTTCAACTCTTACTTTCTAAGAAAACTTATAAACACGTTTTTAACTTAATCATAACGGTGAAAATCTATTAAGTTAAAATCAGAAAGAGTTTGAGAGAAATAAATCTTAAAACACTTTCAGAAAAATCTCAGAAAGGAACTTTTTCAGAAAGGTAAAAGTTTTCAGAAGCTTAACTTTTTCAGAAAGGCTATTCCGCTGCAAAATCTTAATTCATCCTTCTGAGTAAACAACTTTCTAAGAAAACTTTTTAGAAGCAATTTTTAAACCTGCACGATTCAACCCCCCCCTTCTCGTGCACAAAATACACCTTCAATTGGTATCACAGCTCGGTCCTTAAGGGGTTGAGCACTTAACAATGTCAAGGAAAAAGATCTAAGAAGGGACTATGGACTCACCGGCTGCGTTCATATCTGATGGGGCTTCAATCAACAGACCTCCAATGTTCCTTGGAGATAGTTTCGACTATTGGCGTGACAGGATGACTTTGTTCATCAAGCACACCAGTCTTGACCTATGGGACAGGATTGAAAATGGCGATTATCAACCTCTGCAAACAATAACAGAACAAGCTGTTGTTGCAGCAGATGCTGAACCTGGAGCAGCACCTCCAGCGCCCAGAACTTACACCAGACGAGTTCCCAAGGATGAATGGACTCAAGAAATGAAAGAGAAGATTCAGCTGAACTTCAAGGCCAAGTACATTCTCCTCTGTGCACTACCTAAAGTAGAATACGACAAGATAGTGTCGTGTGATACAGCACAAGAGATATGGGAAAGGCTTCACATGTTGCATGAAGGTAATGACGAAGTCAAGGAGACAAAGATATCCATGCTCGTACACAAGTACGAATCCTTCTGCATGCAGCAAGATGAAACCATTGACATCATGTCAATACGGTTTCTTCATATCATCAACCAGCTCAAAGTCTTGGGAAAGACTTACTCAAATGCTGAGATGGTCAGAAAGATTCTCAGAAGTCTATCCTCAAAATGGCGTCCAAAGGTTACAGCAATCCAAGAAGCCAAGGATCTAAATCAGCTTGGTTTGGATGTGTTATTCGGCTCTCTCAGAACACATGAGATTGAGCTAGAAGGATTGCTTGGAGGATCATCCTCTTTATCTAAGCCTCAGAAGAGTTTGGCTCTCAAAAGCCAAATAAAAAGATCATCCAAAGCTCTCAAGGCAGAAGAAGTCTCTGAGTCAGAAGATGAATCAGACTCAGAAACAGAAGAAGATGACATCTCTCTTCTGGTCAGAAAGATGAAGAAAGCTTGGAAGAGAAGACCAAGCAAAGGCAAGGAGATTACTCCTAAGAAAGGAAAGCTAAAGCCTTCTGAAGCCACATGCTATGGCTGTGGAGAAAAGGGTCACTTCAGAACGGAGTGCCCTCAGAACAAAGGGAAGAAGAAGTTCATCCCCATAAAGAAAAAGAAGGCAATGGCTGCTACATGGAGTGACTAGGAAGAAGAAGGTTCTGAGCCAGCAAACGATGAAGAAGCTAACGTCTGCTTCATGGCTGGTACTGACTACATTCTGGAAACAGAATCTGAGTCAGAAGACGTACCTAACTCCCCTCCTCTTTCATATTCACATAATGAGGTCTCAGAACTCTATGAAGAGCTTCTGAGAGACTCAAATGAATTAGCTAACAGTTTCAGCAATTTAAAGAAAAATTACAAACATCTAGAAGCTGAAAATGCTAGACTAATTCAGGAAGTTGAGAACCTAAAACTTGAAAGAGATGATTTTAAAAACAGATATCTTGAAAGTCACAATCTCTATCAAGCTTTAGAAACAATGGCTTCTGTAACTGTTGAAAAGGCTGAAGTAGCCTTAATCGAATTACAAAAGACAAATGAGCTTCTCACTTCTGATTTAGTTAAGATGGTCAATGGTGGGAAATGATGACTCTTTTACTTGGAGGTCAAGACCTTACAAAGATAAAGAGGACTCGGATATGAAGAAGTTTTTGAACCCAACGACCTTGATCCTTCATTAACTAAATCACATCGCATGTGCATCTCATGTTTCAAAGATGGACATGGATCTGAGACTTGCCCTATGCTCAGTAAAGGAAACACTTATTTGCCCAAAAAGGCTAAGAAGGTTAAAAATTATCAGAAGGCTAAGCCTTCTCAGAAGACAGATCCTTCTCAGAAGGATAAGACTTCTCAGAAAGCAAAGGCCTCTAAAAAGGGCAAAGAAAATGTTTCTGAGTCTCAGAACCACAATTCTTCTAAGAAAAGAAGACAAAAGGCTCAGAAAGCTAACAAGCAAGGACCCAACAAAGCATGGGTACCTAAGCCATTAAAATTTGTGTCTGCAGGTGCATTGACAGAGCACCGGAGCGTCGTTATTTCTCCGCTACTCTGGAGCAATTTAGAAAAGGGTTTGGAAAAAAGGTTTTATTGTTGAATTAATCTCAATACAAGCTTGGTAGCAAGTAGTAAGACTGACTCAGGTCGTCTCTCAAGGAATCTGTGTGGCAATTGTTGACGTAAACTTAGCAAGAAGTAAAAAAAAAAGGGTTTTGGTTTGTTGTGCAAGGAAATTAAATTGGCAAAAGTAAAGGCGATTAAAATAAAGAATTTAAGTGCGAGTGCAAAATAAGTAAATTGGCATGAACTAAAAGTGACTCGAATGTAAAAAGAACATGATTAAAAACTTGAATTGAAAAGAGCTCAGAAAGTAAAGAAAATGCTGAATAAAAACTTTATATTAAAGAAACGAGGGAGAGATTCAAGGTGAACTCTCCCTAAGAACAAGGTTTGAATCTAAAAGCAACAACTGAAAATAAGGAAAAGTAAAGACAATGAATTAAAATGGATGTTCAGAACAGTAAGCAAAAGCTGGAATTAAAAAGTGCCCAAAACGAAGACGGTGAACGAAGAACTGAGAGCTCTGGAAAAGTAAATCCTAAAAAGTAACAGAGTGCCAGCACCAGAGTGCATACAAGAGTCAGAGGACTGAAAACAAGATATCTAGAACTAAGCACAAAGGGACTATTTATAAAAATCCCAACTGCTGCTATCTTGGGTTGCTGCTGCGCTAGGTCTTTTCGCGCACCACCGCCTGGGCGGTGGGTCAAAATTCAGCGCACCCAGATGTGGAAGTTGTGCGCGCATGACTGCCTGGGCGATGTGTTCTCCGCCTGGGCGGTTGGTGCGTTGCTGTGAGCAGTGAGTCAGCTTTCCTTGGTTTCCAGACGCAATTTCCAACATATCTTATGATTACCTGTTCCTGAGAAGCCACAACACTAACAAAAACATATCAAACGTACCAGTGGCAACAATTAGAGTAATTAATATGCAAAATGGTACTAATACTCGAAACGGTAATGCAAATCAAATATTGCGTAAGAACCCAATTTAAGCATGATTGAGAGCATACAATTACTCAAGTTATGAGGAGAAATTAGCATGAAAATACGGTTTATCAAACCTCCCCACACTTGAACAATTGCATGTCCTCATGCAACACAGAACCAAGCAATAGATACAGGATTCCAGCACAGCAGACAAACAAGATAGCAAAGAGGGAAACAGAGCTAGAGCTTACAGACATGGTTAGCAACAGACAATGGCAGTAGTGAACTAGTAAGATAATACATGTTTCCAATTAATATTCACAGACATGTTGGCAATTTCATCAAAAGCAAGTAATGAGCAGGAGAATCAAGTATGAATGCATGATCAGAAAGATGCTAAGCCTCACAAGGATATAATTCACTCAATAACACTCAGGTGTATAGGCTAGTCCCTAGAACACACAACACTAACACTCTTCCTCAGATTTGCCAAAGATGAGAATAACCTCTCAATTCAAACTTGATGCATTAAGAAACATGCCACAGGGTTGTAATGGGGCTAAGGTACAGGTATGGAAATATGGGAGTGTGGACTGAAGTGGAAATTAAGATCTCATGGTTCGCCTAATCTAGAAAATAATATATTACATAAGCACAAAGACTAAGAACCAAATATTATATGCCACAAAACCCTTTCTTGGCATTGGTAGCTCCAACTATATACAAGGAGCTATAAAAATAACTTATTTATTTATTTATATTTTTTTTTCATTTTTTTATTTTATTTTATTTTTATTTCTTTTTTTGTATATATATATATATATATATAGAATAAGATGAGCTTTTTATTTTCTTTCCTACCAAATACCCAAGCATTGCATACAAACCTTTCACCCCCACCAGTTACCCAATTTTCTTCCTTTGCAAGCATGTAAGAACCCCCAATATCAAGCATCATAACCCCCAAATAATATACAAAACAAACCATGTTCACTTAACCTCCACAGGGTAATCATTGTTTTTCACTTTTTGGCTTGTAATGTGGCTAATATGAACAAAGGGGAATAAGGCTCAAATTGGCTATACAAGGGTAATTACAAGGGTAGGTCTATATGGCAGTGGGCTGAACAAAAAAATAATGCATGAGTCTATCATTTACATCAAGTACAGAAGAGTTGGCTATTTGGCAAGTCTAGGATCGGTGTACCTGTGTGTGTGTGCAATAAAAATAGTGCTGTTGAAGGCTCAAAACTAAGGGTACACAAGCATCATACATGCATCCAACCAAATTCAAGTTGCTCACAACTAAGAACATTTATACCACAATTGCCAATAGTTCAAAATTTTAATTAAAACACAGGAAACCAGCATCAACTACCTAGTTCACCCTCAAAACAGAACCAATACTAGCAGATAACCAGTCTCAGCAGATAGAATACTAACTAATAAAGAAAAAAGAAACAACTAGAACAAAAGTTGAGAAAAAGGAAAGAAAGTGTTACCCCTCCCCACACTTGGGTTTGTCACTGTCCTCAGTGGCATTGTCAGGCTGCATGGAGAGTGGTACGCACACCCTGAGTTCTCAGATCCAACCAACTCAGGTGTGCCCCTTCGGCCTGCTGCTGCAGGCTACTCTCGAATTCCCAGACGTTCCACCAGGAGGCAAGAAGAAACGTGGTCGTTTGGTAAAAGCATATTCTCAAACTCCACCCTCTTTTCTTAAAACTTCTTCTGCACTAATTCCTGTCTCTGTTTCTGGTTTAAAACCCACAAAATTTAGAACTAAACTCCTTCGTTCCTTGAATTATCAGGGAAAAACACACAAAAGAGTGGGTAAGAAAACCACTTAGAAACAGATCCCTCCAATTGTGACGGGACAAGAACTTGTTCCTGTGGCTACTGATTTTGCCACTGCTACTACCGTTGCCGCTGCCGCTGAAGAAGAAGAAACTTCTCATCACTCCTCTCCCTCTGGACATGTCTCTCCCATCAGAGAAGACATTCAAGGACATGGAGGAAATGTTGCTGATTCCTCATCTGAGGAAGGTGATGCGACAATGTTCCGGATTGAGCATCGAACCTCAGATACTGGGAGTTCAAAGAAAGAGCCCAAGAAGAAACTACCTGAAACTTCTATGGGTGATCTTTCTGAGGCCACCACTACTGAGGCGGCCAACGTGGATGCTGAGTCTCTGACTCAGAAGATGCTGGATGTCCAGAAGGAAATTGATCAACCTTCTGAGAACCCATAAGTTGAAACTGAAAAACCACCACCATCACCAATCCAGATTCAGCTGGAAGATGAAGTCGTTCAAGAAGAGTCACAACAACTACAACAACAGGAAGAGGAACAACACCAACAACAAACTCTTCCATCTTCCCCTCAGAAAGAACCAATGACAGATGTCGGTCCTATCCTTTCTGAGACCCCCAACGAACATGAGGAAACTCATGTCTCAACACATGTTGAAGTGACAGGGACCACCAGCACTGAGCTCAGCTCAGAGGTGGACGCTGATGCTACCATGGCTGCAGGTGTTGCAGCAGTTGGGGCATTTGTTGCCACTAGTTCTGTGGAAGGATCAAATGCTGAGAAAGACTCTTAGAAAGCACTTGAACATCAATCGCTTGATGCAACTGAGATCCCCCCTTCATCGTTTGATCAACCTGGTCCAACGTTCTCCCTAACATCCTCTATGATTGGATCCGGGTTTGCATTGGGAAAACTCGTCCCAACTCCTCCTTCTGTGCAATATGGACCATCTCAAGGTCCATCTGAAAAAGTAAGATTCATGGATGCACTCAATGCACAACTCTCATCTTTCAATCTCTCTGTTGCACAAGATTCTGATGCCTCAGCACAGCCATCTCAGTCACAGCCTATTCTCCTTGAAATCGGCTCCGCTTCTGACACGGACCATAGACAACCCTCTTCTGAGGTAGCTGTCAATATGGAGAAAATTCAAGAAGAAGCTCATGAAGAAATTCAAGAAGAAGCTCATGAGGAAGCTCTAGAAAGAGCTGAAGATAGAATTGATGACAAAGCTGAAGATGAAGCTGACAAAGAAGAAGAAACTATAGAAAAACAACGTCTGGAGATAATGGACGCTGTTCTTGAAGCTGAAATTCTGCGCCCGCCTCCTCCTCCCACCTCTTCTGATGGCATACCTCCGGAATGCCCCCCAGGCGCGGATCAAGCAGAAGTACAAATGGAAATTTGCAAGCTTCTCCGCTTTATTGCTAGGAAGATAACAGATATAAGTCCATGATGATGTTTATGTTAGCCACCCTTTTTGATGTAACAAAGGGGGAGAAGAAAAATAGATAATATTTTGGCTATATAAACAACTAGGCCTAGGATTTAGGGGGAGTACCTAGGAATTGGGAGGGCAACAGATTTAGGGGGAGCCAAAAAATTTGTTTGTAACCCCATTTGAATTTTAATGAAATATTATTCATGTTTTGGCATCTCTCCGTTATAAAATAGCTTGGTATTTCTAAAAACATATTTCATTCATCAAGAAATACATGCTATAATTGATAATCTAAAAACAATATTCATACATTGCATATTTATTTGTTGATTATCAAAGCCTTCTAAGAAAATAACAAAGCATTCTCTCAGAAAGCTAAGTTAGTTTCTAAAGAAAGCAAAAGTGCATTCTGAGTAAGTGGTGAACTTAATCAGAAACACTTCAGAACTTAAGCAAAATTATTATCTTAAGACTTAAGTTGTTATCATCAAAAAGGGGGAGATTGTAAGCTCCAGAACCCTTCTGAGAGAAATTAATGTATTTCTCTTAGAGAGATAGAAGGTTTTAATGATAACAAAGTAAGCCATAAGTATAAAAATTTTACTTAAGGTTTTGCTAACATGTGTGCTAAGTGTCTCAGAAAGCTTAAAGTTTTGCAAATTCCATGAGTAAAAATCAAGACAAGCAATGAGTAACCTTATGAATTACAAGAAGAAATCATGGCGTGAAAAGACATCAGAAAGGATAGTCAGAAAGCGCAAAGGTGAAAGTGCAGTTCTGAGAGAAGAACACTGTCGCCTCAGAAAGGTCTCAGGAGACCTTGCGACTAGTGGTTCTCAGAAGGGTCTTTCCTCAGAAGGGTCCTCCCTCAGAAGGTTCGCCTCAGAAGTCCGTACAACTCTCAGAAAGTTGGACTCAGAAGCAACCAAGTGTCAAGACTCAATGGATGAAGCATCAACTCTCAGAAAGCTCAAAACAGCAAGCAAGAGGAAGTGGGAACACGCGCACTGTACAAGTCAGAAAGTTCCTCATTTCGCGCTGACTGTTGCAGGGAGCCGTTCTGAGCCAGAGACAGCCACATCAGCAAAGTGAAAGCTTCTAAATTCGCGGCTCTTTGATGCCTATATATATATGAGTTCGATTCCAGAGCATGGTGACGAAATTCTAGAGCAAAAATTCTTGATCAGTCGTGCCAAAACTCTGTTGAATTGAAAATCATTATTTGCGAAAACTTAGAACTTTCTCAGAAAGACATTTTTCCGAAACTGTTTTTCTAACTTTGCGAAAAATCTTCTAGCTTTGTATTGGTGTAAATTCTTACGTCTGTAAGTTAAATCTAGAAGTCTACTAAGAGAAAACAAAGTCTGTATCTTAATCTTAGTAGTTGTTTTCGAAACAAAAACTCTATTCGAAAAACGCTAAGTCCTTCGTGTGTGAAGGCAGTTTTAAGTCCTCGATTGTTTGAGGCAAACAAAAGTCCTTAAGTGTTTAAGGCAATCAAAGTCCTCTATTGTGAGACAAGGAAAAGTCCTTAATTAAGTTAAGGCAAGGAAAGTCCTCTAGTGTTGGAGGCAAAGAAAATCCACCTCGGGTTGTGAAGTGGTGAAAGTCCTTTACGTGGTAAAGGCAGTGTTGTCTGAGAAGGCACTACAAGAAGAATATCTAAAGAACTCTCAACGGAAGGTTGAGGACTGGAGTAGGTTGGTTAAAACCGAACCAGTATAAAAATCTCTTTGTGTTAAGCTTTTCTTCCTTCAACTCTTACTTTCTAAGAAAACTTATAAACACGTTTTTAACTTAATCATAACGGTGAAAATCTATTAAGTTAAAATCAGAAAGAGTTTGAGAGAAATAAATCTTAAAACACTTTCAGAAAAATCTCAGAAAGGAACTTTCTCAGAAAGGTAAAAGTTTTCAGAAGCTTAACTTTCTCAGAAAGGCTATTCCGCTGCAAACTCTTAATTCATCCTTCTGAGTAAACAGCTTTCTAAGAAAACTTTTAAGAAGCAATTTTTAAACCTGCACGATTCAACCCCCCCTTCTCGTGCACAAAATACACCTTCATTTTATGCTTCCGCTACGTTTATTTATTTATTACGTTTTCTGAGTCCGGACCTTTGTTAGCCGGCACCTATTTACTTACTCATATTTATGGTGAAATCTCATAGGTCACAGTTTTTGGCTTATGGGGTGAGACCTAATATTTATTTCATGTTTGTTACTTGATGGGAGTTATTTTATATGATGAAGTATTTTAGTAGATGTTTGTATCGCTTATTATTATCGTTGTATTTATGCGCAAGGCCCTTATTTTCTATACCGCAAATGATTTTCGAAAATTTACTCCCGCCTATTTTCCGCGTATTATATTTTAAATATAAAGATAAAACATGATAACAGGAGGTAACCCTTATGAAATAGCCTAAAACGACTTAAGCGTTAAGGGCTATCTAGTAGGGTGTTACATTACAAAAATAAGGACTTTGTATAAAAGATGTGGTTTTTACCAATCAAGAACTTAGATGCAACTAAGTTGGAACCTTGATTGATTTTTCTCTCAAAGAATAACTAGCAAAGCTAGGATAAACAACAAAAGCTCACTCTTTTAAGAATTACAACTTTTACCCAAATAAAAATAAGAACTTGAGGTTTAGAGGTTGAAGATGAAGAGAAATTAGGATTCAATTCGACAGAGTTTTGGCACTTGTAAGTTTGGGTAGTCTCTTGAATTCTTGGACATTGAGGTCTTCTATTTATAGAGAAAAGAGAGCCTCAATTTTGAAAATCATAGGCTTAATCTCCACCCTTGATTTGAATTTGTAATCTCTTGATCCAATGGTGAGAATTCCTTGATATGATTTGAAATTTGATCTTCCAAAAATAGAAAAATCAAATAAGAGGAAGTTTCATCTTGGCCATTGATTCAAATAATTCCCTTTAATCCAAAGGTTATTATTTGATCTTAAATATGGAAACTTTGTAACCAAGAATTAGAAAAGAGGAAACTTCATCTTGGCCCTTGAATTTGAATTGTGCCTTGATCTTGTGGTGTGCATTGTTTCAACATTTTTTCACACAATCTTGCTGAATCAAGCAAGTTGTATGTGCCACTTTTGGAGAGAGAAAGGCTAGGGTATTTAGCTTTTCTTGCTCCACAAGTGTGCCTCCATGTTGGTACGAATTAGGATTTCACAATTTCTCATTTTTTGAAAATCCTAAAACACCAAACATGGTCTTCCAGGTAATCTTCTGAAGGTTGATTCTTGAATCTTGAAAATTCTTGAATCTTGTATCTTGAGGCTTGGGATTCTTCTGGAATCTTGAGATTCTTCGAGATCTTGATAGAATCTTCGGAAATCTTCTGGAATCTTCTAGACTTGAAATTCTTGACAGAATCTTTTGAGGTCTTCTAACTTCGTGTAGAATCTTCAACAGAATCTTCTGGTCCCGCATGGAATCTTCCGGGAATCTTGTAGATTCATATAGAATCTTTAGGAGGCTCACAGAATCTTTTTAAAGTGTCCTAAAAAATATTCTGTTACTTAAATGCAAAATATATTCTAGAATAAATTCTAGATAATTATTTTTAAATCTTTTGCATTTAATTCTCCATACAAGATCTTTCTAGATTACCCCCATATATAAATAATTTCGAAATCTTGAAAGATAATATGTAAAATAGAAATTTGACTTTGATTCCCTATTTTAATTCTTATATTTCGAAATATTATATATATTAAGATACATGAATGATTAAATAGAGATTTTCTATTTAAATCCATGCACTTTCCATAAATAGATTTTTGGGAAATCATAAAGTCTTCCAACCAAACTTTCCTTAATTAGAAAAGCTTTGACTAGGTCTTCAAAAAATTAGAATTGGTTGTCTTCAAAAAATTAGAATTGACTTGGTCAAAATGTGTCTTTTTATTTTATCAAATAAATTAAATCCTAAAACACACTTAACAAACTATTAGTCCAATCAAATTAAAACTTTTATTTTAATTAAGAATTTTATCATTCAAAACCTTCAATGATGAGGTAAAGGGTTCTTGGAGCTAACATTATTATTATTATTATTATTATTATTATTCATTACCTTTTAATTTTTCCTTTCTTCTTTTTTCTTACATTGATGCTTTTTTTTTCTTCTCTTTATTCATCTATCTAATAAGATCTTTTTTTATCTCTTTAGTTTTAATGTTTAAAATTTTTATTTTTTGAATTTCATTGGTTGGATTATTTTAACATTAATTTGATTAGTTCTATTTTTAATTTTAACTAGTTCAAAACATTATTAGTTAGTTTTGTTTTGTTTTAGTTTCACTTTAGGCCAATTATTAAGGGTCACTTTAGTTGAACTTCGTTTTTGTAATTAGATTTTATAGTTGTAGGTAATTATTATTTTTTCAATAGAATATTTATTGAATTTAGTTTTGGTAATTAGAATTTAGTTTGTAATAGAATATTAGTTTTGTTGAAATTAGATTTCTTAAATTATTAATTTTCAATAATGATAGTAACTATTTTCTGCCATAATGTGCTATAGGATTGTGTAAGAGTGTGTGTATGAGTTCTTAAATGCTCATATGTATATTTTATAGACACAAGGGGGCGAAAATCAGTTATTTCGCGCATTTTCACTCATTTTCGCCTCCCTCTTAAAAATGATACCATTTTCGCCGCCCCCGAGCGAAATTCAAACAAAAACCCAAGTTAATTTTTTTTCAGAAAATAAAAAGATATTTAGGTCATTTTTAATTTGATTAAGAGGGAAAAAAATTAAAAAAATGTATAGCAAAATGCATACATTGAATGTTCGTCATGTTGCTGACTTTCTATTTTCAAGTTCTCAACCATCATGGCCATGCATCATGAACCCATATTATTATAAATAAAAAGATTAAAAGCAAAATATAGTGGTATATTTACTAGAAATATAATTTCACTTTCATTACATTTTTTAATTTTAATATAAACTCAAACCCAAAACATATTCATGGATCCAAGAAACCAAAATTCTTCCACATTAAACGAAATGATTTTATAAGTACACTTCCAATATTTGTTGAGTGTATAAAATTTAGAAAAATTTATTTAATTAGAAGATTTTAATTTAAATTTATCTAAAAAAATAAAATTGATAGCAATTAAACAATAATAATAAGTACAAATAGATTTTAATTAATGATGACAATAAAATAATGTTAAATTTATTATTGAAAAGAATGATAAAATTGTATTTTAGAGATACACAATTAAAAGTCATCAAATCTAATCGAAAGGCCTATTATAGAAACTATAAAATCATTTGTGAGACTAATTTAATTTGAAGTATAACTATAAATATAATTTTACTAAGAAATAAATGATTTTTCTTATTTATCTTATAATAAATATTTTGGTTATGCCCTGAAAAAATAACCAAATATTATTTTTATTTTATATAATTAAACTATTTATGTTAATTAAATGCTAAGTTACAGGTAATTAAAAATGAAAACATCACAAAATAAGTCATTACTGGTCATTATATATAATAATTTAACTTTTTAAAACTTTTAATATTATACATTAATCTAACATTTTAAAAATTAAATTAATAGTTTTAAAAAGTTAAATTATTAAATATACATGAACTTTATTCATAACTATATATATCAAAACTTTCACTCACCATTATTTATTAAATTGAATTTATTTACCACTTTCTTAATCTAATAGCACATTTTACATCTAATTTTTGGTACAATTGATTTTGATACGATACATATGACTACCAATTATTACATAGAGTTGACTAACATCACGTTTTAGTTAATTCGATACGGGTGAAGTACAAAAAAACCAACACGAAAGATTTTGTCGCTGACAAATCCAACTAACAAAGATATTTTTGACAAAATAACCCGTAAAAAATTGTTTAAGTGTGACAAAATGCACCAACCGTGAAAACGAGTCAAAGGACATTTTATCACATAAATGGAGCATTTTGTCACACTTAAATAATCTTTCAAGGGTTATTTTGTCAAAAACATCTTTGGTGGTTGGATTTGTCAGCGACAAAATTTTTCGTGTTCCGTTTTGCTACTTCACCCATTCGATATTTAATGAGATAATTTAATTATAGAAATTAAATTTAAAATTTAATTATTTTCTAGGAACAAAAAATAACAACAATGCTATATGTACACTGTTTATCAGCCACTTTCAGCCACCAACCACTTTTTTAAGTGGGGCCCACAAAAATATTAGTAACAAACCATATGCATTTATTATGGGTGGCTGATGGTGGCAACATTTTAGTGTACAAGAAGCATTGTTGAAAAAATAATACTAATAAGAACTAAAATTAAAATTCATTTTTTTAGGAAAAAAATATTCAAGACATTTTAAATTTGATTAAGTATAAATAAAAAGATTAAAAGAAAAAATCTCTTGAATGCAAATTCTTCATTGAACATAGAGTAAGACAAGCCCGAGTAGCAAATTAAAAAATCTCTTTTGTTTATTACATGTACGGTATATTAGACTTGTTACTTACTTTATTTTTTTACATTTTTTTCTCTCACAGTTCTGACCATAGTTATCAGAACCGAACCGGTGATCCACTCGGTTAAGGTACTAGGTCACTGGGTTAGTGGTTCAACCAGTGGGTTAGTGGTTCAATCGGTGGGTAGTTAAACCGGTCTACTAAATATAATTTTATAATTATATAACTTAAAAAATTAATATATATATATAAACTGATAGAGAAAAAAACATAGATTACTATAAATTTTTAAATGTCAAAATATAGTGTCCAATTATTTCTTATGATGTTGGATTGTTATTTGTAGTTAATTTTTTTAAGATTGTGACTGTGACCTTTGGATGCATACAAGGCCCATTACTCCTCATTCTATTGTATTGTGATTTTTTTTAATGAATATTATCAATACAGCATATTTTGGGCTTGACCCATTTTCATTCTCTTTCTTCCTATATGTCAAGTTGACAACCCTGGAGGAAAAATATCTCATTCTTATCTTTTACATTGCCGCCGCTCTTCTATCTCTTCTCTCTCTCTCTTTTCTTGTTTTGTTTTCTACCTTTCTTCACACATGACAGCTAGAGTTTTGGAAGCTAGAGTTTAGGATGAGGAGGCTGCTGAAGTGGATGGGAACAGGTTCAAGTGCGCCGATGAAGGTGATGCCCAAGAAGGCAGTGGGGGCGGAAGAGAGACTGAGGGAGGCGATCTCATGGTCTCCGAGTTGCGACTTGCAACGATGACAGTGGTGAACTCTGAGTTTTATTTTTTTTAAAAAAAATAGCACAAACCCGTCTGAGTTTAGAAATCTGGCCGGGTCACCGGTTTTACTAAAAACCGGCCGGGCCACACCGAGTTACACCGGGTTTCATGCTTACCCGATCCGATTAGAGACTCGACCCGGTCATATGTCCGGTTCACGGTCGAACCGGTCGAACCGGCCGGGTCGGTCCGAGTTTAACAACTATGGTTCTGACACATGCTTATATTTTATAATTGTTCAAACATACATGTGTGGTTAATATTGTTTCATCACATTCCTACACCACATAGACAAAAACGTTCACTACTAGAAACACGGAATTTATCGGCGGGAATTTCCGACGGCGCCTAGGCCGTCGGAGGTCTCCGAGGGTTTTGCGAGGGTGCCATCGACTGACCACAATACGATATCAAAATTCAGAAAGTCTGTCGGGAAACTCTTGGAAAATAGTGCGGGAACAGTGCCACCTTTCCCGCCATAATATACCGATGGACTTCCGAGGGCACGCCTTACATCCGTCGGAATACCCTCGGAACTTCATAATATGTTCCGGCGGTCTTTCGATGGTCAAACACATGGTTAGGTTTAGGGTATGGGGTTTCTACTTCCCGTCAGAAGACCCCCGGAAAATCATATAATGTTCCGGCGGTCTTTCGGTGGTCAATCGCAGCGTTAGAGTTAGGGTATGAGGTTTCTAGTTCCCGTCAGAAGACCCTCGGAGGTAAAAATATGTTCCAGCGTTCTTTCGAGGGTTCTTGGCAGGGTTAGGGTTAGGGTATGGGTAGGGATGGCAGTGGGGTGGGTTTGTCCTCAACCCGACCCCGCCCCGCACACTTTAAAATTTATCTAAACCCGACCCGTCCATACCTGCGGGTTTAAAACATTAAAACCCGCACCCGCTCCATGGGTACCCGCCCCGCCCCTCAATTTTAAAAAAATAACATTTTAATTACTATAAAATGTAATAAATATATGGATCTGCACAATAATATTAATTAAACATAGATAAAGTAGACCAAAATAAACATAAACATTAATATCTCATTACAAAATGCACGGATAAAATAAATATAAAGTATACCAAAATAAACATAAACATAAAGGGGTTTAGGAAATTAGGTTTGCGACTTTGTGAAATTGTGGTAAGGAGTGAGAGGTGTAATGTGGCATGATGATTTAAAAAATTTAAGTATAGAATATTTGTTTTTATAATAGAAGATTATATATTATAATTATATATTTTATAAATATAGGGTGCGGGTGGGGTAGGGTAGGGTTCACCCTAAACCCGCACCCATCCCGCTCTAACCCGCCCCATTGCGGGGTGGGTTTTTAACCCGACCCGAGCGGGTAGGGTAGGGTGGGTGCCCCGCGGGTAGGGTTTTCACTGCCATCCCTAGGTATGGGGTTTCTACTTCCCTTCGGAAAACCCCCGGAAAATCATATAATGTTCCGACGGTCTTTCGATGGTCAATCGCAGGGTTAGGGTTAGGGTATGGGGTTTCTAGTTCCCGTCGGAAGACCCTCGGAGGTAAAAATATGTTCCGGCGGTCTTTCGGGGGTTCTAGGCAGGGTTAGGGTTAGGGTATGGGGTTTCTACTTCCCGTCGGAAGACCCCCGAAAAATCATATAATGTTCCGGCGGTCTTTCGATGGTTAAACGCAGGGTTAGGGTTAGGGTATGGGGTTTCTCCTTCCCGTCGGAAGACCCTCGGAGGTAATAATATTTTCCGGCGGTTTTGCGAGGGTTCTGGATGCATATCATACTTAACTTCAATAATTGGATTTTAGGTTGTATTAAACGGATTTAAATGTCCGGATTGTTTCTATTAGTAAAAAAATAGTAATAAATGATATCTCGTCCAATAAAATCTTTAATTGGTGGAACGGTGTGTTCGAAGTATCTAACAACATTGACTACTGACTTGAGAGTCAGGGAAACTCTCAAGTGCTTATATATAAGACAACACCAAAATAACTCATCAATTGAGTTCATCAGGACAATACCCTTCATAACAACAACAATATATGAGAGATCGTTTGTTATATATTAACAGTTGAACTGATTATATTAACTTATTAGTATAAATTAAACTAATTTATTAAGAATTGCATGAACATCCGTCGGAATACCCTCGGAATCTGAACAGTTTCGGCGGGTTTCCGAGGGCATTCAGGCACCGTTTGGATTGAGATTCCTTACGCGTGTGACTGAAACGCTGCGTTTCAAAGCATGCCGTCGGAAGACCATCGGAAATTCAAATTTTGAATCACCGAGGGTCTACTGACGGAATTAGGCTCATTAGGTTTTGGGCGCCATTAGACCGTTTGATGGAACGATGCGTTTCGGTTAATCGTCGGAAACCCATCAGAAACCCCCTGGTAGTGTTGAACTTAAACACGAGACCGCGTCTCCTTCCTCCCTCAGCGCCGTAACACTCTTCTCTCACACTCTCTCTCTCACTCTCGCTCTCTCTCGGCCGCCTGCCTTCACGCCGCCGTTGACAGTGGTTTCCAAAAAAGGAGACCACCATCTTGCTCACGGTGAGTAGACCTACCTTTGTAACTGATTGGTTTTTTTGTTTGGTATATTTTTTTAATTTTTTTTCTCCCTACAGATCCGCCGCCGCCGCCTCCTCTGTCCCACCGCTGCCGCCGCCTCCTCTACACCACAACCACTGCCCCTACCCCACCTCTGCACCACCACCAATGCCTCTGCCCCACACCACCGCCCCTACCCCACCTCATCTGGCCCAAAGCTGCCGCTGTCACCACCACTGCCGCCTCTGCCTGGACTTCCGCCGCCGCTGCCACCACTGCCGTAGCCGCAACCTTTACTGCTCTGTCAAGGTAAGTGTTGTTAATTTTTTAATTTGTTAAATTTTTTAAGTTATAATTGATAAATTGATAATTAGCATAAAATTAAAAATTAAGAAAGTATGATAATTAGCATAAAAATAAGTAGGGAATTGATAAATTCCCTTATGATAGTTAGTATGATAATTGATAAATTTCATATAATTGAGTGAATTTTGGTAAAATAAGTAGATCATAGCAACGAGACAAATTAAGAAAGTTAGATCAATTAATTAAGCAAATATCAATTAAAATTTGTTATTAAACCTGAAGAGGGGCATACACAATTTCCCTTCTCTTGTGAGATTGGAACATGTCGCGTCACTGGTTTGAGCCAGTGATCAGACTTGTTCCAATCTCGAAGAGACAGGAAAAGTGTTAGGTCCTCATCAATCAGCAACGAGAAAAATTAAGAAAGTTAGATCAATTAATTAAGCAAAGATTAATTAAAATTTGTACGTATACCTGAAGAGGGGCATACACAATTTCCCGTATCTTGTGAGATTGGAACATGTCGCGTGACTGGTTTGAGCGAGTGATCAGACTTGTTCCAATCTCGAAGAGACGGGAAAAGTGTTAGGTCCTCATTAATTAACATATATAGTGGTATAATATGAATTGTTATTTGTTGAAAAACTTGACCAAAATGATTGATATTTGTTGATTGTTATGTTTGATGATAAATATGTTGATATAATAAATCAATCTCACGATGATATATGATTGTTGTAAAAGATGATTGGTATATGTTATGATATTGATGTTCAAATTACATATGTTGCTAAGAACCTTAGGATAGATGACTTTGCCTGAGACCGGTCCTTATCTCCGACAATTGATATTTATTGGTTGACTTTGACTGAGACCGGTCATTATCTCTGGCAACTGATGAGTTATTGGTTATATATAAGTGCACTCTGTCAAAATCAGGTTAACTGGATTTTTTTATACTCAAAATGTGTTTAATAAAAACTTATATAATAAAGAGATATTATATAAAAATTATTAAAAGAAGTAATAATGAAATTTCCTACAATGTATTAGGTTGCTACACTGTAAAACACACTACAATGTTTTGCGCGGATCGATCGTGCATGTATGATAGGGTTCATCATAATAGAGGTGGAATTAAACCATCGTTCATTAGAGGTCTCGATGCGTTTATGGATGTTGCATGTAGAACTGAAGAGTACATTGCAGAGGGTAAGATAAGGTGTCCGTGTGCCAAGTGTAGGTGTCGGAATTTTTCAGAGATTGATAATGTAAAGGTTCACCTTATGCAGCATGGTTTTAAAGCAGACTATTATGTGTGGACCCAACGTGGGGAGGAAATTACGGTAGAGGAACATGGTGGATCGGGAGTGGGTGAAAGTAGTAATCCTGTTGCATGGCAAGAAAATTTGAATTGTTACGAGCAGATGATTTTTTACGGATACTTCCCTGAGAGAAGAGGAATTCCTGAACCGGTTGATGAAGTCCCTAATCAAGATGCACAAAACTTTTTCAAACTACTGGATGCTGCACATAAACCTTTATGGGAAGGTTGTGTTCATTCAGAACTATCCTTAGCGGTTCAAATGCTTAGTATTAAGTCTGAGGGTAACCATAGTCAGAGTTCATTTGACCAGTGGACGAATTTGATACGTGAGCTTAGTGTTCAACCAGATTGTATCCCAAAAGACTTTTATCAAGCCAAGAAGTTGGTGAGTAAATTAGGATTGTGAGAGGTGAAGATTGATTGTTGTGTCAATGGGTGTATGTTGTACTACAAAGATGATTCAGAGCTTACACAATGCAAGTTTTGTGATGAACCTAGGTATAAACCCAAACATCGTGGCAGTCATAGGTCTAAGGAGGTTCTTCAAAAAAGAATGCATTATTTGCCTCTTATACCTAGGCTAAAGCGATTGTATGCCTCCATGAGTTCTGCTCCGCACATGAGATGACATTTTGATAATCAAAGGATTGACGGTGTGATGACTTACCCGTCGCATGGGGAAGCTTGGCGACATTTTGATCAAACGCATCCTGAATTTGCCTCGGAGCCTTGAAATGTGCGCTTAGGTTTGTGTTCTGACGGATTTACTCCCAACAGACAGTTTGGTAAGCCTTACTCTTGTTGGCCGGTTGTGATAACACCGTATAACCTACCTCCTGAAATGTGTATGAAAGACCCATACTTGTTCTTAACATGTATAATCCCCGGTCCAAATAACCCAAAAGCAAAAATTGATGTGTACCTTCAACCGTTGATTGATGAGTTGATTGAGTTATGGAATGAGGGTGATATGGTGTACGACATTTCCTCCAAGCAAAACTTTCTGATGAGAGAAGCATTAATGTGGACTATCAACGACTTCCCCGCATATGGGATGTTGTCTGGGTGGATGACACAAGAAAAATTAGCGTGCCCGGTTTGCATGGCTGACACCAAGGCATTTACCTTGAAGTATGGCGGAAAGAACTCGTGGTTTGATTATCACCGGAGATTTTTACCAGATGATCATCCATATAGGCGTAACAGGTACGGTTTTAAAAAGAACACAATTGAAAGAGATCCACCACCGGTAAGAATTACTGGTGAAGATTTATGGGAGGAGGTAAAATATATACCCAAGATCATAGAAGTTGGTCAGCAAGTGAAACCACAGGGGTATGAGAGAGATCATAACTGGACCAAACAAAGCATATTTTGGGAGCTTCCATATTGGAAGGATCTATTGGTCCGTCATTATCTAGATGTGATGCACATAGAAAAGAACGTATGGGACAACATAATGCACACAGTCATGGATACAGATCGGACCAAAGACAATATAAAGGCAAAAATGGATGTGCCTGAGTACTGTAGACGACCTGAGTTAAATTTGCAGGATCTAAGGGATGGACGTGTTTGTAAACCGAAGACGTCATATTCATTAACCAAGACTCAGAGAGAATCAGTTTGAAAATGGGTGACGGAGCTCAAAATGCCTGAGAGTTATGCACTAACTTGGGGAGATGTGTCAACCTTGGTCAAAGTAAGTTTGTCGACTTTAAGAGTCACGATTTCCATGTCCTTCTGGAGAGCTTGCTTCCTATAATGTTTAGGGAGCTGCCCGACCATGTTTGGAATCCATTAAGGGAGTTGAGTGAATATTTCAGAGACTTATGTGCGACAACACTCAAGGTAGATGATCTTATCACCATGGAGGCGAATATCCCCATGATTCTGTGCAAATTAGAGAGGAATTTTCCGCCTGGATTCTTTAACTCGATGGAACATCTTCCAATTCACCTGGCATATGAAGCGAGGGTTTGTGGGCCGGTGCAATATAGGTGGATGTACCCATTTGAAAGAGAAATGAGAGTCTATAAGCGGACTGTGAAGAATAGAGCACATGTGGAGGGTTCAATTTGTCATGCATACTTGGCAAAAGAGACGTCAAATTTCTGCTCATATTACTTCAAGGATAATGTCCAGTCTCGCAGAACAAGGGTTCCCCGCAACGATGACGGAGGAGAGAGTGAAATATACCCACCTGTGTCAGTCTTCAATCAACCAGGCCGAGCTACTGGTCAATCTGTGGATCGATGGTTGACGGTTGAGGAGTGGAATTCTGCACACCTCCACGTGTTGCTAAATTGTGACGAGGTCGCACCATATCGAAGGTAAAGTAACAATCTTTACAACCTAATTCTAAAACAATGTAAATAAAAGTTCATATAATCTAGTGTTATTAATAAATAACAGGTACTATGAACAAATTCATGGGGAGGATTCTCTTCAACAATTTCCGGCATGGTTCAAGGGCTATGTAGGTGACCGTAATAAATCATTTAAATGTATTGAAATTTTCTTCATCACCTCGGATAACAAATCATTTGTTTTTCTGAATAATATACGTATGTACAAGATCTCTCACATAGGGTAACTGACCAATTTTTGCAAGATATAGCTTGGGGACCAAAAAATAAAGTGCACAGTTGGTCAATGTACTATGTGAATGGATTCAAATTTCACACTGTAGATTGGGGATGGGAGAGGAACTACATAATTGTGGGGTTTGTGTCAAAGGAGATGCTGGAGAAAGGGAACGAGATTGGTATGGTACAATTAAAGAGATCTTAGAGTTTGAATATGTTGGGTTACCAATTAAAAGAATTATGTTATTCTATTGTGATTGGTATGACCCACAACGCCCAACTGGAACTCGATCTCACACTCTGTAAACAGCGTATTTTGTCCGGACATTTATTTAAAAATAGAAAAAAATTGAAAAAATATAAAAAAATAAAATTGTGATCATAATCTCATCAAATCAAACATAATCAAGCACAATCTCATCATACATAATCACACACAATCAAGTCAAATTAGAATAAATCATAATCAAGAAAAATCAATCATAATCCATCACAATTAATTCTAGATACACCCTAATACACATGTATAAAAACAAAGCCAGCACCACAGAGAGAGGGGGAGATTTTTTCACAGCCGCCCATCATTGTGTCCCCACTATCATCGAGCAACAGAACAAACACCCACCGACGGTGACCACCACGAGACACCGCCACCATCACCATAACACCACTAAAAACAACCATTACATCCCACCTTCATCACCACGCATCATCACAGCACCACCATCACAGAAGCTTTCCATCACCATCCAACACCATCATCATGTACAACCCAACATCATCATCAATTTAGTTCCACCATCATCAACGCAACTATGGGTGCCTGCACACATCACCTTCTGTTGTTTCCAACGTCTTCCTCCAGTCATGGCGCCCGTCCGAGCATGCGCCAGACACCTGCACGCGTAGCAGCAACGCAGAAGTCAGCGCAGCGCTCTTGGTAGCTCCACGCCGTCCCAATTGCGGCAGCAGGTCCGACATCATCCAGCTCGCGCCGCTACAGCCACAACCGCAGCTGCCCTTTCTTTCCATGTCGCTTCCTTTCTCCTCCGCACGATGGCAACAGTGGCGGTACAGACGCGACGATGCGTTTGTTCTCTGTCGGCCGCTCCCGTGTCTCCTTCCCTCTTCCCTCGCAGCACCTCGCGGCCGTGAAAGTCGCGGCGCCGCTCGGTCAAGGAAGTCGCGGCTGTCATGAAACCCGTGTCTCCCCTTCTTGTCGGTCCTGTCATTCCCGCTCGACCTTCCTTTCTCTCTCGCCGCTCCCCACAGTAGCACCTCCGCTCATCCGCCGCCCTACGTCGCGCCGCCGGCGACCGCCGCTCTCCTCCTCTCCACCCAGGTCGCCGCGACAGCACCCTTGATCTTACCTTCTTTCCCTACACGGGAATTAGGGATTGAATGGTGGGGGGTGTTTTCTTTGATTTTTTTATTATTATTATTATTATTATTATTATTTTATTTTTCTTAAAAATATCACTTACTACATTTTTTTTCTTTACAATTTATTATTTCGTTGTATGAGTTTATCATCCTCGAAATTGTAAATTGTAGGATACTTGTGCGAATCATATCGTCCTGTACCCTAAAAACATTTTTTTTTTAAAAATAACAATCATTTCCTTTTTAAATCAAAAACAATTTATTTTATTTTAATTAAAATCAAATCAATACAAAATGTTTTTTACAATATATTATTTCGTTGTATGAGATAATCATCCTCGAGATCATAAATTGTTGTCACGACCCAACTCGGATCGTGACCGGCACATGGGACACCGAGTCCCATGTCAGCCTTAACCTGTAATCCACACAACAATCCAGCTAAACAACAACAACCACAACTACCTTAACATGCACACATACATAAAATCCATACACATAATAGGGTTCTCAAGGTATCACCCCTAAATCCATAATACATAATATATGGTCATAATATCCTGCTCAATCCATAAGCCAACATAATCCAACAGAAATGCAACAAGTCTTAATTAGACTTACAACATATATATAACTTAGACAATCCTGTTTGTAAACCTATGGAGCATACTACAGACATAACATAACGCCTCTACATAATGAGGCTCACCAAAGCTAAGAGTTTGGAGGAACGGAAGGGCTCGCCTCCTGATCAGCAAGTTTATGCAACAACACCATAATAATAAACACAAGCAAGTTAAATCACCATGCAACATATTTCGCAATTTGCCTTATTCATTATTATTACATGTGTTTGTATCATTAGAGATCCCGGGAGCCCAGCCCCTCCTCAAATCTTAAGTCCCGGGAGCCCAGCCTCTCCTCAGACTTCATTAATACTCGACCCTGGGAGCCCCGCCCCTCCTCAGGCTGAACCAACCAACATTAATCGTCTTTTAATTATCATTTCATCATCGCACATCGCATCACATTCACATCATTATCATAATAACATCATAAACAGCCTGGTATCGAGTTTGGGGTAGTGGTGAACAAATGGATTTGAATGCATAACTTAAAAGTGTAAAGATTTTGAGTTAAAGTCTTAAAAACGGAGTTTTTGTACTGCTGTAATCGATTACAGACCTGTGTAATCGATTACCTGCTTCAAATTTCGTTCCGAAGAAATTTTTTTGCAAAAATTGGCAGTCTGTAATCGATTACAATCCCGCAGTAATCGATATCAGTACTCGATTACAGGGTCTTGGTAATCGATTATAGTAATCGATTACCAATTCGCTGTAATCGGTTACAGCCTGGGTCAGAAACGAAATTCTACAGAAAACCTTGCGAAATTCATCTCCAAATCCACATTTTCACCACAACCCATCCAAATCAAACACAACCAACATATAATATCAATCATATATCAACCAATCTCAGTCCCTATCAACTATCATAGCAAGAAATTCACAATATCAATCAAAATCCAAGACACCACCCGGAGCTAGGATGAGTTACCCGGAGCTTCTCTAGTTGGTTGAGACCCTAGGGAACACATCATAAACCTCAGATTCTCAACAAAATCAAAAACCCCCAATTTAAACCTTAAAACCCCAAAACTGAGATTGGAGAGAAATAGACATCAATGGAGAAAAAGAAATACTCTACACTTACCCACAATACACTAGATGAGCAAGGCTAACTTGATCTTGAACATTAATGGAGTTGGGTGAGGGATTGGAGAAGAGAGAAATGAGATGAGGAAGAAGAAGAGAAAATGAGGGGGAGAGAAATACGGGAGAGTGAGGGAAGAAAAAAGAGAAAGGGAAAGGAAAAGAAGAAAAGGGGTGGGGCGGTGGGACCCACGTGGTTCTGTCTCCCCGGTGCACCGTGATCTCTTACTCAAACTAACTCAGAATATCCGAGGTATTACAATCTTCCCCCCTTAAAGAATTCGGACCCCGAATTCAAACACAGAAGGGAAAAGGGATTACCTGAAACATGAAAGCGGTGCGGATACTTGCTCCGCATTGTTTCCTCGGGCTCCCACGTAGCCTCCTGACCAGAGTGGTTCCGCCAAACCACCTTCACTGTAGTCACCTCCTTGGAACGGAGTTTCCTCACCTACTGATCGACAATAGCCACTGGTTCCTCTTCGTATACCAGATTCTCATCCAGAGGTAACACTTGATGCTCGATCACGTGAGACGGATCAGATAGGTACTTCCTCAACATAGATACATGGAAGACGGGATGGATTGAGGACATCTCGGGTGGAAGTGCCAAATGATAGGCCACTGCCCCAATCCGATCCAAGATCTCAAAAGGTCCAACATACCGAGGAATCAGCTTCCCTTTCTTTTCGAACCTCATAACTCCCTTCATCGGAGATATGCGGAGAAACACATGATCTCCGACCGAAAACTCCAAATCTTGCCTTCGGTTGTTAGCATAGGCCTTCTGCCTTCTCTGAGCCGCTTGGAGCCTTTCCCTGATCAACTTCACCTTATCCATGGCGTCCTGTACCAGATCGGGTCCCAACAGAGCAGCTTCACCACTCTCAAACCAACCTATGGGAGATCGACACCTCCTACCGTAAAGAGCCTCAAAAGGTGCCATACCAATACTGGCCTGATAGCTATTATTATAAGAAAACCCCACCAACGGAAGGTACGGCTCCCAACCACCTCCAAAATCCATCACACAAGCTCGGAGCATATCCTCCAAAATCTGAATAGTCCTCTCTGACTGGCCATCGGTCTGAGGGTGAAAAGCTGTGCTGAAGTTAAGACGAGTCCCCAAGGCTTCTTGAAAGGATCGCCAAAACCGGGAGGTGAACTGAGTTCCTCTGTCGGAGATAATGGAGGTCGGAACACCATGAAGTCGCACAATGACCTCGATGAACAACTAAGCATAACGCGGCGCTCCGTAAGATGTCTTAACTGGAATGAAGTGGGCCGACTTGGTCAGTCAATCCACAATCACCCATATGGAGTCAAAGCCTCGAAAACTGCGAGGTAGCCCTGTCACAAAGTCCATGGTGATCCTCTCCCACTTCCATGTCGGTATCTCTATAGGTTGTAACAACCCTGCAGGTCTCTGATGTTCCGCCTTCACTTGCTGACACACCAGACAACGAGAGACAAAGTCTGCTACGTCCCGTTTCATACCTTCCCACCAAAACAACTTCTTCAGATCTTGGTACATCTTGGTACTACCTGGGTGGACGGAATACTTGGAGTTATGGGCTTCCTCCAGAATGAGCCTCCTCATATTACCCTCATCTAGAACACAAACGTTGCCCACAACGTAACACTCCCTCCGAGTCCAAAGAGAGCGCCGAATTCTTCCCTTCACTAACCTCCGTCACCAGCTCCACAAGCCTCAGATCTTCCCGCTGCACAGACTTTATCTGATCCACTAGGGTGGACTGAGCCCGCACATGAGCCAAGAGCACTCCTGATCTTCCCAGCTCAAAATGCATACCCTCAGCCTCCAAACGGTGAATCTCTTCCACCAACGGCCTCTTTACGGGAGCAATATGGGCCAAACTACCCATGGACTTCCTACTCAGTGCATCAGCAACAACATTAGCCTTCCCTGGGTGATACAGAATGGTGCAATCATAATCCTTGAGCAACTCATCCACCTCCTCTGCCTCAGATTAAGATCCCTCTGCTGAAAGATATACTTCAAGCTCTTGTGGTCGGTGTAAATCTCACATGTCTCCCCATAGAGGTAGTGTCTCCAGATCTTAAGAGCAAAAACGACCGCGGCAATCTCCAAATCATGAGTCGGGTAGTTCTGCTCATGAGTCTTCAACTTCCTTGATTCATAAGCAATAACTCTCCCATGCTGCATCAAGACACAACCAAGCCAAATCCAGGAGGCATCGCAGTACACTGAATACCCTCCGGAACCCGAAGGCAAGACCAAGACAGGAGCGGTGGTCAAGGACTCCTTCAACCTCTGAAAACTTTCCTCACAAGCCTCCGACCACTGGAAAGGTACACTTTTCTGGGTTAACTAGGTGAGAGGGGCTGCTATCCTTGAGAAATCCTTAACAAACCTCCAATAGTAACCGGCAAGACCCAAGAAGCTACGGATCTCGGTCACCGTCGTAGGCCTCGGCCACTTCTGAACTGCCTCGACTTTCTTCGGATCTACCATGATCCCGTCCCTAGATACCACATGCCTGAGAAAGGTCGCTCGATCAAGCCAAAACTCACACTTGGAGAACTTTGCATAAAGACTATGACCCCTCAGCGTCTGCAATACAACTCTGAGATGGTGCTCATGCTCCGCCGCATTCTTGGAGTAAACCAAGATGTCGTCAATGAAGACGATGACGAATCGGTCCAAGAACGGCTTAAACACCAAATTCATAAGATCCATGAAAGCTGCCGGGGCATTGGTCAAACCGAAGGACATCACAAGGAACTCGAAATGTCCATACCGGGTGTGGAAAGCTGTCTTCGGAACGTCTCCCCCCTTAATCTTCAGCTGGTGGTATCCAGACCTCAAGTCAATCTTCGAGAAGCAACAAGCACCTTGAAGCTGATCAAACAGATCATCGATTCTAGGAAGAGGATACTTGTTACGGACCGTCATCTTGTTAAGCTGCCGATAATCCACACAAAGTCTCATGGAACCATCATTCTTCTTAACAAAAAGAACCGGAGCACCCAAAGGTGAAGTACTCGGACGGATAAATCCCTTATCCAAAAGGTCCCTCAACTGATCCTTCAGCTCATTCAACTCTTTCGGAGCCATACGGTAAGGGGGAATAGAAACAGGTTGAGCTTAAGGGTTTAAGTCAATCCCGAACTCTATTTCCCTATCCGGCGGCATCCTTGGTAAGTCCTCTAGAAAGACATCTGGAAACTCCCCCCACAATCGGGACTTGACTCAAGTCCGGCACCCTAGCCTCCACATCCACTACTGACGCAAGAAAACCTTGGTTCCCATGATCCATCAACTTAATGGCACTTAAGGCCGATATCAAAGAAGCGGGGGTCACACATCGATCCCCTTGAAACTCAAAGGTTGAGCCATCGGGGAGGACAAATCGGACCAACTTAGCGTAGCAATCTACGGAGGCATGACAGGAAGCTAACCAATCCATACCTAGGATCACATCAAAATCCACCATCTCAAGAAGCACTAAGTCGGCCAAAGAGTCCATCCCGCTCACCGAGACCACACACGACTTACAGACCAACCGAACCATAAGGGGTTCTCCCACCGGAGTACTAACCCAAAAAGGATCCTCCAACGCTGTGGGTTGCTCGCCAAAACGAGAAGCAAAGAACGGGGACACATATGAATGTGTAGAGCCCGGATCAAACAACACATAAGCTTCAGAAGAGCCAACTTTCAATATACCTGCCACAACTGTGTTCGACGCCTGAGCATCCTGACGAGTCAAAGCAAAGACCCTCGGCTGAGCTCTCCCTCCTCCACCTTGACCTCTACCTCTGTTTCCTCTGGTTGCACCCCGACCTCCTTGCCCGGAAGAACTACCCGGAGACATAGCTGAATGAGATGGTGTGGGCAAGATGGGTGCCTGATATCCAGTAGCTCCCCTAGCAAGGCGAGGACACTCTCTGATAAAATTCCCCGCCTGTCCGCATCCATAGAATACATTCTGATTCGGGCGACACGCACCATTGTGGAATCTCCCACACTGCTTGCAATGAGGGCGCTGAGGACCTTGGGGTCCAGACCACTGTGTGTTTGACTGAGAAGCACTGCTTGCTTGGGGCCTCATCCCAGACATGGCCCTAGGGGTGGATCCTGAGGAGTTGGAACCACTCCCCAGAGCAAACCTCTGCTGCTGATAGCCTTGGGACCCACCAGAACTGGATCCTCCGGAGAACTGCCCTGTAGTCTTCTTTTTCTTCTCAAATCCCCTATTCGGCTTGTCTTCTTCCCTTGAGCTTTCAATGCCCACAGCGGTATCCATCACCTGAGAGAAAGTCTTCCTCCCTATCTCATTATGCAGAATGGAACGCATCTGTTCCCTGAGCCCTTTCACAAACCTTCTCACCTTCCTATCCTCCGTAATGATCTCATGCGGCGCATATCGACATAATCGAGTAAATTGTATGGCATACTCGACTACAGATATGCCCGGAGTCTGTTTTAGCTTGAGAAACTGCTCCACCAAGAGCTCCCTTCGGTTCTCAGAAAAGAATCTTGCCCTGAAGGCTTCAGTGAACTCCTCCCATACTGGTGGCAGCCTCCTCATATGAGCCCTTTCCATCAACCAGGTCTCATACCAGTGAACAGCAGTCCCTTGAAGGGTGTAGGTCACCAGATCCACGGCCCTCACATCATGGCATCGAAGGGCACGCAGAGCTCTAGTGGCCCGATCCAAGAAATCCTCCGGGTCTTCCTCCATGGACTCCCCCGAAAAGGTCGGTGGGTTCAGCCTCAGATAAGCCTCCAGCGTCATCTCATGAGTACCAAAAACCTGAGGTCCTGGCCTAGGTGGTTCGTAGTCCATGTTCGGAGGAACCTCTTCCCTTCTCTGGTTCTGATCCTGATTCTAATTCTGATTCTGGTTCTGATTCTGATTCTGCATCATCTGAACCAAGATGTTAAGGGCTTGGCGAACCCCTTGCATCTCCTCACCATAATTAGGCTCCGCACCACCTCCAACGGGCTCATCATCCCCCTGCACAGGAGGGGGGTCCCTGGTGGTACGAGGCCTTCCCCGTCTTCGGGTACCCTGCTTAGGCGGCATGGTCAACCAAGAGCAGCTACACAAACAATCAATCGTTTAGAGACATAACAGAGAGAACATCCCCGGGTCAAAAAGAGATTAGCAATCAAGGAATTAACTTAGACAACAACACCCTAAAATGCCTTCACTAGAATCACAATTTGTGGAAATGGGCCGACAACCATTTACACTATTGTCATCCAATTGAAGAACAATTCCTCCATAAGTTACAAAACTCAACCTAGGCTCTGATACCAACTTTGTCATGACCCAACTCGGATCGTGACCGGCACATGGGAAACCGAGTCCCATGTCAGCCTTAACCTGTAATCCACACAACAATCCAGCTAAACAACAACAACCACAACTACCTTAATATGCACACATACATAAAATCCATACACATAATAGGGTTCTCAAGGTATCACCCCTAAATCCATAATAAATAATATATGGTCATAATATCCTGCTCAATCCATAAGCCAACATAATCCAACAGAAATGCAACAAGTCTTAATTAGACTTACAACACATACATAACTTAGACAATCCTGTTTGTAAACCTATGGAGCATACTACAGACATAACATAACGCCTCTACATAATGAGGCTCACCAAAGCTAAGAGTTTGGAGGAACAGAAGGGCTCGCCTCCTGATCAGCACCTAAATCTGAAAATGGTTTGTATGAATGAGTGAGTCATACGCTCAGTGAATAATAGATTACAAACAGTTTATGCAACAACACCATAATAATAAACACAAGCAAGTTAAATCACCATGCAACATATTCCGCAATTTTCCTTATTCATTATTGTTACATGTGTTTGTATCATTAGAGATCCCGGGAGCCCAGCCCCTCCTCAGATCTTAAGTCCCGGGAGCCCAGCCCCTCCTCAGACTTCATTAATACTCGACTCCGGGAGCCCCGCCCCTTCTCAGGCCGAACCAACCAACATTAATCGTCTTTTAATTATCATTTCATCATCGCACATCGCATCACATTCACATCATTATCATAATAACATCATTAACAGCCTGGTATCGAGTTTGAAGTAGTGGTGAACAAATGGATTTGAATGCATAACTTAAAAGTGTAAAGATTTTGAGTTAAAGTCTTAAAAACGGAGTTTTTGTACTGCTGTAATCGATTACAGACTTGTGTAATCGATTACCTGCTTCAAATTCCGTTCCGAAGAAATTTTTTTGCAAAAATTGGCAGTCTGTAATCGATTACAATCCCGCAGTAATCGATTACAGTACTCGATTACAGGGTCTTGGTAATCGATTATAGTAATCGATTACCAATTCGCTGTAATCGGTTACAGCCTGGGTCAGAAACGAAATTCTACAGAAAACCTTGCGAAATTCATCTCCAAATCCACATTTTCACCACAACCCATCCAAATCAAACACAACCAACATATAATATCAATCATATATCAACCAATCTCAGTCCCTATCAACTATCATAGCAAGAAATTCACAATATCAATCAAAATCAAACATAAACCATAAATAACTCATTACTCACAAATTACTCCAATGAGCTCCAAGACATCACCCGGAGCTTCTCTAGTTGGTTGAGACCCTAGGGAACACATCATAAACCTCAGATTCTCAACAAAATCAAAAACCCCCAATTTAAACCTAAAACCCCAAAATCGAGATTGGAGAGAAATAGACATCAATGGAGAAAAAGAAATACTCTACACTTACCCACAATGCACTAGATGAGCAAGGCTAACTTGATCTTGAACATTAATGGAGTTGGGTGAGGGATTGGAGAAGAGAGAAATGAGATGAGGAAGAAGAAGAAGAAGAGAAAATGAGGGGGAGAGAGATACGGGAGAGTGAGGGAAGAAAAGAGAGAAAGGGAAAGGAAAAGAAGAAAAAGGGTTGGGAGGTAGGACCCACGTGGTTCTGTCTCCCCGGTGCACTGTGATCTCTTACTCAAACTAACTCAGAATACCTGAGGTATTACAATTGTGGGGTACTTGTGCGAGTTATATCGTCTTGTACCCTAAAAATATCATTTTCTTAAATAAACAAATCTTTTTTTTAATAAAATTCAATTCCCTTTTTTTTCGTCAAAATCAAAATCTCTTAATTTCCCTTTTTACAATTCATGATCTCGTTGTATGATTTAATCATCCTCGAGGATCGCAATTTGGGGGGGTACTTGTGCGAGTCACATCGTCCTGTGTCCTAAATTTTTTTTCTTCTTAAAATAGCAATTATTTCCTCTTTAAATCAAACAATTTATTTTCTTTTAATTAAAATCAAAACAAATCCTACAAAATCTTCTTTTATTATTTTGTTGTATGAGACAATCATTCTCGAAATTTCAAATTGGTACTTGTGCGATTCACATCGCCCTATACCAAACATTTTCTAAAAAACACACAACACACAAGCATTTTCTACAAGAACGACGTGGGTTTGAGTTCCTCATTTCACCAGAGGATACGTCGGCGCAGGCTACAACCAGTCAACCCAAAATTAAATTTCAAATCATTTTGTTCTTTTTTATTTTTTTTTTGTTCATTTTAATATTTTAAGGGGAAATCAAATATTATTAAATTATAAATATATGTTTGCATAATTTGCTCTAGGGTACCGTATTTATACGTATGTATTAGGGGTGCAGTGGGATTAAATTCTCGCCCTTCCCTAATCATAATTCGACTCTCGAACCTTATCTCTGAAAAGACCAGTTTCTCACAAAATAAAGGTTTTCCAATTTTTCCATAATTAAAATTGGTGGCGACTCCATTTTCTCTATTTTTTAGTCACGGCACCCCTCGGGGACGTTGTGACAGTTTGGCGACTCCACTGGGGACTCTAGAGAATCAAGCCTATTAGAGTAAGTTATGCAAATATTTATAATTTATAATATTTAATTTCCCCTTTACACTAACATTTTTTTATCTTTGTACCTTTTTTTTACTTGTCATTGTGCTTTTTTTTTTCTTTCTTTATATGCAAACCTTGTGCTAGAATTATTGTTCGGGTTTAAATTTCAAAAGCTCCTCACACACTGAGCACTATCACAAACACGACTCTATACCCGAGCCTTAGAAACCCGTAGGACTAGAAGGTGTTTCATTGTTGACCTTGTGAGGCTTATGCTTCCCTGACAGTCGATGACTCACCGCTCAAGTTGTTACCGGAACTAACGATTGCCATCTTGTGACATTAAATGTCCCTGTGGTTAATTCCATAGAACCGGGACTTTATCTCTTCGATAAAGGCAACTTGGGGGCCATGATTAGGTGTCTAGATCTAACCCATCACTAGTGTAACTCTAGCACACTGTCAAAATTAGGGTATCCTTTAGTTTAACTTAACCATAGGCTCTACCTTATTTTAGGACACAAAGGAGCATTCATTTTCCTTTATTTGTCTTAATATTCATATTTGACTATGCACTACATTCTTACCATGCATCTCATGCATAATACACTCACCTCTCTATCTCGCTATTAGTATTATTCTCTTTAAAAGATCTACTAATAGTGTAGATAGAAATGACAACTCTTGGTCTCTCCTTAACATTATGTTGTCTCATATATGCATCATGAAAAAATAAATTAAAATTAAAAATACGTTCATCCTCATTCATGTTCAAACATCATATTAAATGCATTCATCCTCATAATCATACATCATGACAAAAAAAAGGGATCCTCTTGCCATACATTTTCATAATCAAACATTCACATGCAATTTCTCACGCCCTATTCTTATAGATGTATAAATCTTCTGATATGGGCAAAACACATCATTCTACACTTGATTTACATTCATGATAAGTGCATCCACAACATGCATTTTCATGCCACATTTCCCTCACAATAGATATATCATTCATCCATACATACACCCATAGCATACACTTTCATGACTTTTTTTTCTCACAATAGCCATATCATTCATCCATGCATTCATTCTAAAAAAAAAAAATACGCACCCACAACATGCATTTTCATAATTCATGCATACAATTTCTCAAAAAAAAAAAAAAAGAGTCTTTCCATGTATGCTCCACTCTGGTCTTGAATCAACGTTCTAAAAACAAAAATTTTGATTGATTCAAGCAACAAAGACAAAAGAAGGGCGCAAAAGAGCCAAGATGATTGTGAAGCAATTACAAGAAGGTCTCTAAATTTGTGGACATCATTCGTAGCCTTGATGCTCAACAACGATCAATTCAACGGAGGCTTCAAAGCAAAGAAAACCTTTTGTCGATAAGCAAGCAAAAAAATAATAAATAAATAAAAAAAATAAAAAGGATCTAAATTTGACTTCAATCAAACCATTCAACTAAACATGCATGTTCTTCTCACCTTGTCACCCTCCACTCCCTCTCCACATCATCTTCTTTACCGTTCCTAAAGCCACCCCTCTTCCCTTCACATAGACATACCCCATGCAGATGATCTTGAGAACCCAGGTATCGATCCTTATACTATGATGATATTGAAAAAGCATGGATATGCAATTGACCTGCCCATGGATTTAACATAATGACAGATGATGAAGCAACTAATCACCAAAGGAAAAATGACATTTCAAACACCCAGATTCAATTACTAATCAGGGTAATTTATCAACTTCTGGTGAAATAGTTGTGACTCCAGAAGAAAAAGCAGTATGGACCTCGATTTAGCCACAATAAGCACAACAAAGAAGAATGGATCATTTGATCCTACAACATTTTGTCATCGATCGAGCAGAAGGATTCCCTCTGTAAACATAAAAAAAAAGAGCCAAAAAAGTTGGTTGATTCACATGCTGAAGACATAAGAGAGGGCAAGAAGATAAAAAGGAAACTCGCTAGACCGAAAAACTCAAAAAACGGTCTAGGCAAAAATTAGAGTTATCAATGTTGCTCGCTAGACCCAAAAAACTCAAGAAACGGTCTAGGCAAAAATTAGAGTGAACAAAAAGGGCTCGCTAGACAACAAGCTAAGATTAGCGATCTAGGCAAAAGTTATAGCCAAAAAAAAAAGCGAGCTAGATTGAAAACCTAGAAGGGCGATCTAGTAGAGGATCAAACGATGCCAAACTGGAGCAAATTGAGGTTCGACGACAGAAAAAAAATCATCATCAAAGAAGACCGAGAATGAACAACCCAATGGCAGGTCATAGCATAACAAGTATATCATCATAGTCAAGAGATTGATAAATGGGTATTCAAATAAAATCTGCATCACACATCCTTCATAACAGACTCTAACTCCCATTCTTCTAAATTCATCTTCTCTCATACATTTCTAAATCAAAACCCTTCATTCTACCATTTGTTTCATACTTCATAGTATCTTCCATCACACATCCTTCATAACAGACCCTAACTCCCATTCTTCTAAATTCATCTTCTCTCATACATTTCTAAATCCAAGCCCTTCATTCTACCATTTGTTTCACACTTCCCAGAATCTTCCACCACTAAACAACTCATCCTTCTTGAGCATGCATAATCAACTATATCAAGTCAAAGTCAGATCCAAAAGCTCGCTAGATCGAAAACCCAAAAGGGCGGTCTAGGCAAAAATTAGAGCAACAAAAAAAACAAAACAAAAAAAAACAAAAGCTCGCTAGATTGAAAACCCAAAAGGGTGGTCTAGGTAAAAGCTAGAGCAAACAATAAAAGATGCTTGCTTATCACAGATAAAAAATGTTGATTCCGGAAATACTGAAGGTTCCAAGCAAAGTCAAGGCTACAAAAAGAAGACAGAGACAATGACATACCAAATGAAAGAAACTCACTTGCTAGGAGAATCAAAAAGGAGAAAGAACAGCAACAAAGCAGCACCCCCTGGGCCGCCCACCACCGTCGCTGGCTCGTCATCACTGCGATGCACGACCACTCCTCCACCTCGGTCGTCATCATCATCAAGCCTCTGATCGGAAGCAACAACGACAGGGAGACAATAGCAACAATGGCAGTAGCCGCGACCAACTCCAGAAGCAAATCGGATCTGCAGCGTCTTCCTCTATCGGTGCCCGTTCAAGCTCCACCTCGCGTCCCACTAGTCGCCACCGCGAGGAGCCTCTGTTCCCAGCCGCAAGCTCCTGTTTCTCTCTCTGCAATTCTCGGCTCTCTCCCTCACATCACCGCTCGGTTCCACAACATCCACCACCATCACCTCCGTTCAATACGACCACTACAATCCACCCATATCCAATCACCAACAACCATCAGTGGGATCGAGCTCTCAACACAAAACATCCCGGATCAATCAATCAAAAAAAATCTAAAAGAACAATGATTAAAGACCACAAACTGGGACATTTCTTTTTCAGTTTTATAACATATCATCCATCATGAGGGTATCTGCATAACACACTTCATGCATTCACCATTCATTAAAGTGAGTTTAAATTATTTTTTCTCTAGCATCTGCATATTAAATTTACATAACACAACTCATTCATGCATCCATATTACACACATCATTCATGAATCTAGGACAAATCTGTCTTGTCTCTAGCACATGTATAACACCTCCACCGTACACACAATCTATGCACGCATCCATATTACATCATCCATTAAACTAGGCAAAATTCGTCGTGCCTCCAACATCATTGCATCATACATCCATATTCTACATTCCACACATTATACATCAAGTCATTTATTAAATCAGGGACATCAATGCATATCGCATCAACATCATGCATTCATTAAAATTAGGGACATCATATACTGCAACAACATTACATACATCAATTCATTCATTAACTTAGTGAATATTGCATCCACATACATCATGCATCATGCATCATACCATTCATTGAATTGGTATATATTACATCAACATTACACATATCATACATACACTTGGGCAAAATTTGTCTTTCCTCTAATTACCACATACATCATTCATATATACTGGGGCAATTTTTATGGCGCCGCTTGCATTTAGAGCATGTCATTCATCACACTAGGGCTAGATTTGTCGTGTCTCCAGTATCAATGCACATTACATCCACGTTACACACATCATGCATCCATGCATTCATCAAAACTGGGGCAATCGAGATGTGATTTACACCAGGGGAAATCTACCTCTCAGTAAAAATCATCTCATGCCCTTTTAATCATGCATTACAAACACCTTTTCTAGATCATCTGCATAGCTCGCTGATATAGCATTATTTGTATTGATTATTTTCCTCTTGTATGCATGTAATTTGACCACTTTTGAGATGAATGAGCTACTTTTGCATCATATTAGGCATTTGGTACTTGATTGGAACTTTGTGCATTTTCTCAGCATTTTGTGCTTTGTGACACTATTCTGTAATTTTCCTATAACTTGAGTTCTAGAAATTGGAATTTTGTGTTCTTTGTTTTGTTGGAAACCTTAGACACAGGTCTACAAAGTTGATGAAGAACTTGAAAGCTGATTCAGACCATAAGAATTCCAAATTGGAGCTTCAAGTTGAGTCAATCTTGCTGCAGAATTCTGGACAGCAATCCTGGACAGCAAGTGTTGCAGAAGTCATAGCTGGAGCTACAGATGTTGAAATCACTCCATTTCAGTTGCATTGGAAAGCTAAGGCACAAGGATTCATTTCATCTTCAGAGCTCGAAAGCAATTGAAGTCTAGAAGAAGCTCAAAAATTGACTCAAAGTTGCTTCAGCGAATGTGACAGCAATCTGGAGCAGCACTCAGTATTTTGCCTATATCTTGAGCTATACTCACTGGAATTGGATGATCTTGGTGGCTATGGAAAGCTGAGACATAGAGCTACAACTTTACTTGAGGGCTTGAGGGCAGAATCATCCATTAGAGGCTTCAGAAATTGGCTGCAATATTTCGGGCAGAAACTTAGTTTTGCTGAGCTGCCTTAATTAAGTGTCATAATTTTGTGCATTGTCCATTGTACCCTTGCCTTATGTGTTGTAATTGTTTAGTGTATGGGCTTTTTAGACATTTCCACCTTCTTTTATGTCTATTTAAGTCCTACATCAGATTTGGAGGGAACACTTTACATTCATTTTTTACAATTCAAGTTTTAGAATTAGAGATAGTTTTACATTTTCTCTTTAGCTTTCTCTCATTTTCGTTTTTCTCTTATCTTCCATTTCTTCTTGTTGAGTTCTCCATGATCATGGAGAGCTAAACTCATAGGTAGCTTGAGGATGGAGGATTGTAAAAGATATTGAGATTAACTATGTGATTGAGGTATTTCTTGCATTTCTTTCATGATTCATTCAAGAATTTCGAATTCTCTCTTCTCATCTCTTCTTGATTTATGATTCAAGAATTATGAAGATTTTCTAATTCTTGAATTATGAATCCAATTGATTAATAATTCTAGAGATTTCTGAGTTATTGATCAATAAATCTAAGTTGAGAGAACATCTAGATCTAGAGATTTCTGATCTAGAAAATTGAATTGTAGAGCTTCAATCTTAATGTCTTGGATTAGGTTTTGAGATTTCAGATTTAATTCAAGTGTATTAAGATGAATGTTTGAAGATTTTCATAAGAACTTGATCTGAATTCAGATTTGAATTTGGATTTGAAATTCAATTTAATTCTTGAAAGGATCATTGAGAGGATAATGAATCAATGATATATATTTTATAATTCGAATTCCTTGAGCTAGTGTCTTCTACCTATTTGATTAAAATCCTGTTTATATTTTCTTATTTCTGAAATTTAATGCTAAAATCTCCAAACCTAACTTTGCATAATCACTTTTCACTTATTGAATTCCTTGGGAAAATGACCTAGGTCTTCCACTTGTCTACAAGTTACCTAGTTTTAATTTGATTCAATTCGGCAATTGATCACTCGCAAGGAGACCAAGAGAATTTGTCAGCATTATCATCACCATATTCAACACGCACCACATGCAACATCTTCATCACTTAGCATCAACTTTACATTTCTTGCATCGATTTAAATTCCCTTGCCTCGATTTAAATTCCAGTGCCTCGATTTACATGTCCTGTCTCGATTTAAAATTCATGTCTCGATTTAAAATTCCTGCCTCGATTTAAATTTCCTGCCTCGATTTACATTTCCTGTCTCGATTTAAAATTCATGCCTCGATTTAAAATTCCTGCCTCGATTTAAATTTCCTGCCTCGATTTACATTTCCTGCCTCGATTTAAAATTCCTGCCTCGATTTAAAATTTCTGCCTCGATTTAAAATTCTTGCCTCGATTTAAAATTTCCTGCCTCGATTTAAAATTTCCTGCCTCGATTTACATTTCCTGCTCGATTTACATTTCCTATATCGATTTAAAATTCCTGCCTCGATTTAAAATTCCTGCCTCGATTTAAAACTCCTGCCTCGATTTAAAATTCTTGCCTCGATTTACATTTTCTGTCTCGATTTACATTTCCTGCCTCGATTTACATTTCTTGTCTCGATTTAAAATTTCTACCTCGATTTCCATTTCCTGCCTCGATTTACATTTACTGCCTCGATTTAAAATTACTGTCTCGATTTAAAATTCCTATCTCGATTTACATTTCCTGCCTCGATTTAAAATTTCCTGCCTCGATTTACATTTCCTGCCTCGATTTACAATTCCTACCTCGATTTACAATTCCTGCCTCGATTTAAAATTCCTGCCTCGATTTACATTTCCTGCCTCCATTTAAAATTCCTGCCTCGATTTACATTTCCTGCCTCGATTTACAATTCCTGCCTCGATTTAAAATTCCTTCCTCGATTTACATTTTCTGCCTCGATTTAAAATTCCTGCCTCGATTTACATTTCCTGCCTCGATTTACATTTCTTGCCTCGATTTAAAATTTCTGCCTCGATTTACATTTACTGCCTCGATTTAAAATTACTGCCTCGATTTAAAATTCTTGCCTCGATTTACAATTCCTGCCTCGATTTAAAATTCCTTCCTCGATTTACATTTCCTGCCTCGATTTACATTTTCTGCCTCGATTTAAAATTCCTGCCTCGATTTACATTTCCTGCCTCGATTTACATTTCATACCTCGATTTACATTTCTTGCCTCGATTTTTTATTGCTGTCTCGATTTTATTTTCAGCATCAACCATAAGACTTCACACACACACACATCATATGCATCTAGGTCCATCAACATTCATCATCCCTTCCAGACAAAATACGTGTTCTTATCTTTACTTGTCCCTTACTAATTCAAAAGTCACAACTTTTGCATATTAGTAAGGAACAAGTAAAGAGGGGCAACTGTAAACACCGTATTTTGTCCAGACATTTATTTAAAAATAGAAAAAAATTGAAAAAATATAAAAAGATAAAATTGTGATCATAATCTCATCAAATCAAACATAATCAAGCACAATCTCATCATACATAATCACACACAATCAAGTCAAATTAGAATAAATCATAATCAAGAAAAATCAATCATAATCCATCACAATTAATTCTAGATACACCCTAATACACTTGTATAAAAACAAAGCCAGCACCATAGAGAGAGGGGAAGATTTTTTCAAGCCGCCCATCATTGTGTCCCCACCATCACCATAACACCACTAAAAACCACCATTACATCCCACCTTCATCACCACGCATCATCACAGCACCACCATCACAGAAGCTTTCCATCACCATCCAACACCATCATCATGTACAACCCAACATCATCATCAATTTAGTTCCACCATCATCAACGCAACTATGGGTGCCTGCACACATCACCTTCTGCTGTTTCCAGCGTCTTCCTCCAGTCATGGCGCCCGTCCGAGCTCGCGCCAGACACCTGCACGCGCAGCAGCAACGTAGAAGTCAGCGCAGCGCTCCTGGTAGCTCCACGCCATCCCAATCGCGATAGCAGGTCCAACATCATCCAGCTCGCGCCGCTACAGCCACAACCGCAGCCGCCCTTTCTTTCCCCGTCGCTTCCTTTCTCCTCCGCACGATGGCAACAGCGGTACAGACGCGACGATGCGTTTATTCTCTGTCGACCGCTCCCGTGTCTCCTTCCCTCTTCCCTCGCAGCACCTCGCGGCCGTGAAAGTCGCGGCGCTGCTCGGTCAAGGAAGTCGCGGCTGTCATGAAACCCGCATCTCCCCTTCTTGCCGGTCCTGCCATTCTCGCTCGACCTTCCTCTCTCTCTCGCCGCTCCCCACAACAGCACCTCCGCTCGTCCGCCGCCCTACGTCGCGCTGTCGACGACCGCCGCTCTCCTCCTCTCCACCCAGGTCGTCGCGACAGCACCCTTGATCTTACCTTCTTTCCCTACACGGGAATTAGAGATTGAATGGTGGGGGTGTTTTCTTTGATTTTATTATTATTATTATTATTTTTCTTAAAATCAAAATAGTACAAAATTTTTTTTTCTTTACAATTTATTATTTCGTTGTATGAGTTTATCATCCTCGAAATTGTAAATTGTAGGATACTTGTGCGAATCATATCGTCCTGTACCCTAAAAACATCTTTTTTTTTAAAATAACAATCATTTCCTTTTTAAATCAAAAACAATTTATTTTATTTTAATTAAAATCAAATCAATACAAAATCTTTTTACAATATATTATTTCGTTGTATGAGATAATCATACTCGGGATCATATTGTGGGGTACTTGTGCGAGTTATATCGTCTTGTACCCTAAAAATATCATTTTCTTAAATAAACAAATCTTTTTTTTAATAAAATTCAATTCCTTTTTTTTCGTCAAAATCAAAATCTCTTAATTTCCCATTTTACAATTCATGATCTCGTTGTATGATTTAATCATCCTCGAGGATCGCAATTTGGGGGGTACTTGTGCGAGTCGCATCGTCCTGTGTCCTAAATTTTTTTTCTTCTTAAAATAACAATTATTTCCTCTTTAAATCAAACAATTTATTTTCTTTTAATTAAAATCAAAACAAATCCTACAAAATCTTCTTTTATTATTTCATTGTATGAGACAATCATCCTCGAAATTTCAAATTGGTACTTGTGCGATTCAAATCGCCCTGTACCAAAAATTTTCTAAAAAACACACAACACACAAGCATTTTCTACAAGAACGACGTGGGTTTGAGTTCCTCATTGCACCAGAGGATACGTCGGCGCAGGCTACAACCAGTCAACCCAAAATTAAATTTCAAATCATTTTGTTCTTTTTTTTTTTTGTGTTCATTTTAATATTTTAAGGGGAAATCAAATATTATTAAATTATAAATATATGTTTGCATAATTTGCTCTAGGGTAACCGTATTTATACGGATGTATTAAGGGTGTAGTGGGATTAAATTCTCGCTCTTCCCTAATCATAATTTGACTCCCGAACCTTATCTCTGAAAAGACCAGTTTCTCACAAAATAAAGGTTTTCCAATTTTTCCATAATTAAAATTGGTGGCGACTCCATTTTCTCTATTTTTTATTCACGGCACCCCTCGGGGACGTTGTGACACACTCAGTACAAAATAACTGAGATTAATAATACACGGCGAGAGCAACATTTTGATCCATTTATCATTGCTCAAAATGCTCGTCAAGTGTATTATTTATCTTACCTTGGAAAGTGTAAGTCGAAATGTAGGGTCGTAAGAAGGACATAACCAAGAGGGCGAGTTGAATATGATAACGAATCGGTTTTCGACAACCAAACTTATCAAGTGGATGACCAGTTCCCACAAAGGTTGATTACTGACACTACCATGCCTCCCAACCTTTTATCCGATGCAGGTGAAGTAGATATTATAGAGAGTCTATCACATACAGTACGAAGCGAACCTCGTAATAGTGAGAGTGAGGATGAAAGTGAAGAAATGGAAGGCTCCGAGGATGAAGATGAAAGTGAAGATTATGAAAGTCACGGTGAAGAAGATAACGACCGATGAAGTCTTCAAGTATATGACTGTATATATATATATATATATATATATATATATATATTATAATTGTCTAGGAGATAACAAAGCATTTTTACAATTAACAAGTTTACAGAATATTATTTTACATATACATATGGCACCACGCGGACGAGGTCGTTCCAAGAAGGACGACCCACTGAGGATTCGAGGTTCCTCGTCCTCAGACGCAGCACAGACTACTCCCACCGATCCTCCAGAGACTGTCGTCACCCCACCCGCGTCGATACCTGACTCACAGTCAGGGGTTATTGGAGGTGCTCCAGACCACCCCGTTATTAGTGATGTGAGTCAGCCCACCGATACATTTGATCGTTACCCAGTGGGACAGGAGCCCACTCGGATCAGATGGGATGGCAAGAATGGGTAAGTTTTAAAAATTAATTTCACTATCATGGATAACGATATTTTTACTAATTTGTAATTTAAATTCATAATGTTTTATTTTTTGTAGCTGGATCCCGTTTAAGGATGGAGCTCACAAGATTACGGAGATCATACAGAGCCATTTTGATGTTCCATATCTCAAGTTCTCCAAGATTCCTGTGCCCACGAGAGACATGTGGTATAGGGAGTGGAAGATAAACTTTAATTTATTCATTTTTTAATAATCCACCTTATTATGATCTTTTCTGTACATTCTGTTAGACACTAACTTTTTTTCCTGTAAACTTTGCAGAAAGATTTTCTGATATTCCCTGAGGAGGAGCCAGCCATCAGACGGGCTTGGAACTTCAAGGTCGGGAAGAGGTTCCGGGAGATGCTCAGGGATATTCGGGACGGGACTTCACGCTTTCAGTGGATCCCTGAGCGTCACCTCCAGGTGTTGCGCGAGCACTAGGCCACCATGCCTTCAAGTCTAAGCTGGCTCGAAACAAGCTGAATCGGGTCTCACTGAAGGGTAGTTCCCTGCACTTCGGCGGCTCTACCATTGTTGAGGGCATACGAGCACGATTGGTATGTATATAATGTTTAATATCAATTAACTATGTTATTAAACCTATTGTTTTAGCACAAATACTAACATAAACTCACTTCAACACAGGCCCGAGAGTTGAGGCGCACCCCCATTCACAGTGAGGTCTTCGAGCAGACCCACATGAAGAAGACTGAGAGGGGAAGGAATGGGTGGATGAGCGCTCCAGGACCACCTACGTGAGTATACATATAAAAGTTGTCTCTGTATAATTTGATTTCGATGTTAATCTTTATTTACAATAGCACTTACCTTTTTTAAAATTGTTTTCATACGTTGCAGGTAGAGTTCAGACAGAAGTTTGATGAGGCAACACAGGCCTATCAGACTCAGCTTGATGCAGGAGAGACAGTCGAACCTCCTAGTGAGGATAGTATTTGGCTTGAGACTGTTGGTGGGCCATATAAGGGTCGTGTTTATGGTACCGGCATTGCTGGGTTCACCGACACTCCATCTCCTGCATCGGCCTCTGTGTGTGGTTCTGCTATTGGAGATGACGCTCTTAGGGACCGTGTGCATGCCATGAATGCAGAGCTCCAATAGCAGGCGCAGACCATCCAGGAGCTACAGCAGAGGTTGCAGACCCAGGAGTCGGACAAGAAGAAGAGCAAGAGCAAGATGTCGAAGTTGAAGAAGAATATGAAGATGTTATTCAAGATGTTTGCATCTTCTAGCTCTTCCACCATGCCATCGGGTCTGATCGATGATGATGATGATGATACCAGCGGTGATGAAGGCCACCAGGACTATGAGTAGTCCTTTTCTTTATACTCTTTTATTGTTATGTTTCTCTGCTACATTCTCATACATTTCATTTCTTTGTTATTATTTTATATTGTTATATTATTTTACTGTAATTTAATTTTTCATAATATTCGTTTAAATACTAAATATATAAATATATCGATAAAAAAATTCGATTATTTTGTACAAAAATATGTAGATTTTATTATTCAATTTTATATGTTAATCGGGTCATACAAAATAAATTTACACATTACGATTTTGGGAAAAAAATTTCTTTTCTGTAATATCCGTCGGAAGTCTCTCGGAGGTTAAGAACAAAAAACCGTCGGAAATCCCCCGGTAATGGCAAAAACTTACTGAAATTATCATACTGCTGCTTAACCCTAAACCCTCGGAATCTCATCGGTAATTTCTAACCCTAATCGTCGGAACACAATCGAAAACTTTCGACGGTTTCCCTAACCCTATCCATCGGAAGTCTATCGGAAACTTCCGAGGGTTTCCTAACCCTAATCGTCGGAAGTCTATCGGAAACTTCCGAGGGTTTCCTTAAAATAGGCCGTCGGAAACACCTCGAAAATCTTCCGACGGTTTTTCTTAAATTTGACCCTCGATAAATTTTTCCGACGAGTTGTACTTTGACGGGTCAATTTTTTAAAATAACCGTCGGGGACCCATCGGAAAACATTTTTTCCGTCGGAAACCCATCGGAAATCCCCTCGAAATTTTCCGTGTTTCTGGTAGTGGTTTGTCTGTGTGTGAGTATGCCCCTTATAATTATATCCATTCAAATATAAGGATGAAGAGTAAAATAAATAATGTATAAGTGGTGAATTTATAAAAGTTAAAGATGATAGATTTGATGTCACACGGTGTACGAGATAATAGTTGTTAAAATAGATTTATTGTAAAATATTACATGTGTCCTATTTTTTAGAATTTTTTTTAAGAAAAAGTCAATATGACTCTCACTTCATTGTAAAATACTTATAGATTGATTTCAATTTTAGTGTTGAAGGCGACCCAAAAAAAAAAAATCATTTCTATAAATAAGAATAATTATATATCACCCCTATTAGCATGCACAATCCTTTGCAATTCTTTCAAAATTTTTCCAATATAAATTATATTCATAATTTTTTAATTAATTAAACATGTAGACAATATAATAAGAGAGATTCTTACTTGCTTTGAGAGTAAATTAAAGCAATGCTCGATCTTGCTCTCATCCACAAGCTAAGTGACACATACATCATATTAGTAGTTATTTTAGTTTCAGAGCTATAAAATATTTTTAAAATGCAACTTAACTGTGGTTAGCAAACCATTTTAGGTTAATATTTAAAAACAAAAAATACTAAGCTCTACCAAAATAATGAAAAGAGATCTCCTTTATGTATTACACATTCTCTTAAAGGCATTTTTCACATATTTTGTGACTTTTTTTTAAGCTTATTACAATACCTTTTATACTAAAATAATTTATTCATTTTTCCACGTAAATGATGATGGTTATATATGTAATAAGCTAACCACTTGACCAACCCAAATCGGTTGAATTGTCATCATACTTCCTCTACTTCCTAAGTTTTGTGTCTAATTCTCTATGTTGGATCTAACTATTGTTAACATGACATTAATGAAAATCATGTGTTGGAATCTATTTAGGGGCTGGATTATTCTACGAGGGATTATATAGTTTCGATCGTATTTATTGAAGTTTTGTCAATACAAGCTAATTTTTATTGATACTTAATGATTTATGTTGCTAGTTATTAATGCTATGTTTTTACACAAACATCATTAACATATTAATGAACTTCATTAGATCTAATGACTTGTGACATTTTTTTTTTTTGTATTGATTTGTGACATATTTAACATTCTCTTTTCTACACCTATCTGTATAAAATATGTGTACACGATATTTATGAAAAAAAATGTATAAATATATATTATTAGGTTTAAATATCATTTTGGTCCACTAGCTTTATACAAATTCTGATTTTAGTCCACTATCTTAATTGTCACATTTAGTCCACTAGCTTTAAAAAATTGTCAATTTTAGTCCATTGTGCTAACATGGACTTAACGATGCTGATGTGGCAGTTGACTTTACTAACATGGTCGTTGACTTTGTTGACATGGAAGTTGACTTTGTTGATGTGGATGTTGACTTGGCTGACATGACATCGACTTTGCTGACGTGTCGGTTGACTTTGCTGACATGGCTGTTGACTTTTGCTGACGTGTCCATTGACTTACCAATTGACTAATAGTGGACTAAAAGTGCTCACAATTTGAAAGCTAGTGGACTAAATGTAATAAATCTAAAGATAGTGGACCAGAATCAGAATTTATATGAAGTTAGTGGACTAAAATGATATTTAAGCCATATTATTATTATGATTTCTAGATTTGGGTGGTGCTTGCCCTTAAATCTCTCTCTGTATATAATAATTTGTTAAAATTATAATTGACAAATATTCATAGATAAATGTTAGATGTTCCCTTGTGTAATTGCATATAGATTAGTGAGAGACGCTTGACGGAGGATATTTGGTTGTGAACCGAAAAGAATAATAATGTATGAAAAATGTATTTGTTATGAGTAATAAGACAAGACAAAAGTATAAATAGAGTAAATATTGAGGCATAAAAATATAAAATCTTTATATTACATTTAAATTAGTGTAGTGATAATAATTTTTATTTTATTCTACTTAATTTTATATCTCATTTATTCATACTATTAAAGAATACAGAAAATACATAAATATAAAACTTTGCTAATTATATTTTTAGGACATTTTTGTTAAGGTTATAAGATTTGAAAAGATCTAAATTTTTATTATGGATATCTTATAGAGATCAGAAAACACAATACCATCTATTTTAGAAAATGAACACATTTAAATATAATAAGGATACATTCATTTTTCAGGAAAATGGTTTCTAGAAATGTGATTCCAAGAATGTCCATATTTTCCAGAAATTAAAAAAAACAAATCCATGAACCAAACGTCCCAATGCATCAAATAGTAAACATGTAACACAATTTTTTACTTAGACAGTATAGTATTTGAAAGGATATACTGCTGAAAATAATACAAAAATGAGATATTTAGTTATTGAGGTAAGATATTTATATTTTGGGATAAAAAGATTTATACATTTTTATACTTCTAAAAATAGAAATAAATGAGATGTAAAATTAAATAGAATAAAATATAAACCACTATTTTCATACTATATAATGTGATACAATATTAGAATTTTATATATATTTTTATATTTCTTATTCTACTGTCTTTGTATCTCTTTTTTCTTTTGTTTTGTTTTGTACATATAAATAGTGTTTGTTTTTAATGACTCTAGAGTCAGAGTCAAGGGAGTCATGAAGTCAGTGTCACAGGAGTCAGAGTCACAGTGACTTCAAAATTGACTCTGAACACACTCTCACATATTTGTGCATCTCTTCCGGCATATAGTGACTTCCTTGCAATACACAGTGACTCTAAAATTGAAATAAACAAAAAATTAACAATTTTATTTACTGAATCATTATAATTCTCACACTAAACATTTGACATAATTAATTTTTCACCGTCTTATTAACTCTGACCCATAATCAAAAACAATAAACGCAGTCATAATATTCAGCGAGTCAGCCTTATGAGTTATGACTCCATTTGGATGGTGGTACGTACGCATCACGTGTTTAATTAGATGATTTGGATGGTGGTACCTACACCTCACGTGTTTAATTAGATGATAAGATGTGACAGAAATGTGTAGATAAAGTGGTATATAGTGGCACCCTAGTGTTTTAAAAACAACAATGATATTGGTATATACTATAAACATATATTTTGATTTAATGATAGAGAAAAAGTGTAAATAATAGATCTCAAAGTAATAAAGTGATGAAAATGATATGTAATATATATATATATATATATCATTATTATTTTAAAATGGTGGTACACTAGTGTCCACGCTACACAACTTAATGTCTCATAGACACAACTTTACATAAATAAAAATCTCCTTATCATTTTTTTCAAAATTTACATAAACTATCTTTATCACAATGTATTACTATAATTTAATAATTATAGTACTCTTTTTTATTAAAGTTAATAAAACTAAATAGTTTATTTTTAAATAAAAAATAATTGATAGTTTAAATAAAAATGATCATTTTTCAAATTAAAACACTTTAAAATTTTACAAAAAAATTATTATTATCTTAAGTAAAAAATAATTATTATTTTATATAATAATAATAAAAGGATTATCATTAATTCAAATATAAAAATAGATAAAAGAGTAAAATTCCATATTGTGTATTGTCTTAGTCTATTTAATAAAAACTATGTACCAACAAGGAAACAGGGAAAATAATTTGCTCCCAAAAGCATATTTTTAGGACTTATTTTTATCAAACTAGAAGTGCATAATATACTGTTTTAACAAAGGTCAACAGTCTGGTGTTGTGGCACTATGGTATCACAATGTAATTTGTCAAATGATGTTATAATTATCTATTAAAACTTAGCAAATTACGTTGTGGCACCATAATATGTTACATAGTGTTTACCTTCAGCAAATTAATATGTTGAGTATTTTTTCTTTCTCTCCGCATTATAACGATAATAATATTTGACGTACAACAGAAATACGTCCAACTTGTATGTAACATGTGTTATTCATGTTACAGGATGTGTGTTATATATATAGCACACATCCTGTAACATAGATAACATACGTTTGATACAAGTTGGACGTATTTTTATTGTACGTCAAACATTATTGTTATAAGGAGGTATTTCTTATGAAGCACAAGATAATCAAAACTACATGTATAGACAAAATTACAAAATTCATATGTCATCACGTTATATTAATGTAAAAATAATATTTTTATCTCATTATGTTTAATTATATATTGTTGGAGGATAATATTGTAATTAGAATTTAGTTGATTGAGATTAAGTGTTGTTAGTGATTAGTTATCTTATATATCTATATAAAGGTACAATCATTTGTGTTTTCATATCACTTTTATCATTTCAATAATTTCATATTCATCATTCTCCTAATTTTCTCTTTAATTTTGGGCAAGATACAATAAGTTTCAACATGGTATCAGAGTCATTGATCCTAATTATTTTTTCGAAGTTCTCTTTCGCTGCCATTTAAGAGCATTTTTCTTTCTTGTGAACCATCAACCATCTGTTTCTGCAGACAAAATAGAGTTCTTAGAGCTCATTTTGTTTTCATTCGTTTTTCTTGTATCATTTTTTAATTTCGTGCAGCTTCTTTTGGTTCAAACACTTTCTCCCAATTCTTTGGAGTAGCCCTTAGAAATCATATTGACAATAAAGAAAAGAAAGAAAGATTTTCATTCCTCTCTGGTTAATAAAGAACCACACAGGAACTTTCTCCTGCTTCGTGTAAACCATTACGAGGAAGACCATCATCCTTGAGGTGGAGTCAAGCTTATTATTACGTGTTCAAGTTCTGCAGCAAGAGCTTTCCTTGTGGCAGATCATTGGGTCACATGAGGTCTCATGTAATAGCATCAACATTCAAGATTTTTGGACCAACAACAACAACATCATGATGAAGCTATTGATGGATTCTCATTCTAATAATGAAGCAATTGCTCCAAGCAGAAGGAGAAGGTCAAAGAGAAGAACAAGAAGATGCATGTCATATCAACGTTAACCTTTCTATGCAACGAGTACTGTGAAGATGTCGTAACTGAATATCAAAGGCTACAATTAGAACTAGGAACCACTACCGTTGTCCGATCCCGAGATGAGACATTGTCATACATGGAGCCACAGAGCCCTTTTTGGAGCGTTATCTCGACCGATGGTCTTCCCGGCGACACAACTTCTAAATCATCATATTCTCCAAGGAGCGGCATTTGACCGAAGATCATTCCGGCAAATTGACTCACTCCCCTCATATTAATTATAAAAATTTAATTGATTTTCATTTTGATTGTATTTCATCATATCAGTTGTAATTTTTTTTATTTTAAGTTGTATTGCACTCATCCCAAGCCGGACATGCTAGAGTTTGCATGCTCCGGCTTGCGAGGGGTGTTGGAGGATAGTATTGTAATTAGAATTAAGTTGATTGAGATTAAATATTGTTAGTGGTTAGTTATCTTTATATACCTATATAAAGGTACAACCATTTGTATTTTCATATTACTTTTATTATTTCAATAATTCCATATTCATTATTCTCCTAATTTTCTCTTTGATCTTGGGCAAGATACCATGAGTTTCAACATATATCTCATTTGTCTTTACTTTTTAGGGATATGAAAATTTTGTTCCATAATACAAATTTATTGTTTGATCCATGGTTCTAAAATATAGGACCTGTTGCACCGCAAAATGACCTAACATCCAGTCTATTTCAGATTTTCAGTACCACAAATCAACCATCTCGAACCTCTGATGAATCGATCAAAAACCAACAGTTTATGGGTCTTGAGAGGCCATCAGAATTTTTTTTTAAATAATAATTTAGGTACACTAACGATGTTGCCACCATCAACCACCCAAATAAAAAATTCATTTTTATTAAATATTTTCATAAAAAAATAAAAAACATAAAACACATGCGCATACATTTTCTCTTCCTTTTTTTTTCTTCATTTTCTCTTCTCCTTTTTTCTTTTTCTTATTTTTTTCCAGCAAACCAGCCAATCCATGCACCATATCCTCCTCCTTCTTTTTCTTATTTTTCTACACCCAACCCACCAACCCATCATATTTGTAGTTTTTTTTTCTTTTTTCATCTTCTTTTTTTTTTATTTTCTTCATCTTCTACTTCTTATTCTTTTTCTTTATTATTTAATTTTTTGTTTTCTTCTATCTATTTTTTTGATTTATTCTTCTCTTTTTTGGGTTGTTTTTACAAAAGGGAATTGTTGTCTTGAACATGATTTATAGTTGTTGTTTAATGAGTTTTTTTAATTGTTTTGAGTGAGTTTTTTCTAGGCAAATACGTGGTGCACAACAAAAAAATCAGTCAAAATAACCAATATGTTGTGCACAATAAATATCATTTGTTGTGCAGAACATATATCACATGTTACAACATCATCTTTCTTTGCAATATGTGATATATGTTGTGTGATATATCGGTGTGCACAACATGTAATATTCGTTATGCATTTTATATGATATATATTGTGCACAACTTGTTGGCTATTTTGACTGGCTTTTTGTTGTATATATATAGCAACACTCGTTTTTTCAGTTACTAGAATGAGTTCTTTTGTATGTTTGATTATTTTTTTAGATTACGAGATTAATCTTTTTTATGGATAAAGATTCTACCTTTAGAGAAAAAATAATATATTTTTGTCCATTTTAATGATAAATGTGTTAACTTTGGTGATAAAGGTGCTATCTTTAGTGATAAATGTGAAATTTTTGGAAAAAAAATGCATTTTATCTATTTTTTTTCGATAAACGACAACATGATTTCCAACAGCAAAAGGGACACCCATTGATAAGGTACAACCATACAACAACAAAAGAAAACAAACAGCAAACACCATAGAAGCCTAAAAGAGACGCATAAAAATAAAAACCAGTAGCAAGACCATACCATCATAGGCCCTAAGCAAGGTACTGGCAGAAAAAAAAAAAAAAAAACCCAACCTATCGTGACATGGCATGAACAACCAAAGTTTTACAATCACCTAGCCTCGTTAAAAAACCTCTTAGCCTAAAAATCAACTAACCTATTGAGGAAAAAGAGTAATAGATGGAGGTAAAACAGAGGAGTCCAAGCCACGTGACGAGCTAAAATACCCCCCTATACAGAAAGATTCAAACCAAAGATTCACATATCAGCACAAGTTCACCGAGGAACGCCTCTGGCGACTAGAATTTGAATGGTGGCGGAGCCACGCACGACATAAATTAAAATGTGACACGAACATTTGAGCATCAAAGGGAAAGTCCTTACACCACGCTTTAATCCACCAGCCCAAAGTCAACATGATATACAACAGCTCTGTTGTCCAATTTGGGGAATGACATTCAAAGATAATCTTGTTCCTGATCTTCCAAATGTTCCAGCATAATAATTAGTTGATAACATTTTCTTTTCAAGAGCAAATAGATTCATACAAGTCCATTCGTTAAAAATGATATGAGGCTCTTTATGGATGCATGATTGGAGATTCCAACATTGAAAGAAATGTGCCCAGAGTTTTGTTTGTTTGTTTGGATGAGTTTTTTATCACTTGGTTGAAATTTTTTTATTATTTTGTTGATTTTTTTTGTCATTAAGATTATTTTTTTATTGTTTGAATGAGTTTTTTTTATTTGGTTGATTGAATTTTATTTAATTGGAGAGAAAATTTTAAAATAAAAATAAAGGAGTCTTAACAAAAAAAAAAGGGAGAGACAGAGAAGAAAGCAGAATAAGATGAAGAGGAAGAATAAATGAAAAAAGAAGTAGAAGAAGAGAAAAAAAAAATTATGTGTGAATTTCACTCTCTAAATTTGAAATGAATGTTTTTGTTACTTTTTCACTCGGATAAGATTCACTGTAAAAAAATGAATGATAACTTACGATGACAGAAAAAAGAATGTACATATAACATTATTATTTTTTTAAAACGGTTAGAACGACACCATTCTTTTAAGAAAAAAATAACCACTTTCCTCCTCCTCTCAACCTCATCTTCCCCAGTCTCGACCTATTTCTCTCTCACACATCAAACAAATTAAATCTTAAACCCGCTCCCACCGGCCAACTCATCCTATTGTTCCTCTTAGTCTTTTTCTCAATCGTTTTGATATCTGACCTGATTTTTAGAACTTTGGTTTTATCTCCATAAACAAACATCTCATTCTTGTTGTTACGGGGCCGATTAGGAGTTGATGGCCCATCCCAAAACAAAGACCCACGGCGACCCAATACCAGACAAGGAAGCTTCGAGCACGCAAAGTCCCCACTACCTCACGATCTCCACGACTTGGGTACGTGCAACATACCACGTCTCCCTGTAACCCCTTCTCCGAAGAGGGAACGGTTACCTGAAAAGATCTATAAAAGAAAGGCCGGGGTGCCTGCAAGAAGGTAAGACAAACACACTAAAACACTGATATTATTACCATCGCTGACTTGATAGTCGGAGTGCCCTTGCAGGTACCACCCCCGGCCTTTGGAGTAAGAGGGAATCCGGAAGGAGCCAGAATCGGAAAAGGGAAAGTCCTTCGACAAATCTACCGTGACACTTGTATTTCTACCTCTACATTTTTGTTCCATAAAAGTCAAATACTCTTAAACAAATGTGTTTGGTGTTTAGCCCGTTAGTTTACCTTAAAATAGAAGGAAAAAAAATTGAAATATCATTGTAAGTATAGTGAGCGCAATCTTATCCATAATTAAATGGAAATTTTTGGACGACAACAAATTCACAACCAAAACCAGCCAAAAAAGGTTCAATTCGTATTATTATACAATTCATTGATATTTAGATTTAGTGATCCATATTAAACTTTGACCAATAAACTCTATTTTGACTAATTTAACTGTCATCTTATTATTACTCTATCACTTCTAATATTTAAAGTCTCCTACCAAAAAACAATTGAACATCATCGTCAAAAATAAATGACACAACACTGAGTATTTCGGATGTTGACTCACAAATGAATCTAGACTAAGATCAAATCCAAATGAAGAAACAGTGAGTAATACTAGTATGTGGACACTTCATATAATGGTAACTCGTGTAACACGAGGCTTGGCCGTACTCATGTATAATACTATAGTTCATTTAGCCGTACACATATTTAATTTGCTTTTCAGGAAGAAATGAAAATCAGGTCCTTTCTGTTGAAATTATTGTGATTCGATAATTTACCAACAAAATGGAGGAGAGAAAAGAGGATGAACAAGAAGCATAAAGAGAAGAAAAATGATCCATTGAGTAAAAATGATCAAAGAACCAAATGATCCAAATAATGTCATTTTCAGGGGCTAGAGGAAATCCTTCTCAAGTACACCAATTAGTGGGTATGAGAGGATTAATGTCCGATCCACAAGGACAAATGATTGATTTACCCATTCAAAGCAATTTCATCTTTTTCAAAGAACTGAGGTGTGTTACATTGAACAGTCAAACATCCTACTTGTCCGGTACTAAGGGAGTCTAAGGTTTCTTCTAAGTTATCGCGTAGCTAGCACCCTACGTCAAGTTCTATCTGACGTCACCACCTTAGAGTCCTCCATAGGCCGTACTAAAAAGGTCTCCTGGGTAGCTCCGTCGGCTTAGAACCTCTTCGTCTACATGGAACTAGGGATTAGCCGTTTTCCATTTTCATGAGCGTACGCTTACACAATTCATCATCCTCGGGAACACCCCAGAATATATATATATATACTTTCAATCACCATATCATTAATAGGACTACGTGTCCAATGCATGAAAACCACATCTCACCCCATAGGCCTCCCTATCCCGTGAGTATGCGCAATGCACCACCGTTCACTCAGTAGAACGGCTGGATCTAGGCTAATCGAGAGTTCCACTTAACGGTAAATATACACACCACAAATAACAACCAAACAAATCAATCACAAGTTAATCACATCCCATCCAATTTAGTCTCAGGATATCATCAGTCAATCTCAGTATTAGCATAGTGTACTACGACAATCATAATCATCATTGAATTTCATCTCAACCATCTAGATCATTCTCATCACCACTTTATTGTTCCTCGGTCAATTCCACATCTCGTAGTCACAGAACATAATAAATTCGGTCATCATGCATAAGGTACGTTTACTCGTACTCCATCCTCTCAAGACGCACTCTCTTTTACGTATTATGAAGCGTTCTTTCCAAAGTCTTTTCTAAAGTCTTATGAAACCTTCCGAACTAATATTATTTATCATAAATATTTATTAAATCATTACCTTGCTGATTTTATTTAATTCTTAGGGGATTTGAATAATTAACTTAATTAATTATACTTTTACTCTTTATATACTAACTAGCATATAATTTCATCCTTCCTAAAGTCTCAAACTCTATTTAATTAAGACCTTTAAACTCTGACCTCTTATGAATAATATTTATTTCAGATGTGATATCTTAATAATCCCATTATTTTCTCTTATCTTAGAACAATATAGCTAGTATTAACCATTTTACGGTTTAGTAAGTATTTCACTAGTAAACTCAACTTTTAATCCCTTTAAATTTTTTTTTCTTTCTAAAATTATCATTATCTTTACAACCTACGTGGGTCCACTTAGTTATCTCAGAATATCCTCAAATTATTTTTCTCTAATACTTATCCTTTTTATTTACTATTCTTTAGCTAGTTTTAACATTAATTAATAGGTAACAAATTATTTCTAAATTATTATTTAAATCTGGACAGAATATAATAAATGTATATTTTAATTAGTAAAATAGTAATTAAAGTTCATAATTATTTTACTAGGCCATTTATTTTAAGAACAGCATTTTCTAAGTGTATTTTCACAAAAACTATGTATAGAAAATACCTTTTATTGTCAAATAAAATACAAAAATATTTTTAAAAATCAGCAACTTTATTTTTCTAACTTCAAAACTTATTATTCCAGAATACTAAATTCCTAAATATTTCCAGAGATATTTATTCCTAATATTTCGTAAACTATGTGCACAAATAAGCCCTTTCTTATTAATATTTTTACTAAATTATTTTCCAGAACCTAATCCACCATTTTTATTTCATAAAAACTCTTTAAATCAGTATCTCAAAATTCCCAAATAATAAAATAATATTTCTAATCATAAGGTATTTTTAAGTGACCATCTCATTCAAAACTATACATTTTTAAGTCCTTTTTCTTCCCAATAAATACAAATAATTGAAAAAAATTCCAGAACTGAAATATTTAATTTACTAAGGCTAAAAATAAACATCTCAGAAAAATAAGCCATTAAAATAATTTTTATATCGTTTACTTTATTATTTAGCATTATCTTTAGCAAACTACACTATTTAAAGCATCTTTTATTCAAATAAAATCAAGAAAATTCCAGATCTGAGGAAGTAATTTTATTTTTACTTTAAGAGGGTTATTTTAATGAGTCTTAATTTAATTTACAGATTTCCTATTTTTAGAGCTATTTTTAATACATTAAAAGACATATTTTTATATAATTATTAATCTTTTTAGCTCATGTTTAGTGTGCACCAACACCATTATATTTCTTTACTAAGATCTGAGTTATTTGAATAATTTCCAGAAATAAATAGTGTTCTTAACATTTATATATGAGTCCCTTGAATATCCCTATTTTATTTCAAGTTCTATAACTTATTAAGGTTCTTTTTCAAGCACTTTTAGTTTATGAAACAACACCCACTCTGTAACACCCCGACTTTTATTAAGTCCTAATTAAGTGAGATTAAGGGTAATTGACCTTGGTTAGGATTTAATTCGGTTTGGGTGGATAAGTTTCTTCTAGTCAAACCCTTATGTGTGACGTGATTTAAGTGTGTATATATGTGTTCATTCTATGCTATGTGAATTACGTGTGTAAATTATATGTCATGATAATTATGTGTATTTATGTGAGTGTTCATTGTGTGTGGGAGAGTATGTTGGATGCATATATGAGTTTTAATTGGTATTTAGATGATGCATATGGTTAGGAATGATGATATAAAATATTTATATGAGTTACATGATGTTATTAGATAATATTAGTGTTATATATTATTATTTATTTTATTTTATTTTATTTTATTTTATGTGCCTATGTGTGTATTTTAATTTATATTTAAATATTAGAAAAAATTATATGAGCATTATAGTATTATTTGGGGGGATTTGGAGTGTTTTAGTAATTTAAGTGACGGTGGGCCCCACAATGACTCTTGACCTAGTCACTCCCTATATAAACACTAGTAACCCTCTCCAATTGAGAAAAACACTTTCCTCCTTCTTCTGAGCCGCCATAGCCATCTTTCTCTTAAGAACTCCCTAAGCCATTGATACTCCAAACCACGAAACACCTATCAAACCTTACCCAATCCAGAAAATAAACTCATATTCTTAATCCTCTCATCAAGCCGGACCTTTTTACCGATTCCGTTTCTCCGTTTAGAGTCTCCGGCATCACCAGACCGTTCGTGGGGCTAGAGAGAGAGGTTTCCAACGAGAGCAACGTCGGGGGAAAGGGTTTCTCTTTGCATATTTCGAAATTGTCTTCAAGAGGTAGGGGTTTAGGCATTCTATTTTCATGCATATTGATGATGATTTTATGAGATTAATGTGATGGTCGTTTTTCCCATTAGGGATTTTTGTGCATTATTATTATTATTATTATTATTGTGATTACGACGTAGATATAGCGCATATATATATATACATATGCGTATGGCAATTGGCAGCGGCAACCGAGCATACTTGAATTTGGTTTTTTTTTGGCAGCGTGAATATTACATAAACTTATATATTACTATAATACATACATATATATATATATATATATATATATATATATATATATATATATATATATATATATATATATATATATATATAAATAAAAAGACAGTTTATTAGTATATGTATATTTCTATTACATATTACTATTACATAAACTTATACCTATTAACATGTATATTAGTTAATAATAGGTAGATAACAGGTAGAAATAATAATAATAATATGATAATGATAGTAATATTAATAGGGAAGATAATAATAAAATATTAACCCTAATAATAATAATAAAAGAATAATACAGTAAGAACAACAACATGTATAATATATGATATATAATGATAATAGTAATAGTAACAGTAATAGTATAGAAGACAAGATTGGTGATGAATAAAATATATGAGTTTACAAGATACTTAAGGGTAGAGTATAAAGTACAAGTAAAACTAGAATAAAGCATAAGTATGAAATAATAATAAAATAAACAAGATCATATGACATGAAAGGTATAGAAGCATTGAGAATAATATTTATAAGTAGTTGTATATCATGTTTATTTGATAAAGAGTTGTATTTATTTATTCTCCATGATATCAGAGTAAGTATGTGAATGTGCTATGTTTATTCCATGATGTTAAAGAGTATAAATTGACATGTTTTTACCCTTTTATGTACCATAATGCGTTCTACGACTTGTATAAATGTTATATATGATTTATGCATGATTTATATATAATTATATGAGCTATAAAGTACGTTTATATGTATGTTTAATTGCTATGATGTATATATAATTATTGTATGAGATATATATGTTATATTGAGTATATGTATTGCTTTTATGATGCGTTAAATTGTTTATGTGAGTATATGATATATATTATGATGAAATGATCTGAATGAATTAACTCTGTCACTCGGTAAAAGTTAAAAGATGTTCTGAAAGATATTCTGTTGCTCTGAAAGATCTCTGTTAACTCTGAAAGATTTCTGATAATTAAAAGACGTTCTGAAAGATCTCTGAAACTCTGAAAGATTAAAATACCTTGTAGCCTTCAGCTTGTGATGAGTGTTGTAGGGAGGGGTGGCATCCTCGGCTGCAACTCCTTCACTTGAGGAAGGTGAACTGTACCCCCTCTTCCCCGTATGTTTTAGGATGAGCTCATACCTAGGGGCCGGATTGTAGGAGTAAGGATGTGAGGGAGGCTTTGCCATGTCTGACAGATTTAAAGTAAAAGTTAATGATAAGATGCTCTGAAAGAAAGTTCTGATAAATGTTCTGTTATGTTATATTTTCTCTGATTGTGATAGAAGCACATAGTACACTACACATGGACCTTTAATTATGATATGTTATACGAATTAATAAAATGGACAAGATGCACTTAGGTAAGACGTTCCGGGGAAAGATTGATTTTCAACTTATATCCGAATTAAACTCATTCATGCTACACTTATTTTATAATTAAACCCGGGGCAGCTTCCTCTACTGAGTCACTTCCCAGTGCTCACCCTATGTTTTTCCCACCTTTTAGAGGAGCAGACAGAGCAGGATGTCGGAGCACACGAGGAGCCCGTGCAGACTTAGTTTATAATGTAGTTCCTTAGATATCAGAGACATGTTTTATTTCCTTATCAGATGTTATGACTTTTATGCTTCCGCTACGTTTATTTATTTATTATTTTTTCTGAGTCCGGACCTTTGTTAGCCGGCAGCTATTTATTTACTCATAATTATGGTGGAATCTCATAGGTCACAGTTTTTGGCTTATGGGGTGAGACCTAGTATTTACTTCATGTTTGTTACTTGATGGGAGTTATTATATGATGAAGTATTTTAGTAGATGTTTGTATCGCTTATCATTATCGTTGTATTTATGCGCAAGACCCTTATTTTCTATACCGCAAATGATTTTCGAAAATTTACTCACGCCTATTTTCCGCGTATTATATTTTAAATATAAAGATAAAACATGATAACAGGAGGTAACCCTTATGAAATGGCCTAAAATGACTTAAGCGTTAAGGGCTATCTAGTAGGGTGTTACATTTTGGTATCAGAGCAGGTCTATCCTACAGGAAAATTCCACTATTTAAAGCAAGAAAAATCTACCATTTAGCAAACTACACTATTTAAAGCATCTTTTATTCAAATAAAATCAAGAAAATTCCAGATCTGAGGAAGTAATTTTATTTTTACTTTAAGAGGGTTATTTTAATGAGTCTTAATTTAATTTACAGATTTCCTATTTTTAAAGCTATTTTTAATACATTAAAAGACATATTTTTATATAATTATTAATTTTTTTAGCTCATGTTTAGTGTGCACCAACACCATTATATTTCTTTATTAAGATATGAGTTATTTGAATAATTTCCAGAAACAAATAGTGTTCTTAACATTTATATATGAGTCCCTTGAATATCCCTATTTTATTTCAAGTTCTATAACTCATTAAGGTTCTTTTTCAAGCACTTTTAGTTTATGAAACAACACCCACTCTCTCTTCCAATCCCTCAAGGCCGTGGGTTCCTCCATCAAGGGGACCCAAAATTTGCATTTTAATCATAGCACCATTTATAAGCATGTATACATCCATTACAACACCAAGAGTAGATCATTATATTCAAATTATGCACCAATGATATCACAATTCATTTTAAATGGTAGATTTCATTTGAGGACTCAAGAACATATAGGAAAAATACTATTTTTGCTCAACATAATAATTTCACTGATTGTTTTCAATAAAAGTATTCTTAATAAATAATAATGAGAATTTCGGGAATAATGACTCACTCAAGGTTGAACACTAGAGATGGTTGGATGGTGGCGGAGCTCTTGAAGCTTGCTCCTTCCTCTCCCTTGGCCGCGGCTCCTCAAGGAAATGGGGTTGGTGAGTGTGTGGTTGTTTGAGGGGTTGATTGAGATAGATTGTAGTGTGTGTGAATTGTTGTGTGAGATTAGAATAAATAGAGAGGGAAGGAGGTGGTGGCCGAATGGCCTTGGTGGATAGGTGGAGGGTCACAAAATCTTGGCCCTTGGATGAGCCTCCATGGTGACCAATGGGAGAATGGTCTTTGAGTTAATTACATCTATATTCCCAAGAGCACAATTAGGATTAATTAGATGTTGGAAATTCCATTTTCTTTCTCCACATTTAGCATGTGGCCGCGGCACTACCTAGGCTAGGGTGAGGGTATTTTTAATTTTTTTTTGATGTGTAGGTTAAGTAGTGCAGTCTTAGGGTTATGTAGGGGTATTTTAGTAATTTCACTCGTAAAAACGTTTCGGCTTGAAAATAAAATATATGATCCGGGAGGCTAGTAAATGGTGAGTCCAAAAATTTCATCATTGAATAAAAATATTTTTGGTGCATCTACTTAAATATTGTATGGTGTTGTATGGTTTAATCTTGCATGATTTGCATGAAAGTGCCACATGTCGCACATGCACACGTGTTGTAGTGAATTATGTTTCTTTTATATATATATATATATATATATATATATACACACATATATATATATATATACATGTTTGAACATTAAAAATAATCATATAGCTCGTGCATGGAAATACAAGGACGCATTCATATTATCACAAAAACCGTAAACTCATAAAAATTACTCTAACAGATAAATTTAGGAATTATTCCTATAATATTAGAGTTATGATTTTTAGGGATGTTACATTAATCAATTGTTTTATTTAGATTCCAAATAGTTTTGATCTAAATCTACTTTCAGTTCGATTTTTAATTACTTTTTTAATAAATTTATAAATATACAATTTTTATTCTTAAAAATATAAATAAATAATTAATAACATATATTTATATTAAGACAAGAGGAATACTAATGTAACAAAAGGGTGAAGACATTGGTTTCCTATAAAAATGAGAAACTTATGATTGGATCCCATTACATGCTAGTACAATTAACAATTTCCATTTGAACCAACTTCAAATTTAGAAACACTACTTCATATAATACACTTTAAAATTTTCAAGGGGGCTACTACCCCTCTGCCTCCCTGTGAATCCGTCACTGCCTCTAACAATGCTCTAATTTTATTAATAATATTAATATTTTATTTATAACAATAGTGTAATACATAGTACATAATATATATATAATGTATTCAATTTTATGATTAATGCCACTTTCATATATATAACTAATTATACATAATCAAATTGATATAAATTCCAATTTATAAATACTAATTTGACCACAATTAGAAAATACATGAATAAAACAAAGAATCAACCTAGTCCATTAACTCATGTTTTAGCTAGAACATATAATAAATGCCATGAGTAGGGCTTTTTTTTTTTTATTAAATAGACAAATTATAATAGCATGGGTCATGGAATGTACATTGTACGTGACATGCTAAAAGAGTAAAAGTGGAAGTATTTATTTACAAAAAGAATGACTACAAAAATTCTCATTTATTATATAATAATTTTTATCGTACAACAAAAATATATCAAATTGATATTAAATATATGTTCTACATAAGATATAATATGTGCTATATGTATAACACACGTACATATAACACACATTAGGTCTTATGTATAACACATGTTGAATTCTAGTGAGATGTATTGTTATTGTACGATAAACATTATTGATTTATTATATATATATATATATATATATATATAGCGGGATGTACCTAGTGAGAATGCTAAAGTTATATGAGAGTGAGAGGAGTAAATCTTGACCGTAAAATTATCCATGGATGGTCAAGATTAAAAGATTTTAAAATGTCACATGATCACTTAAAAAAGTCACATGACTCTATGATCTAATCTTGATCATCCAATTAAGATCCAATGATTCATATTTATTCCTCTCACTCTCAACCCTTTCACTTGATATGTCCCCTATATATATATATATATATACATGATGGTTGTTGTCGCAACTCCCATAAATTTAATTATTTATAAAACCAAGTTCCCCTAATATAGTTTAGTGGAAACCAGGGTCGTCTCTCACAAGGAATGGCTAGAGAGCAATACGCAAGACTAGTTAATGAGGGTTGTCACAATTGAGGGGTTTTTGTATGCAAGAAATTATATTGGAATAAAATTGGAATAATAAAAACAATGGTTTATGGGGTGGAACATTCATTAGGGTGTTTATCATTGGCTACAAAAGAATGCATGAGTTGATTAATTACGCCGGAGTTAGATCTAACTCCTTTGTTATGATTCTAATGATTAATTGCATAGAATGAGATTAATCAGTGAGATCTCACCTTTAGTTTCACTGTCAACAATTGTTAAAGCCAATCACATTAATCTAATTAAAGAGACTAATCAGCCAATTAATTAATCATTATCAATTCCTGATATGTCATGCATCAATTAATCAATTAACACATAAACACAAGCCAATGAATTAGCCTAACTCAATCGAGTAAGCCAAGACAAAGGTTTAACACACAATTTAAGATCTCAAATTATATGCCAAGATTTGATAATGAAAACTTATGCAAGATTAAGAACAAAGCCTCAATTTACCCCAATGATGTTCACACCCCCATAAACCACGAAGAGACTTAGTTACTCATGGAGGAAATAAAAGGGCAGAAAAAAAATTGGAATTAAAAGAACGATGGAATGAAGAAATAAACTTGACTTGAACAATAAAGAGAAAGACAAAGAAAATAAGGATTAATGGAAAGTCAAATGCAATTGAGGAAATAAATGAAGAACGAATAACTGAATTAATTATGAAAGTAACTTACAAAACCCAAAGACTTGATGTCACGACCCAACTCGGATCCGTGACCGGCACATGGGACACCGAGTCCCATGTCAGCCTTAACTTGTAATCCACACAACAAACCAGCTAAACAACAATAACCACAACTACTGTAACATCACACATCACATAATATCCATACATAAAGATAGGGTTTTCGAGTATCATTCCTATACCCCTAACCCATACAATCCAAACATAACATCCTTCGTAACTCAGAATCAACATAATACAACAAGTCTTAATTAGACTATCTCAATTACACCTAACATATACAATCCTGTTTGTAAGCTTATAGAGCATACTACAGAGACAAAAGACAATAACTTAGCGCCTCTAACATTGAGGCTCACCGAATCTAAGAGCTTGGAGGAACGGAAGGATTCGCCTCCGGATCTGCACCTGAATCTGAAAATGTTTTGTATGAATGGGTGAGTCATACGCTCAGTGAATAAACAGGTTATAAGCAGTGTATATATGAAGCATTTAACAGTACAACGCAATAACAACATAAACCAATAACATATACGTATCAATTTCATCGTTCTTATACAGTCTCTTTATCTTGGTAGCTTTTAACCTATGAACACCTGGAGCTCGGCCCCGACTCATGTTCATAGGAAGTATGAATGTCCCGCGAGCTATGCCCCTCATCAGACACCATACTGAGAAACCCCGCGAGCTATGCCCCTCATCAGGTTTCCCATTTACGACCCCGCGAGCTATGCCCCTCTTCAGGTCGTTTTACCATCTCTTAATTCCTTCAATTTTTATCTTATTTAGCGCTGTTAGTGGCACATATCACTCATAATCACAGCATAAGTAATTCATTATCATCTTCACAACATTTACATAGCACTCATGCATCATCGTTTCATCATCACATCATCAGCATCATATTGTCATCATGTCTTTATCATATTATTACATAAACAAAGAAATTTCTAAATTCTCACACATCCAATCTCATCCAATGCCAAATTATCATTTCATAATCACATATTTGCATTTCATTCAATCATCATCAACATAACATCATAAACAGCCAGTATCGGGTTTGGGGTAATGGTGAACGAATGGATTTGAAAGCATAACTTGAATGTACAAAGATTTTGAGTTAAAGTCTTAAAAATTGAGTTTTTATACTGATGTAATCGATTACCTTCTTCAAATTTCATTCTGAAGAAAATTTTTACGAAAATTGGCTGTTTGTAATCGATTACCAACCCATGGTAATCGATTACCGTAATCGATTACCAATTCGCTGTAATCGATTACAGCCTGGGTTAGAGACGAAATTCTGCAGAAAACTTCGCGAAAATCATCCCCAAATCCACATTTTCACCACAACTCATCCAAATCAAACACAACCAACATGCAATATCAATTATATATCAACCAATCTCAGTCCCTATCAACTATCATAGCAAGATATTCACAGATTCAATCAAAATCATACATAAACCACAAATAACCCATTACTCACAAATTACTCCAATGAGCTCCAAGACACCACCCGGAGCTAGGATGAGCTACCCGGAGCTTCCCTAGTTGGTTGACACCCTAGAGAACACATCAAAATCCTCAGATCCATACCAAAACCAAAAACCCCAAATATAAACCCTAAACCCCCAATCCGAAAATAGAGATAAATAGACATCAATGGAGAAAAAGAAATACTCTACACTTACCCACAATATACTAGATGAGCAATACTAGCTTAAATCTTGAAGATTGATGAAGATTTGAGGTTGGTTTCTTGAGAGAGAATGAGAAGGAGAAAAGAGGAGGAAAGGAAGAAGAAGAAATAAGGGGGGGGGGGGAGAGAGAGAGCACGGGAAAAGAAAGGGGAAGGGAAGGAAAAGAAGAAGAAAAAGGGGGAGGTGGGACCCACTAGGTGTTCTGTCTCCCCGGGATGTAACATAATCCCTTACTCAAACAAACTCAGACTACTCGAGGTATTACACTTGACGAATAACGTTGAAAGTAAACAATGGAAAAAGAGTGGAGAAAGTTAGAGAACAAAAACTAGGAAAAGGGTGGAATCCTAATGAGAGAAAAACTCTAACTAAAAGGGAAAACAAAAACCTAGGGTTTGAAAAGTAAGAAGATATGTTGAAGTGTGTTTTCTGGATGCATTAGCACTGCTTTATATAGAGGAAGCAGCCTCAAACCCTAACAATTGGGCCCCCAACGCGGTTTTGCAGATTAGCCCTTGTTGTCAAAATGCTGCTACGTGCGCCCGAGCGTCCATGCTCACCAGAGCGCCCGTAGGGGGCCAGAGCGCCCGATCCTGAGCAGAAATCAATTGTTTCGCTTCCTTACTCTGTTTCTGATGTCCATTGCTCAAATAATTGGTATGACCTGCACCACAAACACCAAATACCAAAGATCAAGTGCAAAGGTCATCCTTGAATTGCAAAAACATCATAAAACTTATTACTTTAGCCTTTATTTTCATTAAGTCCCAATTAATTCCAAATTGTATTAAATACAATAAAAGGCTAAAATAGAGCAAAGAAATGCACACAATCATCCAAATTAAGGGCATAAAATATTGGCAAAAACCACGTTATCAAATATCCCCACACTTGAACAATTGCATGTCCTCATGCAAAAGCAATGATTCCAGGCATCTCTAAGAGTAAAGCAATGACTAACACATCTCAACACCTATGTCCTAAAAAAAACAAAATACTACAGATGATGGAAAGTTATTCAAAACAGCACACCTTGGTCAAAATTATGCAACACCCACAATCATATTCCAAGTTGGCATTCAAAGAAAATCATGAGTTAAGAGAATCAGTTCATGTTATGCAAAGTCGGTTGATTGGCCCTCACCAGTGTGTTTATCTCTCAATCACTCAGTGTTTTGGCTAAGCACTCAATTGAATAAAACACACAAGTATTCACATTCCATAAATTTGCTATACTCCTAATATTGCAATTCCACAAACATGGTGCATCAAGAGGTCTTTTAAGGGTTGTAACGGGGCTTGGGACAGGTATGACATTATGGAAGTGACTTAATTCCGAAAAATTAAGAATTCAATGGTTCGATTGATCCCAGATGATTCTAGAAGTAAAGAAAGAGATAGAGAGATGGAAAGAAGAGAAATACCCAAAATCAATGACCCAAACAATTCCTAGCAAGATAATTTACATGGTCCCAAATAATTCAATAATGATCCCAGGAACCCAACAACCTTATTGAAGACAATGACATTCTTGGATTTTTTTTTGAAATCTTTTTTTTTGGAACATATCATCATCCCAATTTCTTTTGACATTTGGAATGAGGCAGAAAAAGGAAAGAACAATTAACCACTTATATATAAAAGCACTACCTTTACAATTTGTTCCCACATCTTGTAGTTATTTCCAATGGATGTACAATTCAACCCAATTCCCCACACTTAAGACTTTTGCCCAACAATCAAACCATGTCCTCCTAGTTTCTCAGAAGGAATTTTTCATTGTTTTTCTGTCTTTGGCTTGTAATGAGCTTAGTAACAAAAAAAAATGGATAAAGGCTCAAATTGGGCTACAAACAATGGGAATGTGTATAGGTTGGCTATTTGGCTAAGTGACTTTTAGATATAAAACAAAATCATGCCTCAATCACACGCAACATGTATAAAACGCAAAACAAGAATCAAGCAAATTCAGGAATAACAAATACAAGTGTGTGTGTGCCCACAGAAAGAAAGTGATCAGTTGATGTATTTAATCACAGTAAGGCTCAATTCTCACAGGTAATCCAAACAACCATCAGGGATAACAAAAACAATTCAAACTCATATAAGAATAATATGCCAACAATTTATGAATTAAAATCACGGGCAGAAGCAATTTCAGACCAAAGGGTGCTATAAAGACAACTAGCCAATCATCAAACAAAACACATAAAATAAAAGAAAATAAAACAAAATAACTATACATGCAAGATATACACGAAAGCAATTTCTACACCCTTCACACACTTGAATAAGGCACTATCCTCAGTGACAAACAATAAAAGAACAGAGAGAAGGGTATAGAGAGAAAACCGTCTGAGGCAGAACTAACAGCGTCCCGGACTGGTGTGCTAGGGCACAAGGGCCATTCGAGCGCTGGGGCACGTTTTATGCGTTGGGGCGCCAGTGTTGCTGCAGAATTGGCTAGTTGCTGTCATGTACTCAGTGCATGAGACTCCCTAATGCAAAGTTGAATCTAAAAAACATAAATTGGTTAATTATAACTATAAAATATAAAAAGCAAAATAAAAGACTGTAAAATTAAAATTTGGTGGGTTGTCTCCCACAAAGCACTTTGCTTTAACGTCCCTAAGTTGGACGTTTGGTCAGCCACTCTCAAGGCGGCTTATGCTTGAAATGATCCAGCAGTTTCCACCATGGTGTGCTTTCCACACCTCCACCAGGATCCCATGAGAAGTGAACCACTCCAAAGAGAATGATTCATTTCTTATTTCGGGACCCAAGAGTTTTGGTCCTTACAATTTCCCTTTGAGAATAACACCCACTCCTGCAAAAGGCATCCCTAAAATCAACAAAATCAAGTGAGGAGGGATGAAAGTCCTCGCAAGATGGGTTAGAGAAAACACAATTGAAATTAGTTAGTTTCCAAGAAATTTGAGCTCGAAAAGATACCGACAACCCACAAAGGGTAAGGAGTTGAGTATCAGTCTCGAGACAAGCATACTCATGAGGCCCAAGAGCAAATGGGAAGGGTCCCAATGGTTACCTTGAAACAACAGGGGATGAGATGGTAGAATCCATGATTTCCTCCTTGCATGCCTCGTCAATTCCTCCCAGTGAGAGAATCTCTACAGTGACTCCAACACTCAAAGAACTTTCCTCCGCACACACGGTGTCTAGCACGGTACTGGGTAAAGGTGGAGGTTCCTCATAGACTATCTCCACTTCGGAGTCTTCCTCGACTTCCCCAGATAATTCTTCCACCATGGTCTTCAATGTCTCCCAATCCAATTGCTCTAAAGCATAATTATCTTCAACGATAGGGAACTCCGGTTCCTCTTGTGATGGTGAATGTGGAGGTGAAGCTGGTGGTGGTAAAGAAGGTGGTAATGGAGAAGGTGGTGGTGGTGATGAGGTGGTCTGAGTTCTCAATTGTTGGTTGTTTTGGCTGGTATTTTTATTGTGCCTCTTGCAATGCTCAGATCATATATTATAGGTTGTAAAAAAAGTAATTTTGTAAGATGTAATATATGACATATATATATATATATATATAACATATAATATATGATCGTAAAATATTTATTATACACCAATAATATCTCATACAATATTGTTCCATCACATTCCTGCACCACTAAGACAAAAACGTTTGTAGTATATATGCCTATTTCAATACTTTTTGCTATTATATATACGGAACAGTAGCTTCCATCATCCATCATCTTTCAATTCAACTAGATCTTTAATTTGTATAAAAAATCCAAAAAATCACATGGCTGTCCCAAAACCAATTTCTCTCCTTCTTTTTCCCATGTTCATAACTTTCTTCCTTTTGCTCCTATCAAGCAAAGTGGATGCAGCAAAAAGTAATTTCCTTCAACTTCACCAAGTTCAGCTCGAGAAGTTCAAGCATAACCTTCCAAGGCGATGCCAGGATTCTCTCAACTGGGGTCTTGGAATTGACAAACCGCTCCAACCCTAACGGCTGGAGTACAGGGCGAGCCCTGTACTCAACACGAGTTCCCCTCTGGGACAGTACCACTGGCAACGTTGCAAGCTTCGTCACATCATTCTCCTTTGTGGTCACGGATCTTGTCAGCAACTTCAACAAGGCCGACGGGATAATCTTCTTCATTGCACCAGAGGATACGCAAATACCAAACGGCTCCGCCGGTGGAATGCTCGGGGTCGTTGATGCCAATAGTGCATTCAACAAATTTGTGGGTGTCGAATTCGATAGCTTCGTGAATGAAGGGGTTGATCCAAACTTTAACCACATTGGAATTGATGTTCTTTCTTTGGTATCACTGAAGACCGTGAAGTGGGATAGGGTTAGGGGGTCTTTGGTGAGAGCAACAGTAATATATGATTCTTCGTCCAAAACATTGAGTGTTGCGGTGATAAATGCGAATGGGAAAATCTCAACCGTTTCTCAAGTGGTTGATGTGAGATCCGTGCTTCCGGAAAAGGTTAGGGTTGGTTTCTCGGCAACAACTACAAGTGGTGGTCGTCAAGCACATGAACTTCATTCGTGGTCTTTCACTTCTTCATTGGAGACAAGTGCTAGTATGTACTACTACTACCACTACTACTCGTGATGAGAAAGTGAACATGAATATTTTGAAAGCGTAAGACGACACTATGCTAATAAATAAATAAATAAAGATCATAGTGAATGAAGTAGTGAAGTGTGTTAGTTATTTGTGTTAATGCATCCAATGTTACCCAAATTAAGTTTTAAGTTTGGGAGAAGGTACAACCAAAAAATCAATCAAAGCAGTCAATAATAGGAAATTGAGCCTAAATCACTCAGTCCATTAAAAAAATACACATGGTTAATAATTCTATTTGGACTAAAAGTGTTAAAATGAGCTTTGTTAGCTGTTTTGACTGAAAAAATGTTGTTCTCCAAACATTTATATTAAGTTTGGGCTATACCCGACTCATATCTAGTTAATTTACTTTGGGTACAAAATGACATGTAAGACTAATGATGGTTTGTTTAAATATGATTTTAGTAACCATATACTATATATATATATATATATATATATGGTTTAATTTCCTTCTTATAGTTTAATTTCTATTTGACGATTACAAAATAAATATCCAATTAGCACGTACACTATTATAAGATGTTAAAATAATATTTATATTTATTAAAAAGTTGTGACATTTAGAAATAGGATTATATTAGGATGGATACAAGGATGAATTCAGAAGATCAGTGTCATTGCAGGAACATTAATTATAAATAAAATAAAATATTTTAAGTAAAAGAAGCAACAAAAGGACTCAAGCTAGGGGATATATTCATTTCAACAATACTACTACTTGCACATTAAATTTTTTCAAACATTTAAATATTTTATCATAAACAAGTAGGTATCACATTTTTTTATGGAGGACTGCTATTTGTACATACAACAGTGTTATTCACTCATTTTTTCATTCATTCAAAAGTTGGTAAATTTTATGAAAATGTTGGCAAATTGTCAACATATTCATAAAAGTTACCAACTTTTTGAATGGATAGAAAATAAGTGAAGAGATATTTATATACAAGTAGCCTTTTCCATTTTTATCACTTACTTTTAAAATTACTATTTCTCAACTTTTTCTCTAAGATAGCGACAAACTAACTTGGCTTTATATAAAGGTGCACTCTCAGGAAAAGGCAGAGTTTTTCCTGTATGGTATAGACAATGCATCAATGGTTATAAAAGTGACACGGAACCATTCTTCTTTATTGTCTTTAATGTATTCAAACTAGTCAAAGCTTGGTTATATTTGAAGGGGATTACTACAATACAGCTGTTTTGTATTGTTAGAATACTCTTGTTTTGTTTTGCTTATAAACTTGACATGTGTCCATATTTAAAGTACTTAATTACTTAAATGTCCTTCTTCTTCAACCTTCACATTCTTCAACCTTCACCACTCACCACTCATCATCTCTTCACACCACCACCACCACCACCACCACCACCACCACCAGTGACCAACCAAAGAATAACACCATTGCTGAATTACTTATGAATGACTAGAACAATGCAGACCATGCTTCTAGATCTATTTTTTTTTTCTCAGATTTACAAAAGGATTTGGAGAAATTCATAAACTCATCACCAAACTCACCTTCATCATTTATCATCATCAACCACATCACCTACATCCACAACCATTCAAAAATAAAAAAATAAAAGATCTTAACCAAACAAAAAAACTGAAACAAATATAATGAAATAAAGAACAGAGGAAGAAAAAAGGGGGGCTCACTTCCACTGTTCATCATCACCGCCGCCACGATGAAGGATAGTAGCAGTAGCAGTCTCCTCGGTCAAGCATCCAGCAGCAGCAGCGGCCTTTCCAGCGGTCAAGCCTCAACAACAATCACCTCCCGTGCGTCATTTTCTGTCGCGTCTCAGCTCCGGTAGCAGTAGCAACAGCGAAGACGCGACCGTTCCCTCCCCCTCTTTGCTCCAGCCGCTGCTCATGCGCAGCGCCGAGTCGACTGAGGAACTCCGGCGATGGATTTAGGCGGCAGCGAGTCGGATGGTGACTCAGATCGATTTTGGTGGTCGTACTGGCAAACAGGGAGCTCGAGCTCGTCGGCGGGGAATCGAGCCCCAAATGGAACCATCGCCACCATAGAGCTTCTAACAATGCAGAATGCACCATCCTCACCATCGTCGATCTCCGTGGCGGCGACGCCGGAGGCCATACTCGAATGGCTGCCGTCGGCGGAATCGCTCCACCGGATTTGCCTCAGGAACATGATCCTGGTTTAGAACTTCCTGATCATCACCCGAGTGAATTCGGAGAAGACGGAGCAGAACATTCACCAGAACATCACTGTCCATGGCCGCAGCGAAGGAGGAAGGAGGGGATCTCCAATAGGGAGGGATCGGCGGAGACAATGCGAGAGGCAGCAACAAAGGAGGTGGAGAGGCTGATAATTTGCCCCCAAACACGCGGCTGGTTGTGGTGGTGGTGGGCAACGCAGCCATGGTGGTGTTTTTTGTTGGTCAGTGGTGGTGGTGTGAAGAGATGATGAGTGGTGAGTGGTGAAGGTGGAAGAAGGTGAAGTTGAAGAAGAAGGTCATTTGAGTAATTTAATACTTTAGACATGGACACATGTCAAGTTTTTAAGCAAAACAAAAACAAGGGTATTCTAACAATACAAAACAACTGTATTGTAGTAATCCCCATATTTGAAAATATAGATCAGTGACAGAACGTTTCGTACATGTTATTGTCGTTTCTCTAAAATGCCCTTATGTGTGTAAGATATTTAGATCATTGCATAGAAAAGAAGAAAGAACTGTAAACAGATAGTAAAAGGAAGAAGAATAAAATCTGGAGCATGAAAATGTTATTATTTCTCATTGAGTAATACCGGTATCAAAGCTTACAGAAACAAGAGAAGAAGACCCCTTATATAAGGGAAGGAAACAAACAAATAGAAAAGAAAAAACAGAAAACAAATACAAAACCCTTAAAGCCCAATAGAGCCCAAAACGGGATATAACTAACTAGTATTCAACGTGTGTTATTATATAGGATGTGTGCTATAACACATGTACGTATAGCACACATTTCATATCATGTATAACACACGTACGTTGGATACTAGTTGAATATATTTCTGTTGTACGACCAATATTATTGCTTATACAGGATGATAATTAAATTGATTTAATATAATTTTATTGTAAATGTACGGGGAACAACACTTTTTCAGCCAAAACAGCCAACAAAACTCATTTAACATTTTATGGTCCAAATAGCATTTTAATCATGAGTATATTTTTAAAGTTTAATTTCTCTAGAGGTCCCTATTGTTTCATCGATTTTTCAAATTGGTCCCTATACTTAAAAATTTTGTAATTGAGTCCCTACATTTTAAAATAAATTTTAATTAGGTCCCTAACACTAATTTTGTCACTTAGCCACATTTTAAAAGTGTGGTTAGAGATAAAAGAAAAAAATATTACAACATTTTAATTATATGGTATTTATAATTAAAAGAAAAAATAATAGTATTATTAAATTTATTTATATTTTATTTATCTTTATTTTTTTTATTTTTTATAATTTTTTTATTTATTATTTAATTAATTAATTTTTATATTTATTTTTATTTTAATAAATTTATATTTATATATTATGACAATTAAATTAAAATAAATATAGAATATAAAAATAATTTAAATAAAATTAAATATAACATAAATATTTTAAATTATCTTTCTTATATTTTCTTATTAACTTTTTTTTATTTATAATTTTTTACTTTAAGACATTTTTAATTTTAGATTTATTTTCTTTTTACTTTAATTTTATGTTATTTTTAATTTCAATTATATTTTATTTTTTAATTTTATAATAAATAAAAATAAATTTAATCAAAATAAAATTAATATAAAAATAAATTAATTAAACAAAAAATAAATAAAATATAATATGATGCAAAATAAAATTATAAAAAATAAAAAATAAAAGTTAAATAAAATTTAATAATACTATTATTTTTTCTTTTCATTATAAATACCACATAATTAAAATGTTGTAATATTTTTTTTCTTTTATCTTCAACCACACTTCTAAAATGTGGCTAAGTGACAAAATTAGTGTTAGGGACCTAATTAAAATTTATTTTAAAATGTAGGGACTCAATTACAAAATTTTTAAGTATAGGGACCCATTTGAAAAATCGATGAAACTATAGGGACCTCCGAAGTAATTAAACCTATTTTTAATGGCCCGAGTGATTGTGGCCCATATTCCTATTTGTTAGCTGTTTTGGCTGGTCTTTTGTTGTACCTCTAGCCAGGGACAGATCTAGAAATTGAACAAAGGGGGCAAAAAATTAATTATATAATTCATCTAATATGAATTTTAAAATATATAAAAAAGTGTATATGTATAAAAAAAAGTGTGTATATATATATTACATTTTCACTAAATATTAATAAGATATTCTTTAATTTGTATCAAATTTAAAATTTTTCAATCATTAAATAACTATTTTTTTCTCATTATTAATATGAAACATAATAAAAAAATATTTCATACTTTTAAAAAAAATCAATAGATTAAATAAAAAATACATATAATTTAATAATTTATAAGAATAAATACATTAATCAATTGTTTTATTTAGATTCCAAATAGTTTTAATCTAAATCTACTTTCAGTTTGATTTTTAATTACTTTTTTAATAAATTTATAAATATAAAATTTTTATTCTTAAAAATATAAATAAATAATTAATAACATGTATTTATACTAAGACAAGAGGAATATTAATGTAACAAAAGGGTGAAGGCATTATTTTCCTATTAAAAATGGGAAACTTAGGATTGGATCCCTTTACATGCTAGTACAATTAACAATTTTCATTTAAACCAACTTCAAGTTTAGAAATACTACTTCACATAATAAACTTTAAAATTTTCAAGGGGGACCACTGCCCCTGCTGCCTCCCATGTGAATCCGTCCGTGCTTCTAGCAATGCTCTAATTTTATTAACAATATTAATGTTTTATTTATAACAATAGTGTAATATATAGTAGATAATGTATATAATGTATTCAATTTTATGATTAATGCCACTTTCATATATATAACTAATTATACATAATCAAATTGATATAAATTCCAATTTATAAATACTAATTTGACCACAATTAGAAAATCAATAATGTTTGACGTACAATATAAATACGTCCAATTTGTATCCAACGTGTGCTATTCATATTACAAGATGTGTGTTATACGTATAATTAACACACATCCTGTAACACGGATAACACACATTGGATACAAGTTGGACGTAATTTTGTTGTACGTAAAGCATTATTGTTAGAAAATACATGAATAAAACAAAGAATCAACCTAGTCCATTAACTCATGTTTTAGCTAGGACATATAATAAATTCCATGAGTAGGGCTTTTTTTTATTATTAAATAGACAAATTATAATAGCATGGGTCATGGAATGTACATTGCACGTGACATGCTAAAAGAGTAGAAGTGGAAGAATTTATTTACAAAAAGAATGACTACCAAAATTCTCATTTATTATATAAAAATATTTATCGTACAACAAAAATATATTAAATTAATATTAAATATGTATTATACATAAGATGATGTAATATGTGCTATATGTATAGCACACATACATATAACACACATCAGGTCTTATGTATAACACATTAAATTCTAATGAGATGTATAATTATTATACAATAAATATTATTGATTTATTTTATATATATATATATATATATTATTGTATTAATAATTTATTGTTTATTATTGTTGTGCTTAGAATAAAGTTTATTAGAGAAATTTCGAACTACATGTTTCCCTTAATATATACGAGAATGGGAGATGAAGTTATAACAAATGAAATTTAATCAAATGTCAGGGTAATTTAATTTAATCAAGAGAGCTAAGTAAATAAAATAAAATAAAATCAAAACATCATCACGACACTCATTATTATATGAGCACAACTGCTTGGAAAATAACATTTTTCAAGTCAAAACAACCAACAAAATTCATTTAATATTTTATGACCCAAATAGCATTAGAGTAAATACCCAAATCTGTCCCTGAATTTTTTTTCGGTACCCACTTGCGTCCCTGATCAAATTTTATTAGTCTCGCAGTCCCTGAACTTGAATTCCGTGAGACATATCCGTCCCTCCGTTAACTCCCCCGTTAATGAGTGACGGAGTAGTCCTACGTGGATCGTTAGTACTTTGTCATACGTGGACGTTAAGTGACACATGTGCAATGGAGTTTCTAATAGGGGACAAAAATCAGTCACCGGAGTTTCTAATAGGGGACAAATCAGTCCTCAGAGTTTCTAATAGGGACAAATCAGTCCTTAACCCTTGAACCAAAACGGCATCGTTTTGCAAATCTTCAATTACCTTCTTCTTTCTTTTCCATTTGAAACCCTAAACCCCCTTTACAGACCCCCACAGCCATGCTTCCATCCTCTTCTTCCTCCTTGGATCTTCTCTTTCAACCTCTATTGAAACACCTCCTTAAAATGGAATCTTGAGGTTGGGTAGCTGCTGTGATGGTGTAACAATGGAATCTTGAGGTTGAAAGAGGTGTTTCAATGGAGGTTACAAGGGGTCGGGAGACAAGAAAATAGAGGACATAAGAGAGGAAGTGGCGGTGCTAGTGTGATGATGAAGGTTTAAAGAGGTGTTTCAATGGAGGTTGAGGGAGAAGAACCAAGGACAAAGAAGAGGATGGAGGGGCGGCTGTGGGGTCTGCAATGGGAGTTTAGGGTTTCAAATGGAAAAGAAAGAAGAAGGTAATAGAAGATATATTTGACAAACGACATCGTTTTGGTTCAAGGGTAGGGACTGATTTGTCCCCTATTAGAAACTTCGGGGACTGATTTATCCACTGTTAGAAACTCCATTGCACACGTGTCACTTAACGTCCACGTAGGACAAAGTTAACGGACCACGTAGAACTACTCCGTCACTCATTAACAGGGAGTTGAAGGAGGGACGGATATGTCTCACGGAATTCAAGTTTAGGGACTGCGGGTCTAATAAAATTTGATCAGGGACGAAAATGGGCACTGAAGAAAAGTTTAGGGACAGATTTGGATATTTACTCTTTTAATTATGAGTATATTTTTAATGGACTGAATGATTATAGCCCAAATTACTATAATGTTGGTTGTTTTGACTGATTTTTTATTAGGACTATTATATGAGCATTACTTTGTACAATAAACGGCTCCACTGGTGTGCAATAAAATTCCCTGATATTTGATTAAATTTCATTACTAATTTTACAATAAAATGTACAATAAAATTCTAATTAAAACAATCAATGTAACACATCATATATTATACAGGGCTCGTTCTAGCTTCTAAAAAAAGTTTTTTTTTTTAACTTTTTCTAGTGATTATATTTTTATTTAAAAATTTTATCCAAATATCTATAAAAAATTAAAAAGATCTTTTTTTATTAAAAAAATCTTTTCTATTCAAGATAATCACATCCAAACAAGCACATGATATGTAGATTATATATTATATATATATTGAGCATAGTTAGAGACACAATAAAAGACCAGCCAAAACAGCCAACAAATAGAAATTTGGGCCACAATCACCCAACCCATTAAAAATATATTCATGATTAAAAGTGTTATTTGGACCATAAAATGTTAAATGTGCTTGTTGGCTGGTTTTTTGTTATGTCACAAGCATTTGTGATATATATTAAACATGTTGGTGTATGCCTAGAGGGCCAATCATAATTGCGTTTTTATTATGATGTTATGACATTTTATTTTATATATTTATATATATATATATATGAGTCATTTTATTCATTAATTGTTTATTTATTTTAATGAACATTATGAAGTCCTTAGAATGGAATTATTTAAATATTAAATATTAGGTACATGACCTAATAGTGAGAATCCATTCTTAAATGTCCCTAGTCGAGTATTACTGAACAAAAAGGACAACAGTAATGCATTGAGGCTAGTATGTGTATGGACTGATAACCTTTTCTCACAGGTTATGGATATGTGATATCAAGTCTACACATAGGTATAATTGTAGTATACTGGATTGACTCGCCATTAGAACATCACATGGATCGTAACGTGAATGCCATAGATGATTCTCATAGTGATGATGGTACATGTGATCCTTCGACTTGAAGTTATTGCAATCCGCTACATGAGAAACTGTATGTTTTAATATCGTCAAACGTTATCCGTAACAGGATAATTATAAAGTCGATTATTGGATATATTGCGAATCATGTATGCAGATGTGAGTAACGTAGATAGGATTTGTCCCTCTCACATTACGAGAGATATATTATGGGCCCTTGATGAGTAGGACTGAGTAAATGCATGGTCGTGCTGAAATGAATTAATGTGTGACATTATCTCAGTTAATTTTATCAGTCTACTCGGTAATCAAGAAACTAACGATTTAACTATACAAGATGACTAATTCCATGCTTGTGTTAAATCTAGATATTTGGACAAAGGGATTGAATTGTACAATAACATCGATCACGTAAAGGTTATGTCAAACCGTTGACTTTCTTATAATTGGGTAACAGTGATGTGTTGCTAGATACCGCTCACTATTTATATTATTAAATAAGATTTAATAATATTGCCAAGTTATAAGAACCTATAGGGTCACACACTAAAGCAGTTTTAAATTGATGCTTAATTAGATTAAATTAGTGTGACTAATTAATTGCATTGGGCTTGCATCAGATAGGCTCAATAAGGCACAACTAGGTTTAAGTTTTCTATGAGATGAGAGTGGCGTGTTGGCTATAAATAGCAACACATATGAGCCTAGCCTCATAACACATGAATTTTTGAATTCACACACTCTCACTCAGAGAAAGCTAATCCTTGTTTTCTCTGAAATTCACTACTAGCATAGAGAGTCTCAGAGGAGCATCAAGGTGGACGTGTGACGACCACGACTCTGTGTGGACTTCTAAAGGCCGCCGCTGCTACTGGTCGGAGGATTGACATAGCTCATTTCGTGTAGCTGTCACGCTTCAACAGGTAAATCAATATGATTTATGATGTTTCACAAGGGTTATGGGAGGGAATTGCATGTAAAATTTTGTTTTCCGCTGCCTCTATATGCATGATTTCCAACAGTGGTATCAGAGCCACTTGTGAAAACGTACTTCTATTTGATGGCATTACTGTAATTTATATGATAAATACGGTTTGTATGTTTTTTCTTTTTGTTTATGTGATAAACACGGTTTTGTATTTTCTGTATGAATGTGTTTTATTCATATGATCATATAATAATTTTGAAATTCATATGTTATGTGATAACATGATTTTGTTTTGCCAATAAGGATTCATAAAAGCATGTTTCTATTGATAGTGTTATGAGATGACTCTGTAACTCATTTTATATATTGATGTGTTTCTGTCAAAATTCGATTTTGATATATGTGGTTTGAGAAACACTCTTGTATAAACTTGATTTTCATAAACATGTGAGACCAATAAATTCAAGAGTTGAAATCATATGTGTTCAATCATTATTTTCAAAAATTTTGAATTCTTGATGATGAATTAGAATTTTTGAAATCATATGGTTATTTTCATGATGATGAATTAGTATTTTTCGAATCCATATGGCTATCTCAAATTTCAAAATTTTATTCTTTTTCGAAATCTTGCCAAGAATGGCTAAGATTGGCTTTTCTTGTATTTTGAAATTCTTGTTTGCATATAAAGATAATTCGGTTTTGAAAGTATGGTTATTTTGAATTTCAAAATATTTAATCCCTTAAACCATGTAGCCAAATGCACGTCACGATTTGTATTCAGTGCCTAATGGATGTGCACTTTGGAGTATATCTTGCTTCAACAACTATTGTAAGTTGTAACCGTGATGTTTACTGATCGGTTCTTGAAAGCTAACGTGACTTTGCTTCTTCAGCGCTATTTGCGCCATATATTAATATATATGTAAATGGATGATTATCTATATTAATAATAAGTAAATGGATGACATACCACAAGCTAACATTCACGTAAATAAGTAAATGGATGATTTAATATATATTAATTATATATATATATATATATATATTTCAAATTTTGAAATATTTTAGTTAATGAGATTAATTAAAAACAGAACATCTATATATATGGAGTATCTATATTTCAAATTTTGAAATATTTTAATTAATGAGATTAATTAAAAACAGAATACCTATATATATGGAGTGTCTATATTTCAAATTTTGAAATCCTTTTAATTAATAAGATTGACTAAAACGGAACACCTATATATATGGTATATTTGTATTTCAAATTTGAGATTTTTTAATTAATATGATATAATTAAATTTAAAATCTTTTATTAATATGTGATTAAATTTCATACGGGTCGCGTGTTTAATTTGTAATTGATTAAAATGATATAAAGTATTTCTTTTATCATGTCATGGGATGCATGTATATAAGTTCTCATATGCTTTATTTATTTTATTCTATTATTACATGTATGTTGCATTTGCATGTTATATATATATGTATGAGATACATGTATGGATTTTATATGTTAAATGGTTTAACATTATATGGTGAGATCTATTTATAAAAATTCCTTATTATAAAATATTAAGTCATGATAGTCTTCCAATTCCTGGCACTCGTCAAGACTGTTATCGATGTAGTGTGGGTGTGCCAAAGCAGGGCACTCTTATCTATAGCAGTAATGCGCGACAGGACAAGCAAGTAATGTCCGACTGCCAACCATTGGGTTTGACTTAACTAAGTGAGATTCAATAAGATTGAGAGGCTTAGAGGCAATGAAAAGTTGGGCTTTAATTCATAAGATGAATTAGAATAAGATGTTATTCACCCAACTATCCAAGAATTGTATAAGATACAATTGGAAAGAGTTTCCTACCTAAATAGTCGAAACTTTAAGCGATCAACCAAAGTTGACTTAAAGCTAGATGAAATATGGATCTTGGCCTACTATAAAATATTCCAAAGGAAAATTTTACGAATCAATGTAGAGGGTCATTGGTTTGAATAAAATAGTGGGAGCAATATTTAATTAAAGTCCTAATTAAATATTATATGTCATGATACTCACTTTGCATATTTTCTTTCTGTAGTTTATTATGGCATCACACGCATCAACTAACCTGTCACTGCGATCTATCCTTGAGAAGGATAAGTTGTTTGGAACGAATTTTCTGGACTGGTACAGAAACTTGAGGATTGTCCTCAAGCATGAAAAGAAATTTTATGTCCTCGAAGGACCTATTCCTGAGGAGGCACCTGCTGCAACTGCTTCTAGGGCTGACAAGGATGCTTATAAGAAGCATCAGGATGATGCCTTAGATGTTTGTTGTCTCATGCTTGCTACCATGACCCTGAGTTGCAAAAACATCATGAGAGCATGGAAGCGTATAAAGATATGATCGTAACACCTCAAGCAACTCTATCAAGGGCAAGCAAGGCAGGAGAGGTTTGAAGCTTCCAAGCTCTTTCAGCTGCAAGATGTCAGAAGGAAGTCCTGTGGGTGGCTCATGTGCTCCAAATGATTGGATACATTGAGAACCTTGAAAGGTTGGGCTTCCCTCTAGGCCAAGAGTTCGCCACTAACCTGATCTTGCAGTCATTGCCTGAGTCATATGGACAGTTCGTCATGAACTATAACATGAATGACTTTAATAAGACCTTGCCTGAATTGCTGAGCATGTTGGGAACAACTGAGCAGAATATAAATAAAGGCAAAGGCAAGACCATCTTGATGGTTCAAGGTGGAAAGGGCAAAAAGAAGCAAGGCAGCAAGCCCAAGGGCAAAGGCAAGGCAAAGGGCAAGGGCAATGAAAAGCCCAAGTCGAAAGCCTTGAAGCCTAAGGGTGGTGTGTCTAAGGAGGGCACTTGCTTCCATTGCGGTGGGACCGGACATTGGAAGAGGAACTGTGCAAAATACCTGGAAGAATGCAAGAAGAACAAAGGAAGTGAGACTTCCGCTTCAGGTATATTTGTTATAGAAGTCAATTTATCTACTTCTGCATCATGGGTATTAGATACTGGATGTGGTTCTCATATTTGTACAAATAAACAGGTGCTAAATGAGAGTAGATCATTGACGAAGGGTGAAGTCGACCTACGAGTTGGAAATGGAGCAAGAGTTGCTGCATTAGCTGTAGGATCTTATGATTTGACTTTGCCCACTAGACTTGTAATTCAGTTAGAGAACTGTTATTTCGTACCTTCCATTAGCAAAAAACATCATTTCTATTTCCAGTTTGGATGAACTTGGTTTTAGTTTTATAATTAAGAACAAATGTTGTTCCATTTATTATGATGATGTGTTTTATGGTAGTGCACCTATGTTTAATGGACTTTATGTACTTGATCTCGAAAAGCCTATCTATAACATTAATACCAAGAGGTTCAAACCAAATGAATTGAACCCTTCTTACCTTTGGCATTGTCGTTTAGGCCATATAAATGAGAAGCGCATTTCAAAACTCCATAAGGATGGATTATTGGACTCATTTGATTATGAATCATATGAGACATGTGAATCTTGTTTATTGGGAAAAATGACTAAGGCACCATTCACTCAAAAGGGTGAAAGGGCCACTGAGCTTTTGGGCCTTATACATACCGATGTATGTGGACCCATCAGTACCTTGGCCAGAGGTGGTTTTTCAGTACTTCATCACATTCACTGATGATTTCAGTAGATATGGATATGTGTATCTTATGAGACACAAATCAGAATCCTTTGAAAAGTTCAAAGAATTCAAGAATGAAGTAGAAAACCAACTTGGCAAGAGTATTAAAATCCTTCGATCAGATCGAGGAGGTGAATACTTGAGTCAAGAGTTTGATGACTATCTACGAGAGTGTGGGATACTATCCCAACTCACTCCTCCTGGAACGCCACAATGGAATGGTGTTTCTGAGAGAAGAAATCGAACATTATTAGACATGGTTCGATCAATGATGAGTCATGCAAACCTTCAAATTCTTTCTGGGGACATGCTGTCCTAAACAGTAGCATTTACACTTAACCGTGTTCCAACCAAAATGGTAGAAAAGACACCATATGAGATGTGGACTGGTAAACTAGCCAGTGTGTCTTTTATGAAGATTTGGGGTTGTGAAGCTTATGTGAAACGTCAAGTCTCTAATAAGCTTGAACTTAAATCTGAAAAGTGCTTCTTTGT
>CM024265.1:19783277-19834750 GCA_013621005.1 Aeschynomene evenia
CATCTCTTGAAGGCTTCGATTCTTTCTCTCAGCTACTCCATTTTGTTGAGGAGTTCTGGGAGATGAGAATTCGTGAGCAATGCCCAGATTTTCACAAAGCTTTTCAAAAGCATGATTCCTCAAATTCACCACCATGATCCGATCTAATGGCATGAATGTGCGAATCCTTTTCAGTTGAAAACTCTTTTCGCAAATGCTTTGAACTTCTCAAAAGTTTCTTCCTTAGAAGCTAGAAAGAAAACCCAAGTGAATCTGGAGTAATCATCCACTATGACAAGACCATAACGTTTTCCAGAAAGGGAAGCTGTTCTGGTTGGTCCGAAGAGATCCATGTGGAGCAGTTCCAGTGGTTTCTGAGTAGAAATACCACTTTTACTGGGAAAGGAAGCCTTGGTCTGTTTCCCTTTTTCACAGAAGTCGCAGGTTGCGTCCTTCTGATACTTAATTTCGGGAAGGCCCTTTACAAGTCCTTTCTGAGAGAGTTCAGAAAGAAGTCTCATATGGGCATGACCAAGTTTCTTGTGCCATAGCCATTTGTCTTCTTGGACAGAGACAAGGCATTCCACGTTTTGATCCTTTAGATAATCCAGATGGATAACATAGATGTTTCCAACACGTTTTCCTTCCAGAACGATCTTATCATTTGTGAGATTAATCACATGACAATACTTGGCATAAAACTCAACCTTTAAGCCTTTGTCACAAAATTGACTAATGCTTAATAGGCTGTGAGTTAAGCCATCGACCAAAAGTACATCTGAGATTTGGTGAGAGGAATCCTTACCAACATCTCCGATTGCAGTGACTCTTCCCTTAGCGCCATCACCGAATCGCATTGTTCCGCCTTTCTTGGGCTTGAGGCTTCTGAACCAGTGCTTGCTTCCAGTCATGTGCCTCGAGCAGCCACTGTCAAGGTACCACTGCTCATCGTGGTGGTGGAGCAGCGCTTGATGATGTACCTGCAGTCACAAAGTTAACAGATTTAGGTACCCATTCTTTGTTGGGTCCTTGCTTGTTAGCTTTCTTGGACTTTTGCCTTCTTTTCTTAGAAGGGTCATGGTTTTGAGAGTCAAAGACTTTTTGTTTGCCCTTTTCAGAAGCACTTGCTTTCTGAGAAGTTTCACCCTTCTGAGAGGGATTAGTCTTCTTAGAAGGCTTAGCTTTCTGATTTTTCTTTTGAGCCTTCTGAGGCTTAGAGATTTTTCCTTTATCCAACATAGGACATTTTTCAGAACCATGGCCACTTTTAAAACATGCGATGCACATGCGAAGTGATTTAGTTAAAGATGGATCAATATCATTTGGTTCGAAGATTTCTTCATAACCAAGTCCACTCTTATCCTTGTAGGGTCTTTGACCACCAAGCAAGAGTGTCATCATTTTCTCACCCTTGACCATCTTAACTAAGTCAGAAGTGAGAAGCTCATTTGTCTTTTGTAATTCTATCAAAGCAAGTTCGGCTTTTTCAACAGTTACAGAAGACATTGTTTCTAAAGCTTGATAGAGGTTGTGACTTTCAAGATATCTATTTTTAAAGTCATCTCTTTCAAGCCTTAGGTTCTCTACTTCTTGAATTAGCCTAGCATTTTCAGCTTCTAAGTGTTTAAAAGACTTTCTCAGTTTGCTGAAATTGTTAGCTAATTCGTTTGAGTCTCTCAGAAGCTCTTCATAGAGTTCTGAGATCTCACTGTATGAGTGTGAAAGAGGAGGAGAGTTTGGTACCTCTTCTGACTCAGATTCTGTTTCCAGAATATAGTCAGTACCGGCCATGAAGCAGACATTAGCTTCCTCTTCACTTGCTGACTCAGAGCCTTCCTCTTCTGAGTCACTCCATGTTGCAGCCATTGCCTTCTTCTTCTTTTTGGGAATGAACTTCTTCTTTCCCTTGTTCTGAGGGCACTCCGTTCTGAAGTGGCCCTTTTCTCCACATCCGAAACATGTGGCATCAGAAGGTTTTGACTTTCCTTTTCTAGGAGTGATCTCTTTGTCTTTGCTTGGTCTTCTCTTCCAAGCTTTCTTCATTTTCCTTACTAGAAGAGAGATATCATCTTCATCAGAATCTGAGTCTTGATCGTTTTCAGACTCAGATATTTCTTCAGCCTTTAGGGCTTTCGAAGTCTTCTTGATCTGACTTTTCAGAGCCAGAGCTTTCTGAGGTCTTGAGGATGAACATGGTCCTCCAAGCAGTCCTTCCAGTTCGATCTCATGCGTTCTGAGCGAACCAAATAGTACATCCAAACCCAACTGGTTTAGATCCTTGGCTTCCTAGATTGCTGTGACCTTAGGACGCCATTTTGCAGAAAGGCTTCTAAGGATTTTTCTTACCATCTCAGCGTTTGAATAAGTCTTTCCCAAGACTTTCAGTTGGTTGATGATATGGAGAAATCTTATTGACATGCTGTCAATAGTTTCCTCAGGCTGCATGCTAAAGGACTCGTATTTGTGTACGAGCATTGAGATTTTCGTTTCCTTGACTTCGTCATTACCTTCGTGCAGCATATGAAGTCTTTCCCAAATTTCTTGTGCAATATCACATGACACAATTTTGTCATATTCTACCTTGGGTAAAGCACAGAGGAGAATATACTTGGCTTTGAAGTTGAGTTGTATCTTCTCCTTCATTTCTTGAGTCCATTCATCCTTAGGGACTCGTCTTGTATAGGTTTGAGTGCTGGAGGTGCCACTCCTGGCTCAGCGTCTGTTGCAACTACAGCATCCTTTGTAATTGTCTGCAGAGGCTGATAGTCTCCATTCTCGATCCTATCCCATAAGTCCAGACTGGTGTGCTTGATGAACAACGTCATTCTGTCACGCCAGTAGTCGAAGCTGTCTCCGAGAAACATCGGAGGTCTGTTTATTGAAGCCCCATCTGATATGAATGCAGCTGGTGAATTGATATTTCCTTTCGTGGATCTTTTTCCTTGACACTGCTAAGTGCTCAACCCCTTAAGGACCGAGCTCTGATGCCAATTGAAAGTGTATGTGTGCACGAGAAGGAGGGGGGGTTGAATCGTGCAAGTTTTAAAAATTACTTATTAAAACCTTTACTTAGAAAGTTGTTTTTACTCAGAAGGTAGATTTAAGAGTTTGCAACGGAAATAGCTTTCTGAGAAGATTAAGTTTCTGAGAACTCAGTCTTTCTGAGAAATTTCCTAACTGAGCAGTTTTAAGAAAAACGACTTTAAGTTATAATCTTTTAAACACTTTCTGATTTTAATCAGTAATGTTTTCACGAGACTTCTTAATTAAAATCGAAGTTAAGTTTTTCTCAAAGCTTTACGCAATTAAAGAGTAAGGAAGAAAAGCTTAACACAAAGAGTTTTATACTGGTTCGGTTATAACCAACCTACTCCAGTCCTCAACCTTCAGTTGAGAGTTCTTAGATATTTTTCTTAATGTGCCTTCTCAGACAACACTGCCTTTACCAAGTAAAGGACTTCCACCACTTCACAACCCGAAGTGGATTTCCTTGCCTCACAATAGAGGACTTCCTTGCCTTAAACACTTAAGGACTTCCTTGCCTTAATCACTTAAGGACTTTGAACTTTTCCTCAAACACCAGAGGACTTAAAACTGCCTTCACACAAAGAAGGACTTAGCGTTTTTCGAAGGTTTGATTTGATCGAAAACAACTACCAAGACTAGGTTACAAACCTAGTTTTACACTTAGTAGACTTCTAGAATTAACTTACAAATGTAAGAATTTACACCAATTCAGAACTAGAAGATTTTGCAAAGTTAGAAGAACAATTTCATAAAAATTGTCTTTCTGAGGAAGTTCTAAGTTTTCGCAAAATGATTTTCAATTCAACAGAGTTTTGGCACGTTTAATCAAGAGTTTTTGCGCAAGAGTTTTTTCACATTGCTCTGGAATTGAACTCATATATATAGGCATCAAGAGCCGCGAAATTAGAAGCTTTCACTTTGCTTATGTGGCTGTGTCCTTTTTCAGAACGGCTCCTTGCTACAGTCAGCGCGAAATGAGGAACTTTTCAGAACTGCACAGTGCGCGTGTTCCCACTTCCTTGGCTAGTTGTAGCGAGCTTTCTGAGACCGCTTGCGCTCCCTTGAGTCCAGACACTTGGTTGCTTCTGAGTCCAACCTTCTAAGAGTTGTACGGACTTCTGAGGCTAACCTTCTGAGGGAAGACCCTTCTGAGAACTACTAGTCGCAAGGTCTTCTGAGACCCTTCTGAGGCGACAGTGTTCTTTCCTCAGAAACATGTTTTCACCTTCTGCGCTTCTGAGACATCCTTTCTGATATCTTTGCGCTATGATTTTATCAATTGATTTCAAGGCTACTTGATGTTTTGTCTTGGTCTTTTCTCATGGTATTGCACTAGCTTAAAGCTTTCTGAGACACTTAGCGCACATATTAGCAAAACCTTAAGTAAAATTTTATACTTATGGCTTACCTTGTTATCATTAAAACTTTCATAACTCTAAGAGAATTATGCCTAATTCTCTCAGAAGGGTTCTGGAGCTTACATATGTCACGACTAAACTCGACCAGGAGCTACATCCGGGCTAAAGCGTTGAAATACATACTACGATGGTTCGCAAACTACGTAAACAGTCATCACACAATTCTACAACCATTCTATTCATACACTGCATGTTATCATTCTAATCATAAATCATAGGGTTCTAACATATTTCATATCATAGCATAGCATAAACCATTCAAGCTTATGGGAATAATCATAATGCATATAATAAATATAGTCATAACGCATAACATCATAATGCTGTAACGTCAATACAAAGGGACCTAGAAGCCATTCACTCTATCCTGTTATGTTATCTGTTAGAGAACTTATCTATCTGAGCATATCCTCATTTAAGACCTGTTATCCTTTAGGGAACGTTTCTACTAAGGTACGTTATCTTACTAAGATTTATTATCTGTCTAAGGCATGTCATCTTACTGGGGCTTACTATCTCACTAGGTCACGTTATTCTACTAAGTTATGGTATCTTAATGAGTTACATTATCTTATTATGTTATATTATCCTAATAGGTTATGGTGTTTTACTAGGTTACATTATCTCACTAGGTTACATTAATTGTTAGGTTATAATTAACTCACTAAGTGGTATTAATTAATTGATTATATTAATTTCTAGATTATATTAATTACTAGATTATATTATCTTATCATGTTATCTTACCATGTCATGTTATCTTATCACGTGAGGTTATCTTGCTAGGTTATGTTATGTTACTATGTTATATTATCTTACTATGTTATATCATCTTACTAGGTGATGCATGTGATCTATCTAAGCAGGTTACTTTCCTAATCATATCATTTACCTAAGCACGTTATGGACCTATCATATTAACTACCTAAGCATGTTATCTACCTATCATATTATCTATCTAAGCATGTTATCTATCTATCATATTATTCACCTAAGCATATAAACATAAATATAAACATAAACATAAATATAACTATAAACATAAACATAAACATAAACATATAAACATATCAACATATACAAATGCTACTATGTGGAAGCCACGGCACATCCACCCTAAAACCTCCACTCACCTGGAAAGTCCTGAGACTGGAAGGCACCGCGTTTGCACCTGGCGTGCAAAAGACCCATCAGGACCGCACAAAAGAAAACCAAAACTTGAACTAGGCTGCGCACTGAACCTCCGCTAGCGAGTTATACCTTCTCGCTAGCGATGGCACACTCGCTAGTGAGCACTCACAGCTCGCTAGCAACCAGCACGCTGACAGGGGCAAAAACGTCTTTTCACTCACCGTCCGGAATTTGCTCTGACCGAGATATCCCCAAGGTGTCAGACTCACACTCCACCAGAGTTCCTCTTAATATAAAGGACGCCCAAAGCACTGCTTTGATAAGGCGGGAGTATGAGGTGTGAGGGAAAAACTATACTAACCACTCATATATATAGGGAGATGGGGGAAGCTGAAATGCTGTTTTGAGCAATGTGAGACTTGACTGCTCGCTAGCCGCCAAAATCTGCTCGCTAGCGGGCACCTGCTCGCTAGCGGCCATAATCTGCTCGCTAGCCGCCATCATCTGCTCGCTAGCAGCCATCATGTGCTCGCTAGCCGCCACCTGCTGACAGCATCAGTGCTTTCTTCATTTTACACGTTTTAACATCATTTCTAACCCTTCTTAGACATACTTAGACCATATTAAAGCACTTTCTAAGGGGTACTATGATACGGGGTATCACATCGGTTTTGGGGCTCATGAGATTACACCTATTATTATTATTATTATTATTTCCTGATGTATGTTCTGGGAGACTATGACTTTGTTATTTTATTATATGGAGATTTATTCAGGATTAATTGCTTCCGCACCTATATACGTTGTATTATTTCGCAAGGCCCTTATTTTCTATTCCGCAAAACATTTATGAAAATTTCTCCCACGTATTTTCCGCGTATATATATTTTAAATATAAAGATAAAACATGATAATAGGAGGTAACCCTTATGAAATGGCCTAAAATGACTTAAGCATTAAGGGCTATCTAGTAGGGTGTTACATTTTGGTATCAGAGCAGGTCTATCCTACAGGGCTTGGGGTAATGGACCTGTTATGCTATTATTGCATGTACGGTAGCTATGTCGTGCGTAACGCCTCTTATGTGTCTTAGTTAGTGTTGAGGTGCATGACCGTTTTGCTTGACTGTTAGAGTAACTGTTCATACTTAGCATTGATATGGAGCTTGATCAACTCGATGTTGATTGTTTTGTGTGCACAGGGACATGGCACCTAACAGACGTACTAGGAACGTTTCTTCCACCATGAAGGATCAAGGCGCTCCTGAAAGGACATCTCATGTCAAGAAGTTCGTGATGTAGTGCAAGAGTCATCATAGGCAGCCTGATTGCTACAGTCAGGAAGAGGGTCCTCAGCACATACAAGTCTCCGTTTCCTGAGAAGTTAATTCCTTCATGTACGCCGGGTCTCCCGATCCGAGTGTGACTATCAACTGGATCCTCAAGATGGAAGAGGTGGCTACAGATATGTCATATCTAGAAGAACAGAAGGTTGCGCATGCCGCCCTTATGCTAGTAGGTGAAGCTGGAGTTTGGTGGTCTGATGTGTGCAATGTCTTGGAGGTTGTCGGTACCTCCATTGGTTGGGAACAATTCAAGGTCCTCTTTCGCGAGAAGTATCTTTCGGAATCAATCATGCACGCCAAGGAAAGGGAGTTCCTCGCACTACAACAGGGTACGATGTTAGTCTCAGAGTATACCGAGAGGTTCAACGAGTTGATTAAGTTCTCCCATTTTCCATCGAGTGATTTGGTTGAGGCCACCAGATGCAGCAGGTACTTGTGTGGGTTGAGGCCTGAGATACGGAGCATGGTGATTCCCTTGGAGATTCAGGAGTTCCCCGATTTGGTGGCAAGGTGTTGTGCTCTGGAGAGCGTCCAGGAAGTGATCAAGTACACTGAGACTGAAGAAGTGGTTGCAAGCGCAGACCCACCAGGCCAGAGCTCACAGTTTAGGCACCAGCCCCGCACCCGTTTTCAGCCTTATGGTCAGTCACCAAGGACAAAGTCTCATCCCCGACCAAGCAGTAGGAGAAGCGCCCAGCCATAGTAGCACCTCGGGCGTTACCCGCCTCACCACCATGTGCCACGTGTGGCAAGCTTCACACTGGGGCTTGTCGCCTCGGTAAGAATATTTGTTATTGCTGCGGCCAGTCAGGCCATTATGTCAAGGATTGCAAGTGGATGAGATTCCAACCTTCTTCCTCCTCTAGGCCACAGCAGCAGGGACGCGTGATCACAGTCTGTGCAGAGGATACAGAGCGGTCAGACGATCTTATCAGGGGTAAGCCTTTTGTTTTAAGTATGTGGATTATATGTAAGTTTGGTTTTATCATGTTTGTGGTGATGACTAGCCTTAATCATCATTGTTTGGAACCCATCTAGTGCGTGTGTACGGTGGGTGTTTTGTGATGCATGTCTAGGCGCGAGGTCAAACTACTCGTAGTTTTGCTGAAGCCTAGTCAAGGTTAGTTAAGGGTGGTCAACCTTAGTTAAGAGTTGGCTGTCTTAGCTAGTTAGCCACGAATGGTTGTACATCTCTGGTTGACCTTGGCCTCTATATGGTTTCTTGTGCTTTGATCGCACCCTGGTTTGGTTTAAAAAATAAAAAGTGTTTTTGAAAAGGTTTTGCGCGCGAGTTAAAGGATTTGTTTTCAGACTTGTCTTCCGCTTATGTTTTCGAAAGGACGTTTTGCAAAAATTGATTTCAGTAAACACAAGTGTTTTTCGCTTCGACTTCTTTCAAATCCTCGATGGGATTGCCCTTAGGAAAGGTTTTGCTCTTCTAGTTGGATCCACTCTCTTTAGAAAAACCATTGTTCTCCTCACACACCTTGAAACATACGAACCCTTACCCCATTAAGATTCCATTCACTATCCACTACCAAAGATATTCCTTGACTACGTCCTGTCCCGTTTCACTCCGAACTCCCAAGACACTATGCACGACTATAGAGAGACCACACTCCCTAACCGCAACCCACCCTTGTAGGGAACCTTTCGACTACTCACATACGTACCCACACAAACATTATCACTACAAGCTACCACATATGTTCCAACCCTACCGAACCTTATCTATTAGTCTCCTAAACACCACAACCTACCATCTAGAGTTAAGAGAGAGTCCTTCCTTTACGTATACCCTTAGTGAGACCGAATAAGATCCTTGGAGAGTCACGTAGAAGATAGCTCTGCCACAACCCAGCCTGCCATCAAGAGTATGTCCCATTTTGTGGTTTTGGATGTATGTCGAAGTTGTTTACATCTCTTTGCCTTTACAAAATGATTGTGAAAGTTTACAAAATGGCGTTTTGTTTCCAACCTTGGTTTTTAAAGAGTGACTCCATACCCCTATCGACCTTAAGGGATGAAGTTCCTTAAGGCTCTTTTTACAAATCGTTTAGTGCAGACTTGAAAATCGTTTTGTGTTATTTGGAAATACTTTGGGGATTTCTTACTGCGCCAGTTGTAATTATGAGTCATAGGGTCCAATGTGTCTTGTGGTTTTTATGTGGTCAAAAGAATCATCTGTTTTGGGCATGGGTAGATGATTTCTAAGATAGAGATACATATTGGTTGAATAAAGTTTTCGAAAGTGCTTTCTTTTTATGTCTTGTGAAAACTTATGTGATTAAGGGATTAAGAGTAAAGACAATATGTTTTCGTTGGAGTGGTTGTGAGGAATCTTAAACCTATTTTGAGAGCATAAAATTGCCTTTGATCGCAAGTTAAAAAGGGTTTTGAGCTTTATGTTTAGTTCTAAAGATGAAGTAAACGTGTTTCGAACTAGAAGGAATTGGGAATTAACTTGGGTTTTCGAAAATTCCTAAAATGATGTCTTAGAAATAAAGATGAAGCTATTCAAGGAAAACATTGGCCCAGGATCATGGACCCTAAGAACATAAGAATCAACTTGCTTTGTAAGATTATGGATTCATGCCTTTATCATGGAAAAATGTATTTCGGTTGTTGTTATTTATTTGCGACAGATGTTTTTGTTTCTTGAACTTGTTTTCCGCACGACCTGTTCACTCGGGTTAGATGCTTGTATGTGAGCCTTCCCTCGAGTCTCCGCGAGGGTAGGAGTTGTCATGTCTTGTGTCTTTGTTGTGATAGAAGTGTCGAATTTTGAGGACGAAATTCTTTTTAAGGAGGGGAGAAATGTAACACCCCGATTTTCATTAAGTCCTAATCGAGGGAAATTAAGGGTAATGGACCTTGGTTAGAATTTAATTAAGTTTGGGTGGATAAGTTTCTTTTAAGTAAACCATTATGTGTTATGTGATCTAAGTGTATGTATAAGTGTTATACGATCTATGTGTATTTACTACGTGTTATGTGGCTTAAGTGTATAGGTATGTGTATGCATTTATGTTATGTGAATTATGTGTTTATGCGTATGTTTTTTATGATGGTTGAGGTTAGGGGTGATATGTAGAGGTTATAGCACGAGTCGAGACGTTTTAGAAGTGTTTTGGGGCTATTTTACAGCCCAGTAATCGATTACAGAAGGCTGGTAGTCGATTACACTGCACAGACTTTCGAATCTGTGCATTTTGACAGGCTGTAATCGATTACAGATTCGTGGTAATCGATTACAGACTGTGCAGTAAGGGGTTTTAGTGCATTTTAAGTTACGTATGGGCCCCACAATGACTCTAACCCATATATAACCGAGCCACCACGTGAGAAACCTTAATCCTCACTTCAGAAACACTCCAAACACTCTCTCTAATCCTTGTGCCTCCATTGTTCTTCCTCTCTCTCAAAAGTTCTCAAAGCTATAGCCACTCCACGTCAAGAAACACCCACAAATACTCACCGAATCCCAAAAACAATTATATATTATTGATCATCTCAACGAGTCGGACGTTTCTACCGATTGCTTTTCTCCGATAAGGGTCATCGTTGGTGTCGGGCCGTTCGTGAAGCTAGGGTTTCGTCTAGAACAAGGATTGTCTTCAAGAGGTAGGTGTTAGGCATTCTAAACGTTATGTAATTGCATGTATGTTGATAAATTGATGTAGTTTCGAATGTTGTTCGTTGTTTTTCCCATTAGGATTCATGAAAAAGTTGATTTATGAAATTGGTTTTGAAAAAGAAAGGGATTTTACGAATTGAGAAGTGTTTTAAATGTATTTTTATGATTGATAATGGTATGACAATGTTTTCTATCGATTGGGACGATGTTAGATTCATATTTTGGGTCAATGGCTATTGAAAATCGTGTTTTTGGAACTCTAGAATCGTATTTCACGACTTCGTAATCGGATACACGAGTTCGTAATCGATTACGATGTCTGAAATCCCAATCGCGAGAAAACATTGCTCTCTGGTAATCGATTACAGAGCTATGTAATCGATTACAGTAATCGATTACCAGCCCGTGTAATCGATTACGACAATGCTGTTAGTGCGAAAATGAACTGTTTTGACCCTTTATGCAACCTAATGCGTTCTACTACCAATATAGATGATATGTATGAGTTAACTATGGTTTGTATGCAAGTTAAATGTTGTTTGGACGATGATATGTTGATGTGTGTTGATTGCATGAGATATATGATGTTAATAGATGTTTATATGGATTATGTGTTGTATGTGTATGTTATGTGTTGTGAACTGAGACGTCACTGGGTGGCGCATGTATATTGTTAAGACGTCACGAGGTGGCGCATAAACATTGTTTGAGACGTCACCGGGTGGCGCGTAGTTAATAAAGACGTCACTTGGTGGCGCAAGAATACACAGTAGCCTTCGGCTTGTGATTGAGAGGCTCTAGGAGGGGGTTGGCATCCTCGACGCTACAAGTCCTTCACTTGCAGTTGGTGAATATCCCCCTTTTCCCCATTTCGTTAGGATGAGCTCATGCCTAGGGTTCGGTGCAACGGAGGTTACAGGAGGGTGGATAGGCCATAAGAGATAATAAAGAGATAAAAGTTATGAAAGTGTATTGCATTAAAGTTTGAGTAAACGTAGTATGATGTATGATTAAGTTTCCCTATATGATTAGATGGCACGTAGAGCACACACACAAATGACACGGTTAAGTATGATGTATAAATGATGTAAAATGAACAAGAGGTACTTAGGTAAGTCGTTCCGGGAAAGATGGTTTTAGAACTTATAACTGAAATTGAATTTATTCATGCTACACTTATTTAATTAATAAACCCGGAGCGACTCTCCTACTTAGTTACTTCCCAGTACTCACCCCACGTTTTTCCCCCCATTTTAGATGATGAGATTCAGCAGGATATAGGAGCGGATGAGGAGCCCGCACAACTTTAGTTTCATGGAGTTCTTTTCGTTTCTAGTTTTATCAGTTTCTATTATTACGTTATGGATTACGTTTCTTTTGAATGTTAGCATTTATTTGTGTTTACTCTGAGTCCCGACATATGTTAGCCGGCAAGTACTTATGTTGATGGATTGTATTAGTGGAGTCTTGTGGGTCTCGGTTTTGGGGCTCATGAGATTACACCTATTATTATTATTTCCTGATGTATGTTCAGGGAGACTATGACTTTGTTATTTTATTATATGGAGATTTATTCAGGATTAATTGCTTCCGCACTTATATACGTTGTATTATTTCGCAAGGCTCTTATTTTCTATTCCGCAAAACATTTATGAAAATTTCTCCCACGTATTTTCCGCGTATATATATTTTAAATATAAAGATAAAACATGATAACAGGAGGTAACCCTTATGAAATGGCCTAAAATGACTTAAGCATTAAGGGCTATCTAGTAGGGTGTTACATATTGCAATATATATACCATGATAACATGTGATTAAATAAGATAAGGAATGTAACTGAATTTTAGATATAGCCTTATGATATGATGTAAGTTGATTGTACTACTTGCTGACTGTCTTGAGTAATTGCACCGCCTGATTAGTATAAGTCAGACGCTATGGCCGGAGGTCAGATCCCGGTATCTTAGTATGGTGTGCTAATTATGAGTGAGCCGCCCAAGCCCGCCAAGTACGTTCCGATCCCGGTTACCGGACGACTTTGTGATAGATATACCCTTCGTGGGGCAGATAGGACTATACTCTAGTTGCATGCTGAGAGTTAGTTCACAGATTCAGATATAGATACAGTTATTCAGATGTAGGCTTGGGTTGCTTTAGTGTGATAACTCGACGAGATTGTTTGATTGGATGATAACATGTTAATATGTGTTATATATGTTGTGAGTGTTGCATTGCATGCACTATCCCATCGCTGAGTCGACGACTCATCCCTCGTCAACCATGTTTTTCAGAGTACGACCCTGCCGCAGAGAGGAGCCCCTGATCCAGTAGAGGTCGTAGCTATTATCCTTGGTGAGCTCTGCTTCTGACGTGGAGCCTTTTAGTTTTCTTGGTTTAGATTTATTTCAGTTTAAGTTGTAATGTTTTAGACAATTTGTTTATGTTTAGTTGCACCAGACACTAGAGGCAGGATTCCTTTCAGTATATGTTTCAGTTGCAGTTACCCTTAAGATATATTAATGTCGACCATTTATATAAGTTATTTCAGTTATTTCAGTTATCTTATCTAGTTTTAAAGTCCTAGTAGCGTGTTGGTTGGGATAGTGCCCTTCGCACGGACACCCCTATGTAGCGGGGTGTGACACCCACAATCATATTACAAGTTGGCATCCAAAAAGAAATCATGAGTTAAGAGAATCAGTTCATTTTATGTAGAGTTGGTTGGTTGGCCCTCACCAGTGTGTTTGTCTCTCAATCACTCAGTGTCTTGGCTAAGCACTCAAATGAATAAAACACACAAGACTCGCATTCCATAAACTTGCTATACTCCTAACATTGCAATTCCACAAACATGGTGCATCAAGAGGTCTTTTCAAGGTTGTAATGGGGCTTGGGACAAGTATGGCATATATGGGAGGTGAACTTAATTCCAGGAAACTAAGAATCCATGGTTCGAATGATCCTAGATGATTTCCAGAAATAAAGGAAGAGATGAAGAGAGAGGGATGGAGAAAAAAGAAAACACCCAAAATCAATAAACCAATACAATTCCCAGCAAGATAATTCCCAGGGTATTCCCAACTAATTCCATAGTGATTCCCAGGATCCAACAACCTTTATCTGCAACAATAAAATATTTTTGTTGAATTTTTTCAATTTTTTTTTTTTGATTCCTCATTCCAATTCTCTTGACAATTTGAAATGAGGGAGAACATGATAAAGAAAAATTGACCACTTATGTACAAAAACATTACCCTTTACAATTCATTCCCATTCATACAATTCAAACCCAATTTCCCCACACTTAAGACTTTGCCCAACATTCAAACCATGTCCTCCTAGTTTCTCAGAGGGGATTTTCATTGTTTTCCGTTTCTTGGCTTGTAATGATCTTAGTAAAGAATAAAGGGATAAAAGCTCAAATTGGCTACAAACAATGGGAAAAGTGTATCGGATGGCTATTTGGCTAAGTGGCTCACAAATGTAAAACAAAATTATGCCTCAATCACACGTAACATGTATAAAATGCAAAACAAGAATCAAGCAAATTCAGGAATAACAAATACAAGTGTGTGTGTGCTCACAAGAAGAAAGTGATCAATAGATGCATTTAATCACAATAAAGCTCAATTCTCACAGGTAATCCAAACAACCAATCAGAGATAACAATAACAATTCAAACTGATATAGGGATAACATGCTAACAATTTCAAAGTTAAAATCAAAGGGTAACAACAAATTCAGACCAAAGGGTGCTATAAAGAAAACTAACCAATCATCTACCTAAAAAACACATAAAAACAAAGAACAACAAAAAGAAAAATAAAAAAAAGGTTAGGCAAGAAAATATTTACAAAAGCCAATTTCTACACCCTCCTCACACTTGAATGAGACACTGTCCCCAGTGTCAACAGTTAAAAGAACACAGAAAAGGGTATAGAAAGGACCTGCGGAGAACTCAATCGTCCTCTGAACCGTCGTCATCCTCGTCATCATCCTCCTCCTCCTCATCCTCATCATCCTCATCATCGTCGTCCTCCTCCTCCTCATCCTCAACATCAATAGGAGTCTGGGACTGTCCCGGAGATCCATAACCAGAGGAGAAACGCTGGTCAATGTAGGACCGGAAGTCCCGCTGCGCCTCAGTGAACCTCTGGTCATAGTAGCCTTGCATGGCCAGAAACTGCTGATCGTAGTAGCTTTGTGCAGCTGCGATCTTTTGGTCCATGTAATCCCTCATGTTGACCTCCATTTGGGTCAACTGAGCAGTGATGGAATCTAGAGGATTCCCCGCTGGATGGCTCTTGTTCTGAGCTGCCGCATCCTTGGTAGAGAGACCGGCAACAGTGAGAGAAGTAGGTGGCCCTTGCCACTCATCATCAGCAAACTCTGGCACACCACACTGAATAGCCAAAGAAGTAACAATAGAAGGAAAGGGGAGGCATCAGTGAGCCTCAATGTGGTGTGCTTGCTGCATGGTACGCTGCAGGCGGGTGGTAAAGTCGATCTAGTGACCCTCCACAATGCAGTACAGGAAGAGGGCTTGGTCAGTGGTGAGGTCGAAGATATGTGAGACCGGATGAATGTGGCTAAAATAAATGCGGGACCACGCTCTGGCCTCCAGGTTGAGCGTGTTGTTCTTCAAGGTGAGGAAGCATATTGGCTCCTAGTGTCCAGCTGCTACCCGGAAGACAGAGACGGTTCTTGACCACCTCCAGATCTGTGTTTTCCATAAACTGAATGGCATCTGGCTCACCAAACGCATAGTCAGGCTCCGGGGCGATCTGAATGTGAGTGGCTATGCTCGCCACGTCGACTGAAATCAATTTACCCCAGAGGAACACCTCAGTGGCAGACCGGTCATGGAAGTTGGCGTAAAACTCCCGCACCTACGTGATGTTTGCTTTGACTGGGGGATTTAGGAGATAGTAGGCCCACCCCCGCCTCTCAATTTCAGTGATGACCATGTTGAGCCTTCCTTGGCCATCATCTTGGAATTGATAAACCAACTCAAAGAGTGGCTTCCTTTTGTAGATGGTGACATGGAAGGCCAGCTCGGCGGTGACCTCAAGAAATCGCTCTGGTTCATGAGGCTGATCATATGAATGATCATCCTCCTCGACAGCCATGCCTGTAGAGTAAGAATTGACTCAATTAAATTTCCAAGCATGCACGAGAATTATTGGCTATTGCTTTTTCTTTTCATGCCATTTTGTTTTTGTTTTTTTTTATTTAATATGAATGCAAATGCAAAACAAAAGACAAAACAACAAATTAAAGAAATGAAATTGAAATTATGCAGCAATCCAGCAGATTCGGTCATTTTTCTGCAGCAGGGCGGCGCTAGGGCGCGGTAGGCGCGCTAGAGCGCTCAACCCGCATCATAACGGTATCACGCTTGCGCTCGGGCGCGCGCAGCGCGCTAGAGCGCTTAAGGGTTCCGAAACATGGAGAACAACGCAACACAGTACAGCAACAATAAAGAATCAAAGATAAAACACCATTTTCCCACCATAGAGTTCGGTTTAATAATGCAACATGTTAAACTAATCGATTAAAATCATACCAAACACCAAAAAATCACATTTATCACTTCCTATTCCAGAAAAATCATATTTCCATCAAGGATAGAGAAGAGAATAAAGATTAGAGCAATGTACCTTGATATAATGCAATGCTAGAAGTGAATAAAAGGATGTGTGGAGTGTTTGTGAGTGAAAAATGAAGAAAAAAGGTGGTGTGGCCGTGAGAGGGTACTGCAGCTGCGCTAGGGCTCAGAGAAATGATGAAATGTCCGAATGGGTTATGCAATTTGGGGATTTAGGGTTTTAAAGAAGCCCCCGTGCGCTAGGGCGCTGACTCGAAACGCGGCGTTTCATTTAACGAACGCGCATGTTCTGGGGCGCGTATTTGGTGCCCGTGCGCTGCTTTTTGATGCAGAAACAGGATTTTTGCTGCTATTATCCTAAAATGCATGAAAATTATCCTAATTGACCTAAATGCATGCAAAATTAAATATGTCAAACATGAAAACAGTAAAATGAGGAATGATAAATACGAAAATTAAATTAAAATGCGGAAAAATAAAAATAACCGGTGTGTTGTCTCCCACGAAGCACTTTGCTTTAGCGTCCCTAAGTTGGACGGTCGACTGCTTCACTTTCACTTTGGCCCCTCCATGTGAGGAGTATCAACACCAGTTGCTCCGGTCATGAGGTGGATAGCGCTCACATTCCCCTTAGGATTAGGGACCGTGTGAGATGGAATTTGTGAGGTGCCGACTTGTTCATAGGCTTGTGTAGTCGGATTCCCCTTCATTTGGTTGACCTCATTTTGCAAATTCAGCATCAACTTTTGTTGCTCCATGATTAGTTTCATCACATCATTGAGAGTTGGCTCATTAGAAGATGGAGGTGCAGGTAGAGCCAATTGTTGAGGTGGTGGAGGTAGAGGCATTGGAGGTGCCTTTGATGGGGCGGTTGGTACCGAACCTGCTGAGTTGGTTGGGCTTGTTGTGGCTGTGGATTATTATTCCACCTCAGGTTCGGGTGATTCCTCCAACTTGGGTTGTAGGTGTTCCCCATGGGTTGATTCTGTGGCTGAAATTGGGGCTTTCCCGGAAAGGTGTTTGCAGCTGCCACCATTGTTGCTTCATCTTGAAGGTGCGGGCACTGATCTGTTACATGGGAGTCCAACGCACATATCGTCCCACACACCATTGGTTGACTTGGAGTTCCCGGTTTGGATTGGTTGATGGCCAATTGCTTCATGAAGGTTGCGATTTCATCCAGCTTTTAGTAGAGACCACCATTATCCTTTTGAGTTACCTCATTCACCCCTTTAGTCACGACAGTAGCCCTTGTGCCAAATTGATGTGAGTTGACAGCCGTGTTCTCGAACAGGATCCTTGCATCTGCCGGAGTCTTGTCCATTAAGGCATCACCACTAGCGGCATCGATCATGCACCGATCCATTCCCGTCAGACCCTCATAGTAATATTGAATCAACAATTGTTCAAAGATCTGATGGGTTGGACAACTCGCCACTAGCTTTTTGAATCTCTCCCAATATTCATGGAGAGACTCACCTTGGAGTTGTCGGATGCCACTAATGTCCTTCCTTATAGCAGCTGCCCTTGATGCTGGGAAGAATTTCTCCAGGAAGATCTTCCTCATACCAATCCATGTGGTGACAGCTCCGTTTGGCAGATTCAGGAACCATTGCTTCGCTTGACCATCCAGAGAGAACGGAAAAGCCCGAAGCTTCACGTGCTCTTCGTTGACTCCTCTTGGCTTGAGAGTCTCACACACCACATGGAATTCCTTCAAGTGCTGGTGTGGATCCTCTCCGGCCAACCCATGGAACTTAGGAAGCAAATGGAGAATTGCTCCTTTAAGCTCGAATTCGGTGTCCAACCTTGGGTAAGTGATTCCCAAAGGTTGCTGTGTGAGGTCAGGTGCTGCAAGTTCCTTCAACGTAGGCTGATGATCTCCCATGGTTGAACTTGAGCCTGAAACACTAACAGACAAATCAGAAAGTTCAAGACCAGTGAAAAGCAAAGTAGTCAATGGTGGTCCTTCCGGTTGCCCTTGCGACTTAATAAACCCTCTCCTAGCTTGCCTTATTTTTCTCAAAGTATTTTCAATTTCAGGATTAAAAATAGCAAGTTGGGGATCCGGTTGAGATCGAGTCATGCAAATCTGCAACTTTGCAGTCGCAGTCGCGCGCTAGGGCGCGAATGACAGCATCAGACTCTACTGTTCGTGGAACAGCGAGTCTGTGAAGGACAAATAAAAATTAAAATGCAATACACGAAAATAAAATGCAGTATGCAATGCAAAATAAAATGAAAATCTTTATGTTGTTTTTATGTTTTAAAAGAAACAAAGAAAAAAAAAGAAAACGATTATGTACAATATGCACAAATCACACAACTAGAGATTACTTTCATTGCCATTCCCCGGAAATGGCGCCAAAAATTTGATGGTGAGCATCGCAACTCCCATAAATTTATTATTTTTAAAACTAAGTTCCCCTAATGTAGTTAGTGGAAACCAAGGTCGTCTCTCACAAGGAATGACTAAGAAAGTAATACGCGAGACTAGTCGTATGAGGGTCGTCACAAATTAGGGGTTTTTGTATGCTGGAATGTAAGTTGGAATAAAAATGGAATGATAAAAATCAGTGATTTATGAGGTAGAACATTCATTAGGGTGTTTATCATTGGCTACAAAAGAATGCATGAGTTGATTAATTACGCCAGAGTTAGATCTAACCCTATCGTTGTGATTCTAATGATTGATTGCCTAGAACAAGATTAATCATTGAGATCTTTAGTTTCATTTTCAACAATCTTTAAAGTCAATCACATTAATCTAGTTAAAGAGACTAATCAGCCAAATAACTAATCATATGCCAAATCATAATATGCCATGCATTAATTGATCAACCAACACATGAACGCATGCCAATCAGTTAGCCTAACTCAATCGAGTAAGCCAAGACAAAGGTAAACACACACAATTTAAGATCTCAAATCATTTGCTAGGAATGACAATGAAAACTTATGCAATATGAAGTGCAAAACCTCAATTTACCCCAATGATGTTCATACCCTCATAAACCACCAAGAGACTTAGTTACTCATGGAGCAATTGGGCCCCCAACTCGGTTTTGCAGATTGGCCTATGCTATAACAGAATTGCGGCGCACGTGGGGCGCTGGTATCGCGCCAGGGCGCGGGTGCTGATGATGTTCGGGCGCTGGGGTGCTCTACGGCCGCTAGGGCGCTCGATCTCGGCCTGGACTCCACTGCTCCGCTTCTTACTCAGTTCCTGATGTCTATTGCTCCAATAATTCCTATGACCTGCACCAAAAACATCAAATACCAAAGATCAAGTGCAAAAGTCATCCTTGAATTGCAAAAACATCATAAAACTTATTAATTTAGCCTTTATTTTCATTAAGTCCCAAATAAATCAAAATGTTATTAAATAAAATAAAAGACTAAAATAGAGTAATGAATTGCATGCAATCACTCAAATTAAGGGCATAAAATATTGGCAAAAACCACGTTATCATTTGACGATCGAATGACTTTTAAGTTGAAGATCTACAACAAAAGAAATGAAGAAATTGAATACGGTGTTTTTGATGAGCCTATCACTCGACTAGGATAGACAAAGATATAGTAAAATTACTATTTTTGTTATGTTTTGTTAAGTGACTGATGTATGTTTTTATTTTTTGTAGTATGCTAATTACGTATTTTCTACAAATTATTATGTAAAGGCATCCTTAATCAACCCATGGATGAGAACATCTTGTCAAATTAATATCAATGTGTTTAATGTTTACTAAACACGACATATCAACAATTCTAAAAAATAACCAACAATCAATGTATCTACTAACCAGCATTTGTGGAAGAATAACCAACCAAATTTTCACTGTTCAATGAACACAGATTATGTATTTTCCGCAATTTATCATATCAAAACTAGTTCAATCAAGCATGAATGATATCATGTCCTATATATGAAAATGTCATTATTGTTTAAATAACAGAACTTATTAACACTTTAAAAAAAACCCAACATTCAATCTATCCATTAACCAGAAAATGTGAAAGAATAACAAGCCACACCCCTAATATTTAAATTAACACTTATTATCTATTTTTCAGAAAATTACCATACCGTAACATTTTCAATCAGCTATGGATGAGTACATCTTGTCCAATAAATAACAACGTTGTTTTACTATACCAGGTGCGACATACCGGCCATTTAGAAAAATAACCAATATTCAATGTATTTACTAACTAGCATATGAGTAAAACTAACCAGCAAATAAGCAAATTTGTTATAAACAGCATTGATATATATATTTTAGTTTGTCCATGCGATTCATCACCTCCTCCAACCACGCATGCCTGAACCACCCACGCTTGAACCCAAGCACCACCCAAGAATTTTTGCAGTGACGCCTGAACCCAAGCACCACCCAAGGATGTTTTCAGCGACGGCGGCGGTTTGGCCGGAATTGTCAAAAGCTCTGGCCTGTTTGAAGGTGTTTCAAAGAAGGGAGGATGGAGATTCGAAAGATGGAAGGAATGTGAAGGAAGACGAGAGGTTAGGGTTATTTTACAAATATAACATTTAATGTGTCCACTAACAAGTTAAAATGACAGATGTTGGCTTTAAAGAAGTGCACTTCACCACACTTCATCAAAACAAATTTGCCCACTTCACTGAAGTGTTGACCTTATTGTTATTGTTAATTATGAGATTGAGGTATATTCAGTTTCAAGAGTTGATGTGTATGAATATTGATTGTTTTACTATGATTGACGTATGATTAGCTAAAGTTGTGTTTAAATTGATTGTGAACATCGTATTTTGTCCAACAAATTTTCATGTTCTTTAAAAAAAAATGTTTCCTTTTATTTATTTTATTGTTATTGCTTCTTTTAGAGCCCATTCAAAATATAAAAAGAAATATCTGACTCATTTTATTTAAGAAAAGTCCAAATAAAGAAAAACAAAACAAACAAAAATAAAGTTTTGTCTTGGATTCACTATTTCTTGGCCCATCATTTTCTTTTAATACAATTCAGAAAATAAAAATATATATATATAAAAATAATAAAATAAAAATACATGATGATAATAATAAATCAGTAGATGCTGGTCTCCATTCCTCATTGCCGAGCTCCATACTCCCTTTTTCAACCTTCCATACTCCCTTATTCAAACCACTAGCATTTTCCTATCAAATCCAAACATGAGCAAATGATAAACAACACTAAACATGAGCAGAAGATAAACAACACTATAGTGATCAGATAAACTAAAAAATGAATCCAAGAAAGATAAATAGAGAGCAGAATACAGAGAAAAGGGAGGGGGAACCATTAGCATCCTACCTGACGAGGGGCATTTCATTCAAACAGAAGCAAAATTCATATTCAATCTTCAATTCAAAACACATTTAGCATCCCAATTCAAAACAAAAAGCTCAATCTCAATCTAACACAAATTCAATCCAAAATTCCAGTACACAAATGCCCAGATACCATGATAAGATAAAATTGACAATAATGAAAGAAACAATCAAAGAGGATAATAGAACCAGGAGGATCAGCACCAGCGCCGCCACTGGCGACCTTCACGGAGCTGGCAAAACCACCACCTTCATCCTTATGTCCAGCCTTCGTCATCACCAAGCCGTAGCGTCGCTGCCACAGAGCCAGGGCCGTTGCGGGCTCCTTCCCCTCCTGGCCGTGAGTCCTCTTTCTGAGCTCCATCTCGCTTTCCCTGCATCGCGGCTGATTTGGTAACCGAAGAGGCGGCAACTCCCTCTTCAAGCGGCACGCGAACCACCACCCCGGATCTACTTCAGCGGCCGCAAGAATCGCGGCGCCGACGGTTCCCTGCCAACCTCCATCGATCTCTCTCTCTCCCTCGCCCTGGAGCGCGCAGTCGCGGCTCCCCTTTCGGTCCAGTCATCCCTCTCTTCACATCCTCTCGGACCGCGACGCCGTGCAGTCGTGATAACCCCGGCGGCCGCGGTCCTCTTTCCCCCTCTTGCTTCGCCGCCATGGCTTTCCCTCTCCATCACTCTTTCATCTTTTTTTTTCTAACCTAGATCTAATGACTGTGTGTGTGTAAATGTATGTCTATGTACTGTGTGTGTGATGTGTTGAGTTATTATTATTATTATTATTATTATTATTATTATTATTATATCATTAGTGCTATTGCTATTATAACTATTATTGCCATTATCTTTCTCATTATTATTATGTTTCTTTTTTTCTAATCGAATACAAAATTTATTAATCTTTTCTAATCTCAATCTCGTTGTATGAGTTAATCATCCTCGAGATTATAAATTACAGGTACTTGTACGAATCACATCGTCTTGTACACTAAAAACATCTTTTCTCTTAAAATATCAAATAAATTATTTCCTTTTAAATTAAAACTCAAATTATTCCATTTTCATCAAATTAAAATCGAAAACAAATTGACATGAATTTCTTTTACAATTTAATATCTCGTTGTATGAGTTAATCATCCTCGAAATTATAAATCGTCACGTACTTGTGCAAAAGGTGCTGCCCTGTACATAAATTTATTTTTTTCCCAATCTCGTTATATGAGTTAATCATCCTCAAAATTATAAATCGTCACGTACTTATGCAAAAGGTGCTGCTCTGTACATAAATTTTTTTTTTCTCAATCTCGTTGTATGAGTTAATCATTCTCAGATATTATAAATTGTCACGTACTTGTACGACTCATAACTTGTAACACCCCGATTTTTATTAAGTTCTAATTAAGTGAAATTAAGGGCAATTGACCTTGGTTATAATTTAATTAAGTTTGGGTGGATAAGTTTTTTCAAGTAAACCGTTACGTGTTATGTGATCTAAGTGTATGTATATGTGTTTATTGTACGTTATGTGATTTATGTGCATGAATATGTGTATTCATTATATGTTGTGTGATTTAGGTGCATATTTGTGTTTTATGTGATGATTAGATGATGCATGATGTTAGGCATAATCTATGGATGTTTATAGCACGAGTCGGGACGTTTTAGAAGTGTTTTGGGGCTATTTTACAGCCCAGTAATCGATTACCACGGGATAGTAATCGATTACACTGCACTGATTTTTGAATCTGTGCATTTTAACAGGTTGTAATCGATTACAGATCCATGTAATCGACTACAGACTGCACAGTTAGAGTTTTTAGTGCGTTTTTAAGTCACGTGTGGGCCCCATAACATCTCTATATAATACCTATCCAACCCTCCACTAAGAAAACCTAATTTCCATCTTCCAAAACACTCTTGGCAGCCTCCATAAACCCTTGTACCTTCATCCTACTCTCTCTCTCTCTCAAAATAAAAAACCATAGCCCTTCCACAACCCCAAATCCATATCAATTCTCACCCAATCACAAAACAAATCACATATTCTTAATCCTCTCACCAAATAGGACACTTCTAACGTTTGCATTTTTGAAAGAAGCCACTTTTGTACCGTTCGTGGGGCTAGAGAGAAAGTGAGAAAGAAAGGGGTTTCTCTACGCATAGCTTAGGAGGTCTACGAGAGGTAGGGGTTCTAGACATTCTATATTCGCTGTAATTTCATGCATAATGACGTGTGTTGTTGAAATTATTGTTGTTGTTCGTTTTTCCCATTATTGTTCATAAAGGGGTTACTTTTTACCGAACAAATTCCAAAAAGAAAGTGTTTTATTGAAGTAAAAGTGTTTTAGAACTTATTCCACCGATTGATTTTCATGTGTCTGTGTTTTCTACCGATTGGGGTGATTCTAGACTTGTGTTTTGGCTATTGGCTATTGAAAATCGGGTTTTAGAAACCCTAGAATCTGATTTCTCGTGTTTGTAATCGATTACAAGGATTCGTAATCGATTACGAGCTGAGAATTTCCAATCGCGAGCAAACATGACACTCTGGTAATTGATTAGAGAGGACCTGTAATCGATTACAGTAGTCGATTACATTCCCGATGTAATCGATTACAACGCTGCAGATTTTACGAAAATTAACTATTTTGACCCTTTTGTGTACTCCAATGTATTCTACGACCCATATAAGTGTTATATACGATTTACGCATGATTTATATATGTTTGCATGATTTGTGATGTATGTTTATATGTTGTTATGTGATATTGTTGATGCTATATATGTATGTATACCCTGTAAGACATTAATAACGTCAAAAGGGACGGAAAGACAAAGTTACAGTTATAGTAAAATGTAACATCCCAAATTATTAACTATGCCATGGACATAATTAACAACTTGCAATGTTACATAACACCCAAAAACCCCATGTTTTTTTTTTTTGGATAAACCCTGATCACGAATGAATGACATTATCGATACTCGAGAGCCATGACCTTTGGAATCATGTACGATTAGATATCCTGGATAAGCATCTAGGAGTATATGAAGAATAACATAAGTAATAGAGGCCCATACATCAATGGCCATAATATTAAATACATAATATATGCGTAGGAGTGAAATATAGAAATACTTAAGTATATTAAAGGTTCTGTTTAATACATGCCATAGAATATGAAAATGAGTTGCTACAACCGAAAATGGACAGTGTAAAGTCCTAGCCCGGATGTACAAAGTGGACTCAGGTGGAGTGCAAAGCTGCCCAATAAATATATACAAACCAAAGAAGTGTTTATCTCCCTCGCAGGGGTACAAAAGCTCCAAAACAAAACGTACAGACCACAAGATATAACTAAAATAAAAAGGGGGCGGCTACAAAGCCGATCTTCCTGTCGTGGCTCCGGTGTCTTCCGACCGATGTTAACAATCACTCTCCTCGCTCGGCGCTGGTCCTCCAGCTAAGGATATCACCTCCGGCTCATCCTCCATCTGCTCGCCCTCGTCGGTGGGCGGGGCTGCCTCATCACTCTCGTACCCCTCCTCCTCGGGGTCTGACTCATCCGACTCCGGAGCGGGTATGGGCGCTGAAAGTGGTGGCGGATGAGCGGGCGCTAGGACAGGTGCGGGTGCAGGATCAGGAACAGGAACGGGGTATCTCTCCATGAGCTTTGGGATGAAGAAACGATATACCCCGGATACAGTGGAGACCATGGTCACAGCGCCAGTCAACGGCATGTAGCTCGCTACCGCGAAGTCATATGTCAGTCGGCGCGGCATGGGCGGCGGCGGTGGCTGCTCCGTACGTATCTAGAATCGAAGCATCAAAAGAGAAAAGAGTAAGACGGGGTCGTCTTAGTGAGTTACACAGAGCACACGGATCTACGTGCTCGACAACGTCGATTCTAGCCAGTCAAAGTAATACTCGGGTATAAAACGGTACTTTACTTTCTAAAAAGGTAGAGTCCTTACTTTGACTGGTTCAAACATCTTACTGATCTGTTTCTAAGGGAACCTAGGGTCTCTCTAAGTTCTCGTATTCCCTCATTCAAAGCGAATGCACACTCACTTCCCGGACATCTGGTCATACCATCACAAGCATATCAACAATCCAAACATCCACGCGTTAAATCTCTTCACTTCGACGAGCAACACTGCCGATTATTCTCATCGCTTCGGCAAGCGGTCAAAAACCGATTGTTCTCTTCGCCTCGGTGAGCGGCACTAACCGATTATTCTCTTTGCCTCGGTGAGCGGTACTAACGCATAATTCTCTTCGCCTCGGTGAGCGGCCGTAGCCGATTTTTCTCTTCGCCTCGGTAAGCAGCACTAACCGATTATTCACTTCGCCTCGGTGAGCGGTACTAACCGATGATTCTCTTCGCCTCGGTGAGCGGTCGTAGCCGATTTTTCTCTTCGCCTCGATAAGCGGCACTAACCGATCATTCTCTTCGCCTCGGTGAGCGGTCGTAGCCGATTTTTCTCTTCGCCTCGGTAAGCGGCACTAACTGATCATTCTCTTCGCCTCGGTGAGCGGTCGTAGCCGATTTTTCTCTTCGCCTCGGTGAGCGGTACTAAAACTCAATTCAACCATAACATCTAAATCTACCTCTAGTTACTTCGGGATACTCTTCAGGAGTTTCCTGGCATGTACTTCAGGAGTTACCCGGCATTCTCCACGAAACCAAATCTATGTACACAATCATATGAAATAACTTCCTCTAGTGTTTCCGGGGTACTCCTCGGGAGCTTCCTGGCATGTACCTCAGGATTCACCCGACATTCCCACGAAACCAACCCATCATCAATCGTAACTCATCACTTTTCTTAACAATATATAGGTGCATACTCATATCATTACAGCAACCATCTCAATCTGGTATTCAACTATGTTCACAATCTATCTTTAAAACAATTATTCAGGCAAACATAAACTTTGAAATCAACGCATAAGTGATGAGCATTTTTCCGTTTCATCATTTCATACATTTATAATATCTTTTCATCCAAGTATCTATGACCATAATCTCATTATGTCACATAGCATACTTTATCATCAAACATAGTATTATATGCTCACACACATTACACCTAACGTAACGTATCATCTCATAAAGCATTACCATCTCATAATTCACTCTAACCTCAATCAAGAGGTTCTACATCGCATATAATTATAACATATTTTCACGTCATTATCTCAACTACCATCACCTAATCATCTACACGTCAGCCACACGTAGCATATCACCTCAACCAACAAGCTTTATCACAAAAACCAATGCATACCGGCATTATACACAAGCACATACGATTATCTATTCAATTCATCATTTCACATCAATATGGAATTTAGCTTCTTACTTCAGAATATACGATTACATTCCTTTTCATCACCCTTCATCTTTTCATCGTAAACAAATACAATTCATTCTTAACTTTGCACTCTCAAAATCTTAAGCATGTATATCGATTTCTTAGTTACATGTACTTTACAGGTTCCCGTATAATTTAGCATGCACATAATACATGTATTCAACATCATTAAATTTCCCTTCGCTATTTATTCGTGCCTTTACTTGATCTAGAGGTTACCACACACCATTCCCGAAATCTTAGTATTTCAAATCAGAATATGTTAAATACTTTTTCTAAGCCTCATTTCCTATTTTTTTAAATCAAGTACCAAGCCAAGACCTACTCAACTCAATTCTCATTATAAATAACTTAAGCTTGGCAAATACTTTTGTTCATAAGACATATGATCCTTTCATAAAAGCATTTTCGAGTGTTCTCAAAACCTTTTCATACTCACAACTTAATCTTATATTTATCTTTGTCAAATTTCGCAAAACTCCCATATCATCCCCTTAACTCACGATTCTTTACACATCAACTTATGTATATACATTCCATTTCTCTTTTCATGATTAAAAGCATTAATACATACTTATTTTCATCACTTTAAAATAATATGTTAACCCCATTATCATTATTTGAAAACTTGTACTTGAAATAGGGTGAAAATAAGTGAAATTATACTTTTTAGGTGCAGGGGATCGATCCTCAGGGGTCTGGGATCGATCCTGCCTCAAAATTTTATAGAAAACTCGTTTTCGCAGCACGGGGATCGATCCTCTCATAGTGAGGATCGATCCCCAGGCAAAATTTTTCAGGATCAACAATTTTTCACATGGGGATCGATCCTCCAATGATGGGGATCGATCCCCACAGCACAGTTTCTGCAGAAAACGCAGAAATCGTGTTTCAGCTCTATTTTCACTTCAAAACCCATACCCACTCCTCCAAATCACTCAAAAATCATCCATCCAACATGCATACACATATCATCAGTCTCTAAACTCAGTATATCAGAACCAAATGCAAGAAAAACATAATCTCATACACATGCAAGCATCAAACTTCACATGCAAGCACTCACACAAGCTTCATTCATCAAGTTCATCAAGATACTTTCACATGCATCATGCAACTCGAAAATGGGGGCTGACTTCAAGCAAAAATCAGAAGCAAAGAGGGTCTGAGATAGTGTAGAACATGCAAGGATGATAGGGGTTGTTGTAACTCACCTCAACAATGGAAGGTTTGGCAAAAAATGAAGCTTGAAGATGGCCTCCAAGACCTCCCTGGTGGCTGGCCGAAAATGAGAGGAAGAGGGAGGAGAAGAAGCTTTTTGAAGTGTTTGTTTGAGGGAAATGGAGTTGTGTTTGAAGGGGAGGGGCTGGCCGAGAACTTAAGTAAGCTAGGGGGTGTTTTGTTTAATTTTTGAGTTGTTGTAGTGTTAAATGTCTCTAGGTAATGAGTACGAGTATGTGTTTGAGTATAATTTTGAACAAGAATTTACAACTAAGATTTATGGGGAGAGTTAAATAAATTTTGGAGAGCTCAAGGTCCTAAAAAGTTGCTCCGGTTGTGTTTAGGATCTAGCTCAGACTCGCTCTCAGGTTACTCAAAAACTCACTAAACACTCAATTTTAAAATAAGAAAATGATATATGATCGTTATGAAAATTTCCTTAATATTATGAGACTCTCAATGAGTCTAAAATAATTATCTCATATTATTATTAATTTCACATTATTTATATATAAATAGGATTTTTCCTGAAAATCGTAAAATGCGAAATTTAATAATAATAGCCTTAGAATCATAATTTTCCAATGTTGGTGAGAATATTTTCTTAATATTTTCCAAACACCAATTTGGGAATTTAAATTTTAAATATTAAGGTCTCAAAAAAATTTTATAACGATATTACTCCTCTCAGGGGTTCTCTAACTCATAAAATAATAATATTAAGTCTGCCTTGCTTCTCAGCAACTTAAATTATTATTATAATAATAACTTATGGCACATTCACAAAATTTTGCCACATCAAACAAATACACATATATATATTTATGCACCCATATACATATATATATATATATATATAACTTATTTTATTCATAAGACATAAAATATGTTCCCTTACACATATATGCAAATTTTTATTTATTCTCACATAAGCACCCCAATGTATCAAGCATGATTATATATATTATATACATGTACATGTCACTACTGCAATATATATATAAGTAAACTAAATACTGGTCTCTTCTCTGAGTACGGAAATTAAATTAAATCCAAACACACACACCACTCATTTTTTTGGTTCCGTAAAATATATATATATCTCAGGCATCACCATATAGTTTGTTCCCACTTTAAACATCAATCACCAATCAATTCAAATATTCATCCCCATCAAATAAACTAATTGATCTTAGCACCATGTTACCCATGTGCGCAGTACACATGTACACATATACATATGCCAGCCATAGAAAACACCTCATGAAATATCACCACATATAAAATATACATATATATAACTCTAAGTTCCGGGCACTAAAATCCGCACCGGCGACTTGAGAATACACAGAACAATGAAGTCCCAAATCACGGGTGTTACATAAAACACTCACGTCTTCGGATACTAATGGGGATGGAAACCAAGGGATGACAACCTTGGTGACAGCCCCATTGGTAAAGAACGACGGTACCCCCTCTCCCCATAGTATAGGATGAGCTCATGCCTAGGGGTCGGCAGTGTTGGAGGATTATAGGAGGGTGGGCAGACCAAAGATTAATGAAAGATAAAGTTGTTTGATTAATTGTATTATGTTACCTTTTGATTTATCCATTGTATATGTTTAGGGGCACTAGTTCACCACACAAGGACACTATTTATTTATGTAATATTAACTGTATAATTAAAATGGACAAGACACACTTAGGTAGGACGTTCCGGGATAAGACTTCTTTTTAAATTAATACCTGAACTGAATACATTCATATTTCACTTATTTCTTAATTAAACCCGGGGCGGCTTCCTCTACTTAGTCACTTCCCAGTGCTCACCCTATGTTTTTCCCCATATTATAGAGGAACAGACAGAGCAGGACCATGGAGCTAGCGAGGAGCAAGCACAACCTTAGTTTACTTTCATTCTTCCGATTATAGACCTATATACATTAATTTACGTTTGAGTTATGGATTTATTACAGTTATTTGTTTTATTTGTTTTAAGTCCGGACCTATGTTAGCCGGCAACTATTTATTTTACATCTATTTATGGTGGAGTCTCATAAGTCACTGTCTTTGGCTTTTGGGATAAAGCCTAGTATCTATTCCATTTATGTTCATTGATTGTTGGGAGTTATTTATGTGATGAGGTTATTCAGTATATGTGTTGGCATGGTTATTTATTTATCGATTATGTATTCCGCAAAGCCCTTACTTTTATAGCGAAAACGAATTGCGAAAATTTTACTCCCGCCTAATTTTCGCATATATTATTTTAAAGAAAAAGAAACACGCTATGAGATCAGGATGTGATCCCTTAAAATTAGCCTAAGATGACTTAAGCATTAAGGGCTAATTACTAGGGGGTTACATTTTGGTATCAGAGCTGGTCTATCCTACAGGGCTTGGGGCAATGGACCTTTTATGCTTTTGTTGCATAGTGCGTTAGTAAGCATGCTTTTGAGGTTGACCTGTATGGTAGCCTTCCGGATAGAATGACATGATTGTCGAGTTGTTTGTTGCAGTAGCTATGCATTCATAAACCAAACATTAAGCCTGATCAACTTAACGGTTGTGTTTCATGTGCATAGGGACTGATGACTTCGATGAGGCAATGTAGGAACGTTTCTCGCACCAAGAAGAACGAAGGAGCTCTAGGAGGAACGACTTATTTCAGGATGCGTGCGTTGCAACGCAAACGTTATCAGAGGCAACACGATGGATACAGTCAAGGAGGAAGTTCTCAGCACCTTCGTGCCTCCAGACCCAGTGAAGCTAACCCTCTCACGTACGCCGAATCCTCCGATCCGAGTGTGTCTATCAATTGGATTCTCAAGATGGAAGAGGTGGTTACAACTATGCCATATTCAGAAAGACACAAGGTTGCGCATGCTGCTCTCATGCTGGTAGGTGAAGCTGGAGTCTGGTGGTCAGATATGCGCAAGGTCTTGGAAGTTTTCGGTATCTCCATCGGCTGGGATCAGTTCAAGGTCCTCTTTCATGAGAAGTATCTTCCGGAAGCAGTCATGCAAGCCAAGGAGAGGGAGTTCCTCGCTTTGCAGCAGGGGAGGATGTCGGTCACAGGGTACACAAGGAGGTTCGGTGAGTTGATTAAGTTTTTCCGCTTTCCGCCAAGCGATTTGGATGAGGAAATCAGGTGCATCCGATACCTTTATGGTCTAAGGTCCGAGATACTGAGCTTAGTGGTTCCCTTGAAGATCAAGGAGTACTCAGCGATAGTTGACACCTGCAGGATCATCGAGGAGACGAGCCGTGTATATGCTTCCCCGAGGACTGAGACCCCGAGAGAGTGATTGGCACCCCAGGGTTCTCATAATAGACATCAGGCCCCCACTCGCTTTCAGCCATATAATCAGCCACTTAGGACTCAGTCTTAGCCTCGACCTCTACAGCAGCAGCAGCAGCGCCCAGCCGCGGCAGCACTTCAGGCGTTACCTGCCCCACCATGATGTGCCACGTGTGGCAAGCTTCACTCTGGGGCTTGTCGCTTCGGCCAGGACGTCTGTTATCGCTGCGGTCAGTCAGACCATTATGTCAAGGATTGCAAAGGTACCGATAGACAACCTTCTTCTTCCTAGAGGCCACAACATCAGGGTCGCGTGTTCATAGTCAGGGCAGAGGATGCAGAGCAGCCAGACGATCTCATCAGGGGTAAGCATCTATGTTTTGCTCGTTTGATTTGTCACGGTGACGACTAGCCTTAATCATCATTGTTTGGAACCCATTTAGTACGTGAGTACGGTGGTAATTGAGTGATGCGTGTCTAGGCCCGAGGCTAAGCTACTTGTAGTTTTGTTAAGGTCTAGTTGAGGTTAGTTAAGGATAGTCGACCTTAGTTAAGAGTGGACTGCCTTGGCTAGTTAACCATGAATGGTTACTCATCTCTAGTTGATCTTGGCCTCCATATGATTTTTTGTGTGTTAATCACACCCTTGTTTTGTTTAGAAAATAAAGTGAAAGGTGTTTTCGAAAAGGGTTTTACATGTGAACGAAAAGACCTGTTTTTCCAACTTGTTTTCAGCCCATGTTTTTGAAAAGATGTTTGGCGAATCGATTTTAATAAACAAAAGTGTTTTCGCTTCGACCTTTTCCATAGCCTCGATGGGATTATCCTTAGGAAAGTTTTACCCCACTAGTTGGACCCTTACACCATTATTAGGTTCCCGTCACTACTCTAACAAAGATATTCCTTGACCATGTTCTGTCCCGTTTCACTCCGAGTTTCCGAGACACTATCCTTCTAGTACCCTAAGTTGAGAAGGAACTCTTCCCTATCCACACCGTTTGCACGACCCTAGAGAGAGACCACACTCCCTAAATATAGCCTACTTCTTCTTAGGAAACTCTTTGGCTACTCACGTATGTACCCACATAAACCCTATCACTATAAGCCACCACATATATGTCCCAACTCTATCGAACCTCAGGATCCATTAGTCTCCCAAACAGCATACTCCTACCGTTAAGAGTTAAGAAAAAGTATTCCCTATCTCGTATGCCGTTAGTAAGACCTAATAGAATCCTTGAGGAGCCATGTGAGAGTTAGTTCTACCATACCCCATCATGTCACCGTGAGCATATTCCTCCTAGTGGTTTTGGATGTACGTCGAAGATGTTTACGCCTCTTCTTTTGTTTTTGTTTTTCAAGTATTGCGAAAGTTTATTAAAATGATGTTTTGCTTTCAACCTTGGTTTTAGATAATGATTCCATACCCTATCGACCTTAAGGTATGAAGTTCCTTAAGGCTCTTTTTACAAATCATTTAATTGCGATCTTGAAGATCGTTTTCGTGTTGTTTGAAAATACCTTGTGGATTTCTTACTGTGTCAGTTGTGATTATGATTCGTAGGGCTCGATGTGTTTTCCAGTTTTTTGTGGTTATTAAGATAGTGTGTTTTGGGCATGGGTAGATGGTTTCTGAAGTAACAGTATAATATAACTTGAATGGAGTTTTCGAAAGCGATTTTTCCTTATATTTCATGTGAAAACTTATGTGATTAAAGGTCGTAGGAGTAAAGGTAGTAATGCTTTCATTTGAGTGGATGTGATAAACCTAAAGTCTATTTTGAGAGTCTAGAATTGCCTTTAATTGCAAAGCGAAAAGGTTTCGAGCTTTATAATTAGTTTTTGGAAATGAAGTAAACGTGTTTTGGACTACTAGGAATTAGGAATCAACTTGGGTTTTCAAAAAATTTCCTTATAGGTCTTGTGAAAACTTATGTGATTAAAGGCCGTAGGAGTAAAGGTAATATGTTTTCATTAGAATGTATGTGAGAAACCTAGAGTCTATTTTGAGACTCTAGAATTGCCTTTAATTGCAAAGCGAAAAGGTTTCGAGCTTTATGATTAGTTTTGAAAATGAAGTAAACGTGTTTTGAACTACTAGGAAATGGGAATTAACTTGGGTTTTCAAAAATTTCCTAAGATGTTGTTTTGAAAATAGAGATGAAGCTTCTCGAGGAAAACATTGGTGTTGGATCTTGGACCCTAGGAACGTAAGCATCAACTTGTCATGTAAGGTGGTGGGATCGTGTCTTTATCTTGGAAAATGTATTGCAGTTGTCCTTATATTTATACAAGCATATGTTTTTGCTCTTGAACTTGTTTCCCACGTCTAGGTGGTTTCCTGTGACCTAGTTTGACATTGGGAACCTATCTCTCTCAAAACATGTCTTGTTTAAAACTTACCCCAAATGATTTTCTTTTCGGTCTACAGTTTTGCACGTAGAAAAGTCTTATCACCCATGAACGTGTTTATGATTTGGAAATAATTTACTTCCAAAACTGTTTGTTTTATATGATTTAAAAGCAAAGTTTGTTTTGGATTTTGATAAACGAACAAAAGTGGTTTCGCGTTTTGGCCAGATTGGCCCTAACCAAAAAGTTGAGTTGGTCCTTTTATGTATGGCAGCCAACGTTGTCTAGTTTTCGCATAACCTGTTTGTTCGGGTTAGCTGCTTGTGTGTGGACTTCCCCTCGAGTCTCCGCAAGGGTTAGAGCTGGTATGTCATGTTTTGTTCTTGTCTTAGAAGTGTCGAATTTCGAGGACGAAATTCTTTCTAAGGAGGGGAGAAATGTAACACCTTGATTTTTATTAAGTTCTAATTATGTGAAATTAAGGGCAATTGACCTTGGTTAGAATTTAATTAAGTTTGGGTGGATAAGTTTCTTCTGGTAAACCATTACGTGTTATGTGATCTAAGTGTATGTATATGTGTTTATTGTACGTTATATGATTTATGTGCATGAATATGTGTATTCATTATATGTTGTGTGATTTAGGTGCATATTTGAGTTTTATGTGATGATTAGATGATGCATGATGTTAGGAATAATGTATGGATGTTTATAGCACGAGATGGGACGTTTTAGAAGTGTTTTGGGGCTATTTTACAGCCCTGTAATCGATTACAGATCCATGTAATCGATTATAGACTGCGCAGTTAGAGTTTTTAGTGCGTTTTTAAGTCACGTGTGGGCCCCACAACATCTCTATATAATACCTATCCCACCCTCTACTAAGAAAACCTAATTTCCATCTTCCAAAACACTCTTGGCAGCCTCCATAAACCCTTGTGCCTCCATCCTACTCTCTCTCTCTCAAAATCAAAAAACCATAGCCCTTCCACAACCCCAAATCCATATCAATTCTCACCCAATCACAAATAAATCACATATTTTTAATCCTCTCACCAAATAGAATACTTCTACCGTTTTCATTTTTGAAAGAAACCACCTTTGTATCGTTCGTGGGGCTAGAGAAAAAGTGAGAAGGAAAAGGGTTCCTCTATGCATAGCTTAGGAGGTCTACGAGAGGTAGGGGTTCTAGACATCCTATATTCGCTGTAATTTCATTATAATGATATGTGTTTGTTGAAATTATTGTTGTTGTTCGTTTTTCCTTAATGGTTAAAAAAAGGGTTACTTTTTACCGAACAAATTCCAAAAAGAAAGTGTTTTATTGATGTAAAAGTGTTTTAGAACTTATTCCACCGATTGATTTTCATGTGTCTGTGTTTTCTACCGATTGGGATGATTCTAGACTTGTGTTTTTGCTATTGGATATTTAAAATCGAGTTTTGGAAACCCTAGAATCTGAGATCTCGTGTTTGTAATCGATTACAAGGATTCGTAATCGATTACGAGCTGAGAATTTCCAATCGCGAGCAAACATGGCACTCTGATAATCGATTAGAGAAGACCTGTAATCGATTACAGTAAACGATTACATTCCCGATGTAGTCGATTACAACGCTACAGATTTTATAAAAATTAACTGTTTTGACCCTTTTGTGTACCTTAATGTGTTCTACGACCCATATAAGTGTTATATACGATTTATTCATGATTGATATATGTTTGCATGATTTGTGATGTATGTTTATATGTTGTTATGTGATACTATTGATGCTATATATGTAAGTATACCATGTAAGACATTGATAACAGCAAAGACGTCAAAAGAGACGCAAAGACAAAGTTACAGTTATAGTAAAACACTCCCGTCTTCGGCTACTGATGGGGATGGAAACCAAGGGATGGCAACCTTGGTGACAACCTCATTGGTAAAGGAACGACGGTACCCCCTCTCCCCATAGTATAGGATGAGCTCATGCCTAGGGGCCGGCAGTGTTGGAGGGTTACAAGAGGGTGGGCAGACCAAAGACTAATGCAAGATAAACTGTATAATTATTTAGGGGCACTAGTACACCACACAAGGAAGATATTTATTTATGCAATATTAACTGTATAATTAAAATGGACAAGACGCACTTAGGTAAGACGTTCTGGGATAAGACTTCTCTTTAAACTAATACCTGAACTAAATGCATTCATATTTCACTTATTTCTTAATTAAACTCGGGGCGGCTTCCTCTACTGAGTCACTTCCCAGTGCTCACCCTATGTTTTTCCCCACATTATAGAGGAGCAGATAGAGCAGGACCATGGAGCTAGTGAGGAGCAAGCACAACCTGAGTTTACTTTCAGTCTTCCGCTTATAGACCTATATACATTAATTTACGTTTCAGTTATGGATTTATTTCAGTTATTTGTTTTATTTGTTTTAAGTCCGGACCTATGTTAGCCGACAACTATTTATTTGACATGTATTTATGGTGGAGTCTCATAAGTCACTGTCTTTAGCTTATGGGATAAAGCCTAGTATCTATTCCATTTATGTTCATTGATTGTTGGGAGTTATTTATGTTATGAGGTTATTCAGTATATGTGTTGCCATGGTTATTTATTTATCGATTATGTATTTCGCAAAGCCCTTACTTTTATAGCATAAACGAATTGCGAAAATTTTACTCCCGCCTATTTTCCGCGTATATTATTTTAAAGAAAAAGAAACACGCTATGAGATCAGGACTTGATCCCTTACAATTGGCCTATGATGACTTAAGCATTAAGGGCTAATTACTAGGGGGTTACATAACTCGTCCTGTACCTAACTCATTTTTAATTTAAAAGACATTTAACACACAAACAATTTTCAACAAGAACGACGTGGGTTTGAGTTCCTCATTGCACCAGAGGATACGTCGGCGCAGGCTGCAACATGTCAACCTAAAATTAATTTTTGAGTTTATCTTGTTCCTTTTTCAGTATTACATTTTATGTATTTATTTTAATATCTTAAGGGGAAATGAATATTACTAAATTATAAATATATATTTGCATAACGAGCTCTAGGGTAACCGTATTTATACTGATGTATTAGGGGTGCAGTGAGATTAAGTTCTCACCCTTCCCTAATCATAATTCGACTCCCGAACCTAATCTCTAAATAGACCTATTTTCTACAAATAAAATGTTTTCCAATTTTTCCATAATTAAAATTGGTGGCGACTGCGTTTTCAATATTTTAGTCACGACACCCGTCGGGGACGTTGTGACATTGATGTTTCACGGCAAAGCTCTTATTCTACTATTTGTTTACAAAAGAAAACCTCAAATTATTTTCGCCCAAAATATTTTTAAAGATAAAAAGGTAATGGAATCAATGAGTAACATTTAATAATTAATCTAATACAACTTAAGCAAAAATTATTAATTATTCGGGTGTTACATGTTAAGAGTCGTCTCTTGATTTAGCGGTGTGTCACATCAAAGAGAGCTGATCCCATTTTCCCTTGCCATTGGATGTTGCACTCTCTTTTTGGACCTTAGTGGGTGTATTGGTTAGGATTGTTTTAACTTTTAGAGGGAATGCATCTTGGTCGTTGAGTGAGAGAGAGGTTTTTTGTTTCTTTTTCTTCAATTCTCTTATGATAGATGTGATTTAATTTTGTGCATTTTAATCCTATAACTCTTGCGTTTTGCCCTTTTTTTCATGATTCGAGGTATCTGTGAGTGATGTGTGTTGTAATTCCCCTTTTCAAGAAAATGCAAAATTTTTGCTAATTAAGCTTGTTTTGTTATGTTTTATGGTTCTTAGTACGATCTTTTTGATGCACTTCTCGTTTAGTATGCTTTTTACTGGAACCTATGTTAGAAGGGTCAGGATTACTTGTGAAGGTAGCGAAACGTGGGAAGGGGGGGTTGAATCACGTTTCACCAATAAATCATATTTCTGAAAATTACTAAAAATAAAGATCAAGTCTTGGACTTGTCTTGCATAGCGGAAACAGTTTGTTAGTAAATAAACAGAAACTAGCCTATAGACAAGGCTATTGTAGATCTTGAAAGTATATTTACTTTCAAGCTCTTCTAAATGATGTTAACATTCTTTTTTACATTTGTTGTCTACAACTTTAATAAGTGTTAATTTATATTGTGGAATTTATATTGCTGGTCTCTGTGTTGAGTTTCTATTGCTGGTATCTGTGTTGGTGGTGTTTTGATTCTAGATGAGTGGAATATTTATTGGGTTATTGGTTGTTAATGTAGTAATTCTATTTTGATGCTCTCTGTGGAATTTATAGGTGTGGAATTCTTTATATTTGTGGGGTTATTGGTTGTTAAAGCACTAATTCTATATTGCTGCTCTCTGTGAAATTTATAGGTGTGAAATTCTATATATTTGTCGGGTTGTTGGTTGTTAATGTAGTAATTCTATATTGCTGCTCTCTGTGGAATTTATAGGTGTTGAATTCTATATATTTGTGGGGTTATTGGTTGTTAATGCACTAATTCTAAATTGCTGCTCTCTGTGAAATTTATAGGTGTGGAATTCTATATATTAGTGGGATTGTTGATTATTAATGCACTAATTCTATATTGTTGCTCTCTGTGGAATTTATAGGTGTGGAATTCTATATATTTGTGGGGTTGTTGGTTGCTAATGCACTAATTCTATATTATTGCTCTCTGTGGAATTAGTAGGTGTGGAATTAATAGGTGTGGAATTCTATATATTTGTGGGGTTGTTAGTTGTTAATGCACTAATTTTATATTACTCATCTCTGCTCTTTGTGGGGTTGTTGGCTGTTAATGCACTAATCCTATATTGTCTTCCCTCATTCTCTCAAATCTCTCTCCCTTCTCTATACTCTCATATACTTGTTAGAAATACCTTACAGAATCATTCAAAGTTTTTGCTTGTTTGTGTTGCATGTTCTCTTGATAAAAAAAAAAAGAAGAAATATACTCAAAACATGTTTATATGCTTGATTAAGCATGTATATTGGTTATTAATTAGCTTGATTCAATAAGTTCTAACTCATAATGATAGTGTAAATTTCATAATGGCTATTTTTTTCAATTTTCATGATCATTTGTATTGTTCTAAATAATATAGATTGATTCAACATTCATATTGAGTAAAATTTTCCATTTTTCATGACCTTTTGTAGGAAATTCAACTTGAAAGAGAGAAATGTCTCAATGACATGGAACATGAAGACCAAATAGTAAATGAAGAGTAAAATAGATCAACACTTGAAGATGATAAATACCTTTTTGATTCTTATTAAAATAGACCAACACTTGGAGATGAAGACTTTTTTGGTTTTTAATGAATACTTAGTAACTATCTCATTATTACTAAGACATGTATGCAAAGATTTAGAATCTCTTTATATCTATGTTGTTTTGATGTAGTACTTTGTAGTGGTTAATACTTATGTGTTGTCACTTATATTAAAGGTTATTAATTTATGTATATATGGATCTTATGACTTGAACAATTAAATTTGATCTTTTTATTTTCTTTCTATTATTTGTAGTAATATATTATTGTTTAAAATAAATGTATTGCTAGAAGAAAAAAAACAGGAAAAACCTATTAACTTGTTGAAACATGCAACATATAAGAAAACTGTTCTCTATTGTGGTAGGCAACGTATAGAAAATCGTTCTCTATTCTTGTAGCAACAAATAAAAAATTGTTCTCTGTTGTCATAGACAACATATAAAAATCGTTCTCTATTATGGTAGACAACATATAATAAAGCGTTCTCTATTATTGTAGGCAACAAACAAAAAATCGTTCTCTATTGTAATAGGCAACAAATAAAAAAGCGTTCTCTATTGTAATAGGCAACAAATAAAAAAGCGTTATCTATTGTGGTATAAAAAATCGTTCCCTATATTAATTAAAAATGGCAACGGTTTCAAAAGTGCTGCATCTAATAAGGCAACAGTCAAAACCGTTGCTTCATAATTGATACAAAACCGTTGCTTATTGTATTCATATAGGCAACGATTTTTTCCATATTGTTGCCATAAGTGCAAAAACCGTTGCCACAAAGAATAGGTAACGGTCGTATACTCAACGGCCAAAAAACCGTTGCATGTTCCAAAGGCAACAGTTTTCTTATATACAGCAACGGTTTTCAGACGTTACTAGAGGCATGATTTGTTGTAGTGCAAAGAACACACAACATCCACTAGTGCTTCTTCTGTCAACCCGGTCTTCGACGTAATCAGCATCACAGAAACCTATAACCACAGAGGAGATACCTTTCTTGTACCAAAGGCCAAGATTAGTAGTACCTGTTAAGCATCTAAGAATATGCTTGAGTGCAGTTAGGTGAGACTGTTTTGGACAAGATTGGAATCTTGCACAAATGCCAACACTTAACTGTATGTCAGACCTAGATGCAGTTAAATACAGCAGGGACCCGATCAAACCTCTGTAGGTGCTTTCAGACACCTTTTCTCCTTCTTCATCCTTGTCAATGACTTGCGATGGATGCATCGGAGTTTTCATAGGACTACACTTGTTCATCATGAATCTTTTGAGAAGCTCCTTAGTGTACTTCTCTTGATGAATAAGGGTTCCATTGGTTTCTTGCTTGATTTGCAGTCCTAGGAAGAACTTCAATTCTCTCATCATACTCATTTCGAACTCCCCCTGCATTAAATCAACAAACTTTCTACATAGAGATTCGTTAGTAGTACCGAATACTATGTCATCAACATAAATTTGCACGATTAATAAATTAGACTTATCAGTTAGAGTGAAAAGAGTTGTGTCCACTTTTCCACAAGTGAATCCATTCGTTGTCAAGAAGCTACTAAGTCTATCATACCAAGCTCTAGGAGCTTGTTTAAGACCGTATAACGCTTTAGACAAACGATAGACATGCTCGGGATAAGTTTCACTGATAAAACCTGGAGGTTGCTTGAAGTAAACCTCTTCACCGAGGACACCATTAAGGAATGCGGACTTCACATCCATCTGATATAATTTTATTCCTTTGTGTGCAGCGAATGCAAGTAGCATCCTTATGGCTTCTAGTCTTGCAACTGGCGCGAAGGTTTTGTCATAGTCGATCCCTTCTTGCTGGTTGTATCCTTGTGCCACGAGTCTATCTTTGTTCCTTGTGACCTTTCCGGATTCATCTAACTTGTTTCGGAATACCCATTTCGTGCCAATAATCGTTTTGCCTTTGGGTTTCTGAACAAACTTCCAGACTTCATTCTTCTCAAACTGTTCGAGTTCCTCTTCCATGTCTTCCACCCAACTGGGTTCATCCAATGCTTCTTGAACTGTGTCAGGTTCGATTTCTGAGACCAGTGCAACATTGGATTGAAATCTCAACGATCTTCTTGTTTTTATCCCATGAGATGGATCGCCAAGAACTTTGTTATCTCTAACAGTTCTGAGACCGTTTATTCCATATTTTCTTCTTAAAACAGGTTCTTGAACTTCAATAGACTCAACCTCTTGAGGAGTAGAGGGTTCTTGAGCTACAATGTTTCTTGGTTCATCTCCCCCTGAATTGGGTATTTCCTTCATAACTTGATGATTATCTTCTTCAATACGTGCTTGATCATGGCTTTCGCAACCTTTGGTTGAGATAGTTAGATCCTTCAATATTTCTTCGATGTCATCTACATTATGTTGGATTTCTTGCTTTAGTTCCTTGAACTTGATATGAATGGTTTCTTCAATTGTCTTCCTTTGCTTGTTGTAAACCCTGTAAGCTTTAGAAACAGCAGAATATCCTAGAAACACTCCGTCGTCGGATTTAGAATCAAACTTTGACAACTTGTCCCTTGTGTTCAGGATAAAGCAAGGTGAACCAAAGATATGAAAATAAGATATATTGGGTATTCTTCCTTTCCAAAGCTCATAAGGAGTTTTGTTGAGACTTTGTCTTAAGAAAACACGATTTTGAATGTAGCAAGCTGTGTTGACAGCTTCTGCCCAAAAACCTTTTGATAAACCGTTTTCCAAAAGCATTGTTCTTACCATCTCAATGAGGCTACGATTCTTTCTTTCAGCCACTCCATTTTGCTGTGGAGTTCTAGGAGAGGAAAATTCGTGAACAATACCAAGATCCTCACAAAGATTATCAAAAGCATGATTTTCAAACTCACCTCCATGATCAGAACGAATGGTGGTGATGTGAGAACCTATTTTGTTAGAAACCATTTTCACAAATGCTTAAATTTTTAAAACGTCTCATCCTTAGAGGCTAAGAAAACTACCAAGGTTTATCTAATGTAGTCGTCAACTATGACAAGGCAATAATATTTGCCCACAAGAAAAGCGTGTCTTGTAGGACCAAAGAGATCCATGTGAATTAGCTCAAGTGGTCTAGTAGTAGAGAGACTACTTTCTTACTTTGGAAAGAAGCTTTGGTATGCTTTCCCTTCTCACAGAAATCACAGGTTGTTGCCTCAGAAAGTAACTTCATATGGGCATGACCCAACTTCTTATGCCAAAGCCACTTGTCATCCTCAAAGGATACTAAGCATTTCACGTCTTGATCCAAAAGGTCCTCTAGATAGATGACATAGGTGTTGCCTAGCCTTCTTCCCTCGATAACAACTTTACCTGTCTTTAGATCAATGACGCTACAATATTTGGCTAGAAACTCAACCTTTAAGCCTTTGTCGCAAAACTATGAGTCAGATATCTGATATCTGATGATCATCGGACTTACCAACATTTTCTTTGTCGATGATTTTGCCCTTAGCTCCATCACCGAAACGCACTGTTCCCTTTTTCTTTGGTTTAACATCTTTGAACCAGTGCTTGCTTCCTATCATGTGCCTTGAGCACCCGCTATCCAGGTACCACTTTTCATCCAGCCACCGTTGTTGTGGCTCTTGATGGTTGATTTGCGCCTGAAGTTCCTGCATTCACAGATGAAGGATTTTTAGGTACCCATACCTTCTTGGGTCTTTTCTTGCTAGCCTTTCCAGCATCTGGTTTCGGCTTTTGAGACTTCCACGTCTTTTTAGGTTTTCCCTTCCACGTGCAACCCTTGGCCTTGGAGGTAGTTCCCTTTTTAAGAAGTGGACATTTCTCTCTGTCGTGTCCATGTTTAAGACAGAAAAGACATTTAGGAGTTGGCTTTCTGTCTGTTGGAGGTATCAAAGTATCCTCATGAAAGACTGGAACATATCCAAGACCTGTCTGACGAGAACCGGAGCGTCGTTACTTCTCCGATACCCGAGCAATTTAGAAAAGGAAAGGAAAAGGATGTTTAGTTTACCGAATCGGCAACCAAATACGCAGTATAAGGAAGCTGACTCGGGTCGTCTCTCAGAGGAAGCGCAGACAGGTGATTGGATGAGCAGATTATATGAGAAGGGGGTTGGAAAAGCGCATCTGAACAGTAGGTAGGAAATATAAATAACTAAGTTGCCCCGGTGTTGGACGAGATGATCGGTACGGTTCTCCTATCCTCGACCCTAGTATTATGCTCAACTCCTAGTGTGTGGCACTCGTAGTGTGACTGCACTCTCCCAATGTAGACTGAATAAACCTCCAATCTCACTAAGGGACTACCTAGGCAACTCGCTCACAAAATAGTTCGCGACTCGATCTAGTGTAACACTATGCAATACCTAACTCCTAAACCGGTCGTTAACCTCTAACGCTCTCTAATAAACTAGGAACCAACGTCCAGAACAGATGATCAATTCCTAATCAACCAACTAGCCTCGACATGCATCGACATCCTCTAAATCGAGAACTTAAACGCATGCTCACAGCTATCCTAGCCAACCACTCGACTAAACCATACGAGTAAACTAGGCAATATAAAATCAGAGCTATATAGAGAAACTACACTAGCTGAATCACATACTACCTAAAGTCTCAAGTACTAACGAACCATAACCGATAATCTATCATACACCGAGACTAGCTAACTACTCTAACATTGCATGAAAATAAATAAGCACAATAGATTGAAAGCGGTAAATTAATTATACAGTAAAAAGTAAATGAATAGTACAAGCGGTAAAAATAGTGCGGTAAAAATAAATTACTATTATACTATTTACTATTTACTATTTACTACTACTACTATTCCTAACCTAGAGAGAAGTCAGAGCTCCTCTCTCTAAACTACCCTAAGGAAAGCATGAATGAATGAATGAATGGGGAGCTGGGATATATAGAAAAGCTGCCTCCGTCCACTGTTCTTGGCGCGACGTGGTCGCTAGCGAGGAAGCACTAGTCGCTAGCGACCAGCATGACAATGCACACTCGCTAGCGGCTGTAGGTTGGCCGCTAGCGACGGTCTCAAGAGCTGCTATGGTTGAATCTGTGCTGGTGGCTCCTGCGGCCGTCTGGTGGTGGCGCGACACTTCTCCGACCTCCGTCACGGACCTCTGAAGTGAACCTTGACCCTTGATGGTGGTTCCTCTGCCGTTTGCTTTGATTACCGCCGCCAATGGTGGTTGAAAGTGGCGTAGATTGTTCAATCTCGCTCTTCGGGCGGCGGTTCTTGAGTCCGGAACTTGGGTTTTGGTCGCACACGCTTGGGTTGAGGTTCTGGAGTGGTAGAAACTGTCATGGTTGAGTGGTGGTCGAGATTGGACGAAGTTGCTGAAATTGTCCCCGTTCTGCAGGTGCATGGTCGCTAGCGACTAGCATGTGGTCGCTAGCGACCAGTCTTCAACTGATCACTCGCTAGCGGCCAGACGTTATCCGCTAGCGAGGGTACCTGCATCAGAACCAGAATTGCAGTGTAAATTGTTCATTTTCACACAATACAAACATATAAACATATAAACATACACATACAACATATTACATAACAATTCACATATACACTCATATAATTATGAATACAAACATATAAATACACATACAATCACATAAACACTTAACAAACACATAACACCAACATAATTACATAAACACATAAACACACATATATAACAAGAAATGCACAAATCAGAACCTTAACTTCCTTTGGTCATAAATATGTGCCAAAAAGACACAATTATGCAAAGTTTCATCAAAAGAACCAATTAGGAAGTTAAGTACAAAACTAGCTAGTTGCACACTTTATAATAATTGAAATGATACAACAAGATAAATATAAGGGATAAAAATAGGTAAAAATATACATCTATCACTGTCTGTTGGCTTTCTGTCTGTTGTAAGGTTTTTGACCGCCTAAAAATAGATCAAGCATCTTAGATCCATTGACCATTCTTTCAAGATCTTTAAGAAGAAGCGCATTAGTCTTCTGTGCATGGTTTATGGCTTCCTCAGCCTTTTCCACAAGCACAGTAGCTTCTGTCTCTAGAGATTGCCAGCCCTCATACAGTTTATCTTTACTGTCTTTGAGTTCTTGACATTCTTTCTCTAGTTCCTTCTTTTGAGATCTTAATGACTTATTTTATGATTCAAGGTTTTTCAATTTCATGAGTCTTAAGAGACCCAATCAATTCATCCAAGCCTAACTTAGTTAGGTCCTTGGCTTCTTGAATAGCGGTGGCCTTAGGTCTCCACTTGGTAGTAAGACTCCGAAGAATCTTTCTTACCATTTCAACGTTTGAATACGTCTTGCCAAGAACTTTCAATTGATTAACAATATGTAAGAATCTTGTAGCAAGAGTATCAATGTCTTCGTTTTGATTCATCTTGAATGAATCGTACTTATATACAAGCATGGAGATCTTCGTTTCTTTGACTTGATCCGTGCCTTCATGTAGGGTTGCTAAGCGATCCCATATTTATTTTGCCGTTTCACATGACATTATCTTGTCATATTCGGCTTTAGGTAAAGCACATAGAAGTATGTACTTAGCCTTCTTGTTTTGTTGTACTTGGATCCTCTGTTTTTAGTCCATAATTTCTTTGGGCCGAAGGTGTAAGCTCCAGAACCCTTCTGAGAGAATTAAGCATAATTCTCTTAAAGTCATGAAAGTTTTAATGATAACAAGGTAAGCCATAAGTATAAAATTTTACTTAAGGTTTTGCTAATATGTGCGCTAAGTGTCTCAGAAAGCTATAAATTATTGCAATACCATGAGCAAAGACCAAGACAAAACATCAAGTAACCTCGAGATCAATTGATAAAATCATAGTGCCGAAGATATCAGAAAGGATATCTCAGAAGCGCAGAAGGTGAAAACATGTTTCTGAGGAAAGAACATTGTCGCCTCAGAAGGGTCTCAGAAGACCTCGCGACTAGTAGTTCTCAGAAGGGTCTTCCCTCAGAAGGTTAGCCTCAGAAGTCCGTACAACTCTTAGAAGGTTGGACTCAGAAGCAACCAAGTGTCTGGACTCAAGGAAGTGCAAATAGACTCAGAAAGCTCACTACAACTAGCCAAGGAAGTGGGAACACGCGCACTGTGCAGTTCTGAAAAGTTCCTCATTTTGCGCTGACTGTAGCAGGGAGCCGTTCTGAAAAGGACACAGCCACATAAGCAAAGTGAAAGCCTCTAATTTCGCGGCTCTTTGATGCCTATATATATGAGTTCAATTCCAGAGCAATGTGACGAAACTCTTGCACTAAAACTCTTGATTAAACGTGCCAAAACTCTGTTGAATTGAAAATCATTTTGCGAAAACTTAGAACTTTCTGAGAAAGACAATTTTTACGAAATTGTTCTTCTAACTTTGCAAAATCTTCTAGTTCTGAATTGGTGTAAATTCTTACATTTGTAAGTTAATTCTAGAAGTCTACTAAGTGTAAAACTAGGTTTGTAACTTAGTCTTGGTAGTTGTTTTCGATCAAAACAAACCTTCGAAAAACGCTAAGTCCTTCTTTGTGTGAAGGCAGTTTTAAGTCCTCTAGTGTTTGAGGCAAAGTTCAAAGTCCTTAATTGGTTAAGGCAAGGAAGTCCTCTAGTTTGAGGCAAGGAAGTCCTCTAGTTTGAGGCAAGGAAGTCCTCTAGTGTGAGGCAAGGAAGTCCTCTAGTGTGAGGCAAAGAAACCCACGTCGGGTTGTGAAGTGGTGGAAGTCCTTTACTTGGTAAAGGCAGTGTTGTCTGAGAAGGCACATTAAGAAGAATATCTAAGAACTCTCAACTGAAGGTTGAGGACTGGAGTAGGTTGGTTATAACCGAACCAGTATAAAACTCTTTGTGTTAAGCTTTTCTCTCTTACTCTTTAATTGCATAAAGCTTTGAGAAAAACTCAACCACGGTTTTAACTAAGAGGTCTTGTGAAAACATTGCCAATTAAAATCAGAAAGCGTTTAAAAGATTATAACTCAAAGTCATTTTCTTAAGACTACTCAGATAGGAACTTTCTTAGAAAGACTAAGTTCTCAGAAACTTAATCTTCTCAGAAAGCTATTTCCGCTGCAAGCTCTTAAATCCACCTTCTGAGTAAAAACAGCTTTCTAAGTAAAAGTTTTAAAATGTAATTTTCAAAACTTGCACGATTCAACCCCCCCTTCTCGTGCACACATACACTTTCAATTGGCATCAGAGCTCGGTCCTTAAGGGGTTGAGCACTTAGCAGTGTCAAGGAAAAAGATCCACGAAAGGAAATATGAATTCACGAGCTGCATTCATACCAGATGGGGCTTCAATAAACAGACCTCCGATGTTTCTTGGAGACAGCTTCGATTACTGGCGTGACAGGATGACGCTGTTCATCAAGCACACCAGTCTGGACTTATGGGATAGGATCGAGAATGGAGACTATCAGCCTCTGCAGACAATTACAGAGGATGCTGTAGTTGCAACAGACACTGAGCCAGGAGTGGCACCTCCAACACTCAGAACCTATACAAGACGGGTCCCTAAGGACGAATGGACTCAAGAGATGAAGGAGAAAATACAACTCAACTTCAAAGCCAAGTATATTCTCCTCTGTGCTTTACCCAAAGTAGAATATGACAAAATTGTTTCATGTGATACTGCACAAGAGATTTGGGAAAGACTTCATATGCTGCACGAAGGTAATGACGAAGTCAAGGAAACAAAAATCTCAATGCTCGTACACAAATACGAATCCTTTAGCATGCAGCCTGAGGAAACTATTGACAACATGTCAATAAGATTTCTCCATATCATCAATCAGCTGAAAGTCTTGGGAAAGACTTATTCAAACGCTGAGATGGTAAGAAAAATCCTCAGAAGCCTTTCTGCAAAATGGCGTCCTAAGGTCACAGCAATCCAGGAAGCCAAGGATCTAAACCAGCTAGGTTTGGATGTACTATTTGGTTCGCTCAGAACGCATGAGATCGAACTGGAAGGGTTGCTCGGAGGACCATCCGCTTCCTCCAGACCTCAGAAGGGATTGGCTCTGAACAGTCAAGTCAGAAAGTCTTCCAAAGCTTTCAAAGCTGAAGAAGCTTCTGAGTCTGACAATGATGAAGGCTCAGAATCCGACGAAGACGACATCTCTCTCCTAGTAAAGAAAATGAAGAAAGCCTGGGAGAAAGAGACCAAACAAAAGCAAGGAATTCATCCTAAGAAAGGAAGTCAAAGCCCTCAGATGCCACATGCTTTGGATGTGGAGAAAAAGGCCACTTCAAAACGGGAGTGTCCACAAAACAAAGGGAAGAAGAAATTCATTCCCAAAAGAAAAAGAAGCAATGGCTGCAACTGGAGTGATTCAGAAGACGAAGCTTCTGAAGCAGCAAGTGAGGAAGAAGAAGCTAATGTGTGCTTCATGGCAGGAACTGACTACATTCTGGAAACAGAATCTGAGTCAGAAGAGGTACAAAATTCCCCTCCTCTTTCATACTCATACGATGAGCTTTCAGAACTCTATTATGATCTTCTGAAAGACTCAAACGAGTTAGCTAACAGTTTTCAGCGACCTAAAAAAATCTTTTAAAAACACAGAAAGCTGAAAATGCAAGACTAACTCAAGAAGTTCAGAACCTAAGGCTTGAAAGAGACGACTTCAAAGGTAGATACCTTTGAAAGTCATAACCTGTATCAAGCATTAGAAAGTTTGTTTCAATCACAGTAGAAAAGGCTGAAAAGGCCATGATCGAACTGCAAAGACAAATGAACTTCTAACCTCTGACTTAGTTAAGATGGTAAATGGTGAAAAGATGCTAAGTCTTTTGCTTGGGGGTCAAAGACCCTATAAAGACAAAAGCGGTCTTGGATATGAAGAAGTCTTTGAACCACATAATCTTGATCCACTCTTAATAAATCACCCCGCATGTGCATTGCATGTTTAAGAGTGGTCATGGTTCTGAAAAATGCCCTATGTTGAAAAAGGAAAAATCTCTAAGCCTCAGAAGGCTAAGAAGAAACTCAGAAAGCAAAATCTTCTAAGAAGACTGACCCCTCTCAGAAGGGTAAAACTTCTCAGAAAGCAAGTGCTTCTGAAAAGGGCAAACAAAAGGTCTCTGACTCTCAAAACCATGACCCTTCTAAGAAAAGAAGGCAAAAATCCAAGAAAGCTAACAAGCAAGGACCCAACAAAGAATGGGTACCTAAATCTGTTAACTTTGTGACTGCAGGTGCATCATCAAGCGCTGCTCCACCACCACGATGAGCAGTGGTACCTTGACAGTGGCTGCTCAAGGCACATGACTGGAAGCAAGCACTGGTTCAGAAGTCTCAAGCCCAAGAAAGGCGGCAACAGTGCGATTCGGTGATGGCGCTAAGGGGAGAGTCAACTGCAATCGGAGATGTTGGTAAGGATTCTCTCACCCAAATCTCAGATGTACTTTTGGTCGATGGCTTAACTCACAATTCTATTAAGCATTAGTCAATTTTGTGACAAAGGCTTAAAGGTTGAGTTTTATGCCAAGTATTGTCATGTGATTAATCTCACAAATGACAAGATCGTTCTGGAAGGAAAACGTGTTGGTAACATTTATGTTATCCATCTGGATGATCTAAAGGATCAAAATGTGGAATGCCTTGTCTCTGTCCAAGAAGACAAATGGCTATGGCATAGGAAACTTGGTCATGCCCCATATGAGACTTCTTTCTAAACTCTCTCAGAAAGGACTTGTAAAGGGCCTTCCCAGAATTAAGTATCAGAAGGATGCAACCTGCGACTTCTGTGAAAAGGAAACAGACCAAGGCTTCCTTTCCCAGTAAAAGTGGTATTTCTACTCAGAAACCACTGGAACTGCTCCACAATGGATCTATTCGGACCAAACCAGAACAGCTTCCCTTTCTGGAAAACGCTATGGTCTTGTCATAGTGGATGCTTACTCCAGATTCACTTGGGTTTTCTTTCTAGCTTCTAAGGAAGAAACTTTTGAGAAGTTCAAAGCATTTGCGAAAAGAGTTTCAACTGAAAAAGATTCGCACATTCATGCATTAGATCAGATCATGGTGGTGAATTGAGAATCATGCTTTTGAAAAGCTTTGTGAAAATCTGGGCATAGCTCACGAATTCTCATCTCCCAGAACTCCTCAACAAAATGGAGTAGCTGAGAGAAAGAATCGAAGCCTTCAAGAGATGGCAAGAACAATGCTCTTAGAAAGTGGACTTTCAAAAGGTTTCTGGGTTGAAGCAGTAAATACTTCATGCTACATTCAGAATCGAGTCTTTCTAAGACCAATTCTTAAAAAGACACCTTACGAGCTATGGAAGAATAAAATACCAAACATTTCTTATTTCCATATATTTGGTTCTTCTTGTTTTATTCTCAACACAAAGGACAAACTCTCCAAGTTTGATCCTAAGTCCGATGATGGATACTTCCTAGGATACTCCTCAGCCTCTAAAGCTTACAGAGTATATAACAAAAGGAGTAAATGTGTTGAAGAGACAATCCATATTAAGTTCAAAGAACTTAGTAAGGACCTGTCTCAGAAAGGTGCTGACTTAGAAGATGAATTTGAGAAACTCAACATCTCTTCTGAGAAAGCCAAAAGGAAAATTCTTATAGATGATGAGACTGACTTCCAACCCATGGAACAATCATCTTCATCTAAAGAAAAATCTAGTAACATCATCAAAGCTCCAGAACCTAGAGAATCTACTTTTCCAAATACAATGGAACCTAGATTCTCAGAAGGACAAGCTTCTGATGACTCAGAAAGAGAACCTTCTGTGTCTCGTTCTCAGAACCCTACTCCTAAAGGGATCAGAGGTTCAAGAGACTTGAAGAACATCTCTCAGAATGAAGTCTTGGGCAATCCAGAAAGTGGCGTGAGAACCAGAAGGAACTATACAAATCTTGCTATGGTCTCTGAACTTGAACCAGATTCCATAGAAGAGGCGTTAGATGATCCTAGCTGGGTAAATGCCATGCTGGATGAACTTGACCAATTCGAGAGAAATCAAGTTTGGAAACTGACTCAGAAACCCAAAGGCAAGAGTGTCATTGGGACTAAATGGGTGTTTCGAAACAAACTTGATGAAAACGGTCAAGTCGTGTGAAACAAGGCAAGATTGGTTGCTCAAGGGTACAACCAACAAGAAGGGATAGACTATGATGAAACTTTTGCTCCAGTCGCAAGATTGGAAGCTATCAGAATGTTGCTAGCTTTTGCTGCACATAAATGTTTTCAAACTCTATCAGATGGACGTTAAGTCTGCCTTCTTGAATGGATACCTTCTGAGGAAGTTTATGTAAAAAACCTCCTGGTTTTGTGAATGATGCATTCCCGAATCATGTATTCAAGCTTACAAAGGCTCTCTATGGTTTGAAACAAGCTCCAAGAGTTGGTACGATAGATTGAGCTCCTTTTTGCTTAAAAACGGATTCTCAAGAGGGAAAGTGGACACAACTCTTTTTACGCTCTCAGAAGACTCTGCTTCTTGATTGTCCAGATTTATGTTGATGA
>CM024265.1:19836729-19871987 GCA_013621005.1 Aeschynomene evenia
GAAGCTCAGAAGACTCCTCAGAAGGCTCCTACGATTGTTGAGGCTGCTGAAGACTCAGAAGAAACAACATCTGAGCAACCCATGACCAGAAAAGGAAAGCACCTCCCACTCTTCAAGTCCCAGACGTGCCACCAGAAGGGAAAAGAAACGTGGTCGTTTGGTAAAAGCTAACTCTAAAAATCCACCTTCATTTCTTCACTTCTTCTACTTTTCCTATTTCTGATTCTGTTGATGGTTTTAAACCCACCAAATTTAAACTAAACTCCTACATTCCTTGAAATATCAGGGAAAAACTCACAAAGGAGTGGGGATAAAAACCACCAAGAAACAGAGCCCGCCAACGACGACGGGTAAAGAAATTGTAGCAGTTACTGCTACTACTGCACCCCGCTGCTGCTACTACTGCTGCTGTTGAAGAAGAAGCAGAAGCTTCTCATCATCCTCCCCATCTGGACATGTCTCCCCCCACCAGAGAAGACATTCAGGGGCATGAAGGAAATGTCGCTGATTCCTCTTCCGAGGAAGAAGATACGGCACGCTTTCACATTGTGCATCGCACTCCAGATGCTGGAAGCTCCAAGAAAGAGCCCCAGAAGAAGCCATCTGAGGTTTCTATGGTGGAACTTTCTGAGGCAACCACAACTGAAGTTGCCACTGTGAATGCTGAGTCCTTGGCTCAGACGATGCTCGACGTCCAGAAGGCGCTGGATCAACCTTCTGAGACTCCAGAAGCTGCTCCGATGCAACAACAACAACAACTACAGCATGAGGAACGCTTCATTGAACCAACTTCTGAGGTTGGTCTCCTCTCTTCTGAGATCCTCTGGAACATGAGGACACTCATGACTCAACACATGACGTAGTGCCAGGGACCACCAGCACTGGGCTCAGCTCAGAGGTGGGCGCTGACGCTACCATGGCTGCCGGAGTTGCAGCAGTTGAGGCATTTGTTGCCCACAGTTCCTTAGAAGGAACTCTCTCTGAGAAGGACTCTCAGAAGGAACCAGAGGTTCCTCCTCAAGATATAACAGAGGTTCCTCCTACATACTTTGATCAACAAGGTCCCACCTTCTCCATAACGGACTCAATGATCGGTTCTGGCTTTCAGCTGGGATGGAGTCACCCCCACCTCTGTGCAATTTCGGCCTTTCTTTGGTCGAACTGAGAAGTTGAAGCGCATTGAAGCCATGCATAGCCAAATATCAACCTTCAACCTCCCCGACGAGGCTCAGACTATGGAGCAACCATCAGCTAGGCAACCCTCTGATCTAGACCTTGCTCTAGTTGCTGAGGACACTCAAAGGCAGCCTTCGCTTGAACTTGCTGCTATTGAAGGTAAAGCTGTACAAGAAGAAGAACCTCCTGAATATCAAACAAGGGATATAATCGATGAAGTACTTGAGGCTGAAGTCTCTCGTCCTCCTTCAGCTCAAACCCTCATCTTCTCAACAGCCTTCCACTACCTCTGACCTTCCTCCAGAATGCGCTCAGAATGCGACTCAGAGCGAGATTCTCATGAGATATGCCAGCTGCTACGCTACATTGCCAGAAGGCAGTAGTTCTAAGTCAATGATGGCGTTTATGTCTTAGCCACCCTTTTTGATGTAACAAAGGGGAGTAGATAAATGATTCGATAAAATTTTTTACTTTGGCTATCGTAAACACTAGGCTAGAACTTAGGGGAGCAACAACTTAGGGGGAGCCAAATTCTTTGTATCTTTACAAAACCATAAATGATAAATCATTATTTTGGCATCTCATGCTTATCCTTTATTATTTATTTTTTGGCATCTCTTGATTTACTTAGCTTGATATTTCTGAATCTCATACATACATTATCATGAAATACATGCTATGAAACTGATAATCTCAAACAGTAATCATACATTGCATACTTGAACTGTTGATTATCTCAGCCTTCTAAGAAAATAACGAAGCCTTCTCTCAGAAAGCTAAATTAGTTTCTAAGAAAGCAAAAGTGAATTCTGAATAAGTTATGAACTTACTCAGAAACACTTCTGAACTTAAGCAAAATTATTATCTTAAGACTTAAGTTGTTATCATCAAAAAGGGGAGATTGTAAGCTCCAGAACCCTTCTGAGAGAATTAAGCACAATTCTCTTAGAGTCATGAAAGTTTTAATGGTAACAAGGTAAGCCATAAGTATAAAATTTTACTTAAGGTTTTGCTAATATGTGCGCTAAGTGTCTCAGAAAGCTATAAATTATTGCAATGCCATGAGCAAAGACAAAGACAAAACATCAAGTAACCTCGAGATGAATTGATAAAAGCATAGCGCCAAAGATATCAGAAAGGATATCTCAGAAGCGCAGAAGGTGAAAACATGTTTCTGAGGAAAGAACACTGTCGCCTCAGAAGGGTCTCAGAAGACCTAGCGACTAGGAGTTCTCAGAAGGGTCTTCCCTCAGAAGGTTAGCCTCAGAAGTCCGTACAACTCTTAGAAGGTTGGACTCAGAAGCAACCAAGTGTCTGGACTCAAGGAAGTGCAAACAGACTCAGAAAGCTCGCTACAACTAGCCAAGGAAGTGGGACACGCGCACTGTGCAGTTCTGAAAAGTTCTCATTTTGCGCTGACTGTAGCAGGGAGCCGTTCTGAAAAGGACACAGCCACATAAGCAAAGTGAAAGCCTCTAATTTCGCGGCTCTTTGATGCCTATATATATGAGTTCAATTCCAGAGCAATATGACAAAAACTCTTGCACTAAAACTCTTGATTAAACGTGCCAAACTCTGTTGAATTGAAAATCATTTGCGAAAACTTAGAACTTTCTCAGAAAGACGATTTTTACGAAATTGTTTTTCTAACTTTGCAAAATCTTCTAGTTCTGAATTGGTGTAAATTCTTACATGTGTAAGTTAATCCTAGAAGTCTACTAAGTGTAAACTAGGTTTGTACTTAGTCTTGGTAGTTGTTTTCGATCAAAACAAACTTTCTGAAAAACGCTAAGTCCTTCGTTGTTTGAAGGCAGTTTTAAGTCCTCTAGTGTTTGAGGCAAGGAAGTCCTCTGTTGTGAGGCAGGAAGTCCTCTGTTGTGAGGCAAGGAAGTCCTCTGTTGTGAGGCAAGGGTCTTGTGTGAGCAGAAGTCCTCTGTTGTGAGGCAAGGAAGTCCTTAATTGTTTAAGGCAAGGAAGTCCTCTAGTGTGAGGCAAGGAAATCCACTTCGGGTTGTGAAGTGGTGAAAGTCCTTTACGTGGTAAAGGCAGTGTTGTCTGGGAAGGCACATTAAGAAGAATATCTAAGAACTCTCAACTAAAGGTTGAGGACTGGAGTAGGTTGGTTATAACCGAACCAGTATAAAATCCCTTGTGTTAAGCTTTTCTCCCTAACTCATTACGTGTCCAAATCTTTGAGAAAAACTCTATCACAACTTTAATCAAGAGGTCTTTTGAAAACCTTATTGATCAAAATCAGAAAGCTTTTAAGAAACTTAAATCTTAAGTCGTTTTCTTAAAAATCTCTCAGAAAGGAACTTTCTTAGAAAGAACTAAGTTCTCAGAAACTTAATCTTCTCAGAAAGCATTTTCCGCTGCAAACTCTTAATCATACCTTCTGAGTACAAACAGCTTTCTAAGTAAAAGTTTTAACAAGCAATTTTTAAACTTGCACGATTCAACCCCCCTTCTCGTGCACACATACACTTTCACAATAGCCTTCGGCATTACAATGAGAGTTGTTAAGGGAGGAATAACAACCTCGGCATTACAACCTCATTGTTAAGGGAAGGTGAAATACCAAGATAAAACGTTGTAGCCTTCGGCATTACAGTGAGAGTTGTTAAGGGAGGGATGGCAACCTCGGCATTACAACCTCATTGTTAAGGGAAGGTGATATTCTCCCCTCTCCCCATAAGTTTAGGATGAGCTCATGCCTAGGGGCCGGTGATGTGGAGAAATACAGGAGGGCGGGCAGTGCCAAAGATTGGATTAATGCAAGATAAAGTTGTTTGGCTAAATGTATTATGTTATCTATGAGTTATCAATTTTATAGGTGTAAGGACACTAGTGCACTACACCAAGACTTTATTTATTTATGCCATATTAACTGTCTAATTAAAATGGATAAGACGCACTTAGGTAAGACGTTCCGGAAAAGATTATTTTAAACTTATATCTGAAATGAACTCATTCATGCTCCACTTATTTTATAATTAAACCCGGGGCGGCTTCCTCTACTGAGTCACTTCCAGTGCTCACCCTATGTTTTTTCCCCATATTATAGAGGAGCAGACAGAGCACGACCATGGAGCTAGCGAGGAGCAGGCCCAACCTTAGTTTATTTTTCAGTCCTCCGCTTATAAACCTATATACATTGATTTGCATTTCGGTTATGGATTCATTCAGTTGTTTGAGTTATTTATTTCAAGTCCGGACCTATGTTAGCCGGCAGCTATTTTATTTGACATGTATTTATGATGAAGTCTCATAAGTCATTGCCTTTGGCTTATGGGTAAAGCCTAATATTATTCCTTGTGTGTTAATTGATTGTGGGAGTGATTTATTTGATAGACTATTCAGTTTTATATCTTGGCATGGCTTATTATTTATCGATTATGTATTTTCGCAAAGCCCTTATTTTATATCGTAAACCCAAATTGCGAAAATTTTACTCCCGCGCTATTTTCCCACGTATATATTTAAAGTAAAGAATAGAACATGATAACAGAGAGTGACCCTTATGAAATAGCCTAAAATGACTTAAGCATTAAGGGCTATCTAGTAGGGGGTTACATTTTGGTATCAGAGCAGGTCTATCCTACAGGCTTGGGGGTAATGGACTTGTTATGCTATTGTTGCATGTACGGTAGTTATGTCACGCATAAAACCTCGTATGTATGTTAGTTTAGTGTTGAGGTGCGTGATCGTATTGCTTGATTGTCAGTGTAACTGTGCATACCTAACCATGATATGGAGCCTGATCAACTCGATGTTTATTGTTTCGTATGCACAGGGACATGGCACCTAGCAGACGTAATAGGGATGACGTTGAAGACCACGAAGAGGCAGGACCGGAGAACGGTGTGACTCCTGAGGCTTTCATGGAAATGGCCAGAGCCATGCACCGCATGGTGGATCATATAACGCAGCAGCCCACTCTCATTCAGCAGACAGTGCAGCCTACGGGTATGGATGCAGAGAATGCCCGTTTTTCTGAGTTCAAGAGGGCGAAACCTTCCCCATTTCCGGCACTACCAACCCTTCTGAGGCCGAGGATTGGCTGAGGGGTATAGAAGACATCTTCTCTGTGGTTTGGTGTTCCGAGGTCCAGAAAGACTCGGTTTGCGGCCTTCATGCTTCAGATGGAGGCTCGTGCTTAGTGGGCCGATGCTCGTCGCGCTCATGATGCGGCGGGTGTTCCTATCTCATGGGACATGTTCAAGAGCATGTTCTATGAGAAGTACTTCCCTGAGTCGGTTCGCCAGGAGAAGGAGCTGGAGTTCCTCAGCCTTCAGCAGGGGAACATGACGGTGCCAGAGTACACGGCAAAGTTCGAGGAGCTGATTCGGTTCTCTGAGATCTACCAGGAGAATCCCAAGGAGTCGTGGAAATGCATGAAGTATTGCTCCGGTCTGAGGCACGACATCAAGAGGATGGTGAAACACATGAAGATCAAGGAGTACTTCGAGATGGTCGACACCTCCAGGATAGTAGAGGAGACGAGCCGTCCAGTGGCTCCACAGAGGGTCGAGACTCAGAGTAGGGTGCGACACCTCAGCAGACTAGCCACGCCGCCCCTGCTCGCTACCACGCTTATGGTCCGTCACCTAGGACCCAGCCTCGGCCACAACAGCAGCAGCAGCGCCCGGTGGCAGCAGCACTCGGCGTTGCCCACCATACCGCGATGCGCCACGTGTGGCAAGCTTCACTCTGGGCTTGTCGTTTCGGCCAGGACATCTGTTATCGCTGCGGTCAGCCAGGCCATTATGTCAAGGATTGCAGAGGTACAATCCATGACCTTCTTCTTCCTCGAGGCCACAACATCAGGGTCGCGTGTTCACGGTCAGTGCAGAGGATACGGAGCGGGTCAGATAATCTTACCAGGGGTAAGCCTTTTATTTTGAGTATGTGGCTTATATGCAGTTTGCTCTTGTTTGTTACGGTGATGACTAGCCTTAATCATCATTGTTTGGAACCCATTTAGTACGTGAGTATGGTGGAAATGTGTGATGCATGTCTAGGCCTGAAGCTGAACTACTTGTAGTTTAGTTAAGGTCTAGTCAAGGTCTGTTAAGGATAGTTGACCCTGGCTAAGAGTTGACTGCCTAGGCTAGTTAACCATGGATGGTTTACTCACCTCTGGTTAATCTTGGCCTCCACATGTTTTCCCTGTGTGTTAATCACACCCTTGTTTTGTTTAGAAAATAAAGTGAAAAATGTTTTCGAAAAGGATTTTACACGTGAACGAAAAGACCTGTTTTTTCCAACTTGTTTTTCAACCCATGTTTCGAAAAGATGTTTGGCGAATCGATTTCAATAAACAAGAGTGGTTTTGCTTCGACCTCTTTCACAGCCACGATGGGATAACTCTTAGGAATGATCATGTCCTTCTAGTTGAACCCTTTTCTTTTAGGGATACCTTACGTCCTCACATATATTGATAGATGTAAACCTTTACGCATCTAGGTACCCTCCCTCGTACATTAAAACATATGAGCCCTTGCATCATTATTAGGTTCCTGTCACTGCCAACTACCAAAGATATCCTTGACCACGTTCTGTTCCGTTTCTCTCCGAATTTCCAAGACACTACCTCCTAGTACTCTAAGTTGAGGAGGAACTCTTCCCTATCCACACCGTTCGCACGACCCTAGAGAGAGAGATCACACTCCCTAAATATAAGCCTACTTCTTCTCAGGAACTGTTTGGCTACTCACATACGTACCCACATGATACCTATCACTATAAGCCACCACATATGTCCCAACTCTATCCAACCTTAGAATACATTAGTCTCCCAAACAGAATACTTCTACCGTTAAGTGTTAAGAAAGAGTTTTCCCTATTACGTGTGTCGTTAGTAAGGCCTAATAGAATCCTTGAGGAGCCATGTGAGAGTTAGTTCTACCATACCCCATCATGTCATCATAAGCACATTCCTCCTAGTGGCTTTGGATGTACGTCGAAGATGTTTACACCTTTTCTTTGTTCTTGTTTTCAAGTTATTGTGAAATTTATTAAAATGATGTTTTGTTTTCAACTTGGCTTTAGAAATGATTCCATACCCATCGACCTTAAGGTATGGAGTTCCTTAAGGATCTTTTCACAAATCATTTAGTTGTGAACTTGAAAATTGTTTTGTGGTGTTTGAAAATACCTTGGGGATCTCTTACTGTGTCAGTTGTGATTATGAGTCGTAGGGTCCGACATGCTTTCCTGGTTTTTGGGACTATTAAGGTAGTGTGTTTTGGCATGGGTAGATGGTTTATGAAGTAACAGTATAATATAACTTGAATGAAGTTTTCGAAAGCGATTTCCTTATAGGTCTTGTGAAAACTTATGTGATTAAAGGCCGTAGGAGTAAAGGTAATATGTTTTCATTAGAATGGATGTGAGAAACCTAGAGTCTATTTTGAGACTCTAGAATTGCCTTTAATTGCAAAGCGAAAAGGTTTCGAGCTTTATGATTAGTTTTGAAAATGAAGTAAACGTGTTTTGAACTACTAGGAAATGGGAATTAACTTGGGTTTTCAAAAATTTCCTAAGATGTTGTTTTGAAAATAGAGATGAAGCTTCTCGAGGAAAAAATTGGTGTTGGATCTTGGACCCTAGGAACGTAAGCATCAACTTGTCATGTAAGGTGGTGGGATCGTGTCTTTATCTTGGAAAATGTATTGCAGTTGTCCTTATATTTATACAAGCATATGTTTTTGCTCTTGAACTTGTTTCCCACGTCTAGGTGGTTTCCTGTGACTTAGTTTGACATTGGGAACCTATCTCTCTCAAAACTTGTCTTGTTTAAAACTTACCCCAAATGATTTTCTTTTCGGTCTACAGTTTTGCACGTAGAAAAGTCTTATCACCCATGTACGTGTTTATGATTTGGAAATAATTTACTTCCAAAACTGTTTGTTTTATATGATTTAAAAGCAAAGTTTGTTTTGGATTTTGATAAACGAACAAAAGTGGTTTCGCGTTTTGGCCAGATTGGCCCTAACCAAAAAGTTGAGTTAGTCCTTTTATGTATGACAGCCAACGTGGTCTAGTTTTCGCATAACTTGTTTGTTCGGGTAAGCTGCTTGTGTGTGGACTTCCCCTCGAGTCTCCACGAGGGTAAGAGCTGATATGTCATGTTTTGTTCTTGTCTTAGAAGTGTCGAATTTCGAGGACGAAATTCTTTCTAAGGAGGGGAGAAATGTAACACCCCGATTTTTATTAGGTTCTAATTAAGTGAAATTAAGGGTAATTGACCTTGGTTGGAATTTAATTGGGTTAGAGTGGATAAATTTCTCCTTATTAAAGTGTTATATGTTATTTATTTTTATTTTCTTTGTGTGCCTATATGTGTATTTTTAATTTATGTTTAAAGATTTGAAAGTTAGTTGGGCAATGTAGTATTATTTGGGATGTTTTAGAATATTTAGTATTTTTTTTTAGTAACGGGTGGGCCCCACAACACCTCTATATAATACCCATCAATGCCTCCACTAAGAAAACCTAATTTCCAAAAATACTCTTGGGAGCCTCCATCAATCCTTGTGCCTCCATTCCACACTCTCTCTCTCTCAAAAACCAAAAATCATAATCATTCCACAATCCCAAATCCATACCAATTATCACCCAATCACAAAACAAATCACATATTCTTGATCCTCTCACCAAATAGAACACTTCTACCGTTTCCATTTTTGAAAGAAGCCATTTTTGTACCGTTCGTGGGGCTAGAGAGAAAGTGAGAAGGAAAGGGGTGTCTCTACGCATAGCATAGGAGGTCTACGAGAAGTAGGGGTTTAGGCATTCTATTTTCATGCATATTGACGATGATTTTATGAAATTAATGTGATGATCGTTTTTCCCATTAGAAATTTTTGTGCCTTATTATTATTATTATGGTTCAATATATATATATATGCGTATGGTGGCTGCGAGCAGCGCATGCGCGCTTGGTTTTTGTTTTTTTTATATATATATATAAATAAATAAAAGACAGTTTATCTGTGTGTATATTACTATTACATATTATTATTACATAAACTTATACCTATTAGCATGTATATGAGTTAATAATAGGTAAGTAACAGGTAGAAATAATAATAATATGATAATGATAGTAATATTGATAGGGAAGATAATAATAAAATATTAACCCTAATAATAATAAAAGAATAACACAGTAAGAACAACAACTTGTATAATATATGATATGTAATGATAATAGTATTAATAATGATAGTAAAGATAATAGTGAGTATAATTAAGGATAACATTACATAAGACAAAGTTAGAAGTGAATAAGATATATATATGATTTATGCATGATTTATATATGATTATATGAGCTGTAAAATATGTTTATACATTATTGTAATATAAAAGTACGATTATATGATAATATATGTTACGTATGATTTATGTATGTTCATTATGTACATGTTTAAGATGTAATGGAAAGTTAAAGTAAAGTGCAATAGCCTTCGGCATTACAATGAGAGTTGTTAAGGGAGGAATAACAACCTCGGCATTACAACCTCATTGTTAAGGGAAGGTGAAATACCAAGATAAAACGTTGTAGCCTTCGGCATTACAGTGAGAGTTGTTAAGGGAGGGATGGCAACCTCGGCATTACAACCTCATTGTTAAGGGAAGGTGATATTCCCCCCTCTCCCCATAAGTTTAGGATGAGCTCATGCCTAGGGGCCGGTGATGTGGAGAAATACAGGAGGGCGGGCAGTGCCAAAGATTGATTAATGCAAGATAAAGTTGTTTGGCTAAATGTATTATGTTATCTTATGAGTTATCAATTTTATAGGTGTAAGGACACTAGTGCACTACACCAAGACTTTATTTATTTATGCCATATTAACTGTCTAATTAAAATGGATAAGACGCACTTAGGTAAGACGTTCCGGGAAAAGATTATTTTAAACTTATATCTGAAATGAACTCATTCATGCTCCACTTATTTTATAATTAAACCCGGGGCGGCTTCCTCTACTGAGTCACTTCCCAGTGCTCACCCTATGTTTTTCCCCATATTATAGAGGAGCAGACAGAGCACGACCATGGAGCTAGCGAGGAGCAGGCCCAGCCTTAGTTTATTTTTCAGTCCTCCGCTTTATAAACCTATATACATTGATTTGCATTTCGGTTATGGATTCATTTCAGTTGTTTGAGTTATTTATTTCAAGTCCGGACCTATGTTAGCCGGCAGCTATTTATTTGACATGTATTTATGGTGGATTTTTTGCTATACATATGGCACTTGTACTATCACACAATAAAGGTAAGGATTTGTACCTCAAATCATAATCCTCCAATTGGTTTCTTATCCATAATAGTTGCTTGCAATTAGAAGAAGCAGCCACATATTCAGCCTCAGCCGTAGATAATGTTACTATTTCTTGCTTGTTGCATGTCCAAGTTACCAATTTATTACCAAGGAGGCAACATCCACCCGAAGTGCTCTTTCTTTCCACTTTGTCACCAGCAAAATCAGAATCCGTGTACCCTACTACATCAAAAACATCTCCTTTCTCATAGAAAAGACCAAGATTAGTAGTACCTTTAAGATATCTAAAAATCCTCTTTACTAATCCTAAGTGTGATGTTTTTGGTTTAGATTGAAATCTAGCACAATATCCTACACTAAACTTAATATCGGGTCTAGATGATGTTAAGTAAAGCAAAGAGCCTATCATGCCTCTATATTCGAATTCATTTACATTCTCATCATTCTCATCATGTTCAAGTGATTGTGAGGGGTGAATAGGTGTAGTCATAGCCTTACAATCTAGCATATTGTATTTTTTCAATAACTCATTACAATACTTAGATTGATGAATGAATATACCCTTTTCAAGTTGTTGAATTTGAAGTCCCAAGAAGAATCTGAGTTCTCCCATCATGCTCATTTCAAATTACTGTTTCATCAACTTAGAAAAATACTCACAAAGACTTGGGTTAGTAGAACCGAAAATGATATCATCCACATACACTTAGTTTGAAAATGTTTATCTTTATGCAGGGTGAACAAAGTACTATCCACTAAGCCTCTTTTGAAACCATTTTTCATCAAAAAAGCACTTAGTCTTTCATACCAAGCTCTTGGAGCTTGTTTCAACCCATATAAAGCCTTGGTTAGTTTGAAAACATGATTTGGATATTTTTCATTTTCAAAACCGGGGAGTTGCTTGACATACACTTCTTCAGAAATATAACCATTTAAAAAGGCTGATTTAACATCCATTTGATACAAAATAAACTTTTTGTAACAAGCAAAAGATAGCAATATACGAATGACTTCTATCCTAGCAACAGGAGCATATGTCTCATCATAATCAATGCCCTCTTGCTGAGTATATCCCTGAGCCACTAATATAGTCTTCTTTCTTACCACTTCACCATGTTGATCTAACTTGTTTCTAAAGATCCATCTAGTGCCTATGATAGTTTTTCCTTTCGGCTTCTCTACTAAGAACCACACTTTATTTTTCTCAAATTGTTCTAATTCCTCTCTCATAGCATCTAGCCAAAACTTATCAACTAATGCATCAGCAACATTATCAGGTTCTATTAGAGATACAAAGGCATTAAATGATCTTCTAGTACAAACACCATGTGAAGTTTCACCAATGATTAGATTTTGATTAAGAGATTTTAATTCATTTTTACCTCGGTTCATACCTCTAGAAGTATCCACAATATTAGGACAGGTTGAAAAATGATTTACTTGATTTGAATTTGCATTTTCTGATGTAAAAATGAGATCAGAAGCATCAGATCTGTTCTGCAGCTCTGCATCAGAAGCATCTGCGATCTGTCCAGAAGCTTCTGAAAACTGCCCAGAAGCATCAGCAGCGCCTGAATTCTGTCCAGAAGCATCTGACCTTTTTAAGACAGCAATTTGATCTTCAATTTCTTCTTCTAATGCTTCTGAAATTATATTCTCAGAAGCATCATCCTTGCTTCCATCTACATCTGCAAAATCTTTGGAATACTCTTTGAATGTTACATGTATAGACTCTTCCATTGTAAGAGTCCTCTTATTATAAACTCTATAATAACCTTTAGAATTTAAAGAGTAACCTAAGAATATACCAACATCAGACCTAGCTTCAAATTTATCCAAGTTATCCTTTGTGTTTAAGATGAAACATTCACAACCAAAAACATGGAAGTAGGAAACATTTGGTGTTTTGTTAAACCACAATTCATAAGGTGTCTTTTTGAGAAATGGCCTAATAAACACTCTATTTTGGATATAGCAAGATGTATTTACAGCTTCAGCCCAAAAATGTTTTGTTATGTTTCTTTCTAACATCATAGTCCTTGCCATTTCTTGTATACTCCTATTCTTTCTTTCCACTACTCCATTTTGTTGAGGAGTTCTAGGATTAGAAAAAATGTGAGATATACCTGAATCTTCACAAAGACATCTAAATGAATGGTTTACAAACTCTCCTCCATTATCACTCTTTATGGTAGTGACTTTGTACCCTTTTTCATTTTGAACCCTTTTTAGAAATACTCGGAATTTTTCAAAAGTTTCATCCTTTGATCTTAGAAAGAAAGTCCAACAAAATCTTGAAAAATCATCAACAATCACATACACATATTTCTTTCCTCCTAGGCTAATAGTTCTAGATGGACCAAATAAATCCATATGTAAAAGCTCTAGAGGCCTTTTAGTAGCAACATCAGCAATATGTTTGAAAGAGGTTTTAACTTGTTTGCCTCTCTCACATTCATCACATGACTTATCCTTGTTATAGAGGATTTTAGGTAAGCCTCTTACAAGATCTTTAGATGATATTTCAGAAATTAATCTCATGTTTATGTGACCTAGCTTTCTATGCCAAAGCCATTTATCATCAACCAAAGTCAGCAAACAACTAAGATTTTGAGAATCTAAATCATCTAAGTATAAAACATATGTGTTGCCAATCCTATGTGCTGTGAATTTTACAGAATTATTAGTGGAGTCATAGACTTGAACTTTGTGCTTATCAAAAAGAACATTTAGATTAAGGTCACAAAATTGACTAACACTTAATAGATTATGTGTAAGCCTATCTACCAACAACACATTGCTAATAACATGATTGGATGTCTTACCAACATCACCAATCCCTTTTACCTTAGCACATGTACCATCGGCAAACCTTACTTGACCTTTGTCCATTTTTCTAAGTTGGATGAAGTAGTCCCTTTGTCCAGTCATGTGTCTTGAACATCCGGAGTCTACATACCACCTCTTCAGATCCATGGTCTTTGTTTTCAAGCATCTCTGCAAATAGCTTTAGTTGAGCTTTAGGTATCCAAATTCGATTGGATCCTTTGGGGTTAGTTTCCTTGGGATTTTTGGTTTTGGAATCATACTTTCCCTTGGATTTATAAAACCAACAAGCATCAGAAGCATGATTGGTTTCAGAACAATAAAAACACTTTGCCCTCTTAAAGGTTTTCTTAAAAGATTTTTTATCTTTGGCAAAATTGTTTTTAGGAACATAACCAATATCATTCTTGTCAAAATAAGCAATTTGTGATCCTAAAATCATTTCCAGATTTTTGGTGCCATTCACAAATTTTTCTAGATCATTTCTTAAGAGAATATTGGTCTTAAAAAGATCATTGCACTTACCAACAAGCTTCTGAGTTTCTGCATCAGTTTCAGAAGTATCGCTAGCTTCTGAATCTGAGTTATCAGAAGTTTCGGAAGCTTCTGACTTGTCTTTAGAATGCTTAAGATTGCTAATATCATTTTCCAAATCTATTTTTTCAAATATCAATAGATCATTAGCTTCTCTTAACCTTTCTAAATCCCTCTCAAGATCCATATTAATTTTTCTTAATTTTTCCAAATCATTTTCTTCATTAGAAAAATCAATATTGGATTTTGACTCAATGCTTCTGAAATTTTCCAGATCCATTATTAACTCAGAATTGATTTGTTTTTGACAATCAAGATCATGCTTTACTTCAGAGAATTTTTTCAAAACTTTTTTATAATTGATCTGAAGCTTCTCATAAGTATGTAATAATGAATTGAAATTTGACATGAGTTCCTCGAATGTTACCTCATCCTCTTCAAAGTCAGAGGCATCAGTTTCTGAGTTGTAATCGGCCATGAAGCATCTCATCCTCTGATCCTTCTCATCTCTATCTTCTGAAAGCCTATCTTCTGAGATTTCAGATTTGAAATGCAAAGCTTCTGAGGTATCTGAATCTTCTGAAACAAATTCGGCCATGAAACACATGTTCGAGACTTCAATCTCATCCACATCAGAATTATCCTCATCACTCAAGGTTGCTTTATACGCCTTCTTCTTTCCTTTATTTTTGGAAGATGCATCTTTAAGCTTTGGACATTCCGGTTTAATGTGCCCCTTCTCATTGCAATGATAGCAAGTGACTTGATCCAATTTGTTTTTGTCTTTCTTGAAAGAGTTTGAATTCTTCTTACTCGAACTCCCCTTTCTAAACATTCTTCTGAATTTTTTGATGAACAATGCCACTTGTTCCGGATCAATTTCAAAGTCATCTTCAGAGGAATCAAGATCCGAATCAGATTCTAAATCTGACCTCATTATCAATGCCTTTTTCTTCTTCTTTTTCTTGGACACTTTCAATGCCGTATTGTCCCTGAAATGGTTAGTGCTAGCAATATTTTGCAATTCTATTTCATGCACTTTTAATGATCCAATTAAAGCATCAAACTTTAAAGTTTTGAGATCCTTAGCTTCTGAGATTGCTGTTACCTTCGGCAACCATCTAGAAGGCAAGCTTCTTAAAACTTTTCTAACAATTTCAGAATTAGGCATGTTATAGTTCAGATCCCTTAATTGATTAATGATGCCAAGAAATCTAGTTATCATGCTATCAATCGATTCATTTTCATCCATTTTAAATTGTTCATATTTCGATCTAAGCATATCAATCTTAGTTTCCTTAACCTCATCAGTACCATCATGCAATAAAGCTAATCTATCCCATATTTCTTTGGCTGAGCTACAACTAATGATCTTATCATACTCACTTTTAGTTAAAGCACAAATAAGTAGATACTTAGCTTTAGAATTTAACCTGACCATTTCGTTTTGCTCCCTTGTCCATTCGGCTTTCAGAATAGGCTTGGTTTCAATTGATCCATCAAGTAAGACTCTTGAAGTTTCTGGAATCTTGTCTCCATTTTGAATGATTTCCCATAATTCAAGACTATTGTACTCAATGAATAATTGCATTTTGTACCTCCAATATGCATAGGCAGTACCATTGAACAATGGAGGTCTATTTATTGATTGACCTTCAGAGACTTGAAAGTTTGCTTGATTTGTCATAGCTTTCCCTTTGGATCTTGCTCTTAATTCTTGTTAGAGAATTTCCTTGATAGAAATCAGCAAAGAACCGGACTCTGGATACCAATTGATGGTGTGAGAGTCTCTTTGGAGAATCTCTAAAGCTATGCTTTCCAACCCAAGAGGGGGGGTGAATTGGTTGTAAACTTTTTCTTGTATATTAAAACTTCTGCACTTTCAAAATATGATCAAGCTTCTCAACTTGTCAAGAATTAGTTTCAAGTTAGAAAAATAAAATCAAACACAAGAAATAAAGTTTCTCAAAGTATATGCAGCGGATTAACACAACCAATTAACTCAAATCACTTTTGCATCAAGCTTCTGACTTTTCACAGATATATCAAATCACTGAATTAATTTCAATTAAAATGACAATATCAAGATATGAAAATCAATTTTAGAATTATCAATTACAGCAATAACAGATTCAGAAATATCAATCTTCTGAACTCAGAAGATTCAGAAACAGATTCAATCTTCTGAATTCTGCAGCAGCAGGTTTCAATCTTCTGACTTCTCAAATTCAATTCTTTAATGTCAATATGATCAAATCAATTAATCAAGACTTAAATCAATATACAAACATATTATTTAAACCTTTAAAACACTTAAAACATGTAAAAATTAATATCAGAACTATATCAGAAGTATCAGACACAAACACAACAAATTGCAGATTTTACAAGATCAAGAACACAAAGCTTCTAACTCAGTTTTCTTAATCCTTTCTAAATCAATCTCAGTGCTGATTTCTTTATCAATTCTATATGTTTTAATCTTGTTAACACAACCAAATTATTACACCAAAACACTTATATCACCAAGATTATTTATTTCACAAGATTCTTTAAGTTTTAAAAGCAAATAACCATGCTTCTGAATTCTGCAGATTCTTTCACAGATTTCAGAATTATCAAACACACCCAAAACAGATTTATGAATGCAAAATTCAATATGTATGAATTCAAGAGATAAAGGGTAAGAGAATTAAACCAAGATTTATACTGGTTCGGCCATAAATGAGCCTACATCCAGTTCTTCAATCTTCAATCGATTGAGTTCCACTAGACAAGAGTTCTTGAACAACAATTACAATCAATCTGATATATTTTTCAACCTTCTCAAGTTCGACACTCTCTAGATATACTACTATAGCTAATTAATTCAATATCTTTTTGGGAACTTGTTTTTAATTCTAAGTTGGTTGTAGCTAAAAGAATTTACGACGCTTTTAGCTACATCAGTTAACCACCTAATGAGAAAGAGGGAAATCAAGAGCTGCTACTTTGAATTTCAACGAATGATCCAAAAGTGCTTTGGCTCAAGACCAAGAAAGCAAGTAAAGTGGCAAGAGTTTCCAACAACCAAGCATTCCAATATTAAGGAGGCAGAACACACAAGCCAAGCAAAATCCCATAAAATACATAGATGAAATGTATGGACCTCAAGGGGTGTGTATGCTCTCAACTCTCTATTATAGTGGACTTGTCTTCCTCTCAACTCTCTTGTTAGACTAAGCATTCAACGTAGGTTGATAACGTGGTTTTTGCCAATAATTTATGCCCTTAATTTGGATGATTGTATGCATTTCTTTGCTCTATTTTAGCCTTTTATTGTATTTAATACAATTTGGAATTAATTTGGACTTAATAGAAATAAAGGCTAAAGTAACAAGTTTTATGATGTTTTTGCAATTCAAGGATGACATGTGCACTTGATCTTGGATATTTTGTATTTTTGGTACAGGTCATAGGTATTATTGGAGCAGTAGACATCAGGAACTGAGCAATAAGCGGAGCAGTGGAATTCAGAACTAGCATCGAGCGCTCCAGCGCCCACAGCGTGCTCCAGCGCGCGAAACCTACTTGAATCCATCACGTGCACAGCACTGGCGCCTGACGAGAGCCGGAGCGTCGTTACTTCTCCGGTACCCGGGCAATTTAGAAAAGAAAAAGGAAAAAGGGGATTAGTTTACTGAATCGGCAACCAAATACGTAATATATGGAAGCTGACTCGGGTCGTCTCTCAGAGGAAGCGCAGACAGGTGATTGGATGATCAGATTGTATGAGAAAGGGGTTGGAAAAACCCATGTGAATAGTAGGCAAGAAATATAAATAACTAAGTCACCCCGGTGTTGGATGAGACGATCGGTACGGTTCTCCTATCATCGACCCTAGTACTACACTCAACTCCTAGTGTGTGGCACTCGTAGTGTAACTGTACTCTCCTAATCAGATTGAATAAACCTCCAATCTCACCAAGGGAATACCTAGGCGACTCGCTCACAAAACAGTTCGCGACTCGATCTAGTGTGACACTATACGATGCCTAATTCCTAAACCGGCAATCAATCTCTAACACTCTCTAATCAACTAGGAACCAACGTCCAGAACAGGTAATCAATTCCTAATCAACCAAATAGCCTCGACATGCATCGACATCCTCTAAACCGAGAACTTAAACGCATGCTCACAGCTATCCTAGCCAACCACTCGACTAAACCGTACGAGTAAACTAGGCAATATAAAATCAGAGCTATAGAGAAACTACACTAGGTGAATCACATACTACCTAAAGTCTCAAGTAGTAACGAACCTAACCGATAATCTATCCTACACCGAGACTAAGATTTAATTATCCATAATAATAAAATAAATTATAACAGCCTCAAATAGAATAATATTAAAATAAACAAGAAATTCAATTACTAAATTAAAATCCTAACTATAATTAAAATAAAATATAAATTAAATTAACATAACATAATTAAACTAAATAACAGAGGCATATAAAATTATGACAATATTAATAACATTCAAATAAATAAAGTTGAGCAAAAAAATAAAGAAAATAAAATAGACTAAACTACACTGATTAACTAGACTAAATGAAAGAAAACTAGAGTGCAGTGTGTGCTACGGGGTGATGCCCCGGATGTGTCTTGTGCTTGTGTTGAATGAAGGCAATTATAATGCCAAAAAAGAGATAAGCTGGACCCCACCAATAAGAAATGTCTTCCAATTGCATCCAAATTGAGTTTTGTTTAATGAGCTTTATCACCCACGTGATTCGCGCTTGGTCCACTTGTTCTTTTGGTGTTACGTGCGTGCTGATGAGGAGGTGCGGAGCTTGGCCTGCTACTGCTGCTTGTCGAGGACGAAGACGCGGCGGAGCTGGACTGGAGCGCTGATGTGTGCTCGTTGATGCTGAGGGAGAAGGATGCTATGAGCTGCTGTCTTCTTGTGCTGCTGCCGCGAAGTGAATGGAGGCTGGCCGTGGAGCTCGGTTTCCCGCGGAGGCAGCGTTCCTTGCTGCTGTTGAGAAGAGGCGCCATGGCTGGTGCATGAGCTGCTAGCTTGGATCGGAGTCACCCTTGGAGATGCTGCTCCCTGGGAGCCACCATGAGTACAATTATGTGATAATTATTGTAACGAATCAAATGAGAAGTTAACTACAAAATTAGTTAAATGCACAAAAGTTATAGATATTTAAAATGCAATAAGATAAATATAGGGGGGAAAAATACATAGAATTTCGTACTTATCAGCGCCCTAGCGAGCTATACGCGCCCCAGCGCCGCGCCGCAATTCTGTTACAGCAGAGACCTATCTGCAAGGCCGAGCTGGGGGCTCAATTAGCTAGGGTTTTGAGGCTGCTTCCTCTATATAAAGCAGTGCTAATGCATCAGAAACAGGACACCTCTTCACACCTCTACATACCTACTACTTTCATATCTTTTCTTTACTTATTTTCAACCCTAGGCTTTTAGTTAGAGTTATTTTTCTCCATTAGGATTCCATCTTCTTTCCTAGTCTAGCTCTAGCTTCTTCATTGTATTTCCAACATTATTCGTCAAGCCCTTTGGGTTTTGTAAGTTACTCTTTTAATTAATTCAGTTATTCGTTTTTCCATCTTTCCAATTTGCATTTATTTTCTTTACTTTCCTCTTTATTGTTCAAGTTATTTACTTTCTTCATTCCATCCTTGCTTTTAATTCCAATTTATTTTCTGCCCTCTTGTTTCCTCCATGAGTAACTAAGTCTCTTGGTGGTTTATGAGGGTGTGAACATCATTGGGGTAAATTGAGGCTTTGTTCTTAATCTTGCATAAGTTTCCATTATCAAAACCATGACATATAATTTGAGATCTTAAATTGTGTGTTTAACCCTTTGTCTTGGCTTACTCGATTGAGTTAGGCTAATTCATTGGCATGTGTTTATGTGTTAATTGATTAATTGATGCATGACATATCAGGAATTGGTAATGGTTAATTAATTGACTGATTAGTCTCTTTAATTAGATTAATGTGATTGGCTTTAACAATTGTTGAAAGTGAAACTAAAGGTGAGATCTCACTGATTAATCTCATTCTACGCAATTAACTCTTAGAATCACAACAAAGGAGTTAGATCTAACTCCAGCGTAATTAATCAACTCATGCATTCTTTTCTAACAAATGATAAACACCCCGATGAATGTTCTACCTCATAAATCACTGCTTTTTATTATTCCAATTTATTTCCTTTGCATCCAAACAAAAACCCCCAACTTGTGACAACCCTCATACAACTAGTTTTGCGTATTGCTTTCTTAGCCATTCCTTGTGAGAGACGACCCTGGTTTCCACTAAACTATATTAGGGGAACTTGGTTTTATATATATTTAAATTTATGGGAGTTGCGACAACAACCATCAAATTTTTGGCGCCGTTGCCGGGGAATGGCGATGAAAGTAATCTCTAGTTGTGTGATTTATGCATATTGTACATAAGCGTTTTCTTTTCTTTTCTTTATTTCTTTGAAAAAAAAAACAACAAAAAGATTTTATTTTATTTTATTTTGTTTTTTTTTTTTTTGCATTGCATTACATAGCATACTGCATATTTCATCTGTACACTGTATTGCATTTAGCATTTGCATTCATAGAACTTGCTGTTCGCAAAACAGCAAAGTTCTGTGTCGATACGAGCGCCCGAGCGCACCTCTCAGGCCGCGCCAAAGCGCTCTTGGACCGCCCGAGCGGCCGTTCGTCGTCCTACAACATGTTTTCATGTTTTCTTCTCTTATTTTTCTTCTTTTTCTAGACTAACATGGACACTAACCCCAATTTTAGTCTCCAAGATTTTAGTTTCCATGGTTTTGAGGTTATCAACCAAGCAGTGAGATGGAAGTGCCACCATTACCCTCAAACCTTCACCAAACAACATACCCGTACCAATACCCTCAACCGTACTATGAACCATACCCATCCTTTGACCCTACTACCAGCCATATACTGAACCACCACCCTCCTACATTGAACCGTTTCCACACACATACCATGAGCCTAATCCTTACTCATATCCCATCGAATATCTTAACCAACCAACCATTGATCCATTCTACCAACCTTCTACACCTCTTGCACCGTCTACTCCTGGTGATAATACTGACAACTCCATGATGAAACAAATTTTTGAAGTACTCATGACAAACCGGCAAGCACTTTTGGGCATGGAAGAGGACCTCCAACAATTGAGAACTCAGGCCACCTCATCACCACCACCACCTTCTCCATTACCACCTTATTTACCACCACCAGCTTCACCTCCACATTCACCATCACAAGAGGAACTGGAGTTCCCTATTGTCGAAGATAATTATGCTTTAGAGCAATTGGATTGGGAGACATTGAAGGCCATGGTGGAAGAATTATCTGGGGAAGTCGAGGAAGACTCCGAAGTGGAGATAGTCTATGAGGAACCTCCACCTTTACCCAGTACCGTGCTAGACACCGTGTGTGCGGAGGAAAGTTCTTTGAGTGTTGGAGTCCCTGCAGAGATTCCCTCACTAGGAGGAATTGACGAGGCATGCAAGGAGGAAATCATGGATTCCACCACCTCATCCCCTGTTGTTTCAAGGCAACCATTGGGACCCTTCCCATTTGCTCTTGGGCCTCATGAGTATGCTTGTCTCGAGACTGATGCTCAACTCCTTACCCATTGTGGGGTGTCGGTATCCTTTCAAGCTCAAATTTCTTGGAAGCTAACTAATTTAAATTCTATTTTCCCTAACCCATCTTGTGAGGACTTTCATCCCTCCTCACTTGATTTTGTTGGTTTTAGGGATGCCTTTTGCAGGAATGGGTGTTGTGCTTCAAGGGGCAAATTAAGGATCAAAACACTTGGGTCCCGAAATAAGAAAGGGATCATTCTCTTTGGAGTGGTTCACTTCTCATGGGATCGCGGTGGAGGTATGGAAGGTACACCATGGTGGAAGGTCCTAGATCAATTCAAGCATAAACCGCCCTGAGAGGGGCTGACCAAACGTCCAACTTAGGGACGTTAAAGCAAAGTGCATGGGGGAGACAACCCACCAAATTTTAATTTTTGCACTTAGATAACTTCTTCTTTATTATTTTCTTCTTTTTCCTAACACTTGCTTTCAGTTATTTAATTAGCCAATTGGAAAGCCAATTGCAGTGCAACAGCTGTCATGAAAACTGCAGCAGACCGCGCTCTTGCGCCCATATCGCGCTCTGGCGCACGCGAAGACACGACCCCGGCGCTCTGGCGCGCGTAGCTCGCCCCAGCGGCCCCGGACAATTACGTCCTCCGTAGGTCCTTTCTATACCCTTTTCTTTGTTCTTTAATTTATTGACACTGGGGACAATGTCTCATTCAAGTGTGGGGAGGGTGTAGAAAAATTGGCTTTTGTAAATAATTGCATGCCTAACTCTTTTTCTTTTCTTTTATTTTCTTTTGTTTTTATGCGTTTCTAGGTAGATGATTGGGTAGTTTTCTTTATAGCACATTTTGGTCTGGAATTGCTTTACCCTTTGATTTTAACTCAGAAATGTTGGCATGTTATCCCATATGAGTTTGAATTGTTTGTGTTATCTCTGAGTGGTTGTTTGGATTACTTGTGAGATTTGAGCCTTATTGTGATTAAATACATCAACTGATCACTTTCTTTCTATGGGCACACACACACTTGTATCTGTTATTCCTGAATTTGCTTGATTCTTGTTTTGCGTTTTATACATGTTGCGTGTGATTGAGGCATGATTTTGTTTTATATCTAAAAGCCACTTAGCAAAATAGCCAACCTATACACAATTCCCATTGTTTGTAGCCAATTTGAGCCTTTATCCCGTTTTTGTTACTAAGCTCATTACAAGCCAAAGACAGAAAAACAATGAAAAATCCCTTCTGAGAAATTAGGAGGACATGGTTTGATTATTGGGCAAAGGTCTTAAGTGTGGGGAAATTGGGTTAAATTGTGCATGGGAATAAATTGTAAGACATGGGAATGTAACTGTAAGGGTAGCTTTTGTACATAAGTGGTTCTTTTGTTTATTTTCTTTCCACCTCATTTCAATTACCAAAGGAATTGAGATGAGGAAGCCATAAAAAAAAAAAAAAATACAGAAAATCAAAGAAAAATATGTGAATTCTGCAAATAAAGGTTGTTGGGTTCCTGGGAATTAATGTGAAACTATTTGGGAACCTTGGGAATGTTAAATTTGAGAATTTATGGGTCTATTGATTTTGGGTGTTTCTATTCTTTCCATCTCTTCTCTCTCCATCTTTTCTTTAGTAATAGAAATCATCTAGGATTAATCGAACCATGAAGTCTTAGTTTATTGGAATTGAGTCCACTTCCCATATATGCCACACCTGTCCCAAGCCCCGTTACAACCCTGAAAAGACCTCTTGATGCACCATGTTTGTAGAATTGCAATGTTATAAGTATAGCAAATTTATGGAATGTGAATACTTGTGTGTTTTATCCAATTGAGTGTTGAGCCTAAACACTGAGTGATTGAGAGAAAAAACAAACTGGTGAGGGCCAATAAACCAACTCTGCATAACATGAACTGATTCTCTTAACTCATAAATTTCTCTTAAATGCCAACCTGTAATATGTTTGTGGGTGTTGCATAATTCTGACCAAGGTGTGCTGTTTTGAATAACTTTCCATCATCTGTAGTATTTTTTTTTAGGACTTAGGTGTTAGATGTGTTAGCCAATGTTTTACTTTGAGAGATGCTTGGAATCATTTCTTTTGCATGAGGACATGCAATTGTTCAAGTGTGGAGATATTTGATAACATGGTTTTTGCCAATAATTTATGCCCTTAATTTGGATGATTGTATGCATTTCTTTGCTCTATTTTAGCCTTTTATTGTATTTAATACAATTTGGAATTAATTTGGACTTAATAGAAATAAAGGCTAAAGTAACAAGTTTTATGATGTTTTTGCAATTCAAGGATGACCTGTGCACTTGATCTTGGATATTTTGTATTTTTGGTACAGGTCATAGGTATGATTGGAGCAGCAGATATCAGGAATTGAGCAAGAAGCGGAGCAGTGGAATTCAAAACTAGCATCGAGCGCTCCAGCGCCCACAACGCGCGAAACCTACTTAAATCCATCACGTGCACAGCACTGGCACCCTAGCGAGCTATACGCGCCCTAGCGCCACGCCGCAATTTTGTTACAGCAGAGACCTATCTGCAAGGCCGAGTTGGGGGCCCAATTAGCTAGGGTTTTGAGGCTGCTTCCTCTATATGAAGCAGTGCTAATGTGTTGGTCGAAGTGGCCTCTAATAACTCAAGAGGGGGGTGAATTGAGTAGAAATGAAAATTAAAAACTTTTCAAACTCCTTTTATATGTTGATGGATAAGGAGATAATGTAGTATGAAATGTGTATGATAAAAGCGAAAATAACAAGAGTAAGGGAAGAGAAAACTAACACAAAAGATTTATACAGGTTCGGCCACAACCTTGTGCCTACATCCAGTTCCAAGTTTCCCACTTGGATAGTCCACTATAATCTTCACCAAGATTACAACACTTGATTGTTCCAAAGGGATACCCCACCCTTCCAATCAAGCAATCTCAAACCAAAGTGATTATCACCCAATAACTTTATTTCAATCTTACAATTTGTGAACAAAAAGAAATCTCTCTTACAAAAACTCTCTCAAAGAGTAAATATACAATTTGATAACTCAATCCTATTATCTCAAAATGAATAGAAAGAATTTGACCACATGAGATTAGAAAAAGTGAGAGAACAAGGTTAAAACACTTGTAGAACATGTCTCTCATAATTCTCATTGTTTGGAATTAGAAATCATTGGTATTTATAGAGTTTCAACCATTGCATGCATGAACCAATGTGACTCTTCAAATAAAACCAATATAACATTTTGTAATTAATTACACCTCTTGCTAACAAGACTCTTGTAATCAATTACATCATGTCTTTTCATTCAAATTTGAAATCTTTAAGAGTCAAAATAATTTCCAAACATATTAAAATAATTATCTAATATTTCAAAACTTATCAAGGATATTTTCCAAAACGTTTTAACTCATAGTTTTGAAACTTTAATTATTTTCATGAAATCATAAAATAAAATCATTTTGAAAACTTATTTCATAAAAATTGTGGTCATTCATTTTATCTATCTTGAGATGTACATAATTTAATCTAAATGACCTTACTAAATGATCTTCAAAATATCTTCAATATCTTCGAGATCAATCTTGATATTCATCATGTGACTTGATTACTTTGCTTTCAAGATAACAACATTTAATCCCTTTTTGACATTATCAAAACCTGTGACATTAAACACACATACAACCACATAATGCATCAGAAACAGGACACCTCTTCACACCTCTACATACCTACTACTTTCATATCTTTTCTTTACTTACTTTCAACCCTAGGCTTTTAGTTAGAGTTATTTTTCTCCATTAGGGTTCCATCTTCTTTCCTAGTCTAGCTCTAGCTTCTTCATTGTATTTCCAACGTTATTCGTCAAGCCCTTTGGGTTTTGTAAGTTACTCTTTTAATTAATTCAGTTATTCGTTTTTCCATCTTTCCAATTTGCATTTATTTTCTTTACTTTCATCTTTATTGTTCAAGTTATTTACTTCCTTCATTTCATCCTTGCTTTTAATTCCAATTTATTTTCTGCCCTCTTATTTCCTCTATGAGTAACTAAGTCTCTTGGTGGTTTATGAGGGTGTGAACATCATTGGGGTAAATTGAAGCTTTGTTCTTAATCTTGCATAAGTTTCCATTATCAAAACCATGGCATATAATTTGAGATCTTAAATTGTGTGTTTAACCCTTTGTCTTGGCTTACTCGATTGAGTTAGGCTAATTCATTGGCATGTGTTTATGTGTTAATTGATTAATTGATGCATGACATATCAGGAATTGGTAATTTAATTAATTGGCTGATTAGTCTCTTTAATTAGATTAATGTGATTGGCTTTAACAATTGTTGAAAGTGAAACTAAAGGTGGGATCTCACTGATTAATCTCATTCTAGGCAATTAACTCTTAGAATCACAACAAAGGAGTTAGATCTAACTCCGGCGTAATTAATCAACTCATGCATTCTTTTGTAGCCAATGATAAACACCCCGATGAATGTTCTACCTCATAAATCACTGCTTTTTATTATTTCAATTTATTTCCTTTGCATCCAAACAAAAACCCCCAACTTGTGACAACCCTCATACAACTAGTTTTGCGTATTGCTTTCTTAGCCATTCCTTGTGAGAGACGACCCTGGTTTCCACTAAACTATATTAGGGGAACTTGGTTTTATAAATAATTAAATTTATGGGATTTGCGACAACAACCATCATAGGTTCTGTTGGGAAATCACGCATAAAGGCGCAGCGGAAAATAAAATTTTTTATGCAATTCCCATCCAAGGACCCATGTGAATGAACATGATTCATCTATGAATTACCTGTTAAAGCGTTATCGCAATACAATATGCGAACAACACTTGTTCTTGAGTTCTTCAAAAGTTCTTGTTCTTGAATTCTTCAACTCTTGAAATCTTGAATTCTTGAACTCTTCGATTCTTGAAGTCTTCAAATCTTGAACTCTTCAAATTTTGAATTCTTCAAATCTTGAACTCTTCAAATCTTGAACTCTTGAACTCTTCAAATCTTGAACTCTTCAATTCTTGAATTCTTGAATCTTCACAAAGAGCTATGTCAAACTCTTCCGTTGCAAGTGTAGCAACGGCCTAGAGATATCCACACAACAGTTGTGAGTGTCAAACACTCACCTTGATGCTTTTCTGAAACTCACTATGCTAGTAGCGAGAAACAGAGAAATAAGGATTTCTAGAGAGGAAGGGTAAAGTGTATGAAATCAACAACACAAAAGGCTCCTTAGGTGTGTTATTTATAGCCAACACTTGACCTAAACCTAAGCCTTGCTGGGCCCATCTTATGGAAGCCCATTTAAATTAGTCACACTAATTTTTACCCTAATCCTTATTAGTTCCATCTCATGGAGGCCCAATTAAATTAGTCACACTAATTTAATCTTATTCTTTATTATGTCCATCTCATGAAGCCCAATTAAATTAGTCACACTAATTTATTCTAATTTAGCATCAATATAAAACTGCTTTAGTGTGCGACCCTATAGGTTCTTACAACGTTGGCAATATTTTGCTTCTTGCAAGACCAAGTGATCAAGCATTTTCCAAAGAAGCAGCAACAGCCACTTGTGCTTTTGCGATCCATCCTATCTCCAGCGTAGTCAGCATCACAATATCCTACAACATCAGAAGAACACCCTTTCTCGTACCAAAGACCAAGATTAGTAGTTCCACTTAAATATCGTAAGATTCGTTTAACTGCAGTTAAATGTGATTGCTTAGGCTTAGACTGGAATCTAGCACAGATCCCAACACTGAGTTGGATATCTGGTCTGGAGGCAGTTAAGTAGAGAAGTGAGCCAATCATCCCTCGATAGTTGCTTTCTGAGACTTTCTCACCATCTTCATCCAAATCAATTACTTGAGGGATGCATGGGAGTGCTCATGGGTTTGGCCTTATCCATCAGAAACTTCCTCAGAAGTTCTTTGGTATACTTCTATTGGTGAATAACTGTCCCTTCTGACTCTTGCTTGATTTGCAATCCTAAGAAGAATTTTAATTCTCCCATCATGCTCATCTCGAATTCACCTTGCATAAGCTTGGAGAATTCTTTGCAAAGGCATTCATTGGTTGCGCCAAATATTATGTCATCAACATAAATCTGGACAATCAAGAAGCCAGAGTCTTCTGAGAGTGTAAAGAGAGTTGTGTCCACTTTCCCTCTTGAGAATCCGTTTTTAAGTAGGAAAGAGCTCAATCTATCGTACCAAGCTCTTGGAGCTTGTTTCAGACCATAGAGAGCCTTTGTAAGCTTAAATACGTGATCTGGGAATGCATCATTCACAAAACCAGGAGGTTGTTTTACATAAACTTCCTCAGAAAAGGTATCCATTCAAGAAGGCAGACTTAACATCCATCTGATAGAGTTTGAAACCTTTGTGTGCAGCAAAAGCTAGCAACATTCTGATAGCTTCCAATCTTGCGACTAGAGCAAAAGTTTCATCGTAGTCTATCCCTTCTTGTTGGTTGTACCCTTGAGCAACCAATCTAGCCTTGTTTCTCACGACTTGACCGTTTTCATCAAGTTTGTTTCGAAACACCCATTTAGTCCCAATGACACTTTTGCCTTTGGGCTTCTGAGTTAGTTTCCAAACTTGATTTCTCTCGAATTGGTCAAGTTCATCCTGCATGGCATTTACCCAGCTAGGATCATCTAACGCCTCTTCTATGGAGTCTGGTTCAAGTTCAGAAACCATAGCAAGATTTGTGTAGTTCCTTCTGGTTCTTACGCCACGTTCTGGATTACCCAAGACTTCATTCTGAGAGACGTTCTTCAAGTCTCTTGAGCCTCTAATCCCTTTAGGAGTAGGGTTCTGAGAAGGAGACACAGAAGGTTCTCTTTCTGAGTCATCAAAGGCTTGACCTTCTGAGAATCTAAATTCCATTGCATTTGGAGAAGTAGATTCTCTAGGTTCTGGAGCTTCGATGATGCTACTAGATTTTTCTTTAGTTAGAGATGGTTGTTCCATGGGTTGGAAGTCAGTCTCATCATCTATAATAATTTTCTTTTTGGCTTTCTCAGAAGAGATGTTGAGTTTCTCAAACTCATCTTCTAAGTCTGCATCTTTCTGAGACATGTCCTTATTAAGTTCTTTGAACTTAATATGGATTGTCTCTTCAACATATTTACTCCTTTTGTTATATACTCTGTAAGCTTTAGAGACTGAGGAGTATCCTAGGAAGCATGCATCATCGGACTTAGGATCAAACTTAGAGAGTTTGTCCTTTGTGTTGAGAACAAAACAAGAAGAACCAAATACATGGAAATAAGAAATGTTTGGTATTTTATTCTTCCATAGCTCGTAAGGTGTCTTTTTCAGAATTGGTCTCAGAAAGACTCGATTCTGAATGTAGCATGAAGTGTTAACTGCTTCAGCCCAGAAACCTTTTGAAAGTCCGCTTTCTAAGAGCATTGTTCTTGCCATCTCTTGAAGGCTTCGATTCTTTCTCTCAGCCACTCCATTTTGTTGAGGAGTTCTGGGAGATGAGAATTCGTGAGCAATGCCCAGATTTTCACAAAACTTTTCGAAAGCATGGTTCTCAAATTCACCACCATGATCTGATCTTATGGCATGAATGTGCGAATCCTTTTCTGTTGAAACTCTTTTTGCAAATGCTTTAAACTTCTCAAAAGTTTCTTCCTTAGAGGCTAGAAAGAAAACCCAAGTGAATCTGGAGTAATCATCCACTATGACAAGACCATAGCGTTTTCCAGAAAGGGAAGCCGTTCTGGTTGGTCCAAAGAGATCCATGTGGAGTAGTTCCAGTGGTTTCTGAGTAGAAATACCACTTTTACTGGGAAAGGAAGCTTTGGTCTGTTTCCCTTTTTCACAGAAGTCGCAGGTTGCATCCTTCTGATACTTAATTCTGGGAAGGCCCTTTACAAGTCCTTTCTGAGAGAGTTCAGAAAGAAGTCTCATATGGGCATGACCAAGTTTCTTATGCCATAGCCATTTGTCTTCTTGGACAGAGATAAGGCACTCCACGTTTTGATCCTTTAGATCATCCAGATGGATAACATAGATATTACCAACACGTTTTCCTTCCAGAACGATCTTGTCATTTATGAGATTAATCACATGACAATACTTGGCATAAAACTCAACATTTAAGCCTTTGTCACAAAATTGACTAATGCTTAATAGATTGTGAGTTAAGCCATCGACCAAAAGTACATCTGAGATTTGGTGAGAGGAATCCTTACCAACATCTCCGATTGCAGTGACTCTTCCCTTAGCTCCATCACCGAATCGCACTGTTCCGCCTTTTTTGGGCTTGAGACTTCTGAACCAGTGCTTGCTTACAGTCATGTGCCTCGAGCAGCCACTGTCAAGGTACCACTGCTCATTGTGGTGGTGGAGCAGCGCTTGATGATGTACCTGCAGTCACAAAGTTAACAGATTTAGGTACCCATTCTTTGTTGGGTCCTTGCTTGTTAGCTTTCTTGGACTTTTGCCTTCTTTTCTTAGAAGGGTCATGGTTTTGAGAGTCAGAGACCTTTTGTTTGCCCTTTTCAGAAGCACTTGCTTTATGAGAAGTTTTACCCTTCTGAGAGGGGTTAGTCTTCTTAGAAGGCTTTGCTTTCTGAGTTTTCTTTTGAGCCTTCTGAGGCTTAGAGATTTTTCCTTTTTCCAACATAGGACATTCTTCAGAACCATGGCCACTTTTAAAACATGCGATGCACGTGCGAGGTGATTTAGTTAAAGATGGATCAATATCATTTGGTTCGAAGATTTCTTCATAACCAAGTCCACTCTTATCCTTGTAAGGTCTTTGACCACCAAGCAAGAGTGTCATCATTTTTTCACCCTTGACCATCTTAACTAAGTCAGAAGTGAGAAGCTCATTTGTCTTTTGTAATTCTATCAAAGCCAGTTCGGCTTTTTCAACAGTTACAGAAGACATTGTTTCTAAAGCTTGATAGAGATTGTGACTTTCAAGATATCTATTTTTAAAGTCATCTCTTTCAAGCCTTATGTTCTCTACTTCTTGAATTAGTCTAGCATTTTCAGCTTCTAAGTGTTTAAAAGACTTTCTTAGTTTGCTGAAATTGTTAGCTAATTCGTTTGAGTCTCTCAGAAGCTCTTCATAGAGTTCTGAGATCTCATTGTATGAGTATGAGAGAGGAGGAGAGTTTGGTACCTCTTCTGACTCAGATTCTGTTTCCAGAATATAGTCAGTACCGGCCATGAAGCAGACATTTGCTTCCTCTTCACTTGCTGACTCAGAGCCTTCCTCTTCTGAGTCACTCCATGTAGCAGCCATTTCCTTCTTCTTCTTCTTGGGAATGAACTTCTTCTTTCCCTTGTTCTGAGGGCACTCCGTTCTGAAGTGGCCCTTTTCTCCACAGCCAAAACATGTGGCATCAGAAGGCTTTGACTTTCCTTTTCTAGGGGTGATCTCTTTGTCTTTGCTTGGTCTTCTCTTCCAAGCTTTCTTCATTTTCCTTACTAGAAGAGAGATGTCATCTTCATCGGAATCTGAGTTTTGATCGTTTTCAGACTCAGATATTTCTTCAGCCTTTAGGGCTTTTGAAGTCTTTTTGATCTGACTTTTCAGAGCCAGAGCTTTCTGAGGTCTTGAGGATGAAGATGGTCCTCCAAGCAGTCCTTCAAGCTCAATCTCGTGAGTTCTGAGTGAGCCAAACAATACATCTAAACCCAGCTGATTTAGATCCTTTGCTTCTTGGATCGCTGTCACCTTTGGGCGCCACATGGCAGAGAGGCTTCTGAGAATTTTCCTCACCATCTCAGCGTTGGAGTAGGTCTTTCCCAAGACCTTTAGCTGATTTATGATGTGGAGAAACCTTATTGACATGTTGTCAATGGTTTCCTCAGGTTGCATGCAGAAGGACTCGTACTTATGTACGAGCATTGATACCTTGGTTTCCTTGACGGTTCGGCGGCGCGCACACGAAAATGTCGTATTCTACCTTGGGCAATGCGCAGAGAAGAATGTATTTGGCTTTGAAGTTGAGTTGTATCTTCTCCTTCATCTCTTGAGTCCATTCGTCCTTAGGGACTCGTCTTGTATAGGTTCTGAGTGCTGGAGGTGCCACTCCTGGCTCAGCGTCTGTTGCAACTACAGCATCCTCTGTAATTGTCTGCAGAGGCTGATAGTCTCCATTCTCGATCCTATCCCATAAGTCCAGACTGGTGTGCTTGATGAATAGCGTCATCCTGTCACGCTAGTAGTCGAAGTTGTCTCCGAGAAACATCGGAGGTCTGTTTATGAAGCCCCATCTGATATGAATGCAGCTGGTGAATTCATATTTCCCTTCGTGGATCTTTTCCTTGACACTGCTAAGTGCTCAACCCCTTAAGGACCGAGCCTTGATGCCAATTGAAAGTGTATGTGTGCACGAGAAGGGGGGGTTGAATCGTGCAAGTTTTAAAAATTACTTCTTAAAGCTTTTACTTAGAAATCTGTTTTTAGAAGGTAGAATTAAGAGTTTGCAGCGGAAATTACTTTCTGAGAAGATTAAGTTTCTGAGAACTTAGTCTTTCTGAGAAAGTTCCTTTCTGAGCAATTTTAAGAAAATGACTTTACGTTAGAATTTCTTAAACGCTTTGATTTTAATCAATAAAGTTTTTACGAGACTTCTTAATTAAAATCGTCACAAAGTTTTCCTCAAAGATTTATGCAAGTAAAGAGTAAGGGAGAAAAGCTTAACAAAGAATTTTATACTGGTTCGGTTATAACAACCTACTCCAGTCCTCAACCTTCAGTTGAGAGTTCTTGGATATTCTTCTTAAAGTGCCTTCCCAGACAACACTGCCTTTACCAAGTAAAGGACTTCCACCACTTCACAACCCGAAGTGGATTTCGTTGCCTCACACTAGAGGACTTCCTTGCCTCCAACACTAGAGGACTTCTTTGCCTTAATCACTTAAGGACTTCCTTGCCTCACACTGAGGACTTCTTTGCCTTAAACACTTAAGGACTTAAATTTTGCCTCAAAACACTTCGAGGACTTAAACTGCCTTCAAACAGCGAAGGACTTAGCGTTTTTTGGAAAGTTGTTTTTGCTTTGAAAACGAACTACTAAGATTAAGTTACAAACTTAATTTGACCCTTAGTAGACTTCTAGATTTAACTTACAATTGTAAGAATTTACACCAATACAGAACTAGAAGATTTTCGCAAAGTTGAAAGAACAATTCCGTAAAATTGTCTTTCTGAGAAAGTTCTAAGTTTTCGCAGATGATTTTCAATTCAGCAGAGTTTTTGCACGTTTAATCAAGAGTTTTTAGCGCAAGAGTTTCGTCACATTGCTCTGGAATTGAACTCATATATATAGGCATCAAAGAGCCGCGAAATTAGAAGCTTTCACTTTGCTTATGTGGCTGTGTCCTTTTCAGAACGGCTCCCTGCTACAGTCAGCGCGAAATGAGGAACTTTTCAGAACTGCACAGTGCGCGTGTTCCCACTTCCTTAGCTAGTTGTAGCGAGCTTTCTGAGACTTCTTGCGATCCCTTGAGTCCAGACCCTTGGTTGCTTCTGAGTCCAACTTTTTGAGAGTTGTACGGACTACTGAGGCGAACCTTCTGAGGGAAGACCCTTCTGAGAACTACTAGTCGCAAGGTCTTCTGAGACCCTTCTGAGGCGACAGTGTTCTTTCCTCAGAAACATGTTTTCACCTTTTGCGCTTCTGAGACATCCTTTCTGATATCTTTTGGCGCTATGATTTTATCAATTGATCTCGAGGCTACTTGATGTTTTGTCTTGGTCTTTGCTCATGGTATTGCAATAATTTAAAGCTTTCTGAGACACTTAGCGCACATATTAGTACAACCTTAAGTAAAATTTTTATACTTATGGCTTACCTTGTTATCATTAAAACTTTCATTGCTCTAAGAGAATTATGCCTAATTCTCTCAGAAGGGTTCTGGAGCTTACATACCTCCACAGCCAAAAGAGAGAAAAGCAAGAGTGATACACTTGAGAAAAAGAATTTGTGTTTAGCAAAAGCAAGTGAGGTAAAAAGAGTGTTAGTTGCTAGGGGGCCTTTATACTTGCTATATTGCAAAAATGCTTTTCTAACCACTAATGAATCAAAAGAAAATGTTTTGCCTTCTTGTGTTGAGTCACTTTTGTAGGAATTCAAAGGTTTGTTTCCTAAGGAAATACCAAATGGGTTGCCGCCAATTAGAGGTATTGAGCATCACATTGATCTCATACCCGGAGCGTCTTTGCCCAATAGGCCAGCATATAGGAGCAATCCTCAAGAGACTCAAGAAATTCAAAAGCAAGTTGGTGAGCTCATGGAAAAAGGGAGGGTTCGAGAAAGCATGAGCCCATGTGCGGTACCCGCCGTAATTTTGGTACCAAAGAAAGATGACACATGGAGGATGTGCACGGATTGTAGGGCTGTCAACAATATCACCATCAAGTATAGACATCCAATTCCAAGGTTAGATGATTTGCTTGATGAATTGCATGGTTCTTGTTTATTTTTCAAAATTGATCTTAAGAGTGGTTACCATCAAATAAGAATTCGAGATGGTGATGAGTGGAAAATTGCTTTTAAAACCAAGTTTGGATTATATGAGTGGTTTGTGATGCCATTTTGGCTAACTAATGCTCCAAGCACTTTCATGAGGTTAATGATGTAAGCTCCAGAACCCTTCTGAGAGAATTAGGCATAATTCTCTTAGAATTATGAAAGTTTTAATGATAACAAGGTAAGCCATAAGTATTAAATTTTACTTAAGGTTTTGCTAATATGTGCGCTAAGTGTCTCAGAAAGCTTTAAGCTAGTGCAATACCATGAGCAAAGACCAAGACAAAAATCAAGTAGCCTCGAGATGAATTGATAAAATCATAGCGCCAAAGATATCAGAAAGGATGTCTCAGAAGCGCAGAAGGTGAAACATGTTTCTGAGGAAAGAACACTGTCGCCTCAGAAGGATCTCAGAAGATCTTGCGACTAGTAGTTCTCAGAAGGGTCTTCCCTCAGAAGGTTCGCCTCAGAAGTCCGTACAACTCTCAGAAAGTTGGACTCAGAAGCAACCAAGTGTCTGGACTCAAGGGATCGCAAGCAGTCTCAGAAAGCTCGCTTCAACTAGCCAAGGAAGTGGGAACACGCGCACTGTGCAGTTCTGAAAAGTTCCTCATTTCGCGCTGACTGTAGCAGGGAGCCGTTCTGAAAAAGACACAGCCACATAAGCAAAGTGAAAGCTTCTAATTTCGCGACTCTTTGATGCCTATATATATGAGTTCAATTCCAGAGCATTGTGACGAAACTCTTGCGCAAAAAAACTCTTGATTAAACGTGAAAAAACTCTGTTGAATTGAAAATCATTTTGCGAAAACTTAGAACTTTCTCAGAAAGACAATTTTTACAAAATTGTTCTTCTAACTTTGCAAAATCTTCTAGTTCTGTATTGGTGTAAATTCTTACATTTGTAAGTTAAATCTAGAAGTCTACTAAGGGTCAAATTAAGTTTGTAACTTAATCTTAGTAGTTGGTTTTCGAAGCAAAAACAACTTTTCGAAAAACTCTAAGTCCTTCGTTGTTTGAAGGCAGTTTTAAGTCCTCTGGTGTTTGAGGCAAAGTTCGAAGTCCTTAAGTGTTTAAGGCAAGGAAGTCCTTAAGTGTTTAAGGCAAGGAAGTCCTCTAGTGTTGGAGGCAAGGAAGTCCTCTAGTGTTGGAGGCAAGGAAGTCCTCTAGGTTGAGGCAAGGAAATCCACTTCGGGTTGCGAAGTGGTGGAAGTCCTTTACTTGGTAAAGGCAGTGTTGTCTGGGAAGG